>OY757934.1:54756803-55081803 GCA_963585895.1 Sepioteuthis lessoniana | reverse complement strand
TGGTGCTTCCGAGACTTGATCAAGACAGCACGCAACGTCTTTGCGCAGTCCCCCTCTAGCCTTTTCTCTAAGCGCTTCATTAGATTCCTAGTAGTGGAACCGTATAGTAGTAATTTCATGGTTACAGCTTTGAAGAATTCCTGAATTTGTTCAAGTGTTTGTATTTATAAATAACCTATGAGCGTAACTAAAAAATATAACAAGTTTTAAAAGGTTTATACTATTGAATTATCATTATTCATGTTGGCATGATAAAATTATGTTAAAGTTATCATTCAAGAAATGTGTTAGCAAATAATCAACTCAACAGAAACAAAATTATTTACATATATTTATATATATACCGGCCCATTGGTCTAGTGAGTAGAGTGTTCGCCAATGGTCCGTGAGACTGGTGTTATATAATTAAGGAATGATTTTTATTTTAATCATTTTTCATTAATTATATTTTATCATTCAGTTTGGTTGGGCTTTGAACTATTCTGGTTAAGAGTTCAGTGTGTTGTCAATTGGTGCAGTTTACGCTCGTGCACAAAAGATATGACAATCACCATTGTCATAATAAACTCCAGACAGGAAATGGGGCTGGAGTGTGGATGGCATCATGCCCAGAAGAGATGGGCCGAGAATTTGGAAGATTTTGAAAAATATTCAGTTGAGGTCCGAATCTGGTGGGAGAAGTTGAGGTCCGACCATCGTGTTGAGAAGTTGAAGTCTGACCATGCAATTGAGGGTTTGCAAACAATTGAGTTTCTGCCATTGAGTTGAGTTTTCTACCGCGGCGGCGGCGGTTAACTTTTTCAGGTCCCGACCAGCGAAGATGAATTGAGATCTAAAACAAAACGAGATGTGCCGACGGTGGGGGGGGGGTTGTTTGCATAGTATGATTACGAAAGACTTTTAAGAATTGTGTCTCTCGCCTCGTGTCGACGAACCGAAATCAAAAGTTAATAAACCGTTCCTACCTGAACAATGGAGTCCGCCTGTATGCATATGTATTTGTATTTGAATATGTATTTGTAGTACTGTTGGATTGATATCATTAAGATTATCCTTATCGAGGTTATATAACACTAGAGTTCAATCCCAGGTCGAGTCATACCGAAGACTCAAAAAATGGTAGTTGATACTTCTTTGCTTAGCAATCGTCATTATAAGGTATGTCTGAAGGGTAAAGTAGAACAATCCAAGGAATTAGTAGCGCCCTCCTTTCACCCCAGGATAGTAGCTAATCAAAAGGAAGCGTTTGACTACGGTCGCTAACTTTACTTTATATATACTGCACATTGCCATATGGGGGAGTGTTCACGAATGGTCCGGAAACCGGGGTTCCCAAGTAGAGTCATCTCAAAGACTCAAAAAATGGTACTTGATGTCTCCTTGCTTAACACTTAGCATTATAAGGTATGGATCAAGGGAGCAATCCAGGAAAAGGAGTAGCGCCCACTCTACAACGAGGTGTACCAGATATTGAATAGGGAGCCTTCCTTACACCCACGACTACGGTCGGCCAACTTATACTGCGGGAAAAAAAACATCGAAAGACAGCATCCAGTCGTCAGTAGTTATTTATCTTGCATACCCAGATACTGCTGATTCTGAACGCTCTGTTTTTTTTCTGACATTAAACCTTCCCAGAATTCACTCCAAATTTCATCAGGAAGTGTCATATCATTTTATTGTGAAAAGAGTTTACGGCAAATTAAATTTTGCGTATCAGAAGTCCTGATTTTTAAATGTGAATGTCTGCTTACAAGATTCAAGAATGCATTACAATAGGTGTCAGTTTACTGAGACACCCTGAAGTAGAAATAAATTATACGTTAAACTCAATGAATAAAAATATTTTAATTCTGTATGAAATAATCCTTACTGGGTAAACAATATCGACCATACTTCATATCATTAAACGCCATTGCAGTATATCAATAAAATAAATACCGTTTATACTCAAGTAATGAACGATTCATGTACTGAATGGCCCCAAATTCTTTTGTCACAAAAAGGTGTTTTATCGTATATCGCGTATAATGAAAGACTCCTATCATTTGTCTGTGTTAACCTACATAAATATTTCTCCAACATTTATTGACGTAAAAAGAAAACATTCAAACAATTTGTTGGGACAGTATAAGAAATTTAAAAAATCCACATAAAAATAAAAATAAAATGAACAAAATAAAATAAATCAATGCAAAAAATAACTATCTTCCAAATGGCCACTGACGGGAAGGGCAATCAACACATGCCTGAAAATATGGGCTTCCTGGCGCTAAAAAGAAACTAACCATCATAATTCGATAGACACCTCGACCAGGAGGAGAGCTATTTTACTGATTTGGGAAAAACGTTCTCTCCACAAAATAGTTTTAAACCTGGGATTAAAAGTTGATATTGAAAGTATCCCTGTCTCTTTTCCGTCATTCATTCCTTTTCAGCCTGAATAACCCCCCTCCAAAAAAAAAAAGAAGATAATAAGTCAATGGAGATAAGAAGAAAAAGTAAGTGACCGACTTTATTATCTTTTCCAACACACCCAAACCATTTATACCCCACAAGTTATACCTTCAAAACTATTGTAATACAATCAAAATCAATGCTGTTTACATAATCGCATGAATTTGTCAAATTTATTTTTCAGTTAATTGTTACCTAATAAATTAGACAGTTTACTGTGCTGCAATATAATATAACAACGTTTGAAAATTTCGCCTAATGAACGACACCATGTTTTTGAGTTGAAAAATAAGTTTTAAAGAGTCGTTCCTAATGTAATATAATGGCCGAGGGATTTCGTTTTATATATCTTGCTTTTGGGTTTAGTTAGGCTGAGAACCTTTCGGCTCTCCACATGGGTTAGTTAGGTGCAAACTTGAGCGTAGGTGTTGACGTGCGCGCGGGGAGGATGTGTCGTTCACAGATGTCAAAATAAAAATCCCTGAGAGAGGATGTGACCAGGGATGTGAATGAAGTCATGCACCGGAAGCGCGTGCGGAGGATTTTGGGGGATTTGAAAAAAGTCAGTTAGTTGAGAACTAGACTCCGAACGAGGAGGGTCGACTGTCGGGGCTCGCTGAGGCCAGACGAATTTATGCGCTACGGGCGCCGCACATGATGGTGGGCAGATGGAAAAGTCATCATAAAAAGATTGTGCCTCTCTCTTCCTTATGTCAAAACCTTTAACTCAAAGGTAATAAAAGGTTTCGTACCTGAACTAAGAAGTCATTACGTGTTTTTCGTGTTTCGGGATTCCTATGTTCTATGTATATATGTTATGAACATTCTATGTACGTTTCACACAGCCGTATATCTGGCTATGTAACACTAACACGAGTTGATACGGTACGTAAAGAATAAATGTGACTCAAAATCGAAAGCAGGCATTTTTTTCATTTGACCTGAGATCAGTCCAGAGGTCAACTAAATCCACTTGAACCGGTGTCATTCGTAGTAAAGATTTTTGGGTTTCATAAAGCTAAAGTAAAAAGGTAAAGGAAGAAAAAAAGAAAAGAAAAGAAAACAAAAGAAACTATGCTGACTTAATAAACAATATGGTAACAGTGTATCAAAACTGCATGCCTCAAAATAATTTTTTTGTATTTTCTCAAACGGAGCAGGATACTATAAAAGATGAGCTTGAAGGGATGTTCAATAAGGAAATATTTCAGATGGATACGTAGTATCTACGCCAGTTAAACACAGAAATAATTTGTGTTTACTATCGGCTCTTTAAATGGGAAACTCACTCAGAGCAAAGCGTTTCAAAAATCTCATAGCCCAGTCGGCTAGGGTTGCAGAATACACTGACTGCATCTATACACAGAGGTAAGACCCCCCACTGAAGAGTATCCTGTATACATATTTACCAACCCCTCCGCTCGGGCAGGATATGTCACAAAGTCAATTTTTAAGCGGAGTTTACCAGGTTTGAATTCAGAGTTTTCCTTCTCCTATACTAGTTGCCTCGCAAAGAACTCAGACTGCCCTATTATTTACCCATAGCTGGAGGGAGGATCATTGGATTCATACCTTTCCCAAGGGTATTAGTGCTATGTGAAATGCAATCAATCTCGTCCAGGATTTGAACTTGTGTCGCCGTGTCCGTTTCCTACGACGATAACCATTATACCACAGGCACAATTTGATGGGGAGGCTTCAGTAATGCTGGAGATTTGGGGAATACAGGGTATTCTTTCATTCTCATCACTCCCAGGTCCAATCTGGCCTGGAATGGCAGCACCTGATAGTTTCCTATCTATGGGTCAAATAGAACCTTTTAACATTTAAACTGTGCACTTTTACTAAACGAGATTGTTTGAAATATGTTTTTACATTTAACTGCTTATAAACAAAAACAGTGTACTTATCCTAAACTGTACTGTTTGAAATAGAACTGTTGGATCATATGTGTAAACAAATGGCTGATGTTTAATTGAAAACATTAAACAAATAAATGATTAATAGTAAATAAAATTATTCATAATTAGAGAGAAATAAGTGAAACAATTTAACTGTGAGAAAAAAAAGCTCAGGTTCGTTCGATGATGTCATCTACAAAATGTGTTAAGAAATCATATATTTAATATATACGTATAAAAAGGATGTGATATTAAGTAAAGTACAATGGTTGATATGCCATAAAACCCAACCAAACCAAATCATATGAATCTGATATATATGTATAAAGAGGATCTGGCATTAAATAACCTACAATGGTTGATATGCCATAAAACCTAACCAAACCAAATCCTACATATTTAATAAATATGTATAAAGGGGATTTGGCATCAAATAACCAACAATGGTTGATATGCCATAAAACCCAACCAAACCAAATCAAAAATCTCTAAAGAGGTTATAAAGTATTGTAACTGGAACATAAGTTTGAGCATCAGCTGTTATCTTTTACAACGTAGAGTTATTACAGGAAGTTACAACTACTATTACCACACAACTAATGTCTACCTCTGGCGTTATGAGACGACATAACAAAATAGAACAGAAGCGCAGATATTAGTTCATCTTTAGGGAAAATGCACAGACAATCGTGTGACTGTGTGAACAGGGCTTAGAATACAGTTATTATATACCCTGCTGAGAGCTAAGACTACCCCTAAAAAGGATGGATATCCTGAGTATGACATTAAACCGGATATATTGGTGAGGTTACAGATTTGGAACTATGGAGAAAGTGCAGTATCCTTTTATTTCCATTACTCCCAGACCAACTCTGACATGGATTGCTACTACTTGTTGGGATTCCATCTATGAGTCAAATAGTGTTGTTTGCAAATTATTTGTATTGGATAAGAATACATGATATCATATAACCGTGTGCAACAACATGTAAAATGTAAATGTTTACCATACAATGTATGCAATTCCCTAACTTCTTGATATGAAATAACCTGAGACTATTTGACATACCTTTAAAATCATTAATTCTACTAGTCAATTATGTGTTTACAATTAAAAATAGCATTTATAATGCAGTGTTACTTTGCTCCACAAATATGTATAAGTTTTTGTGAAAATAAACTTTTATTTTCAGAGGGACGCTAGCAGTTTTCAAACCCAGACAAACCTTTACAAATCAGGAAACCAATCAATTCGAGGCGTGGTCGTAGATTCCACAAAATTCTTTCATCAGCGTTTCGCCAGATTCTTCAAAAAGATGATTGAGCTCTATAATTATCAGGGAGAATCCTTGAAAGAGTATCTGAAAAAAAAGTTCAGCGCCCAGTAACCTTGATAAAATTCAAAGGAAATGAATTTTTTAAAAGTGTATTTTTAGTATATATATATATATATATATATATATATATATATATATATATGTATATATATATATATATATATATATATATATATATATATATATATGTAAAAGAAGAGATATCTTCTGGGGATGGCATCCTGAGGAAGAAAATGCTCATCTGTTTAATTATCTTTCTGGAACATATAATGCGTTTACACAACTTCATACAGAGTCATTACAAAGAACTATTCACCGGAAGCGGAAATCTGACCATCAATTTGCTAACTGATAATGGCGGAGGAAGATGAAAAGGCTAACTGTATAATCTCACAATTTGAAAATGAAAGGCAACAGATGATAAGTAAAAAGTGTCTACTCACACACACACATGCACACACACACACACACACACATATATATATATATATATATATATATGTGTGAGTGTATATATATATATATACATATATATACTAGATGACCTGTGAACTTGTTGGGTCCTCCTTGAAGCTGTAGTTCATGATGTTATTTATGCTTCTATAAAGGAAAAAGTTTAGGATTCTAATCATCATTTCATAGTTATCTCTATTATATAGAAAAATAAGATGTTTAAGAAATGAGGTTCAGTGCGTACTTTAACCCCACAGAATTATACTTTGTTTTCAAATTGGACTGGAAATTACAATATTCTCTTAGGTTTGTCACTTCAGTTGTATTACTCGACGAAAAATCTCTCAATTACTATTTTACAGTCACAGTTATCCATTTATGTATCTCCCTCTCCCTCTCCCCCTCTCTCAATATATATATATATATATATATATATAAGTTATGATAGCGTACGACATGAGTCAAAGGCGCTTGGTGACTGTCAGTTTAACGCCTATGCAATTATCATACCAAGATCTATTTATGTTCAATTACCGATACTAAACCATCTCTTTTTATAAAAATTACTAAACGACATATATATATATATATATATATAGGGTGGAACGATAAAATTGTCGTCCTAAAGAAAACAACACTACAGCTTTATTTTAAAACTTTTATTGAAAAAATCAATTCAGGTAACTTGATTATGTAGTACAGCTGACATCTATTCAATGTAGCCTCCTTCAGCCTCAATCACTGCCTCGATACGGATCCGTAACTGGGAGCATGCCTTTTCCACGAGCGCCGGCGAGAGCTCGGTGAATACTCGGCGGATGGCGGTGATCAGGCTGGCTTTGGTGTTGTGGGAGGTCATGTTGGTGATGTTCTCGACGTATGACCAAACGAAGTAGTCCAGTGGGTTCAGGTTGGGGAGGAGAGGGGCCAGTGAGAGAAGGGTACAAAGTCGTAGCACTCCTTCTGAAGCCAAACCTGGGTCTCTTTGGACTTGTGGACCGGCTCCGAGTCCTACTGCCACACCCAGGGTTTGCCACCGGCCACCTGATTGCACCAGGGGATCCCCACACTCTTCAACACATCCAGGTGCACTTTGGTTTTGTCTTACAAGCCGACTTCGAAGATGTGAGGTGGCATGATGTGGCCCTCACTTGAAACCACACCAAAGAACATAACCGTAGCCGGAAACTTTGTTTTCATCACCCTGGGGAGGTTGAACCGTCCGGATTTGCATTTTGAGGGTGCTGACAATGGTCCTGTTGTCATAACTTGGATCGGTAGAGAGCACGAGTTGTACAGCGTCGCATCTCCGATCTTGCTCGTTGAACATTGTGTCACTTTCAGACATGATAGATGGCTCCTATCGATCTTGGGATTTGTACACAACTGGCCAACTAGTAGATGGTCTGCAACAAAAAAAGAAAACCGGTTTTCATTAAACGGAAATGGAATCGTGTCATCTTTTCTAGGGTGGCAATTTTATCATTCCACCCTATATATATATATATATATATAATTTAAACTTTATTATTGTATATATGTGAGTGTGCATGTGTGCACACATGTGTGTATATAGACAAATAATTCCGTATTATTACTCAGGTAGTTATAGAATGTTTTTTGTCCTACGTTTTACCATGAATATTCACCCTGGGATTAACTCATAGAACCCTCATCTCTTCTGGCAAGACCGTAACCCCGTCTCTTGAGATAATATATATATATATATATATATATATATATCAAAGTATTCTAAACCCAACAAAATAATTATGAATATCTAAAAGTAACCAGTGCTACCAACTAACATCTACCTCTGAAATGGCATAACAAAATAAGGACACATGGCACGTCGGATAAAGGCGTTGGTTAGATCCAGTTACATACCCAAAGAGTGTGAATTCAATACCCGGTGAAGGCAGTGGAGAAGTTTCAGAGAAAAAAATTAACATATCACTGACAAGTGATATCCATTAAATATGGCTCGTGAAATTAGAACAGTCTACTCTGGTAAGCGAAATAAAGGATCAAGTTCGGCATTCCAGTCACCTGAAAAAGGCCGGAGCGTACAACGGCCGAAACGTTGTGATAAACATGGTGACAAAACCAGGACAATAGTTCGAAAAATGTAAATAATGGGCAAGATAAAGCATGAGCGCAGATACGAGTTCATCGTTAGCAAATATGCATAGACAGTTGTGAGATTGTGTTCACAGCGTCCCATTCCGCACCTGGACAGGGCTCCAATTGCCTAATGGTTTGAGTATTCACTAATGGTCCAGGAAACCAGGGTTAATTCCTTGGTCGAGTCATACGAAAGACTTAAATATGGTACTTGATGCCTCTTTGTGTAACATACAGCACTATAAGCTACGGATCAAGGGTAACTAGACCAATCAAGGGAAATCAGCTGCGCCCCCCTACGTGTTGATGTAGTAGCTATTGAACAGAGAGCCTCCCGTCCCCCCGTGATTAAGTTCAGCCAATTACTATTCCTTGCAGAGAGCTAAGACCACCCCTAAAATGGCTGATGTCCTGAATATGACATCAAACTAGTGAGGTTACATATTTGGAATATAGGAGAAAGTACAGTAACCTTTTATTTCCATTCCTGCCAGAACCACTCTGACATGGATTGGTGTGACGATACCCCTTTCAGCCCCCCCGATACATCATCTTCTTCGAACCATTTCACTTTACGACCGGTGATCAACTAGTGGTTCCGATAGGGGCATCGCACATTTTTTTACGCTACAAGAAATACAGTCGAGGGAGCGGGAGAAAAAAAAAAAAAGAACAAACGAGCAATATGCTTGGGGTAACTCAAGTGCAGAAGGGAAGTTGTGTAACATTGTGCATGTGTAGACTAACGCTAGCGTGGGTTTCTAGCGAAAATTCTACAACGCTACTGGAATGCCGACTCATCTTGACTCGTCTTCCCTCACTGCTCTGGACCTCATCCCATCCGACTGGTCCCTCTGCTCCGGTGTCGACTGCCTCTGTCCGTCGTCCCTCGCCAACTGCCTCTTCTCAGTCCCTTTGTCTCACTCTCTGACTGGCGTTCCATTCCTCACTTCCGAGATCTCGAGTCCAAAACCCTTTGTCTGGTTTCGCGCCAAAACAGACAAAGGAATCGTCTGCTTGGCGGACCACCTACATAGTGTTACATGGTACTACCTGTTCGGATTCCATTTATAAGTCACATAATGCTGTTTGCAAATTATTTGTATTGGATAAGAATACATGATATCATATAACCGTGTTCGACAACATGTAAAATGTAAATATTTGCAATACAATGTATGCAATTCCCAAACTTCTGGATATGAAATAACACAAGAGTGTTTGACGTGCCTTTAAAATAATTCAATCTACTAGTTAATTATGTGTTTACAACTGAAAATAGGGTTTATTATGTTATGTTTCTTTGCTCCACAAATCTGAGTAAGTTTTCGTGAAAATGTATTTTTATTTTCAGTGGGTTGCTTCTACATTTTAGACTCAGATAAATCTTTACAGATCAAGAAACCAATTCATTCGAGACGTGGCCGTAGATTGCACAAGATTCTTTTTTTTAACCTTTCACAAAATTCTTCAAAAAATTATTGAGTTTTATGATTTATTGGGGAGAATCCTTGAGAGAGTTCCTGAAATTTTAATCCGTTTGTGGACTCTTTCCGCTCTCGCTCTCTCTATCTCTTTATATATATATATATATATATAGGGTGTCACAATATACATGGGACCCATGTGACTGCTAATAACTTTACTGATAATAATATTTTCTTATTTGTTTCAAATTTGAAAATATACTATAACAACTATTAATCCTTGATCACAATGCCTTGGACAAGAGAGGAAAAACGTTTTGCGTTATTACATATCTGGAGAAAAATCTGTCAAAACTGTCTCAAAATAGATGCAACCTATTAATATGATAATGATTTATTACTGAGACAAGAAACTAAAAAAAAATAGATTGCATGTCCTGGCAGCTGATATAATACCAATTTAAAAAAATGATTTAATATTTCTTGCTCTAATGATTCATTTTTTACAAGACCTGTTACAAATTATCGCCATTCCGCTTGTCTCAGTTATAAATCATTTTCATATTAATGGGTTGCATCTATTTTGAGACTCCCTATATATATATATATATATATATATATATATATATTTAGAGGGGAGAGAGAAAGTAAGTTTAACAAAAATTACTGGACAATATATATATATATATATATATATATATATATATATATATATATATATTCACGTTAAGAACGTTCCAAACGTTTCCCTGAAAGAAGACCATACCTGAACATATTTTGTTTGGTTTGGTTTCTTTGTTTAATGGCATATCAACCTTTGTTGGTAATTTAATGATAAAACCCTCCTTGTACAAAGGATGATAGAGGCAGTTTAACTCGTAAATTGGGGGCAAGGTGCTTTTTCTCCGGGGGTACAAATCCGAAAGTGAACGTTTTAGTGTGACTGGAGTTCGAACTCTCAACAATGTCACAGTTCATTATGTTGCCTCTACGTCCCAGGACGGCTACCCCCTGGATATTTTTGTTTTGGCTCCACACTTCCACTTATAAAACAAGAAAAATCTGAATTTTGTTTTTTTAGTTTCAATAAAAGTGGTAGAATGTTTCTGTGCGAGGCTTAGAACTTTTTGGACGATCCTTGTATACAGGATGTGAAAGCAACATGAGAAATATTTAAGAATAATAATAATAAACGACTCTATTATAATACAAGATTGAATTTTTAAAAATAGGTAAAGTTGGCGACCTTTGTCGAGGGTGACCCGAAGGTTTCTTTTTCAATAGGTTCTACACCGAGTTGTAGGGGAGGGCGCTACTCCTTTCCCTGGATTGCTTCACTTTACCCTTGATCCTTACCTTATAATGCTGAGCGTTAAGCAAAGTGGCATCAAGTACCATTTTTAAGACTTTGGTGTGACTAGATCTGAAATTGAACCCTGGGGTTCCGGAACATTGGCGAATACTCTACTCCTTAGCCAATGGCTCGGTATTTTAAAAAGCCAACCATAAAATAAAAAGATAGACACAAAACAGTAAATTTACTCAATATGGCCGTAATTTTTTTCAATTATTGTATCAACAGGCCTTCGAAATGATTTGCATGCATTCAAAATATTTTTTCAGACTTTTTATTCCATTTCTCCTCAACAGCAGTTTTAAGTGAACCAATAGATCGGATATTGCTTCTGTTTTGTTTTCTGAAACGCTCCATATTGCGTAATCAAGAGCTTGAGGTCTGGACTTAAATATTTATTACTGTCCTCAAAGTTTTCTCGAGGATTTTCTATTCATTAGCGTTCTTTTTTTTATGTTGAGGGGTCCTTCATAATCGCTGTAGTGATTTTTTTCGTTTTTTGTTCAGTCCTCAACCCTCCACTTTTCTTATAAAACTCTTTTTCTGTAAAAAAAAAATTCTTTGATTTGTATACAGTAGACAAAGAAACTTTGGCTTGGTTTCGGCGTTTAGCAAATCATAGATTCTTTGTCATTTCTTCGAACTACGTCCTTTATTGAATCCACAGCGGTCACCTGTTCTGATTCCGTTGGCCATAACCGGGTACAAGTGTTAAGTATTCTTGTATTGTTACTTGCCTGCAGTCAGGATTAAACCTGCAACCTCCGGATGGGTGTCTCCTAAGAAGCTTAGGGAACCAACGCCTGTAACCGTTAAACAATGTGTTCAGCGATCACTTGCCATTATTTAGTGGATTATTCAGACGAGAGATGTTATCATCATCATGTTGCGCGATCAGCACGGATATCCCTGATCCTCTTTCGCCACTCCTCCCTATCGTCCATTGCTTCTGGCAGGTCTTCAGGGCTACATCCCGTATCGGCACAGAGCTGCTGTATATAGGTTCCAGCTGGTTGTCCTGCCTTTGCTCATCCATGTGAAGTAGTCCATTGGAGTACATCACTTATGAGCTCGTCCCTACTTCTCCAGCAGTGTCCTGCATGTCTAGTTCGTCTAACTTGGATAGTTTTCGTGATGGGTGGTAGGTGGCCGTACACCTGCTTCTTTGTGGGGTGTTGCCTCCAGGACCTGCTCAATATTGCTCGCAGCATTCTTTTGTAGTTGCCGTCAAGCTTTTTCTTCGGCCGTTTAGTTAGCGTCCATATAGTGTATCCATATAGCTGTATCGACACAACTGCTGCTTGGAAGAAACTGAGTTTTATTTTATCAGTCAGGTCTGACTTCCATATGACCGATAGGCTATCAATAGCAGTCCATGCCTTTGTTAGTCGCGTGTCGATGTTAGTCTCGGTTGATGAGACACTGCTTCCTAGGAAGGTGAACTTGTCTACTAGTTTCAGAAAGCTACCGTTTAGTGTGGAAATGTCGCCTGTTTGATTAAAGCACATATATTCGTTTCATGTACATTGACATGGAGGCCAATGCCTGCGGAAGCTCGTTCCAGACTAGGCAGTAGGGTTTCAGCTTGAGCGGGTGCACTTTGCAGAATCGCCATGTCATCGGCGTTGTCGGCGTCTGTAATTATTTTTGCGGGGTACCTTCTGCTTCTTTTTTTTCAGCTCGAAACTGTTTTCTTTTATTTTATCGATCGATGTTCTAAGCACGTAGTCTAGACAGATGATAAAGAGGTATGGGACAAAAGTGTCTCCTTGCAGTACCCCAGCTACAATGTCAAAGTCGTCTGTGTCTCCATCCGGAGAACGCACTTTCACTTTGGTGTTTCTGTAGAGAATCATTATGGCTGCGACGGTTTCTTTTGGTAGACCGAATGCGAGTAGAATTTGCTCCATCTTCCCTCTGTGTATGGAATTAAAGGCCTTTGTTATGCCGATAAATAATATTGTTGCCAGTAGGTTCTTTGTAGCCTTCTAGAATTCTACGGATAGTCAAGATTTGTGAGGTCGTGGATCTATTCCCCCGGAAGCCATTTTGCTTCTTCCTGAGAATGTTGGGTTCTATGCAGTTGCGTAGTAGGGCATTGTATATTTTGGCTGCTATGGACGTAAATGTTGTACCTCGGTACTTCTTGGCTAATCCGAGGTCACCCTTTTTTGTGAAAGGGAGGATGCATCCCTTCATCCATCTGTCTATCGAATTTTGATTATACCTGCATTACACTGTCGAAGCAGTAAGTCATCGAATTCCCTGGTCTTCCATACTTCTGGGGGAATTTCATCAAGCCCTACGGCTTCCTTGCCAAAAAATTTCAAACGGATCTTTTTTACCCTTAGTTGTGAGTCTAACAGGTACAACCAATTCGAGTCATTCGAGTTGACGTGGGAGTAACCACGGTAGAGGGGTACTCTACACTTCCGAAATCTACAGAATTTTGACGGCGATGAACAATAGTTCATCGCCGTCAAAATTGCATTCACATTGGTGGTGTTCCATTGCTCTAGTTGGTAGAGTGTTCGCCAATGGTGCAATTCCAGGTTGAATCATACCAAAGATTTCAAAATTAGTACTTAATACATCCTTAACATATTGCATTATAAGGTACGTATCAAGAGTAAAGTGGAAAAATCCAGGGAAAGGAATAGCGCCCGCCCTTACACCTTGGTATAGTAACTGTTGAAAAAGGAACCTTCGGTTCGCCCTCCACTATGGTCGCCATCCTTACTTATGTTGTAGAAATAATTTTGTGACTGAAAACTTGTTTATTCTTTGGTATTATGGTAATTAGTGCGCTGACCCGTAGTACATTACTTCACTGTGTGTGCGATTTGAAAACAACAAAGAACAACATGTAACGTGCCCTAATTCGATAACTTATTCTTCACAAATTCGAAGATGGCCATAACACTACGAAGTAATCAAAAACATTTGTTGTGCGAAAAGTGAAGGTGCAGTCGATCACAATAGAATAATCAGATGGTTGAAGAAATTTCACTCAGGTGGTAAGAATCTCGACGATCGGGCTAGGTCTGGTGGGTCAAACATTGTCGATTCTGTGGCCGTGCTACAAGCCATAGAAGTAAATCAAGCGAGAAGCATCAGTCGATCTCGGCATTTCACTCTCCAATTCTACCATAATTGTACCAAATAGGTTTTAATGTTACTGCACCAAATAGGACGTTTTACCGTTACACACCAAATGTACGGTTGCATCACCACGTACTCGATTGAGTTCATGGCTGTATCATGTCGTCTTAAGTAGTAGTCGGTCCCAGTTGTAACCTCGCCACAGAAAAAGTTGACGAACACATGAAACTCTATCTTAGTTTATTAACACAAAGGTTTAATTGCTGCTACATTTTTTTAAGTAGTAACCAAGAGAAAGAAACAGCTAATGAAAAGTGAGTCAACCGTATTAGCTGGACAAAGATAAACAACATGTCATGAGGAGAAAGACCTGGAATTTTCTTTCTGTATTTTCATGGTGTTCTTATGTGTTTTTTCGCCGATTTCAACTTTAGAGATATGAGACCCTGTTCTTTTTTTAATTGGAATCATTTTGAGATGAGTCTTCTTAATCTGAGAATTAATTTTTATTTATGGCCGACTTTTTTTTCCTCATCTTGGTAGTTTTTGTGTTGTTTCTTCTTTCACTACGTTTCGGCCAAAGAAACAACGCAAAAACTACCAAGATGAGGAAAAAAAGTCCGCAATAAATAAAAATTAATTCTCAGATATGAGACCCTGTTCGGATCTCACCCCAAAATTAGGGACGCAGCTTTTGACTATCTTCACATTGTCCTCGTGTCTTTATATCTTTGCGTCCAGTTGCTAACTCCCTTTCAAACCTGAAACGTCGCCCTACTTCCGCCTGGTGTCAGTGGAAG
This sequence comes from Sepioteuthis lessoniana, assembly GCA_963585895.1. Lineage (NCBI taxonomy): Eukaryota > Metazoa > Mollusca > Cephalopoda > Myopsida > Loliginidae > Sepioteuthis > Sepioteuthis lessoniana. The sequence continues at coordinate 55,066,848 of OY757934.1, read as the reverse complement.
GAACATTCGTTTCCATCGGTTCTACACCTGCGCAGAACATTGGGACCTCCGGTTTTTTCTTGTCATTTTTAATTATATTTATCATTTATCTGTAACTGGCTGACCTACAACCAGTTCTTAAGCTTGAGTCTTTCAGGTCAGCTGACGGTTCCGGTAGACTCTTTGTCTCGCCTTTTCTTTGTAACATTTTTTCTTCTTTCCCGCCTTTCTCAGAAAATAGGCTTTTATTCTTTTGTAACTTGGACCTACCATATCACGTTACACAATGCGGTTCGTCATCAGCAAGACCTGCTCGACAAAAGCTTCAGTATTTGCTGAATAAGGCCTCACGTTACCAAAATATGCCTAACGTTATCAAATTAATTCAAAACTTTTGACTCTTCCCAGTAGTAATGAAAATCAGATTATATTTCTGCGAGTTTTTTTTTCTCTAATTTGAGATGGAAAAGGATTTAGAGTATATCCGGATATAGCAGTTGAAAATTGCCCGAAAGGATTTGATTACAACTGAAAGAAAATGATACGTTTGTAAGGGCAGTGGTTAGTTTCTAAACATTAATTATCAACAAAAAAATTAATCTTGAGTCTCTACAAATCATCTTGCTAGAAGGTAAATATATATATAATAGAATATAAATAAAAGATAAAGAGTAAATAAGAAAAGAAAGGCAGCTTAAGAGTAAGGAAAGTAACGGTAATTAACAAAAAAAAAAAAAAAAAGGTTGAATGGTAAGTCGGTTATTTGAAGAAAGATTCAGACGAGCGCTGACAGCAGCTACAAATCTTAAAACTTAACAACAACGGTCAAGTCTTAAGAAAGTCGAAAATGAAAAAATAAACTCAATGATGAATGATGGATGTGTTCGTGTGTGTGTGTGTGTGGTTGAAGTACTTGAAAATGCATCGTTAAAGACTCAAGACGCTAAAACAACACCACCGAGTGATGTTTACGAATAAGTTGATTGGTTACTTGAGATGAAACAACGAATATCTTTTGTGCTGTTTTTTGGCTTTTTTTGTCATTGGATTTTATCTAACTATGAAAAGCATAAAGTCGTAATTGGCTGCCCAGAATACTACCATTAAAAAAAGAAAGCTTTTAATTAATCCTATTACTTATTTGAGCCACTTAAATACGAGTAAAAGATTTATATCTTTACTTATGTAGAATATTAGATTATTAATTTTATTAAGCTGTACAGGGTGAGCGCAAAAACATTTCTTGATTTCAAACATATAGAGAATGCAACTTTATTGGAATATTCTTGCAAATTGCTGGCTACAGTCGTGTACCATAGCCACAATTAACGCCATGTGCGAAATAGACATATAATGTTCATAACGATAGAACATATAAAGAACATAGGAATCTCGAAATTACGAAAAACACGTAACGACTTCTTGTTCAGGTACGAAACCTTTTTATTAACTTTGAGTTAAAGGTTTCGACATAAGGAGGAGAGACACAATCTTCTATGCTGTCTTATTCATTTGGCCCCCATCTCGAGCGGCCCCCAGGGGGCGCAAGTTCGTCTCGCGTCTGCGAGCTCCAAAAGTCGATCCTCCTCGTTCGGCGTCAAGTATTCAACTCCCTAACTTTCTTTCAATTCTCCACAAACCTCTGCGCGCTTCCGGTGCGGGACGTCACTAGCACTCCGTCACCCGTTTCGTCTCGGACTATTGTGAAATCTCTGAGTGACATCATCGTCCGCCTGCGCACACCCGCGTTAACACCTGCATCAATGTTTGCACCTAACTAAACCATGTGCTGAGCGGAAAGGTTCTCAGCCTAACTAAACCCAAAGGCATGAACCGAAATCCCTCGGCCTTTACGTTACAGTTGTAGGATCTGATAAAATTTCACAGATGTGGGAGAGGTGCAATCAGATTCTGATAGTACGAAAAGTAATATTTTGTGTTAATATATGAAATATATAAACGTTATTGATAAAAGCGTTTCGTGCTGACAAAGTAAAGAAGCAGAAGATACCCCGTACAAACAATTACGGACGCGGACTATGCCGAAGACATAGCGCTTCTGGCAAAGCAGCTCACTTACTACCCATCACGAAAACTATCCAAGTTAGACGAACCAGACATACTGAACACCGATGGAGAAGTAGGGACGAGCTCATAAGCAACATACTCCTCTGGACCCCTTCACATGGACGAGCAAAGGCAAGACGACCAGCTAGAACGTACATACAACAGCTCTGTGCCGATACAGGATATAGCCTTGAAGACCTACTGGAAGCGACGGACGTTATAGAAGGATGACAGGAGAGGGTCAGGAAGATCCAATCTACAAATTAATGAATAACTGTTTCTTTAAATTAAGTGAAAATTTTATTGAAAAACAGAAATTACAATGTCTTTTTTGTAAGAATAGATCACGATAGAGCGTAAATATTTTAAGAGAGAAAGTGAAAATTAATGCATGAAATGTAGCAGCTATTTTTGTTCGAATCTGAAAGGACGTATTTTGTGCGTGCAAAAGATTTTTGTATGAGAATGTCAATACATAGATGTGGAAGTACAACTGCCTTCTCCAAACGCTTTCAATCCGCTGACCGTTTCGCACGGCCGGCCATGTAATCAGATGACACGATCGATCCGCTTATCTACTCATGTTGTATTTTGGTCCAGAAGGTAGACAATTGCTAACTGGAGTCGCCGGTCGAGGAGTAGACGGATGAGACCGCACAATTAAGAGAGTAAAAAAGTCGACGCCAACAAACAGAAAACAGAACACAACTTTGTAACAATATTGATATTTAGTTTTAAAAAGTATCTTTAAAATGGTACATATATTCACCCATCCCAGGGGTTGGAAGTTTATAGTGAGAGATATACTTCCGGAATTAACTTACAGTCAATTTCTCGGTATTCAGTCAGGTGCAAAGCCTCTTAATTTATCATAAAAGTTTTTGGCTTTTCTATTCTCTCTTATCATAGTCTGGCACAAGTCAATCTCAAATAGTATTTTTGGTTGCTTTCTCATCTTTTAGGTCTTAGCTTCTCTGGGTGTATATAGTCTGGTACGAGGTGATTTCAAGTAGCTTGTTATTTTAATTTCTCCCCACTTCTTTACTTTCCTATACCCAGGGCAGTTTCGTATTATCTCAGGATTTCTCTGTCTCTCGCAATATGTTGCATTATCTCATGGATTTCGCTACCTCCACGCTGGGCAGTCTGGCAGAAGGTCAGAACCCAGAGCGACGTAACTAGTAGTTGCCTTCAGCCGGTCTCCCGTCAGTCTCTGGTGTGGGACGATATTTTTGCTTTTTTGTATTTCTCCCATATGATGGGCGGTGGTTGGTGAAGCTATTGACAATATCAATTTTCTCCAAATTTGAATTTCAATAATTAATTCCGCACCCTCAACTTACTGCGCCTTTAATATTTGATTCACTTTTACTTTGAGCAAAAGGGGTGGTCTTAACTAATTAGGAATAACTATAAATTTTCTGCTCACATGATATGACGTCAGGAACGTTTTAAAATTTTTTCCACGTTTGAATTTTAAATACTTTTATGTCAGGATTTTGTTTCTCAGGCACCGGGTCATCAATTTGACTTGTACTGACGGCCGTGTTGAACTCACTGGCCGATTTCCACTTTTACACAGTGGACAAACGAAATAATTATTCTCTCACTATTTCTATTGACGAAACACTGTCGCTTATGTTATTTCCTCTTTCAATCAGAAAGCAATATATCTTTTCCGTTTTCTTTCTCATCAAATAATATGTTTTTGACTTTTCTCTTCTAAAACCCATTTAGTCGTATCTTATTTTTCTGGTTAATAAATTTACTCGACTAGGTCTCCGATTTATCGGGGTATATATATAAAAAGAAGGTTTTCTGCATTAAACATGTATACAGCTGCAACTGAAATTTTTTTCAACAAGCTGGGGCTGGAAAAGCCGTATTATTTAATCTATGTAAACAATTACGTATTTGTTCAATTTAAAACAGATAAGCAATGTTGAAATTAAATGCATTCTTAAAAGAAAATAATGTTAAATTTTTACAGAAATAAAACGAAAGTTGAGTAGATACAGAACAATCCCACACCTACGAAAAAAATATTTATTTCTTTATTTACAACACCAAAGTGGGCTCGAAATGAGATTTAAAAAATAATGATTTTTCAAAGATTCTAATTGGCTAAAAATGTATTTTCAATATTTTTGGAGTAAAAAGATTTCTTCAAATATTTTGGGCTTTTAATCCTTAAAGTTTTTTTTGGCGGCAAATCAAATAATGTCGTCAATAAGCTTCAAAGAAATTGAAAAACGAGCGTGTAAACTTTGATGGGTGAATAAATGCCAAAAGTACAGAAACAAAAGTTACAGCATCTTGAGCATATTTTTTTATACAAAAATTAACACTTTTTAGTTTGGAAATCAGTAAATTTTTCATATACATATTTACCAACCCCTCCGCTCGGGCAGGATATGACACAAGGTCAATTTTTAAGCGGAGTTTAACGGGTTTGAATTCAGAGTTTTCCTTCTCCTAGTCTAGTTGCCTCACCAAGGCTGAAGAACCTAGTCTACCCTACTATTTACCAAGAGCTGGAGGGAGAATAATGGGATTCATACCTTTCCCAAGGGTATTAGTACTATGTGAAATGCAATCAGTCTCGTCCAGGGTTTGAACTCGCATCGCCGTGTCCATTTCCTACGACGATAGCAATTACACCACGGGCACCTCGTAAATTTTTCATATATGTATTTATATATTGTCATTCAAGGAAAAACTGTTTCGTTGTATCACAACTCATCAATGTGGTTACACACGCAAGATGCTTGAAGCTGGGATTGAAACCTGGCTGACTTTACGCCAGCCGCATATTCTACCACACAGTCATCAGCTATATATATATATATATATATATATATATATATATGTATATATATATATATATGTGTGTGTGTGTGTGTGACGGATGCCTGAATTTAAGTAACTGCTAGAATAATCGACATTCACGGCCCTTAGTTAAATTCTTCCATAGCGGCCTAATACTTCTTATTTGTGCCGGGGAAAGTTGAGTTGAAACGAGGTGTGATAAAAAAGTACCAAAGTTAAATCTTAAAACGATTTTTAAATTTAAGAATCTAAAATTTAAGCAAAAATCTCCCAATCCCTTCAAAGGTGAGTCTTCTGATTATGACACTAAATTGCTTCTGGTGGTGTGGCTCTACTTTCTGAGCTTTGGGAAGTGTGGAATACTCTTTCATTGCCATTACTCCCAGGTTCAATCCGACCTTGAGTGGTAATACCTGTTAGGGTTCCATCTATCGGTTAAATAGACTAGAAAATTATTCTAATTCCATAGAAATAACTGATTATTAGTTACTTGAAACCATATTAGTTTGCAAACAAATGATTATTATTGAATAGAAATATTTATGTAAAACCATAAAATCATTAGTATTAGATAGGAATACTTCATATCTGTATGCATAAACTCTTAAGAAACAATTGCACAATACTTAAAAAAATAAAAGTACAAAGAACGCGAATGTTTGTTCATTAGACATAAAATAACCCGAGACAGGTTGGCATCCCGTTAAAATCAATCAATCAACCTATCCCTCAATAATTGGTATTCATTTCTGATTACTGACAATCTTTTTTCCTCTTTTACAATACGTTTCTTGAGTGAAATAATCTATATGAATTTCTATTAAGAGTCATACGTGATGGATTTCTATTGAGAATTAATTGTGCTAGTTTTCATTGCTAACCACTAACTGAAAGTCATTTTGTTTCTGAATTACGATGCACAGTGGGCTTTTTGTAAAATGAAGAAGATTCAGTATAGATTTAGTATTAAAGTGTAACATCCCCATGATACGGATATGTGAAACGTAGATAGAATGTTCATAACATATATACATAGAACATAGGAATCCCGAAACACGAAAAACACTCACGACTTCTTCGTTCAGGTACGAAACTTTTTATTACCTTTGAGTTAAAAGGTTTTTCGACATAAGGAGAGAGATACACATTCTTTCTATGCTAGCTTTTCAATTTGCCCCCATCCTACATGTGTGGCACCCGCCACAAGGTCACTGGCCTGGCTTCGGCGAGCAAGCGAAAGTGAACCTGCTTCCCCCGAGGCAGAACTCAACTCTATTGACTTTTTTCAAATCTCCCCAATATCCTCCGCGCACGCTTCCGGTGCATGACGTCATTCCCATCCCCCCGGTCACAATTTTCTATCTGGGATTTTTATTTTGACATCTGTGAACGACACATCCTCCCCGCGCGCGCGTTAACACCTGCGCTCAAGTTTGCACCTAAGTAACCCATGTGCTGAGCCGAAAGGTTCTCAGCCTTACTTAATCGAAAGGCAAGATATATAAAACGAAATCCCTCTGCCATTTTATTACAAAAGTACTTATCCATTTATCTCTCTATAAACAAAATCAACTTTCTTACATCAAGTTTAAAATTTACTAAGTGAATGCGATTAGAAATTCTTCTGTGAGGAGGGTCTTTCAACAGATGATATGATTATGTTTTCTTATAGAACGTACATAAATATTACCTCTGGCAAAAATCATGGAATTAGCACACTTTGAGGATGATTGATCAAGTTTTGTTTTATTTAGCAGTAGATAAACAAATAACAGATAGGACAGAAAATATTTTTTCTTGAATAACTGAACATTCTGACATAAAATATTCCTTAATTCGTTAGATTGATACAGCAGTTGCTGAATAGGTATTGGCTATTTTTTCAATCATGGAAAGATTTTGTAATTTGGTTTCCTAAAACAAATAGCATCAGATGCCCAGATATGTAAATCGGTTTAAAGGTAAAACAGTTGGGCAGAGCTAATTAGAAGTAAACATGACTCCACCATGGGCAATTAAGTCTTCAATAAAGCTTTGCTCAGTCTCTGCTAAAGTCTCGTTGCAGATCCTTCGCCGCGAGAAAAAGAAAATTTTTATCGCCTCCTCTAATATATAATGTAGATAAAAAAGTTAAATATATATATATAGAGAGAGAGTGAGAGAGAGAGAGAGAAAGAGAGAGAGATGCGTGTGTGTTTATAAGATTATCATTATCTTCCAAATTCTCTATATAGCGTAATTATTTGTGTATAACAAACATTAATGTATAACACGCAACCCTAATTTTGGACTAGGAGATTCTTGAAGAAGACATTCTCGAGTATAATACGCATTGATTTGGGAATATGTAGCAGCAAAATTTAACCCGAATTTAGCATTTCTTCAACTTTTTATTGCTTCATACTGACTAAAAATAAGAATATATATTGATTACATTGGTTAGAGTGTTCGCCAATGGACCGGGAGACCTGTGTTCAATCCCAGGTTGAGTCATACCAAAGACTCAAAAAATGGTATTTGATGGCTCCTTGCTTAACACTCAGCATTATAAGGTATAGATCAAAGGTAAAATGGAGCAATCCAGGGAAAAGAATAGCGTCCCCCGCCCTACACGTTGGTGTAGTAGCTATTAAAAAGGGACCCTTCGAGTTGCCCTTGACTACGCTCACCAACGTTTTTACTTGCATTATGCCTTAATAAACAAAATTTTGGCTGTATTTAGACCAAATACATGGACATGTTCACACAATTATGTAATAAGCTTACGGCGAAAATAAGCTCCTATAAGGAGAAGCAAAAGTATAAAAAAAATCAAACATTCCATTCTCTGTAATGATGTCAAACACATTAGATTGGATTTTAGAAATGATTTTCAGTAATCTTGTCCCGAATATGGTATGGCATGTGGCCAGAAAGAAATTTATTTTATAGTTCTCGTGTAGAATACTCACCCATAACTTTTGGGTTGAAGAATCTTGAAACAGTGTTTCTTATACAAAAATAATTACGGTAACATAGACAACTAGAAAATATACATTATCTAAACCAAATCGCATAAAATAATCCTTTCGAGGTGGTGGAGCGGAAGGACACCGTCAGGATGACCCGGACTAAGGAGTTCATCGAAAAGGTCCAGGCAATCATTGATGAAATTCCCCAGTGGCCTATTCGGCAGATTGCCTGAGATTTAGGCGTCTCACACACAACTGTGAATGCATGTGTGAAGGAGGACTTGAAGTGTAGGTCCTACAGGTGCCAGACAAGCCAGATCTTGACTGAAAAGACAAAGAACCTCAGGCTAATCAAGTCCGTCAGGTCCCCTCCTCCCCCGACCTGAACCCGCTGGACTAATTCGTTTGGTCATACGTCGAAAACTTCTCCAAAATTGGCCTCCCACAACACCAAAGCCAGCCTGAGCGCCGCCATCCGCCGAGTATTCGCCGAGCTCCCGTCGGCGCTTGTGGAAAAGGCATGCTCCCAGTTCCGGATTCGTATCGAGGCAGTGATTGAGGCTGAAGGCAGCTACATTGACTAGATGTCAGCTCTACTACATAATCAAGTTACCTGAATAGATTTTTTCAATAAAAGTTGTAAAATAAATCTGTAGTGTTGTTTTCTTTAGGACGATAATTTTATCGTTTCACCCTGTACTTCTCACTCGCTAAGTGTTTCTAGGGCATGCTCGACAGAAAGTTAATATTCTAGGAGTTATTCTGCCGGGTCTTGATAAACGGAATAACACACACACACACACACACACACACACACACACATATATATATATATATATATATATATATATATATATATATATATATCAGGCAGACAAGGGCTTCATAGCAGAGTTATAGAAAATTTCGTTGTTACGCTTACTAGAGAAAAAAATCGACCTAAAGTGAATATATGTTGGGTACCTCGAATGTTTTAGGTAGACTACCCTGTATATTCTCTCTCTCTCTCTATCTCTCTCACTCTTGCTCTCTCTCTCTCTCTTTCTTTCTCTCGCTCTCTTTTGCTACACTTTATTTCTTCTCTTTTCTTCTCTAAAAGTAAATTTTTATACTAGTCTCCATCCTTCTTTGTTTCACTTTATTTTTCAATATGTCTCTCCTTCTGAATTTATATTCTCTTTTTGGTATCTTTCTTTCTTTCTTTCTTTCTTTCTTTCTTTCGTGAACGAAAATGATTTGAACAACTTCTGATTGGTCTACTCAGCATTCTTGACAAATGCTGCCATTTCGAACCCATAAGTAATGATTCGCTTAGCTTTACGGTTATAATCGTAGGGAGCCGAATCGACGATCCGAGTTCTAACCCTCGACGAGGTTGTTTGTGATACACTTCACGTTAATACTTTTGAGAAAAGCAAGAATCCATCACCTCCCCCAATTATGGTTAAACTAGTAGGACAGACTGGGCTCTTTAGTTTTCGTTAGACAACCAGTCCAGGAGAAGGAATGTTTTAGTTAACTGCTATTTTCACGCCGTGGTACACGATCAAGCATATCTTTTTATACCTAGACTACTGGATGAGATGTTGATCTTTATCAACTTGCCTATCTTCCGGTTGTAAGCTTTTTAAAAGCTTATTCATTAGCTTTCTGGTACTGTTCACTACAATCTTACACAAAGTGAAGGATTACTCTGAATCCAAATCTCTTATAATGTCAACTTGCAATGTGCTTAGCGTACCGGTTATCGCTGGAGGATGGAATCAGTGACTCGAGTTCATTTCCGGAAAGAGGGTTTACCGGACATTGGCATGATGGTTAGAGTGTTCGACAATGGCACAGGACACCTGGGTTCAATCCCATGTCGTGTCATACCAAAGACTCAAAAAAATGATACTTGATGTCTCCTTGCTTAACACTCAGCAATATAAGGTACGGATCAAGGGTAAAGAGGAGCAATCCAGGGAAAAGGGTAGCGCCCTCCCCTACACCTTGGTGTAGTAGCTATCGAAAGGGGAGCCTTCGGATCACCCTCGACTATGGTCACCAACTTTACTTACTCTTTGGGAAAGACATTAATCCACTTGTTCAACCACCAGTTACGGATAAATAGGCTGGCAGACTGACTTCTTTGGCTGGATTTTAGTTTGGTTTAGTTTTATGACATATCAAACATTGTAGTTCATTTGATGCCGAATCCTTTTTTATTCATATATTCTGAATACATGATTTCTTAACACATTTTGTAGATAAAATTTTTAAACAAAACTGAGCTCATTTTTTTTTACACACAGTTAAATGGTTTCACGTAATTTCAAACAATTCAGTTTTGCATAAGTACACAGTTTTTTGTTGATACACAGTTAGTCATTTGTTTAAATACTGAGTTTTGGTTTATGCACAGTTAAATGCAAAACAGTTCTATTTCAAACAATTCACTTTAGCGTAAGTACACAGTTTTTTGTTTACACAGTTAAACGATCAAACAGTTTAATTTCAAACAATTAACTTTAGCATTTCAACAAAGTTAAATGGTTCAAAGTATTGCTATGTATCACCAACAATTCAATTAAATATCAGTCATTTGTTAACACACAGTTAAATGAGCAAACATTTCTATTTCTAACAATTTAGGTTAGCTTAAGTACAGATTTTTTGTTTACACACAATTAAATATAAAAACAGTCCTGCTTCAACTATTTCGTACAATTCAGTTTAGCGTAAGTACGCAGTTTTTGTTTACACACAGTTGAAATTAAAAACAGTTCTATTTCAAACAATTCAGTTTAGCATAAGCACACAGTTTGAATGTGAAACTTTTCTATTTGACACATAGATAGGAACACCATTCCGGGCCAGATTGAACCAGGGAGCGAAGACAATGAAGGGGTACTTCGCATTCCCCAAAGTCCCAACACTACTGAAACCTCACCATTGTTTAGTGTCATATCCAGGACACTCTTTGGGAGGGATCTTGTCCCTATGCAGTGGGCCATATAGCCTTGGTTTGATAACTGGTCTTGAAAAAGGAAAACTGAATTCAAACCAATTGTACACCGCTTAAAAAAACTGACCTTGTGTCACACTGAATCTGTGGCGGTGGAGTAGGGTAAATATATGCATAAATAATCCAGCGTTAAACAATCAGTGAATTTAAACATACCAAAAACCTTGAGTTATACTTAGCCTTTTGTCAGACTTGAAATAATCTCACTTTTTTTTGTGTGCAGTTTTAACTCTCGATGATGCAACTTTATTTTTACTTCTGGTCGAAAATCTTCCCCGACTGCTATTATAGCCCCCACCGAACCGCAAACACCATCTTCCCCAAAGCCCCACCCACACAGCATCTCTTCATATCCAATGTTCATCACTTTCTACTTAGCAAGACAACCTATTCTGACAATATAAACGGAGAAAAAAAAGTCAAGAAGATTCGGCGGCTTATTTCGCTAGAAATTACCAAGTCTGTGGTTTGCCGACTGGAGACGTCGGATCCTTAACACAAATATAAGTTGCTTGTCTGGGCATCTTTCGTGCTGACTTGTGCGCGAGGTTAGCAGACCATTAACCGTGAGTTCGATTCTCACGGAGTTGATAGTATTTTTGGGCCTAGTTTTAAATAAGGCTCGTTTTATTAAATGACTAGGTTGCTTGAGCCGCGACTGAAATAGTTACCCAGTGGGAATAAGAATAGACTGACTGTATCTCCTGAAGAGGGGTAGAGTTCCCCCAAAATGTGTCCTGGTTATGACATTAAAATGAATCTGATGAAGAGTCTCTAAAGGTAAGACAACTCTTATTCCCTACACCCATGGGTAAAGTAATACTGTTATCGTTCTTCTACACGAATGGCTTTGTCATCAACTAACCCACAGAGATTGATATGCCATTAAAAAAAGAAAACAAATGAACCAGTGAACTAACACCTTTAACAAAATATATGCATTTACTCAGTCTGTTCAAGACAAGGATAATCTTTAGGCAGAGTACAGCTGTTTCAGAGTTGACCTGGGAGTAATGGCAATGGAGGTGTAGCTCTGCAGTTACTATCTTACTCTCTTTTTTGTTGGGGTAATACTCCTCTGCAGAGAGTAGAGTCAGCGGACTCTAATGCCAACCCACAGGCGAGATAGGACATATATAGTGAAAGACAAATCTATGGGAAATTTAACGACACACTGCTATGAGTCGTAAGAAAGAATAAGCAACCCGGTAAGACGTTTAGATACCTTTATATAAGAAATGGGAAAGAATTGCTAAAGCATATTCCTTTAGCGGTTAATAGTCTTTAAGAGAACAAAGTGATATATATATAGTGAAAGACAAATCTCACCGAAAAACAGTTCGAGCAAATAAAATACAATAGAAGTAAATATAGATCATTATCATTTACTAAGCTTTGCGTTTAAGTCCATTTCCAATCACTTATTTTCTTTGTGAAGTGTAGACGGAGAGTGTGATTCAAAGAGCTTTGAAGGAGGGAGTCTCTGAGGCATGATGCCTAACATGCTGGATTATGACATCGAGGAAAGTGAGTTCGAGTTCCACTCTCGCTATTACGTTTAATTTCGGACAAATACTATTGGGAAAAAATATGAACCCTCTTATCCCCCGGCAATGGGTTAAATAGTACCAATACTGTTTTACAAAGATGGATTTAGCATTAAGGCGATTCTATGGGAAATTTAACGACCCCCGCCTATGAGTCGTCAGAAAGAATAAGCAGCGCCGTAAAACGTTTAAACACTTTAATATTAGAAGTGCGAAAGAGTTGCTAAAATATATTCCCTTAGCGGTCAATAGTCTTTTAGTGAACAAAAAATTATAACACACTTATCTGTGGTTGGTGAATGTACTGTTGTCTTTCTGTATATTTTCTGGTTGTGTTTAAGACTGTTTTAAGAGGGCTGTGAACGTTTGGTTTCTTTGGGCTCAAGTTGTTTTCTGGGTTCTGTTTGTAGAATTGCGTGGTCTGCTAACACCCTCAGTTACCAGGCTGTCTTATTAGGCACGTTTCGCCTTGTGGAGATCCTTGTCACTTCTGCTTTGTCTAGTCGTGCCCAAGTCCCGTACTCAAGTTCCTTCCGTCCTACCTTCTCCCTCTACCTTCGACCCCCCCCTACACCCGGGTACAAAGCCGTCTAAATGATAACGTAATTTTCTTATAATTTATACTTTTTCCAAGGGTGATACTACCAAAATGAACGTAATAACATTTGGGTTTGATTGATCCTACCAAAAATAGCCGTCAGGGTTCGAGCCCATGTTCAGTATATGAAAATCGCATAGCTGATGTTTAGCTTCCTCATTCATTGCATGCATTTACCTTGTGTCTGATCTTCCCCTTCGAGTAATCCCCACTATAATCGACCTTTTGGTCATTGGCCTTGTGTCAAGTCCTTTCTGGTGAGAGACAGAGAGAAATAAAACCCTTGAGAAAGGTATGAAACCCTTTATACCCCAGCTGTGGATAAAATTGCATCACAACTGTTTTTCTACACGGATGGGTTTTGCATTAAATAACCCACAAAAGTTGATATGCTATTAAACAAAGAAGCCAAACCAAACTAAATAATCAACAACCTTAACAGAATGCATGCATTTATCCAGGCTATTCCAGACAAGGATAATCTTTTGGCAGAAGACAGCTGGTTTGAATTCAGAGCTTAGCTTCTCCTAGAATTCCTGCCACGTACCTAAGCACACCTACATATACATGCAAAATCATTAGTAAGTTATTCGAGTCGATGACGAACTCAAATCCTATACAAGGCTACTGATTTTCTATTTGGACTAATTCCCTAAGGGGGGTGTCCTCGTGGTGTAATGGTTAAAGCGACGGACTGCGGAATCGTAGTACGCGAGTTCGTACTCCAGTCGCGCTATTACGTTCACTTTCGGACAAATACCCTTGGGAAAGGTATGAACCCCCTTATCCTACTAGCTATGGGTTAAATAGTACCACTATTGTCCTTGTAGGAGAATGGCTTTGGCATTAAATAACCTACAAAGGTTGATCTGCCATTAAACAAAGAAACCAAACCAGTAATTCCCTAGGAAAAGAAATGATTCCATCTCTTCTTCCCCAGCTTGCTATGAGTGCATATTAATGCAGAACTTGCCCGGAGGTCTTGGTAAGGTCTGTAGTTTAAGGAAAAGAAAACTGAATTCAAACCAGCCGCATCTCGTTTAAAAATTGACCTTGTGTCGCTTTCTATTTCTCTAATGAGAAAGGTTTTAAGGGTTGGCTGGTGTTTCTCTATCGAGAGACTGATAGCAATGACAAAAATATGCCTTTTGATTGAGAATCTTATTTTTTAGAATTTAAGTGTTTAAAACTTAAGTGTTTATTTCTCTCTCACTATATATATATATATATATATATATATATATATATATATATATATATATAAGGGTAATTCAATAAATGAGGGAAAACTTTTCTAGAAAAATACCGACTAAATGGTTGAGAATTGGTTCATAGCAAAATTATTTTAAACACCGGAAATATTTCTTCTGAGGATATTCAAAATTGTAGCAAATAAAACCGAATGCTCCGGGCTGGATCAGAGGTCTCTCATCGATTCTTTGCCGGTGGAGAATTGCAAACTGTGTGAAATCTATTGAAGAATGTATGATATGCACGGAGAAGTGTTTTAAACCAAAAGATCTTTACGAAGGTGCAAATCCACCCGGGCAACTAGGGCTGTCGAATACACAGACTGCACTTCTGCAGAGGGGTAACACTAAACTGCATCATATGATGAGGCTAAACATTTAGTGCTTTGGGGAATATGAAGTAGCCCTTCACTGCCATTATTTTCAGGTCCACTCTGACCCGGATTGGCAATACCTGTTTGGGTCCCATCTATGAGCCAAATAGGATTGTTTTATCATTTATGAAGGATTAATATAATTAGTTATTTCATACCATACACCTGTGTGAAAATTACTCATATTACCTAGCAATATGTGAAAAATAGAATCAGTAATATTAAAAATACTTAAAACCATTTAAATTTAGGCAAACAAACAATTAATATTAAATAGAATTATTAGTGTTTGATTGAAATACTTGTAACCATTTAACTTTGTACGAACAAATAGTTAATATTAAAAAGAATTATTAGTTTTAAATAGCAGTACCTGAAATCAGTTAAATGTGTGCAAACAAATTATTGATAATGAATCAAATTATTAGTGTTAGATAGGGATATTTGAAGCCGTTTAACTGTGTGTAAATAAATGAGTTGTAAAAAGTCGTTTAAAAATACTTACATATAAACAAATCATATATGTATAAAACAGGGTTTGGCATAAAAGAAGCCACAAAGGTTTATATGCCGTAAAATACCAACTGAATTACAAATGGGAAGATACCGTCCATGGAGTGGAAACATAGTGACTCTCCGCTAATAAAAACTTCCAAACGCAGCGGTTATGAAAGGTTACAATGATATTCTTCAAGACATGGAAGGGCTTATCATTATTGATTTCTTTGAAAACAGTGCAACTGTAAACAAATATTTCTATTGCCAACCATTTTGGCAAAATCACCTTTTTTATTGAATCACCCTCGTATATATATATATATATAGAGAGAGAGAGAGAGAGAGACAGACAGACAGACAGAGAGAGACATACAGTCAGACAGAAATATAGATAGATGAACTGATAGATCTGACGAGAAAAATAGAGACTATATATATCTATATTTTTTGTGAAACAATTGTAAGGTTTGCGGCTTTCTCTTTATATATATATATATATATATATATATATATATATATATATATAGAGAGAGAGAGAGAGAGAGAGAGAGAAGAGAGAGAGAGAGAGAAGGAGAGAGAGAGAGAGATGTATATAATATGTCTTCTGATAGAGAGGCCGGTCTTTTAAAAGTTCAAATATTTTTTCCAATGCAAAGCATCTCTAGCTTTTGCTGCGCTTTCTCTCTTTATCTCTCTCTCTCTCTCTCTCTCTCTCTCTCTCTCTCTCTATATATATATATATATATATATATATATATATATATATATATGTATTTATCATTGACATCTTTTCATCTCTCTTTCTCTCTCTATCTCATTATATATATATATATATATATATATATATCATTGACATCTTTTTATCTCTCTCTCCCTTTCTCAATATACCTATATATATATATATATATATATATATATATATATAAAGGTGTGTGTGCGTGTGTGTATGTGAGAGAGAGAGAGAGAGAGAGAGAGAGAGGATCGATTTAAATAGAATGAGATAGATAGATCAACAATATGTGTCTTTTGATCCAGAGGCTTGACTTTTAAAAGTTGAAATGTCTTTTTCTTTCTTAGAAAAATTTCTAAGGTTTGCGGCTGCCTCTGAATAGATATAGGAAGATAGATCGATAGATTGATAGATATTACAAGAAAATGGGTCTTTTGGAAGAGTGTCCTGTCTTTTAAAAGTTCAAATATCTCCTATTTTTTTCTATCGAGAAAAGTTTCTCGGGTTTGTTGCTGACTGCTGTTAAACGTCTCAGCTTAAGATGGATGTTTCCCGTAATCTAATATGTTGGTAGTGTGGGTTATAGAAGGGTCGACCTGATACTAGACTACATACCCTAGCCTTAACCAGCGTGCTTTTACTGATCTTAGACACCTTCCCTGACCCATCAGCTCTTCACTATCTCCTATTTTGTACCTCTCAGGGTTAAATCTTCAAACTGAAAATCCCTGTTTTTTAATGAAATGAAAGGCGTGAAAACTTGATGGGTGATACAAATTCCGATGACCTTTAAAAGTGCGGAAATAAATATGTAATAAGGTTTGTTGAAAGTTAATTTATATGATAAATGAGATGACTGTTTAAGGGTTACGCAGGTAAGGAATTTGATGGTTGAACACTTGGTTTACGGTTTAGTTTATGGCGTTAGAGAAACAGCAATATTTCAAATACTCGTTTGAGTCAAAAGTTTTCAGATGCAAAGGTTATTTTATAAATAAGGTAAGATATTGGCCAAAGATTCGGTAGTAGGAAGCACTGTTTAGGGTTACACCTTTTCCAAGGAAATCAATAGAAATAGTTTTTTCATGTGTCAAAAGACTGTCAGCATGATCTTATTTACTGGCAGTTGAGCTCTGACAGTCAGAGCGCTTTCACTTCTTGGACTGTCTTTTCGTCTCAGAGTCCCACTGGTAAACCTATGTTTAACCCATTTATAAACTTTTCTTTTGCTAAGACAAGCTTCTGATAACACATCCCACATTCATTTATAAATTTCATATGTTTACACTTCTCAGCCACAAAAAATGTGATGACAGACCTCGGATCAAGCCAGGAGCATTCTATTTCATTTATTGCCATTTTGAATAGCCTCTAAACAAATATTTCTGAGAGATTGAAGTAATTTTTGTTATAAACCAATTGCAAACAATATATAGTATATATTTATGGAAAAATACTTTAGAAACAAAAAAAAATTGTTCTTTTCAAAAAAAAAATTCCCCTTATTTATTGAATGATCCTTGTATATATAGAATTGGTCCCTCTTAAGGTTAAAAATGATCCCTTCTTCCTTGAATAGACCTCGTATTTATGTATCTTAATTTCTTTATTCTTCAAGTTACAATAAAAGCTGGGTAGAATTCAAAGTAGAGGCTATCGTGTTGCGTCGTGTAAAACTACCTTTCTTCCAGTTATTTGATTCCACGCTGATACTAGTTCTTGTAACAATTGTAGAAGAACTCCTTTACTGAAGCTTCTATCATCTTTTTATCATTAAATCATCGTGAGCCATGGATCGGAACAAGTAATAATCCGAGGGAACAAAGTCCAGACTACATGTTGGATGCAACATCAGTTCGATTTCTCAAGTCTCGTATTTATCATATTTACCAACACCTCCGCTCGGACAGGGTCAATTTTTAAGCGGAGTTTAACAGGTTTGATTTCAGAGTTTTCCTTCTCCTAGACTCACCAAGGCTGAAGAATAGTCTGCCCTACCCATAACTGGAGGGAGAATAATTGGATTCATACCATTCCCAAGGGTATTAGTACTATGTGAAATGCAATCAGTCTCGTCTATGATTTGAACTCGTGTAGCAGTGTCCATTTCCTACGACGATAACCATTACACCACGGACACCTCCCAAAGTCTCGTATTTATTCCGTTTTTTTTTTTTTTTTTTTTCGAGCGGAAGGAGGTTTTGCATTGTCTTGCTGTAGAAAAGCTCACTTTCTTTTAACTAATACTGGGTATGGTTGTCACACAGTAGACTACATCAGCTCTTGCTGTTCGAAGTACAGGGTGTCATAGATGGTTCGACTGTCTGGAAAGAACTCGTTGTGAATTGTCACCTCATAATTCCACTAGATGAAGAGCATCATCTCTTGTTCAAAATGCAAACATTGCAAAACTTTTGACGAATTAACTGATAAATACACTAAAATTGAATAGATAACTGTTAAAAGGAGTTAAAAATTGCAATGTTCTTCATATGAAACAACTGATTTGTGAACAATTAAGTCAATTGATATTTTTGATTTAACAACTTAATTGAAAACACTGCTCACTTCTTTCACTCGCGATAATCGAATAAAATGTGGTGGTGTCTTAGAAAACAGTTTACATCTTCGTAGCTCCTCAATAAAAAAAATTGTATGAAAACAGATATATATATTTTCGGGTCATTTAACGCTGAATTAAGTAATTTTGATAAAAATTTAAAACAGTTCAATTTAGCATAAGGATAGGTTATGTTTACACACAGTTAAATGTCAAAACAGTTCTATTTCAAACAATTCAATTTAGCATAAGTGCACAAATCAAATGTCAAAAACAGTTCCGTTTCAAACAATTCAGTTTAGAGTAAGTACATATTTTTTTTTGTTTACACACAGTTAAATGTCAAAACAGTTCTATTTCAAACAATTCAGTTTAGAATAAGTACGCAGTTTAAACATACAGTTAAATGTAAAAACATGGTTTGGTTTATGGAATATCAACCATTGTAGGTTATTTAATGCCAACTCTATTTTATACACATAAACAGTTTTATTTCAAATAATTCAAGTTAGCTTTAGTACACAGTTTGAATATCAAAAACAGTTCTATTTCAAACTATTCAATTTAGCATAAGCACACTGTTTAGTTCTATTTGATCCATAGATGGGACCCTATTAGGTGTTACCACTCTGAATCAGAGTGGACTTGGGAACGATGGCAATAAAGGGGTACTCCACCTTCTCCAAATCTCCAGCATTACTGGAAAATTATACAATCAAAATAGGGGCGCCTTGTGTGGTATAATGGTTAGCAAGCTTGACTAGCACACTTTTACGAATGAGTTCGAGTCTCATTGAGTGTCACGTTCACACGCCCTGGTAACACATCAGAGCAAAAAGCTTAGTCAATTACTTGGACGCCTCGGATGGTGTAATGATTAGCAAGCTTGACTTGCAAACCTTCACGAGTGAGCTCGAGTCTCATTGGGTGTCACGTTCATACGGCTTTGTGTCACATCAGAGAAAAAAGCTTAGTAAATTACTTTTGTATCGAAATGGATATTATTAGCAAGTGTTTTTGGACTATTGTCTTCATCTTTATTGTTATTACTACAACGTTTCGGTCGATATGTCCTCCAGCATTCTTCAGGTGTTTGTCGAACTCGGGAACCTTAACGGAACTTCGAATTACATCCTTTATTGAATCCACGGGGGTCGCCTGTTCTGATTCCATTAACCATCACTGGGTACAAGTGTTAAGTATTCCTGCATTGCTACTCGACTACAGTCAGGATTGAACCTGCAGATTCTAAATGATTGTATCCTTAGAAGCTTAGCGAACCAACGCCTATAACCGTTACGTCATGTGTCCTGCTTCTATTTCAATTAATGTGGATATGGCAACATCTTGGTTAAAACACATGACACGTGTGTTCACATAGAAACAAATGTCTCTTGGAGGCTTCTCTAAGCTATGCAGCAGAAATTTAGCTTGAGCAGATATAAGTGCAAGGATTATCTCTGTAATGACACTGTATGCTGTCTAGATGACTAGCTAAGAGCGATGGCAGATAAGGACAGATGGTGCAAGAGAATCAACTGAATCCGATTTATCGGCATACCTTGATGGTGATGATGATAATTTACTGTATAGCCCATAATGAATACACCTTAATTTATTTCTAAATAGTGAATTTTCTTTTAAACTGTTAAGTCAGCCCAAACAAAAATACCTTTCGATCTGGTAGAGGACAGTTACCTCACGTGGCAGGGAAGTGTGGGAGTGAGTGACCGGAAATGTGATTGCAGCCATAATACACAGGGATTGAAGACAGATTTTTTGTTCGCGGACGACTTGAACTAAAGTGACTTTTTAGGGTAGATACATTTCTCTACCCTGCCTTAACTAAAACTCCACGTTATTTCCGGGTCCGCTTTCTCATTCAGTGTTCTCTTTTTCTCATTTATTTGTTACATTAAAAACGTCCCATCAACAACAAAAAAAAAATACCAATATGTTATTAATTTGTTGGAAGATTATACAATCAAAATATATATAATTAGGTATTATACGATGATCATTAAATAAGTTTCCTGACTTTTTTCGTATGGTACACACATGAAACTCTAGTCCCCTTCGAAGTAATCTCCTCCGGCTGCAATGCACTTGTTGTACCGTTCCAACAACTTCTGCAAGGCCCCATGGAAGTCCTCTTGTGGGAACAGGCCAATGACCTTCGTCACAGCCTCTTTCATCTCCTCAATTCTCTCATAACAACAGTCTTTGAGCTTAGAGAATAAGCAAAAGTCACAGGGAGCACGGTCTAGACTATAGGGAGGCTGACGAACTATCTTGATACCCATCTTAGTCAAATAGGCAGTGACAAGGATAGAGTTGTGGACTGGTGCATTGTCCTGCTTGGAAATGCCACTGACCCAATTTGAAGAGTGCTGGCCTCTTCCGACGGAATCTCCTGCTGAACTCCCTTAAAACCTCAACATAGTAGTCCTAAGTCTAACCCTAACTCTTTGGCCAATCAACTCTAGTGTATTGACTTCCTTACTCCTCCTACACCTCTCATCATCCCTCACAGACTCCCTGCCTTCCTTGAATCTCTTATGCTACTCAAAAACTGATGCTCGATTCATGCAAGATGCTCTAAAAGCAGTCTGAGGCATTCCATACGTTTCTGTGGCAGCATTTTTTCCAAGTTTAAAACAGAATTTTATTGCATATCGTTCTTCTAAAGTGTCGTCACGTCCAGATTGCATTTTTGAAATTCAGCTGCTGTGACAATAAGCTTTAGTAGGGTGTATTCTAATAGCTGCTGTAGCTGTTCATTTAAACATGAAATCATAAAAATTGGTCAGTCATCAGTGATAAGATGTATAGCAATAACATACCGACTTTTCAAGAGTCTACGACAATTTCAAATGCCTGTACAAAAAAGTCTAGAAACTTATTGAAGGCACCACGTATATCGCCTATGAGTAAGCGCACCCTAAATAATGTTTTATAAAAAGTTAATGTTATTCTAAACTAAAAGATACAAGGATTTTATTATTTCTAGTGGAACATTATACAATCTAAACAGATATATTAGGTATTATTCAGTTTTGAACTCTCCTGCAGTGAAACCATGTAACAAAAATTGGAATATGTTGCCGTTCAAAAATTTATTAAACTTCTTATATGCATTCATGCAGTCATGTAATCATTACCGTCGTAGGAAATGGACACGCTGACACGTGTTCAAATCTTAGATAAGGCTGTTGGCATTTCACACTTGGGAAAGGTATGAATCCAATTATACTCCTTCTCACTATGGACAAATTGTAGGGCAAGCTGAGCTCTCTAACCTTGGTATGGCAACCGGTCTAAGAGAAGAAAAACTCCGATTTCAAACCTGGTATACTATGGTAAAAATTGACTTTGTCTCTCATCCTGCTCGTGCGGAGGGATTAGGTATAATAGCAGCTAAGATGAGAACACTTATAGTCACTATCTATCTATCTATCTATCTATAGTCATAGGAAATGGATACGTCGACCCAAGTTCAAACCATGGACTAGGCTGCTTACATTTTACAAGGCGCTAATACACTTGGGAAAGGAAAGCATCTCTCTCTCTCTATATATATATATATATATATATATATATGTGTGTGTGTGTGAATATGTATTTATGTATTTAGTCATTTGAGTTCTTATCTATTTATCTATCTCAAAGTACATATTAACCTACCTACTTACCTCTTTTTGTAACTCCAACTTATCGACTCCACTTCCTCTGTATAAATGGCAATTACATATTCATGCGTTCAACTCGTCTCTCTTCTCTTAGATACAGCGACAGCTTCGTTAAAAAAAGAAGACTATATTAAAAGAGCCCACACTATCGATTAAAAATCGGGAATATCTATTCCTTAACTTAAAATAAAACGGTAACTCAACTCTTCACACTTAGAATAACATCTCCAGGAACGTATCTCGATGGACGCATATATGAAAATACGTCATCTCAGAAGTTCTGTCTATAAATATATGAGGTACTACGTAACATGACGGTGACCTTAAAGTGTGAAACTGTTTTCTTAAATAAAAGAAATATGATAAAAAAGGAAGCTGTTTATTTTATGATGGATTCATTTTGAGGTGTGTGTGAAATTACCGCTGGGACAAATCTATAATAAAATGAAGACAGGAATATATCTTATATACATAATACATATATTACACACACTTACGTATATATATATATATATATATATATATATATATATATATATATGACTGCACCTCTGCAGGGGTAAGGCCTCTCCAACGAGTGTCCAGGATATGACACTAAACAGTCTGATGGTGAGGTTCCAGCAGTGCTGGAGCTTTGGGAAATGCAGAGTACCCCTTCATTGCCATTGCTCCCAGATCCACTCTGGCCTGGAGTGGTAGCACCTGATAGACCCCTATCTATGGGTTAAATAGAACAATATACTTATGCTAAACTGAATTGTTTGAGTAAACTGAATAGCTTGAAATAGAAATGTTTTTGACAATTAAACCATACTTACATTTAAACTGCGTGCTAATGCTTAACTGAATTATTTGAAATAGAACTGTTTTTCGACATTAAAACTGTATTTACACTTAGCTGAATTGTTACATATAACTGCTTGAATAGTTTGAAATGGAAATATTTTTAACAATTAAACTGTGTACTTACGCTAAACTGAATTGTCTTAAATAGAACAGATTATCTACATAAAAATGGATTTGGCGTTAAATAACCTACAAAGGTTGATATGCCATAAAACCCAACAAACCAACCAAACCAACACACATATATATATATATATATATATATATATATTGGAACTCAACTGATTTCCATACTAAAGGCTCGAGAAGCTGTAATTTTTGTTTCTTTATTTTTGTATTTATCGACCAATTGGCGAATTCAAGATAGTTTTTAAATTTTGAGATACTTCGCCGAAGACATTATTTGACTTGTTGCATAAAATTTGAAGGATCAAAGCCAAAAATAATGTTAGAAATCTTTTCCCTCCCAAAATACTAAAATACGATTTCTTAGCCAATAACATTCCCGAAACACAACATGTTAGTCATTGGCGGAGACATGAATGCACAAATCGGGAAAAACGGAAACAACAAATACAGCCTCCACAACACGTCAAATAGGAATGGGCAAC
The DNA here is from genome assembly GCA_963585895.1 of Sepioteuthis lessoniana. NCBI lineage: Eukaryota > Metazoa > Mollusca > Cephalopoda > Myopsida > Loliginidae > Sepioteuthis > Sepioteuthis lessoniana. The sequence goes on along the minus strand of OY757934.1, from coordinate 55,043,312 downwards.
ATCTAACAGATTTCATGATAGAAAATAGATTAGCATGCCTCAATACAAACTACCAAAAAAGAGAGGGCAAACTATGGACATACACGTACGCAAACAATACTAAAGCACAGATAGACTATGTCCTTATAAACAAGAAATGGAAGAATAGTGCATTGAATTGCGAGGCATACTCCTCTTTTGAGGGTGTGTCCACCGATCACCGAATAGTCACGGCGAAAATACGGTTAAGCCTACGAAAAAACGCCAAACGAACAGCGACCACCAAACACTATGACTGGGCCCTATTAAACAACAAAGATGTAAGAGATAAATACGTATTAGAATTAAGAAACAGATTCGAAACACTACAAGAAAAGACGGAAAAATGTACACCAAACGACGAATACGAAAATTTCGTCAATGCACACCTCGAGGAGGCAGCAAAATACATTCCAACAAAAATTAAAACTAAATATAGAGTCCCATGGGAAACTTTAGCGGTGAGAGAAAAACGTGCACTAGTGAAAACAGCCTCCAAAAACTATCGAAAAAACCCAACAAACACAAATGCCTTAAAACTAAAAACGGCACAATATCAATTAGCAGGCATATATATAAAGGAACAGACAGAATACATTCAAAATCAGATAGATAAGATTAGAGACTCGGTGGAAGATAGACAATCTAGAATAGCCTGGCAAACAATAAACGAAGTGAGCAGAAGAAAGAACACAGCCAAAGCAAAACTTAAAGCAGCAAACCAACAAGAAAGAATAAAAGTGTGGAAACAGCACTTCGAAAATTTACTTGGAAACCCACCAAAAATAACGCATGAACCAATCACCAGAATAATTAGCAAACAATTAGACATTAAACTTGGACCGTTCACACAAGAAGAACTCGACTCGGTTCTCAGAAAAATTAAAAATAGGAAAGCTGCAGGGCTGGACGAAATTCCCCCGGAAGTATGGAAGACCAGACAATTCGACGATATACTGCTCCGACACTGCAACGCAGTATACAATCAAAATCCGATAGATAGATGGATGAAGGGATGCATACTCCCCTTCCCTAAAAAGGGGGACCTCGGATTAGCCAAAAACTACCGAGGCATAACACTTACATCCATAGCTGCCAAAATCTACAATGCCCTACTACGAAACCGAATAGAACCCAAAATCGACAACATACTTAGAAAAAACCAAAATGGCTTCCGAAGAAATAGATCCACGACCTCACAAATATTAACCATCCGCAGAATCCTTGAAGGTGTACGGGCAAAGAACCTACAAGCGACATTAATATTTGTCGACTTTACCAAGGCTTTCGACTCCATTCACAGAGGAAAGATGGAACAAATCCTACTAGCGTACGGCATACCTAAAGAAACCGTAGCGGCAATAACGATTCTCTATAGAAACACTAAAGTAAAAGTACGATCACTGGATGGAGACACAGAATACTTTGACATTGTAGCAGGAGTACTACAAGGGGACACGCTGGCCCCGTACCTCTTTATCATTTGTCTAGACTACGTACTTAGAACATCGATTGACAAAATCAAAGAGAATGGCTTCGAACTGACGAAAAAAAGAAGCAGAAGATACCCCGCAACAACAATTACCGACGCCGACTCCGCCGATGACATAGCGATACTGGCAAATACACCTGACCAAGCCGAAACACTTCTGCATAGTTTGGAACGAGCAGCAGCAAGCATAGGCCTCCATGTTAATGCACACAAAACGGAATATATGTGCTATAACCAAACGGGGGACATCTCCACTCTAGAAGGAACCCCACTTAAACTTGTAGACAAATTCACATACCTTGGAAGCAGCGTCGAATCAACTGAAAAGGACATCGAAACGAGGTTAACGAAAGCATGGACAGCTATCAATAGGCTATCGATTATATGGAAATCAGACCTAACCGATAAAATGAAACGCAGTTTCTTCCAGGCAGCGGTCACATCGATACTGCTATATGGATGCACTACATGGACGCTAACAAAACAGCTGGAGAAGAAACTAGATGGCAATTACACAAGAATGCTGCGTGCAATCCTGAACAAGTCCTGGCAGCAACACCCCACAAGACACCAACTGTACGGCCACCTGCCCCCTATCACAAAAACTATCCAAGTTAGACGAACCAGACATGCAGGACACTGCTGGAGAAGCAGAGATGAACTCATAAGAGATGTACTTTTATGGATCCCCACACATGGCCGCGCAAAAGCAGGACGACCAGCTCGAACGTACATTCAGCAGCTATGTGAGGATACAGGTTGTTGTCCTGAAAACCTACCTAGGGCGATGAACGATAGGGAGGAGTGGCGAGAGAGGGTCAGGGATATCCGTGCTGCCAGCACGATATGATGATGATGATGAAACATCGCTTAAATATGACCTTATGTTGCATTCTGCTCGTACAGGGATATAGATAAGTATATATATATATATATATTGTGTGTGTATATTTATATAGGAAGGTGTATGTACTCACACACACACAAAGACACACACACAGACACACACACACACACACACACACATATATACATATAAATATATATATATCAGAATAATCAAATCGTAAATATTTTAATATATATATATATGTATATATATATATATATATATATATATATAAATTAAAGCACTCACAATTCGGAGAGAGATTATTACATACCGAATTCAGTGTAAAAATGAGGCTCTCCAATTACATGTAAATTTTTATACTAAGTTGCGATACAATGTTTTCAAGGGGCAATATATCAATAAAGTTCTCAATCTTTTTAAACATTATTTTAAAATCATCCAGTTGACCCTTATAGGAACATAACAGCGAGTACTTCTTTGGGTCAGAGTGAACCTGGTAGCGAGAACAAGAATGTTGCGTGGAGAGAGAGAGAAAGAGAGAGAGAGAGAGAGAGAGAGAGAGAGAGGTGACACCAAACTAATGATCCCTTCAAAGAATAGAGTGACTAGAAAAGTACAGAATGATTATATTGCGTAAACAGATATGTGCGAGTAATCCTTGGGATTTTCATAATAATTTTGAGATACAAACAGATCATCTAATCCCGGCTAGAAGACCAGACCTAGTGATAATTAACAAAAAATAGAACTTGCCGCACAGAGAAATTTGCCGTCTAAGCGGACCACAGAATGAAAATCAAAGAAAGCGAAATGAAAGACAAATACTTGGACCTTAACAGAAAACTATAGAAGTTGTGGAACATAAAGGTGACAGTGATACCAATTGTAATTTGTGCACTTGGAACGGTCCCCAAAGGCTTGGAAAGGGGGCTGGGAGAGTTTGAAATCGGAGGAGGAATGTAGGCCATCGGAACTACAACGTTGTTAACATCGGCTAGACTACCGAGAAGGGTCCTGGAGACCTGTAGAGATTTAGAGTTACTCATACTCTAATGAGATACTATCCGCTAACGCTGTTGTGAAAAACTTGCAAGTTGTAGATGAATAACCCCAAAATATATCATCTAGCAAGAGTGTTCAACAATGATCCAGGAGACCGGGGTTCAATCCTAGGTCGTGTCATACCAAAGACTTTAAAAATGGTACGTGATACCGCCTTGCTTAACACTCAGCAATATAAGGTACGTATCGAGGGTAAAGAGGAGTAATCCAGGGAAAGGAGTAGCGTCCTCCCCTATACCTCGGCGTAGTAGATATGGAAAAAGGAGCCTTCTGGTCGCCCTCGATACAGTCGACAACTTTACTTAATTTTATGACATCTAGTTGATTTTGCTATTACAGGGAACCATAAAGTAAAAATAAAAAAAAAAGCAAAAAATAAATGAATACCTGGATCTTGCCTGAGAGCAAAATATGCTGTGGGATGAAAGTGACGCTGATGGGAATAGAGGTTGGAGCCCTTGGAATGGTCCTGGATGCAGAGAAAGAATAGAAATTATCCAGACAACAGAACTTTTTAAATCAACTTGTATACTAAGAAGAGTCCGAGGAACCTGAGAATACTTGCTGTCAAAGAGACTTCAGTAAAAACCCATTAGTTAAAACTTGTGTTATAAACTTATATATATATATATATATATATATATATAAGTTAAGGTGACGTAAACGGCGCTTGGCAACTGTTAGTCCCTCACTTATGCAATCATCAGCCCTATACGATAGTGTTGGGTCGATGATCGCATAGGTGAGAAACTGACAGTTATCAATCACCGTTGAATCTATGTGTACGCTATAAAATCTTCAATATATTTGCTCTATCTCTGATACTAAGCACTTTTTATTTATAAATAGAGCAAAGTGTATATATATATATATATATATGAGTGTTGGTCGTCACTAAATCACTTTGTGGTTATGTGTCGAACCAAGTGCAATATAATATGGAGAGTGCTCAATATCTAGGATAGAGCTATAATAATGATAATAAATAAATTTATATTATATATATATATATATATATATATAATCCATGGAAAATATTCTGCAATCTTAGGTTTCATGAAGTTTTTTGTAAAACAACATTCATCTGGCAGTTAAGAAGATAGAATGAATTGAAAATCGAAAATACGACAAAATACAGACAAAAACCGTTAGGATTTCGTTTGTGTGTGGTCGTAAGTGTGTGAGTATATATGGGTGTGTGCGTGTGTGTGTATGTGTTATAGTTACGTGTGGATGTGTGTTTTTAGGTTAAGTCAAGTCAGGAATGTAAAGCGTTGGGTTTAGCGCAAATGGATTCACGTGTATAATAATTCGTTACATTATTTCTTTAGGTTACTATAGCTATGGAACAAAATATCATCACTGCAAGTCGGGGAGAATGAATAAGAATTTGATTTGTAAGCGTGTATGAATAGTTGTGCTATGGTAGATTAGAATTACAGTTGATTTAAGTAAGGTCATATTGTGTTGTAATATGTTGGTATAATATTTAGGGGAGGGAATTGTAGTATTATAATTATAATAAATAAAGGAAATATTGCGTAAATATTATATACTATGGATCTCATAGGTGGTGTGTACGTAATAAAATAATAATGGGGTTAAATAATAGTTAGTGTGTTAAATAATAGTTTTGTGCGTAATAAATTATTATTGTAATGATAATAATATTATTATAATAAATAGATGAAATATTGCGTCAATATTATATACTGTGGGTTTCAGAGGTGGTATGTGTGTAATAAAATAATAAAGGGGTTACATAATAGTTAGTGTGTTTGTGTACGAAGATGATTATAACTGAGGGGTAGGGTGTCGTCATTGAAAAATTAAAGAAATTGATTAATGAACTAGATGACGGGTTCGGGTGACTGCTGGAAGGTTGGGGTGTATATTTAATTGATATATGTTGGGGTGTATATTTAATTGATATATGTTTTTTGTTGATGCGTGGTAAATACACTATTGTAGAAAAGTTTAGAGTGAATTTGGTAGGTAAGTTGAATGTAGAGCGTTGGGGTCTATTTTTAATGCTCGTAAAAAGTTGGAACTATTAGACTGTCTGCAATTAAAACTATCAGTTTTTGATAGAAATACTAGAAACTATTCAACGGCGTGCAAATAAAACTATTAATGATGCGAATACTTGACACCTTTTAACTGTGTGCAAAACAAATAAGCCCTGGCTGGTTACCTTCACACAATATGTTTACAAATCATATATATCTAATATATATGAATAAACAGGATTTGGCATTATATAACTTATAAAGGTTGACATGCTGTAAAATACAACCAACCAACTAACCATGATCATTGAACCGATTTCAATTAGACTACTGTTATGTTTACTTGGATAACCCGCTAGTCTTGACATTAGATGTTGTGCCTCCCACCCATGTTCGTCCGATATTAACCATATGTGGCCAATCTACACAACAAACAAACAAAAACGATATTCAATTGCATTACGTAAGATAGGACGTATGGAATTTCTTGCGAAAAATGAACGATGCAAACCACATGGCCTCAATCAAAAAAATATGGATTGGGTTTAAATTTGAATATCGTTTTTGCCAACTGTTGAATTTCTCGGTGAGGATTTTCTTGGAAAAAAGGTTCGGTTTCTTGTTGCAGACAGAAAGAATACTTCGTCTGCAATTGATTGGAGAAGATATCCTGAAGACTTGATTTGTTTGGGTGCAATTCGCCAATGATCTAGTAGACCTGGGTTCAGTCCCATGTCGAGTCATACCAAATACTAAAAAATGGTTCTTGATGCCACTTTGATTAACACTCAGCATTATAAGGTACGTACCAAGGGTAAAGTGGAGTAATCCAGAGAAAGGAGCCCTGGCTATTGTGTATTTCATAAAGAATTGCACTTTGATTGCAAGGAAAGCAATGCACTTGCCTCAAAACTAGATTCTTAGAAATATTTTCAAAAGGAGTGACGGTTACCGAATTGATGTTATCTACCCAGGAAACGAAATCAGCGATCTGTGTTAGTATATTGACTGTGTTTCAGTTCACTCTTTGTGCCAGTGCATTCTGTATTCTCAATGGATATTGTATGAAGAAAGTCTTGTCATTGATATGCCATGATGGTGGACAGAGAAGATTACTTGTAGGCGGGCACTTTGGTGGGTTAGTTGGTTGATTAGGTTCTATGGCATACCAACCTTTGTAAGTTATTTTATGCCAAATCGATTTTTAAACAAATAATGGGTTCTATTTCAAACAAAATACAGTTTAGCATGAGTACACAATTTCATTGTCAAAAACATTTCTTTTTCAAGCTATTCAGTTTAGTCAAACAGTTTTAATTCAAACAATTCCTTTTAGCCTAAGTACAGTTTCAATGTCAAAAACAGTTCTATTTCAAACAATTAAGTTTTGCATAAGTACGCACTTTAGTTCTATTTGACCCATAGATAGGACCCTATCAGGTGCCACCACTCCAGGCCAGAGTGGACAAGGGAGCGATGGCAATAAAAAAGGCACTCCGTATTCCCCAAAGCTCCAGCATTACTGGAACCACACCATTAGAGTGTTTAGTGTCATATCAAGGACACTCCTTGGGGGTGTCTTACCCCTCTACAGAGATGCAGTCGGTGTATTCTACAGCCCCAGCTGACTTGGCAAGCGGGCATTTTAAAGAACACGCTTTACCATAATTACATCCTTTACTCATAGCAGGAAAAAACCTGTTATAATTTTATAGTTCTGGCGGTTGGTAAAATTTCTTTTGGTGTAAAGAATCGCTGGTAAAATCAAAGTAAATGCTAGGATTGTTAATACTGATTTTAAAGGTTAAGTTTCCCTTCTATTTTGGTTTAGTTTGGTTAGGTTTTATTTTTATATCAACCAGTGTAGGTTATTTAATAGCAAATCCTCTTTATACATATATATTAAATATATAGGGTTTGGTTTGGTTGGTTTTTATGGCATACCAATCATTGTAGATTATTTCATGCCAAATCCTCTTTATATATATATATATATATATATATATATATATATTAGATATATAGGATTTGGTTTGGTTAGGTTTTATGGCATCGGGGTCTGGGTAGACCTTGGAACAGAGGCAATAAAGATGTACTCCGCATTCTCCAAAGCTCCAGCATTACTGGAGCCTCACCATCAAATTGTTTAGAGTCATATCCAGAACACTCATTGGGGGAGTCTTACCTCTGCAGAGATGCAATCGGTGTATTCTGTAGCCCCAATCGACTGGGCCAGCTCTTCTCGTACAAAAGATTAGCATAATACATTTTTCAGTCTCCATTTAACCTTTGCTTATATTGTGCTAAACTAGTTAGCATGTATATATATATATATATAGTACATGATAATCTTTTGATGGCTATCCTCTAAAGCCGTCCAAATAAGACGAATAAGACCTGCGGGACACTGCAAGGATGAACTCATAAGTGACCTTCTCTAATGGACCCATTCACATTGATGTGCCTGTGGTGGCCGGCCAACAAGAACTTATTTACAACAGCTCTATACAGACTCGAGAGTGATGCATGATAGTGACAAATGGCGAGAGAGACTCAAAGATGTATGTGACAGCAATGTGACTTGAATGATGTGTAGTACTCACAGAACAAAGTAAAAAAAAATTATAGGTTTTTATCTTAGAGTCCTTAGCACGTGTCATCATCATCATCATGTCGTACAGTGAGCACGGATTTTTCTGACTTTCCCTCTCCATTCGTCTCAATCGTCCATTGCATTTGGCAGGTCCTCTAGACTACATTCTTTGTCTGTACAGAGCTGTTGTAGATAGGTTCTAGCTAGACGTCCAACACCTGCTCGTCTATGTGAAGGACTCCATGGGAGAACGTCACCCTTACTTCTCCAGCAGTGTTCTGCATATTTTGTTCGCTTGATTTGCGTGAATTTAAAGATGGGTGACCGATGACCGTATAGCTGGTGTATTGTGGGATGCCGCTTTTAGGACTTTTCAAAATGGCTTGTAGCATATGTATCCCCAAAACTCACCAACACAGAAAATTCCTTTCAGTGTTCTATTTTTTATACAAATGTGCTAAAATAAAAAGTTTTAAAATTAAGAAAAGAAACAAAAAAAAAAATACAAAAAAATTACAACAGTATTAGAAATCAAATAAAATTTTCAAATAAAAATGAACCCATGAAAGTTGATATACCATTAAGTCAAAGAAACCAGCATAAACAAAAAAAAAAAAATGCCTTATAAAGATATATCATTTCACAAACTAATTAAATCAAATGCGAGATCGAAAAAAAATTAAACAACCTAGATATTCAAGCTGTAATAAAACTCTTCTAAAACAATTAGGAACATAGTTAATAATAAAATAACATTTACAAAACAATAACAGAAGCACACACACACACACACACACATATATATATATATACATATATATATATATATGACAACAAGTAATCCAAATAGGAAGTGGGGATTTATAGAGAAACAAAGTCAGTCGACACTATAGCATTTCGGTTCTGCTGAACCATCATCAGGACTGTGAGGGGTTATTAGTGATGTTAAGTGTAGATGGATATATAAAAAGTGTAAAAATATATAAAAATTTGGAAAAGTTGTACAACAAGAAAAGTTGGCTGTTTATGACAAGAAAAATTGGCCTTTTGATCAATGATTCAGCGTTCATTTCTTTAAAATACGTCACCTGACATTAGAAACATTGTGCAGAATCCACGAGATTTCGAATCATTCCTCGTTTTCGACGAAATTCAAATCATATAAATCCCATTTGGATTACTTGTCAATTTTTCTTCACAAATTGCCGGATTACTATCCATTATTTTCTTCCATATATATATATATATATATATATATATATATATATATATATATATATATATATATATATATATACATTATTTCTAATAATAACAGTTACAAAATCTATGTATGTAAAACGTCTAAAATCACTAATAAACGCACCCATGAACAGAGAAATTTCAACTAACCTGATTTACATAATGATCTAATTAAACATGATTTCGAAACCAATCATTGTTTTGATATCAAGGATTCAAAAATATCGTTTAGATACCTAAAAACCAACACCGAAAAATATTGGAGTCTATCAAGATTTCTAATTACAATTGAATGATTTAATTTTCTTTGGTTATATTAGTTCTATAGCGGCTCATTGGTCTAGTGGGTAGAGTGTTCGCCAATGGTCCCGAAAACCTGGGTTCAATCCCAGGTCGCGTCAAACCAAAGACTTTAAAAGTGGTACTTGATACCTCTTTACTTAATACTCAGCAATATAAGGTACGTATCAAGGGTAAAGTGGAGAAATCTAGGGGAAAGGAGTAGCGCCTTTCCCTACTCTTTGTTGTAGTAGCTATAGAAAAGGGAGCCTTCTGATCGCCCTCGACTACGGTCGCTAACTTAACTTATTTACTAATATTAGTTCTAAATACATACAATATCTTTTATATAAATAAGTTTTATCAATTATATTTCAATTAGGCTGAAATACAATATCTTTTGTTGCTTTATAGACTTATAGAATAATCTATATCTAAAGACGTTATTTTCAAACGTTTTTCGAATTCAAAAAAGTGATGTCAGCTTAGTACAAAATATAAAAGGGTTAAGAAGAACCCAATGCGTTAAAATCTTTCATTTTCATTTTTTGAGAGAAAATATTTTTCGTATGAAATGGAATACAATAAAGTACCGCTCTAATGATGGTCGGTTGGACCAAAATGTTGTCATTTATTAAATACATCATACGAATATTTTATAATTTATTTTTTATAAAGCGACTGATTCATCCAAGCTCTTTAATACACACACACACACACAACCACACACACACATATATGTATATATATTGTAATCCAAAGACAGACCTTTCGGTGTGTCATAACTCTTCAGTGTGGTCAGACCAGCGTGACGCTTCAAGCTGGGATCGAAACCTAACAGATTTTACGCCAGTCGGATATCTTACTCTAGAGAACCCTCATTCTTAGCTTAAGTGATGGAATTTTTTTACGCATATTTTTTCTACATATACGTTATCAGCGACTAGGAATGCTCAATTCTTGCGATGAGCGTTTGCATTTCAGCATAAAAGGCAGCTGGCAGAACTGCCTTTTAGTATACTTATGCATTGAGAGTGCTCAATATCGGTGGTTGAGCATATGTAGATGTAAGTGGGGATCGTGTACATAGAGTATCAACGGCGCAAGTTTCTCGCCTTAGTCTTACGATTACTTCGTGAGAAAATAAAAGTCACCAAGCGCAACTGACAGAGTCTCAACGTTCTTAATATATATATATATATATATATATATATATATATATAGTTCACTTTAAGATAACAAAAGTTATTTGCATTCTGACAACGTAATACTAATTTGTCTTTAAAAACTTTTCTATTCATGATATATATACCGGCTCATTGGCTTGTGGGTAGAGTATTCGCTAATCGTACGGGAGATCAGGGTTCATTTCCAAGCTGAGTCATATCAAAGACGCAAAAAATGGTTCTTGATACCTCCTTGCTAAACCCTCAGCATTATAATGTACGGATCAAGGGTAAAGTGGAACAATCCTGTGAAAGGAGTAGCACCTTCCACTACACCTTAGTGTAATAGCGATTGAAAAAGGAACCTTTGACTCTCCCTCAACTATAGTCGTAAACTTTATCATATATATATATATATATATATATATATATATATATGTAATGTTAAAATCAAAGAAAACGGATTCGAGCTGACAAAGAAAAGAAGCAGAAGGTACCCCGCAAAAACATTTACCGACGCCGACTACGCCGATGACATAGCGATTCTGGCAAATACACAAAACCAAGCGGAAACACTACTGCATAGTTTGGAAGAAGACGCCGCAGGCATTGGCCTCCATGTCAATGAACACAAAACTGAATACATGTGCTTTAATCAAACAAGCGACATTTCCACACTAGACGGAAGCTCTCCGAAACTGGTAGACAAGTTCACTTACCTCGGAAGCAGTGTCTCATCAACCGAAATAGATATCAACACGCGGCTAACGAAGGCATGGACAGCTGTTGATAAGCTATCGATAATATGGAAGTCAGACCTGACCGATAAATAAAACGCAGTTTCTTCCAAGCAGCGGTCGTAACGATAGTGCTATATGGATGCACTACTTGGACACTAACTAAACGGCTGGAGAAGAAGCTTGACGGCAATTACACAAGAATGCTGCAAGCAATATTAAACAAGTCCTGGAGGCAACACCCCACAAAGCGCCAACTATACGGCCACCAACCTCCCATCACGAAAACTATCAAAGTTAGACGAATCAGACATGCAGGTCACTGCTGGAGAAGCAGGGATGCGCTAATAAGTGATGTACTCCTATGGACCCCCACATATGGCCGAGCAAAAGCAGGACAACCAGCCCGCACCTACATTCAGCAGCTCTGTGAGGATACGGGATGTAGCCCTGAAGACCTGCCAGAGGCGATGAACGATAGGGAGAAGTGACGAGAGAGGGTCAGGAATATCTGTGCTGGCGACACAACATGATGATGATGATGATATGTAATGTACAAGGGGCTAAGCATGTCCGTTAGTCGAAAGAAAGACTCTTTGGACTAATGGATCTGCTTCCCCAACAGTAAATTTTACATTGCTTTTCTTAGAGCATAAAAACTCTATTAAATAAAAATAAAAAACAAACGAACAAAAAAAAAACATCATTAAAAAATTTTTCAAAAATCTTTTTTTCCACCAAAACTTTTACTCCTGACCATGACGTAAAGTTGGGATTTGCTGAGAACAAAAATTAAAAAATCAAAAAAAAAAAAACAAAAAAAAAACGTAAAAGTGATATTCCTATTTGTCTCATCACTATTGCTTATTCATCTATTTTTAATGGGGCATCAATCGTTGGGAGTTATTCTCTGCCAAAGCCATCCTTGTAAAAGAACAGCAGTGATATCATTTAACACATACTTGGGGCATACCACTTATATATATATATATATATATATATATATCACCATCAAGTCACGCTGCTAACACGTATTTTCCAAACTCTTTCTCGCCATTCGTCCCTATTACCTATCACTTCCGGCAGGTCTTCTAGACTACATCCTGTACCTGTACAGAGTCGTTGTAGGTAAATTCTTGTGGGGTGGCCAACACTGGCACGTCAATATGAAGGGGTCCCTAGGGGAGCATCACTTATGAGTTCGTCTTTGCTTCTTCGGTAGTGTCCCTCATTTCTTGCTTGTCTTATTTAGACAGTTTTAGAGATGGGAAGTTGGTGGCCGTACAACTGTTGTTTCGTAGGATGTTGCTTCCAGGATTTTTCAATATACCTCGTATCATTCTTGTACAGTTTCCGTCAAGCGTTTTCCCAATACGTTTTGTTAGCGTCCATGTGTTGCGTCCATACAGTAGAATTGACACAACCGCCGTTTAGAAGAAATTGCGTTTTATCTTATCAAATATGTCTGACTTCCATAGGATCGTTAGCCTATCGATAGTAATCCACGCCTTTGCTTGGTGCATAATAATGTCACTTTCAGTTGATTAAACACTGCTATTGAACGTGAACTTGTCAACTAATTTCAGAGAATCGCTATTTAGAGTGGATTTAGGTCCCTCTTGATTGAAACAGATGTATTCTGTTTTATGTTCTTTCTCGTGGAGGCCAATGCATTTTGATGCCAACTTAGGCAATGCAGTAGGGATTCAGCTTGGATAGGTGTATTTGTAATAAGCGCTAGCGTCTGTAATAGTTTGTGCAGGGTATCGTCTACTTCTTGCCTTTTTTTTAGTGTAATGCCATTTTCTTTTATTAGATCAAATGACGTTCGAAATACGTAATCTAGGCAGATTTTGAACAGATAGGGGGTTAATGTATCCCCTTGCTGAACTCCAGGAACAATGTCAAAGAAATTTGTTTGTCCATTCGGTGTGCAAACCTTGACTTTTGTGCTACTATAGAGCATCATTATGGCTCAGACAGTTTCTTTGGGGAGAACATGGGCAATAAGTATTTGCCCCACCTTCCCTTTGTGTATGGAAGCAAATGCCCTGGAGAAATCTTCAAATAAGAATGTCACTTCGTGTTTTTTTGCACGAACTATGATGCGACTGATTGCCAGAATTTGTGATATTGTGGATCAATTTCTCCGAAAACCATTTTGATTCTTTCAAAGAATTTTCTCAATTTCTGGTTCCATGCGATTGAAAAGCAGAGCATTATCAACCTTAGCTGCTATGGAAGTAAGAGTTATCCCTCAGTTGTTCAAGGCGATACCAAAGACATCTTTCTTGAGGAAGGGAGGATGCAGCCTTTTGACCAATTCTCTCCATTGTGTTCTGGTTATATGTAGTGTTGTATTCGTCAACAACAGCAACAACAACAACAACAAAAAAGAGAACCAACCAAATATTGACTTTGCCATCCCGGCAGACCATAGAGGGAAAATAAAAAAAAAAGCGAAAAGAGAGATAATTGCCTAGACCTTGCTAGAGAACTAAAAACGATGGAACATGAAGGTGATGGTCATACCAATTGTTGTTCGAACACTTGCAACAATCCCCAAAGGCTTGGTAGAGAGATAAGAAGACTTGTAAATAAGAGGACAACTAGAGATCATCCTAGATAACAGTATTATTAAGATCAGCCAGAATACTGAGAAGAGTCCTGGAGACGTGAGCTGACTTGCTGACACTCAAACTTCAGTGAAAAACTATCAGCAAGCGCTGGTGTGACAAACTCTCAAAGGAGTAAACAACAACAATAATAATAATAATAATAGCAACGGCAGCAATTATTAAAATATGCACAAAGCAGAACACGTGGTTACTCCGAAAAGTTTCAACAATATTGGATCAAAGTGTAGTTACCGTTCGGGCGTCCATAGTTGGATTTGACTCATACAGAAGACCAGCATTTCACTTTTCCTCCACCCCTTCTCAAATTCCACAGTCGACCTCGTGAGTTCGAAATGCAATAATTTTTGCAGAATAAGAAAAAAAATATTCGTTTTCAGAAAGTTCTCGTTTGTATCGAAAGCAAATAAAATTCGTAACTGGATGAGCGCTTCCTCCACGATCCGTGGATCGATTGTCTCGGAAAGTTTAGCGTTTTATATATATATATATATATATATATATAATCATGTTTATCATCAAGTCGTGATGATTGCACGGATTTCCCTGATTTTCTCTCGCCATATAAGCAATAGGTCCATCAGACAGCAACCAATGTCCGTACAGAGCTTATGTATGCAAGTCCCTTCGGTTAGGCCAATACTGGTGCATTCATGTGAAGGAGTCCATAAGAGAACGTCGTCCTTACTTCACCAACAATACCCAGAATGTCTTTTTCAACTTATTTTGAAGGCTTGTGATATTAGAGGTTAGAGGCCGTACTGCCGCTGTTTTGTGGGGTGCTGGTTCCAGTCACGGCAACGATTGTTGCTGTGACTGCCTTTTCATGTGGGATGGAGGTCTGGTCACAGCTGATGTATAAAAATTAACGAAAAATCATGAAATAATTACTTCCTACACTAACATCTGAAGATCAATTAATTTCGTGAAATTGTTAGTTATGACACAGGGTTCGAGACTACCGGGTTCTAAACGTTTTTAAAAGTGATTTTAATCATCTGTCTACGTTTGTGTAGCCACGTGATTTAACGGTTATCGTCGTAAAAATGGAATCCCTGATACGGGTTCATTTCCTATAGGAGTCTGTTTGCGATTCACTTTTTGCCTATGTTCGTGGAAAGAGTAGTAACCCATCTCATCTCCTCATCTATGGGTAAATAATAGGGAAAAGTGAGTTCTTTAGCTTTGGTGCGGCAGTTGGTTAACGAGAAAGAAAACTCTGGATTTAAAACTTTACCATTTGACTAAAAAATTGACCTTGTGTTGCATTCTTCACGAGGAAGACAAGTTGGGTCAATGTATACATTTCAATCCCAATTATAAAATCGAATAACATAAACTAAAATAAGAAACATATGACTTGGTAAGAGGGTGCGCGGCGTAACGGTTATCGACGTTGAAAATAGAAATGGTGACCCGAATTCAAATTCTAGACAAAGCCGTTTGCGTTTCACTTTGCACTGGCGTCCTTGGGTAAAGCATTAATCTATATCTTTGTTCTTCTGGCAATGGATAAAAAAAAAATAGAGCAGTTTAGGCTTTGCTACGAGAAAGAAAACAGTGACTTCAAATTAGCTGTATTCTACTTAAAAATTGATTGTGTACCGCATCCTACCCTTGGCGGTGAGCTGGGTTAATTTTATATATTCGAAATAATATATATAGTTTAGTTTCTTGGTTTAATGGCGTATCAACGTTCGTGGGTTATTCAAAGCCAAAGCAGACCTTGTTGCAAAACGGTAGTAGTTCCTCTGTAACCAATAGCTAGAAGAAGGTAAGTGGGTTCATATCTTTCTCAATAGTATCAGTCCGAAAGGGATCATTATGGCGAGACTGGAGTTCGAACTCGTTTACTAAGATGTCGTAGTCCAGTACTTTAACCACAACGTTACGAGAACTGCCCTCTTTAATGATATGAAAGAAGGGAATTGGATGATTCAGTTCAAAATCCATAGCAAAACTGGCATAGCTGAGCATATCATCTAAACAGTCAACACCCTTTATATATATATATCTATATATGTGTGTGTGTGTGTGTGTGTGTGTGTATGTATATTGGCAGCATTTCTTCATTAATACATTGATTGAATATCAGACATTTTTTATCAACATATTTTTTATTAATCCTTCCGAATTGCTGTATTGATCTTATGATATTCGCCGGGAATTGGTTGATAAATCTTTCAGGATTAATAAAAAATATGTAGACAAAAATGTCTATTATATTCAATCAAATATATATATATATATATATATATATATATATATATATATATATATATATATATATACGAGATGCATGTATGTGTGTGTGTGTGTGTGTGTACGTTTATCACATTCAATGTAAAATAAACACAGATATAGACTTCACTACCTTCGGGTTAAAATTGAAGTGTGCTACTTGCTTGTCCTTGTAAGCCTTGTACTTGATTTCGAGCTAAGAAAACCTAAGCGAGTATTGTCTCGGGATTCCAAAATCCTGGCGATACCTCGTTCATTGCACTAAAAGTGCAGTGTCGGACAGTTCACCCGCCAGAGTCACAATATTAGTGCAGACCAGAATTGTTTTTTTGTTTTTTTTCCTCATCTGTACAGGCTCATAACTCCTATTATACTGACCATATTTCAATGAACGTACACACATACAAACACATACACGCAAACGCACTCTCATTCTCTCTCCTCCCCATACTCTCTCTCTGTCTCTCTGTCTCTGTCTCTAATTTTTCTGTCAGTGAGGCTTATTATACGCTGACTTAATCCCCTGCAAACCCTAAGACCCCCTCACCAAAGAGGTATTCTGAGTATGACACCAGCATCTGATGAGGAGAGTTTTGTTCTGAAGATCTAGGGGAGTGTGGAGAAGCCCTTCAATGCTATTACTCCCAGGTCAACTCTGACTCGGCTTAGGGTTAGGGTTCTATTTATGGGGCAAATAGATCTGTTTATTAATTAGTATTCGATAGGAATACTTGATATCATATGACAGTAGATTATTTGTATTCAGAATAGTCACTTGTTGATATAAATGTTTACTAAGCATTAATATTAGTAACTTAAAACCATACAACTTTGCAAACAATCAACTATAATTAAATAGAAATAGTTGCTTGAAAACATATACTCATTTGTGTCAGATATAAATACAAGAAATAATGCAATTGTGTGCAAAATATTTGTATTTGTGAGTTTGTTTGTTTGGTTGGTTGTTTTGTTTTATGGCGTATCAACCCTTTTTGGACCATTTAACACCGAATTAAATTTCAAACAATTCAGTTTAGTATAATTATAGTTTTTGTTTATAAACAGTTTAATGTCAAAACTGTTCAGCAAAATATCAGAACAGTTCTATTTCAAACAATTCAGTTTAGTATAATTATAGCTTTTGTTTATAAACAGTTTAATATCAAAACTGTTCAGCAAAATATCAAAACAGTTCTATTTCAAACAATTCAGTTTAGTATAATTATAGCTTTTGTTTACAAACAGTTTAATGTCAAAACTGTTCAGCAAAATATCAAAACAGTTCTATTTCAAACAATTCAGTTTAGTATAATTATAGCTTTTGTTTATAAACAGTTTAATATCAAAACTGTTCAGCAAAATATCAAAACAGTTCTATTTCAAACAATTCAGTTTAGTATAATTATAGTTTTTGTTTACAAACATTTCAATGTCAAAACTGTTCAGCAAAATATCAAAACAGTTCTATTTCAAACGATTCAGTTTAGCATAATTATACTGTTGAGTTCTATTTAAAAAACAGTTCTATTTCACATCAGTTTAGCATAAGTGTTATATAACATATGCCATGGATTTTCGGTTCGTTCCTAGTGAATCCGTGTGCTTTGACAAGCTGTCACGTTGTGATTCGTAAACAGGACAGCACGATCAGGGCACTCGGATACAACAGGTATGTAACAAGGAGTACACGTGATAAGAACCACGCAGTCAGATTTTGACAGAGTGCAGAGAATAGCAGTCGAGCGAGGGACACGTAGCCAATCAGAAGTGTCTCAGCTTGCAAAGGGGTGCAAGCGTTGGCACCCCCTGGCCCCCGGAAGAAGATATCGAAAGAAGAAGTCCTCTCTCTCAGTATATGTCTCTCCACCCATCTCTCACACACTGCAGAAACATCAACCCTTTCGAGAATAAAGTGTGAGAGATATATTTTTATAAAGAAGTGTATTCGTTCGTTCATTGAAGTTTCTTTAATTATGTTTGATTATGTTTCCGCTTGTATTTGTATTACAGTATACAACATAAGTACGTTGTTTAAATGTCAAAACAGAGATATTTCAAGCAATTCAGTTTAGGAAAAATTCACAGTTTAGTTCTATTTGACCCATAGATGGGACCCTATCAGGTGCTACCAATCCAGACAAGAGTGGACCTGGGCGCGATGGTAATTTAGGGGTATTCCGAATTGCCCAAAGGTCCAGTATTACTGAAAGCTCACTATCACATTGTTTTGTGTCATATCTAGGATACTAGTTGCCGGGGGAGTCTTACCCTTCTGCAGAGAAGCAGTCAATGTATTATTCAGTCCTAGCCAACAAGGCAAGTATTTGAGAGGAACAATTGATATATAACTGTACAAAAAAAAAAAAAAAAAGGAAACTCTTCAGAAAAAAAAAACTACACAAAAATGAAAATATAAAGGTACAATTTACTTAATTCCCAAACATCTTGGTAGAAAATAACTCTATACAGGTTGACAAGCCAATAAAATCAGCAAATTAATCTCTCTCGTGCACAAGCATTTTAGAATAAATCTTTTTATGAATTCATTTTCCCAACCGTTCCGTATTTAAGTGTAGACTAACAGGTTTGAATTCTGAGTTTT
Organism: Sepioteuthis lessoniana; assembly: GCA_963585895.1. Taxonomy (NCBI): domain Eukaryota; kingdom Metazoa; phylum Mollusca; class Cephalopoda; order Myopsida; family Loliginidae; genus Sepioteuthis; species Sepioteuthis lessoniana. The sequence continues at coordinate 55,024,379 of OY757934.1, read as the reverse complement.
TCTTCTCCTAGACTGGCGGGCATGCCAAAGTTACTGAACCCAGTCTATAATTTACTATAGTGGGAGGTGGAATAGTTGGATGCATACCTTTCTCCAGCGTATTAGTGCTATATGAGATACAAATAGTCTGGAGCAGGATTATGAACACGGGTAATCGTGTCCATTTCCTACGATGGTAATAATTACACTAGGAATCTATATTAGCTAATATCTGTCACTCACATTGAAATATTGGTATATGCGTGTTGATATAATGAAAGGGGTAAGATAATATTTTGCGGTTGTTTTCTTGAAATCGATACATTACTCAGAAAGGAATGGAAACCTATTAGAATAATCTACAGCTGTAACCGTCTAAATTATATATTCAGTTTTAATAATAGCAGACACAGCATTTTCTTCTTTCTGAGTTATCTTCCTTTTTGAATTTTTGCCAGGTTTGCTTATTTTCATAGACAAGTTTTTTTTCTTTTAATTTATTAATCTATTTTTCGTATTACTTGTAAATTTAAAACGGTTCTAGATCAGAGATTATACAACAGCAGAAACTGGTTATATGTCGGATGAAGGATGAGGGTTTAAAATGATTTGTAAATCGTAATGTCAGTTTTGTAATATTGTACAGGAAGCCTAAGCTTATAGCTTACATATCAAATATAAAAGGGGTCACCGTTTCTGTTTTAAGATATCCGTCTCTCTACATAAATGCCAAGTAAGATTTCCTGGTCGTGTTAAATTTTATTGCTTTAAAATAATAAACTAAACACAGGGTGAAAATAAATTTATTGATTCGTTTATTCATGTAAGTTAACGGGAATAAAGAACAGTGAGTTCTCAATAGAATAAAAAAATGTAATGAAATCAAAGTCAACAAGTTTTATTAGTTTTTAATTCATATCGAACGAAAAATATTTAGCTTTTTTAATCAATAGCAAGAGCTGACACAATTTTTTGCGTGCAAGCCAATTTGAATTGATTGATTGATTGATTGATTTTTACGCCATGTCAACTCACCAGGGCTATTTCCTGTCTGGTGATCAGGGAATCGAATTTATTGTACGTTCGTTTTTACTTTTTTTGTAAGTTTTATCTTGTAACTTTGCGTTTTGCCTAGTTCATTGTTTAGTTGGATAGTGTATCATGGCATATCAACCCTTCAGTGTTATTTAATGCTAAATCTTCCTTATATATATATGCATATATATATTGTCATCCACAGACAGACTGTTTCGTTGTATCATAACTATTCAGTGTGGGCAAGAAACGCGTGACGCTCCAAGCCGGGATCGAAACCTGCCTAACTTTATGTCACGCATATGTATCAAATTTTGTTCGTTTACATTTTGCACTATCAGATCCTGGAGTGCTCAATTCGTTAGGAGAGCTTTGCATTACGCGAGTGGCAGCCGTTATATTCCTCTGCCAGAGTGATGAACAGCCCAGGGTGGGGAATATATATATATACATATATATATATATATATATATACTTTAAGAAAAACAACAAAACTGGTCACATAATATTATAAATTTATTTCCATCCTGTTACGCATTTTTGAAATTTCCAAAAACACGAAAAAAATTAACAGGACTTCTTCAGGTCTTTTAGATAAAAAAAAAAAAAACTAGATTCGGTATGGGTCTATTTTTATAAGAATAATTTATGTTAGTATGCGCTACCTAGTATTGAGCACTCTTTGTAATTGTAGCTTCACAGCATTTTGCGGCGTTTTTTTTTTTCTTTTGACCAACCGATTGCGTATCTCTTGATTTTTTTCAATTGGTGTGACAAGGTTGGTTTTTTCTTTTCTTTTTTTCCTGATAACTTTTTTTTTTCTTTTTTCCCCCGGACAGTGATTCGTGATATATTTTTTATCTCCGAATTCTGGCGTGTTTTTTTCTTTTTGCCTGTCACCGTAAGTGCTTTTAGTCAGTTAGTTAGTATATATATATATATATATATATATATATATATATATATGATTTGGAGGTAACTTTTTTTTTTCTAACGAAACGAGCCGTTTTAGCTCATTTGTTGGCAAACAGTTAAATAGTTTTAAGTATTCCTATCTAACATTAATAATTCTATTTAATATTAACAATGTTTTTGTCACAAGCCGTATGGTTTTGATAGTTTTGTTTGGTTGGCTTTTATGGCATATCAACCATTGTAGGTTATTTAATGCGAAATTCTTTTTATACATATATATTAGATATGTATATGATTTGTAAACACATTTCGTAAATAATATTCTTAAACGAGCCTGACCTCTTCTTTGCAGTGAAATGGTTTTAAGTATGGCTATATAACAGTCACAATATAACATCAGCCATTTGTTTGGACATAGTTTTTTCTATTTGACCCATAGATAAGACCCTATCAGATGCAACCACTTCAGGTTAGAGTGGATCTGGGAGCAATAACAATGAAGGAGTACTCTACATTCCACAAATCTCCAAGGCTGAAGCCTCACCATCAGATTGTTTAGCGTCATATCAAGGACACTCGTTGGAGAGGTCTTACCCTTCCACAGAGATGGAGTCGGTGTATTCTACAACAGCTACCGGCAGGGATTGTATGGTTTTGAGTTCTACTAATTAACAGTAATAAAAGTAAAGCTGGCGATCATAATCGAGGGTGACCCGAAGGCTCCCTTTTCGATAGCTACTACACCAAGGTGTAGGGGAGGGCGCTACTCCTTTCCCTGGATTGCTCCACTTTACCCTTGATCTGTACCTTATAATGCTGAGTGTTAAGCAAGGAAGCGTCTAGTACCATTTTTTGAGTCTTTGATATGACTCGACCTGGGATTGAACCCACGTCTCCCGGGCAATTGGCGAACACTCTAACCGCTAAGCCAATGTCCGGTTGGATTTAACAGTAGTACTGTTAATAAAGTATTTCTATTTACGGTAAGTAATTTGCACAAAGCTATATTACTTAAAATAACTAAAAATAATGCCTCTAAGTAAATGATTGAACAGTTCTATTTGAACAATTGATGGGATCCTGATACGACAATTTGGGTTAGTGTGGACTTGGTAGTAAGAGCAAATATGAGGTGCTGTACATTCCTCAAAGTTTCAGGCCTGGAGCCTCACCATTAGATGCAATTTAGCATCACATTCAAGACACACATTATGGTGTCTTACTTTTCAGCAGAGGTGCAGGCCCTCTCCTAAGGCTCTAACCTTACTGTCGCCTGAGGCGCATGAAGATATTTTTAGGAATACAGAGCGTGTTTGGGCTACAGTCCAGGACCCACCTTAAAATGCCTTATGTCGTACTCGACCATTTGATGGGGCACGTAACACATAACTTGATTAATGAGCCGATATTAAGTTGAATAATATTCGGACTGATCTTACTTCATTTTGCTATAAAGCATTTCGACCCACCTTTATTTCAGGTAAGTTCTCTTGTTAATTGTTTATAACTTATTGTACTGTGTTTTTGTATGTATCCGCTTGCACCGGATACTGGTACTAAATAAATATATTAAGCACTTATTCTTCTCTTTGTACCATTCACCTCGACGATACAACAATTTGACAGCCCTATCCTACAGAGCGGTGCCTTGTTAAGTTACGGAGAATAATAAAGGAATCCTTAAAGAAAATGTCGAGCTTGAAAGTTTAGAAGTTAAAAGCAATCGTAAAAGTAATAATTTAAGATTCATTATTAGGAGTCATCTCTATGGATTATTCTGTTGACCATGTTTTTCTGATATGGAACATCATATGAACAATACTTTTATAATCCCATTTCATAATATCAGTCACAACTTCAAACTTGAAGGCGGCCAAGTGTATGAAATACGTAGATTTCTCCCAGATTGGTACACATCTTCAAACACGTAACATTTGAGAAATCTAGAGCCAAAGTCAAAGTAGCCAACAATCTCATTTGCAAAATTATTGGGCATTGCTTTACTTATGTCAGTTTTAGTAATCACAAGAATAGTTTTTCTATGTCAGTGCGACTGTTCTCTTATCCTTGTGTATCCTCGACGAGACTGATTGCATTTCATATTGCACTAATACCGTTGGGAAAGGTATGAATCCAATAATTCTCCCTCCAGCTATGGGTAAATAGTAGGGCAGACTAGGTTTTTCAGCCTTGGTGAGGCAACTAGTCTAGGAGAAGGAAAACTCTGAATTCAAACCTGTTAAACTCCGCTTAAAAATTGACCTTGTGTTATATCCTGCCCGAGCGGAGGGGTTGGTAAATATGCTTATCCTTGTTTCATGTCTTTCATGAATTAGTAGATAATGGAACGGAAACTTTGGTTCTAGATTCTGTATTTGATGGACGCATATTTTACAAAGAGAATTTTAGGGAACATTGTATTTGTCGAATAATATTTTACGGAGAGAGTTTTGGGATGCCTTGCTTTTGTCAACTCATCTATTTTTTACATGTATGTTTTGAAATCTCTCAAACAGCAGGCGTTGTCAAAAAGTTCTAGGCTTTAGCTAGAAAGCAGACCCAAAGCGGAACATTTCTGTTGTGGCAACATACTACTAGTTCTTATAAAAACCAATTAAGATATTTCTAGTTTGATAAGAAGTGACGGTGTTTTGCCACCACAAAAATGTTCCGCTACAGTCTTCATTCTTGGTGAGACTAAGCACCTTTTGGACGAAGCTCGCACTATTTGATTAATTGATTCTAAAGGCATGTTAATTCATCTCGGGTTATTTTATGCCTTGAAGTTTGGGGACCACATTCATTGTACGTTCATATTTACTTCTTTTTGTAGTCGTTTCTAAAGAAGTTGATTTTTCCACATATTCATAGCCGATTTGAGTCATTCGTTTCGAGTCTTTCATTAATTTTTAGATAAACGAACGGAAACTTTTTAATAAAATTCTGTATTTGATTGACATATAATACTCATGTTTTATAAAGAGAATTTTTGGGAACATCACTAATGTCAACTCATTAATACAAACTTTCGGGTTGTATAACTTAAGTCACAGGTGTTAGCTGAGTAATATTTAGGAAGTAGTGTCTCATCAACCGAAAAAGTCATCGACACGCGGCTAACGAAGGCATGGACAGCTTTCGATCATATGGAAATCAGACCTGACCAAGCAGCGGTCGTATCGATACTGCTATATGGATGCACTACTTAGACGCTAACTAAACGGCTGGAGAAGAATCTAGACGGCAATTACACAATAATGTTGCGAGCAATATTGAACAAGTCCTGGCGGCAACACCCCACAAGGCACCAACTATACGGCCACCTGCCTCCCATCACGAAAACTATCCAAGTTAAATGAACCAGACATGCAGGACACTGTTGGCGAAGCAAGGACGAGCTCATAAGTGATGTACTCCTATGGACTCCCGTATATGGCCGTGCAAAAGCAGGACGATCAGCTCGAAAATACATACAGCAGCTATGTGAGGATACGGGATGTAGCCCTGAAGACCTGCCAGAGGCGATGAATAATAGGGAGAAGTGGCGAGAGAGGGTCAGGGATATCCGTGCTAGCGGCACGACATGATGATGATGATGATGATGATGATGATATTTTAAAACCTATCAAATATCGGTTATATTCAATTAACTGATTGATATGTGGTTAAAATCAGTCAGTCAATCAAGCAATTTTCGGAAGATGAGTCTTGTCTACTTGGGGGTTCTCAATAGAAGGGATTCACGGCGTGAGAAAAAAAACTTTCTTGTGTGCATTTTTGATGGTGAAAAAAAATGAGGAGAAGTTGAGATGGCTGATGAAAAGTTAAAGACGAGTTGTAATAGCAATCACAGCTCGTCTTAAAGTATCATGTCTCTCATTGCTGGCCAAGGTGTCAACGTCTAGGGCCTGTGGTGTCGCTTGTTGAAAGAAGCTTATGTTTAAGGAGTCATTTTTGGAATCTATTTTTGTCTTTTGATTTTTGGATAAGTTCATGTATACGTGTGGGCTTTTTTTTATATATAAGTAAAAGCTATTGAAGATCAGTCTCAGTGCGTGTGGACTAAGCACAAGTACGCAGCGAGGGGTTGAACAATCAGTGCTATTTCTCTGATTTAACTGTCAGAAACCTTTATAGGAAAGAGGTTTAAAAGCCTGAGGACCATAGAATAACACATGCAAACTCAGTAATGTATGAATAAGTTTAAAAACAACCGTTTCTAAATGTTTCACGCTATTGATCGCAATTCCAAGTTAATAGTAAAATAATAAAACAATTCCTTCTCACAAGAAACTGAGTATATTTTTAAAAAATTAACTCAATGCACTTCAATTATATGTATCAGAATTTTGTATGATTACAGTGAATCAGTCTAGTGGTAAGTATTATGGGAGGAAGTCAGTTTCGTGACAACACAAAGAACAAAATTCCAATTTTTGATTTAATTGTTATTTCAGTCTAGGAAAATAATATATATATATATATATATATATATATATATATATATATATATTATTTTCCTAAACACACACACACATATATATATATATATATATATATAAGTGTGTGTGTGTGTGTGTTTGGTTGGGCAGCATTTATTTTCTTCATTAATGCATATTTCATTGAACAATATAGACATGTTTTGCCTACATATTTTTGTATATGTCTTTTCCAGTTGCCGAACTGATTTTATGGTACCCGGTGAGAATTGGTTGACGAAACGTCCATAACTACTAATTAACCTTGTACTTTCTGCATGATCTTGGGCCATCATCAGGGGTGTGTATATTGCAAAAGTGATGAGACCTTTGCATGTACATTACTACTTTGTTATTCCCGTCGGATACGGTAAAATCAATTCAGCAACTGGAAACGACATATACAAAAATATGTAGACCAAACATTTCTATATTGTTCAATGATATATATATATATATATAATTACTAAATGTTTCACGCTATTGATCGCAATTCCAAATTGAAACTGTGATGATAAAACAATTCCTTCTCACAATAAACTTGGTATATTTAAACAATTTAATACATATATATATATATATATATATATATATATATATATATATATATATATATATATATATATATAAGACTCATGACCCGACGTGCCAATACAAGCTTATCATATGAGATTCAAAATGTTTTCCCCCATTTTATTTTTTTAATAGTTGAAAATATCACGTTATATATATGCATTTTCGTCTGCAGAACACTTTGTTTTATTCATTTAAAACAGTTGTAGCAGTAAAGCAAAATTATATATATATATATATATATATGTGTGTGTGTGTGTGTGTGTGTGTGTGTGTGTGTGTGTGTGTGTGTGTGTGTGTAAATATACCATTTAGGCAAATTTAGTTGAAGACAACAGAACTTTTCTTTTTTATTGGTTTCTGGTTAATTTCTATTTATCAGAAACCAGTTCATATAGGAATTGCCCTAAGTTCTGCTCCCAAGCGCTTTCGATCATATCCCTTGATCGTCTTAGGTGATTGAGATTTTTGTTGTTGTTATTGTTTGTTTTTGTTTCTTTTTGTTACGAAATTTATTGAGTTGGAAGAGGGTACTTTGGTTAACGTCACGTTAACCAAAGTACCCTCTTCCAACTCAATAAATTTCGTAACCAAAAGAAACAAAAACAAACAATAACAACAACAAAAATCTCCATCAGCTATTGAAGATGTTTAATATGTTAGTGCCAGTATTGAATGCTATTTTGGTGGGGGAGGTTGTTTATTTTTAATACTGATGTCTCTAAGAATTCATTGTTGTTTTTTCTGTATATGATTTTGGTATTATCAGTGAGGATTTTTTCTTATTTCGGCTGATCTGAATTTATCATTGTTACTACATAGCGTTGTTGTTATATATTGTTTTATGGCACTCCTATTAGAAAAAGGGTAAGGCGACGAGAGAAGGTGGTTGTTGTGTGAATAATGTAGGTATTAGGAATTTTTAAGGAATGGATCGAGAGACACTATAGAAATGGACATGTGAATTTGTATAGTATATTTGTTTTAGTGAAGATTTAAGGTAGTTTGTATAATTTTAAACATTGAGATTTGATGTTTTAATGTTTAATTTATTGAAGATGAATTTTGTTTGTTTCGGGTGTTTGGTGGTATAATACTTTTTATTTTTTCGTTCACGTAATTCATCATTTTTGTGCATTTGATTCCTATAATATAAATTAATAGTTTATTATTGTTCCTGTTGTGTTTTATTTGTGGATGGTATGAAAATAGTGCTTTATTTGCTGGTCAACTTGTTTATTGGTGATTTTATTATTTACTTGAGAATTTTTTATATTTGTGAGTTCTTTGTCGAATATTGTTTTTCCAATGAAGGGATGTAAAAGGGTATTTATATTAAGTTTTTACTCATGGCTATTTTGTATTTTATGGGGCGTCCACTATCATTTTAGTTGATTAGAGTTGTGACTAGTTTAAGGATGTAGTGAATGTTTTTATAGTTGCTTTAGTCGGTAAGTACATCGAGGAAAAAGGATAGTTTTTGTCAATGTTGATTTCGATAATGAATGTTAGTACTGAATTTTCTTCAAGAGTTTGTTTAAATTTGATTATTTTATCGTGTAATTGTTTAACAACGAAGTATCACGAAGTTATTGTGGGTTTAGTTATTTTCCAGTTGAATATTATATTTTAAATGTGGGATATGTAGATTTTCTAAAAATATTGGGCCAAGAAAAGAACTCTTCAAAATATAAATTTTGCTTATAGGGTCATACAAGCAAATTTGTGTGGTGCAAATATGGAGTATTTTAAATGAATTTTTTTAGCACTTACACTAAAATATCTCTAATCTCCAAGACACCCCCGCCAATAATAATCTCTTCCAAATGGTAAAATTTTATCTCCAAACTAAACAAAAACAAACAATATCTTTAAAAAAAAATCACCCTCCCCCAAAGACGATCAGCAGAATGGAGCAGAACACATGGCAACTTCTTTATCAACTGAACCCTGACAGAAAGAAGTAATTTACTAAGCTTTTCGGCTCAGATGCGACACAAGGCCGTATGAATGGAGCACCTAATGAGACTCAAGCTCACTCGTGAAGGTTTGCAAGTCTAGCTTACTAACCATTACACAACTTGAGGTGTCCAGATTCTGACAGAAAGAAACTAGCAAGAAAGCTTTAGAAAAAAAAACAAGATAAGAACACAAAAAATTAAGTTCTCGGTGTCACTGGTTGAAAGAAGCTTATGTTTGTAATATTTAAGCAGTCATTCATGGAATCTATTTTTATCTTTGAACTTTTAGATAAATTCATGTATACGTGTAAGGGTTTTTTTTTCAATAAAGTTATTGAAGATCGGTCTCGGTGCGAGTGAACAGAGTGCAAGTACCCAGCAAGGGTTTGGACAGTCATTGTGATATTTCTCTCTTCTTTAACCACCAGAAAAGGTCACAAAAAAGTAAAGTTCTGTTGTCCTTAACCAAACTTGTCTAAACAATAACTTGCTGTCAAAATAGACACGATATATATATATATATATATATATATATATATATATATATATATATATATATATTATGTTTTTGATACATGAAAGTTTATATAAAGAAAAGAATAACGAAATCATTAGTAAAAGGGGAAACTATTTTAAAACAATAAAACAGCGAGGGCCCTTTCGTCCGAAATATCCGGGTATTCCCAGGCAATGGATTAGGCTATTGGTGAGCATTTGCTTATCATAAATAGTTGCAGGACGATCTATGAAGATGACTGTTTTTCTGTTCTGCATAGGGCCAGTGACAAAATTCATCTTAACGTCTTAGAGAAGATGTATATCGGTATAAATCGCCCCCCTCTATGCAGACAGTGAAGCAGTCATATTTTAAATATTTTGGGGGAAGTGTTGGAGACTGGGGTGACTTGATTTTTTTTACCCTGTTCCTTCAATCCAATTATTTAATTTACACCCCGTTTTTAATTATTTTTCCGTTGACTAAGCTTGACAAGTGCCGGACGAAAGGGCCCTCGCTGTTTTATTGTTTTAAAATAGTTTCCCATTTTACCAATGATTTCGTTATTCATTTGTTTATATATATATATATATATATATATATATATATATATATATATATTGTTACGAGGCCTCATTTTTTCTACGTCTTAGATAAATATCTCTCTGAAAATCAAGATAATGCAAATGCTGCATCATATCGGTAGCTTTTAGGTTCTCCACAAGTATACCAATAATTTAGATAATAAGACATAGAAAATAACTGTTTTAAAGAACTCTCGTGAAGCTACGAGATTTTCGTAACGGTCTTAGCGTCGCTAAACAAAAGAATAGAAGTGAGTCAGTTGTTTCGGAACTTCCGCTACGGTAACTTCAACTCCGGCTTATCCATTGATTCAAGGACTAGAGAGTCCGGCTGAAAGGATATAAACTCAAGAACTAAAGCTGCTCAGAGAATAAATACATTTTTTTTCTGACTTCACTGATCAATTCCTTAATCTTTATGTTTGAATATGTCCATTTTTCTTCTCGAACTCATTGTAACTTAGCAATTATAACTTAATGCTTATCTTTCGCCTTTAGACAGTTTTACAATAGATATTTTTGTCCTTCTCTGTCTTTAGATTTAACATACGGGTTAAACAATTTGTCCTTGGCGTTTGGATATTTGTATTATATGCTGTAATTATTTAAAATCTCTCCGTTAACGCTTTTATTACATTGTATTCTTTATTGTGTTACTCCAGCTGTAACAATATATATATAGTGATTAAGAAAATGGGATACTCCGACCGAAATTCAAATCGTCCTGGTATATGTACTTCAAGGTAGCGGCGTAAACACCGGACACTGGTATGTGACGTAAAAAAATGGATGCTTTTGTATTCACGAAACGTTTTGAAAACTATAACATGTTATATAATGCGAAATCATTTTAACAGATAAACTGCTTTTGATCTAATATTTCCTCACACAGTTAAACATGTCTTGCAGTCAAAATATCTATAGTAAATTCCATTTCAGATTTTACCCAGAGGCTGAACTCTTATCATCAAGCAAGAATGATTTTTTAATTCTTAAGGAATATATATATATATATATATAGTCATCCACAGACAGATCTGTTTCGTTCTATCAGAACTCATCAGTGTGGCTAGACAGTAGTTTCCCGTAGCGAGGATCAAAACCTGGTTGACTCAAACGCCAAGCCAAAGCCTCTAACCATTCAGCCCCAAGGAGCCATTAGCTGCGAAGTAAATTTTAAACGGTTATGAATCACATTTACTATTGTTTACATACATCCGTTCAACGGCTGCCGAGACCTAAATTCATATACGAAGAGGCTTGCAATGAACGCTAATGGCAAATCGATTACTTCTTCGCCAGAGAAACCAACCATACGGGGATAGGGGAGTATATATCTATCTATCAATCTATATATATATATATATCCCTAAGGTGAGAAAAATGATTGAAAGTGATTCAAATCTCATCTTTTACGACCGTTTCATGCTTATAAGTTTCATGTATCATCTTAAGAATAGAAGTTTCATGAATCATTTAAATAAAGAAATCAAAATCATCAGGTAAAACTTGATTCGAAGCAAATTCTCAACCTTTGTGGGTCATTTAATGCCAAAGCTATTCTCCTAGAAGAACAGAAGTGGTACTGTTTAACCCATAGCTGGGAAGATAAGGGGGAAGATAAGGGGGTTCATACCTTTCCCAAGGGTATTTGCCCGAAAGTGAACGTAATAGCGCGACTGGAATACGAACTCGCTAATTACAATTCCCTGGTCCATCGCTTTAACTGTTACACCACGAGGACACCCCCTGCAAATTCTGAAGATGATCCATGATAGATGATACATTGTATCGTGGCCATACAAAAACAAATTGTGTCTCCTATTGATTGTACTTTTTGTGTACTACAGTCACCACGAGGACACATGGCTGTGTTCCTTGAGGTCAGATGAGAGTGAGAAATAGATTGCTACTTTAGACTGTCATGTTCGTTTTTCGGAGAGTTGCTTTTTACATATCTTTTTTCGAAAGGTGCTCGAATTTTCATTTGTCTTTTGGGATTCTGAAAAGCAAGTAGGTTTCCAATTCCGAGAAGCGAGCAGGTTTCCAATTTCTTTCAGCATACAAGTTATTTCGCTTTTCAGGCTAATACTCACTGACACCAACACAGGCAATTTCAATTTTATTTTTATTATTAATTATTAATAGGTCGATGATTAGTTAAAATACAATTGACTTTTGAAGTAAGAAGGAGAAAGAAAGAGGGAGGGTAACAATTAGATATTTCTCGTGGTTAGCTTTTGATACCGATTAGATCCTTCGATTTAGGAGATCAAAACTTTCTGACTGTCCGGTTTGATGGTCGAATATACTCTCTTTCACTGAAACACTCTGATCCAGGTCGCCTACCCTCCCGGACAGTCAAAACTTCTCTGAGCGTCGAACACCATCTGATCTCTCAATATGAGAGACATACTCTTTACTAATTATAAAGTGACGCCAAAATTTTCAAACTGTTCAGCTGAACTTCGAAAGATGGCAACTATGTTTTCTGGAATTAGTTATTTATTTTGTCTGTGTGTGGGGACAGACGTTGATTTTGTTTATTTATTTGAAACAAGCAGTAGCATTCACTTACTGCTATAATGAACAACATGAAACTCATAGTCAGGGAACGAAAGCACGAAGTTGATATCTTAATCACTTACAGTTATTATACTGATCGGCTTCCCAACATTTGAACACTTTTTTTAGTTATCAAACGTTTTAAAACTATTGTTTATTCAAATTTGTTTTCATTATATATATAGATATATATACCAGCCCACTCTCGCACCAGTAGAATGTGACACAAGGTCAGTTTTTTAATCGGATTTTCTTTTTCCTAGACCAGTTACGATATCAAGATTAATTATCCTGTCTACCCTATTAGTTACTCATAGCTGCAGGGAGAATAGTTGGATACATACCCTTTCCAAGAGTATTTGCGCAATGAGAAAGACAAACAGCTTCGTGGAATAATTGAAATCGGTTAGTCGAGTTCTTTTCCTTCAACGATAACCACTACACCATGGGCATCTACTTATATATATATATATATATATATATATATTGAATAGAATAGAGCACTCTGGTAGCCGATAGGGTATTAAAATGTAAACAAACGGACGCTGCTGCTGTTGCTACATAGATACCTTTAAAATTCCCCTAGCCAACGAAGTCTGCTTGTTGGCCGAGTGGTCTGAGACTTAGATGGATGGGTTTCGATCCCGGCTTCGAGCGTCCTGCGTGTCTAGCCACACTGAAGAGTTCTGATAGAACGAAACAGTCTGTCTGTGGATGACAATATATATATTTGTTGTTTTTTTTGTTTAATGGCATATCAACCTTTGTAGGTTATTTAATGCCAAAGCTATTCTCCTAGAAAAACAGTAGTGGTACTACTTAACCCATGGCTGGGAGGATAAGGGGGTTCATACCTTTCCCAAGGGTATTTGCCTGAACGCGACTGGAGTACGAACTCACTTATTACGATTCCGCAGTCCATCGCTTTAACCATTACACCACGAGGACATATATACTTGTCTTTGTTTGTGTGTGTGTGTGTGTGTGTTTATATATAAATATAACACACACACACACAGACATAGACTTAAAATAAAGTTGCAAATACTGAATATACATTTCAATTGAAATTAAACGTACAGATAATATAAGAGGATCAGAGTAAGTGATTATATATACAGATTACAAATTCAAAGGTCCTAAAATAAGTGGTGTATGAACAGTTTTCAGACCGGATTCATATTCTGTACAACAGTTCGAGATCGACATCGACATCCACAGTATCACATTCTTTCTTTTTGCTTGTGCTTAAATGCTTAACGTTTCCCGGATCTCACCAGGAATTTTAGACATCTAATAAAGTCACTTCACCAGGAAATAAATAATATGTTCTGGCAATTAAAAAAATGTTTTTTTCTGCAGAGGCCCTGCTGGGCATCTAGTTGCCGGAGCCTTTGGCAAGCTCCTTGTGTTGTCACAAATAAGTATTCTATGAGTGCGTGTGTGTGTGTATGTGTATGTGTGTGTGTGTGTGAGAGAGAGAGAGAAAGTGTATGAGAGTAAAAGGACAAGTGACACAATCTATCTAGAAGTATAATATATGCATGCGCGCGCGTATGTGTGTGTGTGTGTGTGTGAGCTTGTGTATGTGTATGTGTATGACTTCGTGTATGTTTGTGTACATGTATGTATATATATTCATCTATGTCTGAATCTGTATCTGAGAATTCTCAAGATAAATGAGTGTTATCATCATCAAAGATTCACGTGTTGCTCATATATCAAAATGACAGGAATATATTTACCCAGTGCACTTATGAATGGAACTGTTTTTTTAGTTAGAATATATTAAAGACAAACTGTCTTGTAGTCTTTTGCAATGAAAAACGCAAATAAATCATTACATTATCCACAATGATATACAGACATAAAAGCACATACAAACACAGAGCTGAACAGTAAAAATACGTACACAATTCTCTGTGGGTGTATGTGGAGCTTGGTACGTATGTGTATGTGTGTATGCATACACAAACATGTATATATATATATGTATGTGTATGTGCGTCTCTCTCTCTTTCTCTCTTTCTCTCTCTCTCTCCATATATATATATATATATATATATATTTCCATTGAATAATAAAGACAAATTTTGTCCGTATATTTTATTTAAGATACTTATAAGTTTTCTGATAAGTGTCTTAGTTTCAGGTTGGAATTGGTAGATGAATTTCCCAAAACTGTCCCGAGCCCTTTTGGACCATACAAAGGCCATCATCAGGAGTTGCTTGCTTGTGTTTATTTTTAAACGAGTTTTGAAACTTTTTGAAAGTTTATACCATTGCAAGATATGGGAACCCAGAGTTGTATAAAACAGGGTAAATGATGTATTTAAAAAAGGGAACGCTATTCAAAAAGGATATAGAATACTATAGCAATACGGGATTAAAAAATACTAAAAGCATTTCCAAACAATTCCAACCTGAAACTAAGACACTTATCAGAAAACTTGAAAGGACCTTAAGTCATATAGACAAAATTTGTCTTTATCATTTAATAAAATATGCTAAAATGAACGACTGCTGCCTAACTACTCACACATATATATATATGTATATGTGTGAGCGAACTTATCTATCTATCTATCAATCTATCTATCTATCTATTAGGGAAGAATACAAATAGATCTATCGGTGTGTAAATATAAAAACAAGAAAAACAAAATATTCACAGGATATGTTTATTCATATATAAAAATATAAACTTTCGCTTCTGATTTTTCTCAAGTAAACCATCTTCAGTCGTAGATTATTTTTCACTATTAAAGACTCCTCAACAATTATCCTTTCCCTACGGTAAACCTTTTTTAACGTTATGTAAGTATATGAAATTTTGCCGGTCTGCCTCAAACTGATTTTTTTTGTCGGTCCATTACCGTTTGACGAGGAACAAAGTGTAGTATCAATGTACTCTGTATTGGAACGAAGTATTTTTCCAGCACAAACCGAAAGATGAGAATTAGATGATGCAGACAAAAGTTCATTGCTAAATTGGCCGAGTAATATCATCTAAGCAATGAAACCTCCCTTTTTAAATTGTAGTTGTGCATGGGGTTTAATTCAAATACGAATTGTGTATTGGGTCTGATAGTAAACTACATCTGATGTCGAGACTCGAATCCTGAAGTTTTCGGGAATGTAGAGAATCCCTTTATAAACATTACTCTCAGGTCAACTATGTCTCGGTGTAATAGTACCTATTACGGTCCCATTTATGGGTCAAATAGAATTAATGTCCTGGGTATGGCATAAACTGCATTTGATGGTGAAGCTCTAATCGTGGAGTTTTCGGAAATATGGAGTATCACTTTATAAACATTACTCTCAGGTCAACTATGTCTCGGTGTGATAGTACCTGTTAGGGTCCCATTTATGGGTCAAATAAAATTAATGTCCTGGGTATGGCATAAACTGCATTTGATGGTGAGGCTAAAATCCTGGAGTTTTCAGGAATGTGGAGTATCCCTTTATAAACTTTACTCTCAGGTCAACTATGTCTCGGTGAGATAGTACCTATCAGGGTCCCATTTATAGGTCAAATAAAATTAATGTCCTGCGTATAGCATGAATGGCATTTGATGATGAGGCTAAAATCCTGGAGTTTTCGGGAATGTGGAGTATCCCTTCATGAACATTACTCTCAGGTCAACTATGTCTCGGTGTGATAGTACCTGTTAGGGTCCCCATTTATAGGTCAAATAGAATTTATGTCCTCCGTATGGCATAAATGGCATTTGATGGTGAGGCTAAAATCCTGGAGTTTTCGGGAATGTGGAGTATCCCTTCATGAACATTACTCTCAGGTCAACTATGTCTCGGTGTGATAGTACCTGTTAGGGTCCCATTTATAGGTCAAATAGAATTTATGTCCTCCGTATGGCATAAATGACATTTGATGGATAAACTACAGTCCAGGCCGTATAGTCTCATTTACCAACAACTACTAGTAATCCCTGGTGAAAAAATTAGAGTCTCAAGCAACCCCTCTTAATGCAAATAATTTGTACACATCAATGTAGTTTCAAGTATTCTTATCTAATACAAATAATTTTACTATGAACTGTCATTTTTGCTATATTGAACTAATACAAATGCTATAAGGATCTTAGAAATACACAAAACGAATTGTAAACTTGGTGAGTTCTTGTGGTAACAGCCGCCCTCGATAATACTGATGCTTCTTTATTGAATGCTTTCCTTTGATTTATCTATTTAACGTTATGTCAACACCTT
Organism: Sepioteuthis lessoniana; assembly: GCA_963585895.1. NCBI lineage: Eukaryota > Metazoa > Mollusca > Cephalopoda > Myopsida > Loliginidae > Sepioteuthis > Sepioteuthis lessoniana. The sequence goes on along the minus strand of OY757934.1, from coordinate 55,007,560 downwards.
ATGAGTTATTTGATGCCGAATTTTGATTCATTTGTAAATGTTGGACAACAATCATAACTATTTTTATTTTCAACGTTTCCGTGAAATAATTTTAATAACTTTTTTATTTGACTATATTAATTATTTGATTGCACAGTCATACGGTATCAGGCATTCTTATTCAATACTAATCACTTATATGTATCCTGGGCATGACACTCAACTGCGTCTGATGGTGAGGCTCAAGTTCTGCAGATCGCGGGTTTGTGGAGTACCCTTTCACTGCCTTTATTCTATTGTTACTATGTGCCAAATATGTTAGCAAATTATTTCTATAAGATTGGAATACTTGATATCGTATAACCATCAGCTTAGAAACTTTGAAATGCCAAACTTTGTGACCGAATATTGGTTCTATTTACCCCTTTGCTGATGGGGATAAGAGTGTTCCGATCTTTTCTGAAGGTATTAATCAGAAAGTCAATGAAAAAGTGCATCTGGAATTCGCAGTTTCTTACTACAATCTCATTGTTCAGCGTATTAAACACTACGTTATGTGGATTCCCTCATTACGTTTATGGAACATCTAAAAAAGAATTCGGTACAAAATAAATTCATCTAAAGTTTATAAATGTGACAAAGGATGTTTTCCGTTTTGTAATTAAGTTTGAAACGCAATTCTAACATACCGTTGATAATTATCATTATTCTTATTTTACTGTTTACGTCATGTTCTTTCTGACCAATCAGCAAGAAGTGAGGATTTGGTTCTTTAAGTGACCGTGGATTATTCTAAGAACTTGTACTTCCTGTCGATGAAGTAGATACGTAAAAGTCATGACTGTTTTTTTTAAGAAAAAAGAAAAAAAAAGAAGAAAAAAGGAAAACTACTTATGTAGAAAGAGAAAGTAAGATGATATTAATGGCCGTTCCCAACTTATCTTTCTCTTTCATAATCACATGTCGATTTGGTCAATATGTCACCCATTGGTACATCTGTGGCCAAGCCCTCTTTAGTGACTTCTTTCAGAGTTCACAAACAAGTAATAAGTTTGACAAATGAGAAATGCTGATTGCCTTATATTACTTACATAATTACGTAGTTGTGAATAATTATTTCTTCCGCTAATGTCTAAGAAAAAATTACCAAGTTTTAAAATACTTTGGTTGGTTGGTTGGTTGGTTGATGTTTTATGGTTTATAAATCCATAAGGGGTTACTTAATGCCAAATCCTTTTCTATATATATTTTCAGACGCCGGTGTTTATTGTATCCTATGTAAGAGTTATGGTTGGTTAGTTTTTTTATTGCATATTAACCTTTGTAGGTTATTTAACGCCAAATCTATTTTTATACAAATAGTCAGTTCTATTTCAAACAATACAGTTTAGCATGAATACACAGTTTAATTGTCAAAAACATTTCTATTTCAATCAATTCAGTTTATTCAAACAGTTCTAATTCACCTAATTCAGTTTAGTATAAGTACAGATTTTGTTTACACACAGCTAAATATCAAAACAGTTCCATATTAAACAATGCAGTTTAGAGTAAGTACAGTCTCAATGACAAAAAAAAAACAGTTCCATTTTAAACGATTCAGTTTAGTATAAGCATGCAGTTTAAATGTAAGTACAGTTTAATTGTCAATAACATTTCTATTTCAAGCTATTCAGTTTAGTCAAACAGTTCTAATTCAAACAATTCAGTTTAGCATAAGTATGCAGTTCTATTTAACCCATAGATAGAGCCCTATCAAGTGCTACCACTCTGGGCCAGAGTGGACCTGGGAGCGATGGTAATGAAGGGGTGCTCTGCATTCTAAGAGTTAATGTCAAAACACTTTTATTTCAGATAATTCAGTTTAGCATAAGTACACAGTTTAGAGTCAAAACAGTTCTATTTCGAGCAATTCAGTTTAGCATAAATACGCAGTTTAAATGCAAAAAACAGTAAACTCAAACCACCGTTTAGTTCTATTTAACCCATAGATAGGACCCTTATCAGGCACTACCAATCCGGGCCAGAGTGGACCTGGGAGCGATGGTAATGAAGGGGTGCTCTGCATTCCCCAAAGCTCCAGCATTCTTAAAGCCTCACCATCAGATTGTTTAGTGTCGTATCTAGGACACTCGTGTGGGTTATTATCCCTCAGCCGATTGGGCAATGTAAGAATTGTAATTTTAAGTATATTAGTGAAACACCTCGTAACCTTCACGTTCGCTTGAAAGAACATAAAAAGGACATAAGAATTAGTAACTGAAACAATGGACTTTTTCAACAGATTTCTCAATTTAATCGCAACTTTGATTTCAATTCTGCAAAGATGCTCATTTACATTCTTAATAAAAGACCAAGACGAATTTTCGAAACCGCTGCTATTTTTCACTCTGTAATTCCCTAAATACTCGCCCTGGCTTTTATAATATTTCTCCTTACTTGAGCAAATCCATTTTAAATAGCAACAATATATTCCATCTTTAGTTAATATATTTCAAACTATATCATAATCTTACGCTTTCTCTTTTTCTTTTTGTCTTTCTTTTTCTTCTTCCTTTTGATTCGAAATCTTTCTCGATAAACAAACGGAATAGAAATTCTTCACAATAATTCTAATAAGTCAAATGACGTAATTTAAAACAAACAAACGCTGATTCACTAATGAAACGGCCAACTTTTTCTTGTTATACAAATTTTCCCTAGGTTTTTGTATTTTGCATTTTTGAACATCCATCGTTGATTTAACATCACTAATATCATCCCTCATAGCCCTGATGATGGTTTAATAGAACCGAAACGCTATAGTATCGACTTTATTTCTCAATAAATCTCTCCTACTTGGATTACCTTGTTATAAATTTTTCTGTATATATATATATTTCATTTGTAAGTGTTGCCCAATCGGCTAGGGGTGTAGAATACACCGACTGCTTCTCTGCGCAGGGATAAGAAACCCGCCCAAACGAGTGTCCTGACATGACTCTAAAAAATCTGATGGTGAGGCTTCAGGAATGCTGGAGCTTTGGGAAATGCCGTGTACTCCTTTATTACCATCGCCCCCCGGATCACTCTGGCCCAGAAAGGTAGCACCTTATATGGTCTTATTAATGGGTCAAATAGAACGAAACTGTGTATTTGTACTAAACTGAATTGCTTGAAATAGGACCGTTTTGACATTTAAACTGCATACTTATGCTAAACTGAGTTGTTTGAAATAGATCTGTTCATATGTATAAAAATGGATTTGGTATTAAATAACCAACAATGGTTGATGTGCCATAAAACCAAGCCGAACCAAACCACTTGTAAGGGAATATTTTGTTGATAATTTTATTTTTAAACAAGGTAGGGCTCATTTGTTTGCACGCAGTTAAATGGTTTCAAGTATTCCTATCAAATACAAATAATTCTATTTAATTTTATTTATTTGTTTACACAGTTAAATGGTTTCAAGTATTCCTATCAGATACGAATAATTCTATTTAATATTATTCATTTGTTTACACAGTTAAATGGTTTCAAGTATTCCTATCAAATACGAATAATTCTATTTAATATTATTCATTTGTTTACACAGTTAAATGGTTTCAAGTATTGCTATTCAACATAAGTAATTCTTTTCATCATCTTTCTAATAAAAACAGTTAGTACACAGATTAATGGTCTAAAATAACTAATAATAATAATCCTTAGTAAATGAGAGAACAGTTTTATTTGTCTAAGAGATAAGACCCTTACAGGTACGATCACTCCGGGCCAGAGTGGACCCGGGAGTAATGATAATGAAGAGGTACTCTACATTCCCTAAACAGCGGGATTGGGGCCTCGCCATCTGATGCAGTTTTGTGTCAAACCTTGGATACTTTAAAAATATATTCATTTCAATGAATTAAGTACAAGTTCGTGAAATTAGTTGAATAGTTCATGTTAAACAGATAACTGATATTTAATTGAATTGTCAGTGATACATAGGAATAATTGGAATATTGCAATATCTGATCTCCTGAAAGCAATGTCAACATATAAATAGGTAAATCATGGACATCTCTTCCCAGGCAATCGATCATATCGAAATCTGATCTTTCTAAATGAAACGGAAATTCTTTCAAAATGTAGCCGTGTCAATACTACCGTATGGTTCCACCATCAGGATTTTAACAAAATGCTTTGAGAAAAAACTATATGAGAACAACAAAAGAATGCTAGGTGCTGTTTTGAATAAATCATTGAAGAAGCATCCGACATAACAGCAGTTGTACGGCCACTTTCCTACCACCTGAAAAACCATCCAAATAAGACGAGCCAAATATACATGGTACAGCTAGAAAAGCAAGAACAAAATCATAAGCGGAGTTCTTCTATGGACTCCAACACATGGGCACACCAGTGTTGGCTGTCCAGCAAAGACTTACACTATGTCCGAGTTCTAGAGGATTTACCAAGAGTGATGCCTGATAGGGACAGATAGCGAAAGTAAGTGAAGGAAATCCATACTGACGGGTTGATGATGATGAAATACACGAATGGAAAACCTTCCTTACTGGTAACCTACGATCTACTTGTAACACCGTGTAATGCTTTTGTAAGGACTTGTAACACCGTGTAATGCTTTTGTGAGGACTTGTCGTGAGATTAATGTTTATAGGCATTTGTTTGTCATTGCTTACAAATGTAAATTCAACAAAACAAATATGTTAAAATCTTTATTTTCTGTTGGGTGAAAAAAATATCAGTCAAGAAAAACAGCAAAAATGCTTACAAATTTGTCTAAATTTCTGCGATGAATTTAGAATAATAGATTGGAAAGAACCTTTGAGAATAAGACGTCGTAAAGAAGCAGCGCATATATTGGGTTACATATATCTGTTAGGCGGACCAAATATGGAGATGAATACGATTTAGGAACCATTCATCAAAAAGACTTGATAAAAAAAATTGCGAAATAAGCTAAGGTAAAAAATCGTATATGATAATAGTGGGTCGTACCTCAATGGGAGATGGAGACATTAGGTTTATAAGTCTCAAATATTCCCTCCGAATTCCACATTAAGACACATGGTGCACCGAATATAAAGTTTGATCAAAAAGTGGTTCAAAGTTGAATCAATTAGAAATTGCAGGTTCAAATTCAACAACATATGTAATAACTAAATATTTACTATAGCTTGGCACTTCTACCCCGTCGTTGTCAACGGAATTAAAACAATCTAGCTTCGTGGATTAGATAAAAGGGTTCTGTTTAGGCTCCTGAGTTCGACATGAAACACCTAGCAGATTGAAAGACATAGGGTTCAAAACGTGATGAAGACCATAGTTTGAAATTACTCACAAATGTTTTTCAAGCAGTATCAAAATATGGTTCATACAAGGGGTCTCAAATTTAAGGACTCAATCGGCGGGTTGGGGCACAGCGGACCAAAAGTCTTATAATTATGGTACACATGATTTCTACCAGTTATGAGGCAATAAAGCTAATAGGCTACTATTTTTTTTTAATTAAAATGAATACAGAATGTTGATTGGTTAGTTTTAATGGCTTATCAACATTTGTGGGTCATTTATGCCAAATATTTCTGATACATATACAAGTAAATAGTTTGAAGGTAACTATTTTAAAAGTTTTTAGAGCTGATTTGCTTGCACACAGATAAATGGTGTCAAACATTTCTAATATTTATAATTCAATTTAACCTTAATCATTTATTTGCACACAGTTAAATGGTTTCAAGTATTGCTATTTATCCTTCGTAATTATATTTATCATTTGTAATCATATTTATCAAGTATTTTTATCAGATACAAATAATTTACATGCAGCTGAATGATTTTAAATAACTAAAATTACTAATCCTTAGTAAATGATTGAACAGTTCTATTTGGTCAATAAACAAAACCATAATAGAGACTACCTCTCCAAGTCCAAGTGGACTTGGGAGTAATGGCAGTGAGGTAGTTCTCCACATTGCCCAAAGCTCCAGATGCTGTCATATCCAGGACAATCGTTATAGGAGGGGGCCTTATTCCTCCACAGAGGTGCAAATGGTGTTTTCAACACCCCTGCCGAAAACTCGGCAAAATGAATACTCATATGATAGCAAGTGGGATATGGGAATTAGTAAAAAAAATTAGCCGGGGACAAATTTTTCGTTCTTTTCGTTTTAACTTTTTGTAAAATCCTTTTTTTTTCTCTTTTGACAAATTCCTTTTATTTTTTCCATTTTTTTGTCTTTGATAAATGCTATAAAGTGTATTAGAAATGTTAAAATATAGAAAAAAATCAAAAATCAAAATTTTATCAGATTTAAAGAAATTGTAAATATATTCAAGAAAAATTTTGAGATCATTTTTTGATCCAAATGATGAAATATATTACATGTAAAAGCAAAATCAACAATTTACCAGTTAGTCTCCGTGGCGAAGTGGGTAAAGTCATAAATTTTGAAATCACTGTAAGTGAGTTCAAATTCTTGTAGCTCTATTGCATTCGCTTTTACCCAGCTATGGGTTAAATAGTACCACTCTAGTCTTTTTTACAGAGAGTCCTTAGGCAGTAAATAACCCTGCTAAGTTTGATAGGCCATTAAACAAAACAAAGAAAAACCAATAATACTTTTGATAATATCTTCTTCTTTTTTACTGAGAGTCCTCAGGCAGCTAAGTTTGATAAGCCATTAAACAAAACAAAGAAAAAATAATAATACTTTTGATAATGTCTTCTTTTTTACAGAGAGTCCTCAAGCAGCTAAGTTTGATAGGTCATTAAACAAAACAAAGAAAAAACATTAATACTTTTGATAATATCTTCTTTTTTACAGAGAGTCCTCAGGTAGCTAAGTTTGATAAGCCATTAAACAAAACAAAGAAAAAACATTAATACTTTTGATAATATCTTCTTTTTTACAGAGAGTCCTCAGGTAGCTAAGTTTGATAAGCCATTAAACAAAACAAAGAAAAAATAATAATACTTTTGATAATGTCTTCTTTTTTACTGAGAGTCCTCAGGCTGCTAAGTTTGATAAGCCATTAAACAAAACAAAGAAAAACCAATAATACTTTTGATAATGTCTTCTTCTCGAGGACAGCACATTGAGTTTATACTAATTCCGTTCCATAACATTCTTAGCACCTTGTTTCATCAAGTGATTAACTTGAATTGTTTTTTTTTTTAGTTTTCCTACATCTTTTAAATTTATTCACCTCATCATTTATTTTACTGATCCTCCCGTTTCCATTATATGTTTGGTTGGCTTTTATGGCATATCAACCACTGTTGGTTATTTAAAGCCAAACCCTCTCTATACATATATATAAAATACATATGATTTTGGCTTGGTTGGGTTTTATGGCATATTAACCATTGTAGGCTATTTAATGCTAAATCATCTTTATACATATATATTAAATAAATGATTTGTAAACACATTTTGTACATAACATTTTTAATCGAGCATGAGCTCTTTTTTGTACACATTTAAATGGTTTCAACTATTTCTATTTTATACAACTATATCAGTTAACTATTTATCCTTTATTTGCACTAAGTTATTGTGCAGTCGGCTGGGGCTGTAAAATACACCGACTGCATTTCTGCAGAGGGGTAAGACCCCCCAATGAGTGTCCTAGATATATGGCACTAAATGATCTAATGGTGAGGCTTCAGTGATGCTGGAGCTTTGGGGAATGCGGAGCACTCCTTCATTGCCATTTCTTCCAGGTCAGCTCAGGCCCAGATCGGTAGCACCAGATAGGGCTCTATCTATGGGTTAAATAGAACTAAACTACATCCTTATTCTACATTAAATTGCTTGAATTAGAACTGTTTGACTAAACTGAATAGCTTGAAATAGAAAGGTTTTTGACAATTAAACTGTACTTACATTTAAACTGCGTGCTTATGCTGAACCGAATTGTTTGAAATTGAACTGTTTTTGACATTGAAACTGTACTCACACTAAACTGAATTGTTAAATATAGAACTGTTTTGATATTTAACTGTGTTTAAACAAAATAAGTGCTTATACTAAACTGAATTAGCTAAATTAGAACTATTTGAATAAACAGAATAATTTGATAAAAATGGTTTTACAAACTGTGTACTCGTGCTAAATTGAATTGTTTGAAATAGAACTGATTATTTGCATGAAAATAGATTTGGCGTTAAGTAACCTACAGAGGTTGATATGCCATAAAACCCAATCAACCAACCAACCAACCAACTCAAAGTTAAATGAATTCAAGTATTTCTATTTTATATATGTACATCCATTAACTATTAATCATTTGTTAGCACAAAGTTAAATGGTTTCAAGTATTGCTATGTAGCAATAACAATTTAACATCAATTTAACAATTTGCATAAACTAAATGGATATATATGAATGATTTGTAATTAAATAGTTTTCATGGAATTTCATTTTTAAATGAGTTACAACTAATTTGATTGCACACTAGTACTGCTTTTGTTTCGACACAGTTAAGTTTGTTTCAGTTATTGCAATCTAACACTTATAATTCTATTCAATCCAAGGCTGTTCATCAGCTTACACATAGTTTAATCATTCCAAGTACAGCTATGCATCATTAAAAATCAAATTCGACACCAGGTATTTGATTACACACAGTTAAATGATCAAACAGTTCTATTTCTAACAATTCAATTTAATGAAATTCATTTGTTTGCTCATAGTTTAAATGTCAAACGCTTCTACTTTTGACCAATAGATAAGATCCTATCAGATACAACCAACCCGGGACAGAGTGGACTTGTGAGCAATGGTAATTAGAGGTGTAATATACTGTACCTATAACCCTTAATGAGTACGTCCCATTCCTCATAAATACGTTGGGCACTATTGTGAGGGGATATATATGCTGACTAAGTAGTCACTACGAGCAGTATTTTACCTTCTTCTTGCCGCAGGCGAGTATTTTATTTTGTTAAAAATTTCCATTTCATTTCCAACCTCCGCTTTGGTTATTACAAATGGTGCTTCACATGTTTTGGAATTTGCGAATCGGCAGTTAAAATTAGCTGCAATGTGATTGGTTCATTTTAAAATTGGACCGTTACAGTCCCTTTGTTGGTGTTTAAACGGCTGGGTGGCTTTTTTCTTTAGTCTGGAGTCTGTTTCTCTTCGGACAAGAGTCTGCAGTCAGCCTTTTCACCTGCCCGAAGCTGTGTGACCTTCGTTATGCTACTAACAGTTTGCTAATTTTCAGCACCTGCACGTTCCCAAGTTGTCCTGTTTGCCTGTTGTGTAGGGTTAAAATCAAAGTTTGCCTCTTTTTTCAAACTCCGCCATTCAACCAGATAGTGTAAAATTAGCAGTTAACTAAGTATGAGTTAATTGGGTTACGCAGGGAAGAGAAGTCTAGAGTTGATTTCTTTTCGAAAATTTACTGAGTTCTTCCGATTCTACGCGATTAAGTTCTTGGGGATTTTTTTCGTCAAGAAGGGAGGACAGTGGTAGAATTTTAACGAAAAACGTCTTATTTTCTAGAGAAACGTACTTAAAATTGTTTAGAACCCTAGAAAAAGATACAGCTACTGGAAATGAATAGAAAATTTATTTCAACCAGTAAGTGCCTTCGCGCCAGAAGTTTGAAGCAGGAGAAAGGAAAAGGAAAAAAGAAGAGAAAATTGTATCAGACTGAAAAGGAGTAGCGCCTCAAATTGGAAGCAAAAGAAAGAAAAAAGAAAAGAGAATTCAGATACTATATTGGTAATTCTGTTGAAAAAAAAGTGTTTTTGTAATATACAACTTTCGGTCCAACGTCGAGTAGGTCCATTTGACTTTCCAATTATTTCCTTTATATCGTTTTGTTACATCAAATATTGTAGTTTTTGCTCAACTATTCTCAGCGAAATATGTGAAATGACAGTATAAATGTATTTGTTAAATTTATTTTTTTCGGAATAAATTCTTTCTAGTGGTATAAATGTTGTTCGGCTCTGAAATATGGTCGTCAATTGTTTTGAATGTTATTAGTTGAGTAACTCCCCCCCTTCCTTTGTTTCTATACGCTTTCTTCTACCTTTCTTTTTCTCTTCTTCCCTACGAAGCTACTCGCTTTACTGCTACAGTCGAGACTTTGTTAACTTCCCTTCTTTCTCTTTGTTTTTGAACACACGGGTAACGTGATCGGGGTATTTTCTAAAACATTCCCGAAATCTTCAAAGAGAGTCACCATCACATGGTTAAGAATCATATCCAGCAAACTCACTGGGGGCAGTCTTACCCTTCTACAGAGATGCAGTCGGAGTATTCTACAGCCCAGCCGACTGGGTGATTCCAACTTAGTAAAGAAAAACAATGAGAGAAATGTGTAATGAAGCATATTTTTAGAATATAAGTTTTGAAATAGTTTTAAAAACAAGTTGGTATTTATCATTTCATGTAAAGCAAGATTCCGTAAGTAGAAAAATTAAGAACTTCTGCTGCTGATACTACTGCTGTTTCAGCTGTAATAGTACGGAAGGAGCAAGGGACAAATTACTAAGTTTTAAGAAAAATATAAGTCACGAAAAGTATTCTTTTGATTTCATAGAAAAGTAATCTGCGTTTTGCATACGGTCCGCAGGTTGCATATTTGAAACCCCAGCTTTATACCATGTTTGTTTTTATCCTTGAAACCTGTTTAGATTATCCTGATTTTTTTGTAAGCACCTCTCAATCTAAACGACTAGGGTTGTATATTGACCTTCGACCCGGCCAAACATACCATTCCAAAGTGATGCACTGGAAGGAAGTGACACATTCCAATGGCCGGTAAACGAAAGAAATCACTTAGGCGGATTTGGCTGACGAAATGGGACAAGGTAAAAGCCCATGATACACTCATAGACTGATGCACTGGAAGAGAGCGACCTCTGAACTGTATGACAGTTATTTCCGCTTGATGACGATCAAACATGCCATTCCAAAGATTGAGTGGGCGATTGAGTGGGCGATTGAGTGGACGACTGAACTATTATATAACTCGGTGGAGACAGGAAGTCAGACGAGTTGGAGACCAGAGAGTTGGAGATCAGAGAAGTCGGAGACAAGGTGTGGTAGAGAAAGCCACCGCCCGGCGGAGGGGGCCTTTAGGACCCCCGATTGAGTTGTAGATCAGATGAGTGGTAGGGAAAGCCCCTACCCAGCAGAAAGGGGCCCTCGGGGCCCCCAGTAGTTTTGGAGACCTGTTGATGACAAGATGTGGTAGAGAAAGCCAGCACTCAGCAGAAGGCAGAGCCCCCGGGCCTTCGGTTGAGCGTCAGGAGAACGAGAAAGACACAACGCTGATGGCCATAAGAGTGGGGGTCAATATATTGCAGTCTTTGTTCAGTCTCCAACTCCCTCTCACAGTAAAACCTTGAGTAACCCTTTTCGAACCCTTACAATAAAGTGAGTGGTACATATTTTTCTAAAGACGGCTTCCCTCGTCTTTATTTATTGTGTCGTTATGATGCTGCATATGTATATGTATTATGTGTTTGTATAGTTAATCATAGTCATGGTTATACAACACTAGCTGACAACCCATCACACTGACAGGATTTTAAGTTAGTAATACCTGAGAGGATTATAATAAACACTCACCAAGTGGCTAACGTTCGTTGTTAATACTACAAATGTAAATAGAACACATTTTCGCCCTGCCGATGGAAGTTAAAATATACTGACTGCATTCTGTGCAGAAGAGTAAGACTCCGACTAAACTGCACCTGATCGTAGTGCTCCATTTTTGGTGACCTGGGGAGGGTCGAGTATCTTTTCACTGCTATAACCCTCAAATTCACTATGACCCGAAGTAATATTACCTCTTAGGGTCCCAACTATGTGTCAAATAGATATTAATAAAAATCATTCAAATTCGATAGGAATACTTCCCCATCATCATTATGTTGTGGTGCAGGCTCAGATTTCCTTGACACTTTCTCGCCATTCATCTCTCTCATGCATCACTTCCGGCAGGTCTTCTTGACTACATCCCGTGTCCGTACAGATACCATATAACTATTAATTATTTGTAATAAAATTAGTTATTTGAAGCTATAATTGTTTACTCTGGATTATCAATATTATTAGCGACTTAAAACAAAATAAAATATTTTTGTTTACTAGAAATAATTACTTTAAACCATAGAGTTATTAGTAGATACGAATATTTGAACCCATATAACAGTGTGCAAATTCACATAGCACTAATACCCTTGGGAAAGGTATGAATCCAATTATTACCCCTCCAGCTATGCGTAGATAATAGGACAGACTGCGTTCTTCAGCCTTGGTGGGGGAACTAGTCTAGGAGAAGGAAAACTCTGAATTCAAAACTGTTAAAAACTGCTTAACAATTGACCTTGTGTCATATCCTGCCCGAGTTGGTAAATATGTATAACTGTGCAAATTATTTGTATATGAAAAGAATAATTCCTACCCCCAAAAATAATACTCTTAAGAAACAATAACAAGAAAATGTAAATATAAACGTGTAATGAACACAATTCTCTAACCTGTTGGCATAAAATAACCCTAAACCGTTTGACATACCATCAATAAATCAATGAATCAATGAATCAATCAAAAACACTTTTTTGGCCTTAATTGTTGTTAGAAAGAGAACTGTTTGATCATTTAACTGTGTGTAAACAAATTTTATCTAATTGAATTGTTAGTGATACATAGCAATACTTGGAACCATCTAATTGTGAGAAAATGAATGAATAGCGTTCAATGAAATAATTAATGTCAAATAGCAATTCTATAAACCTCTTCCCTGTGTGCGAACAAATGATAAATATTGAGTAGAATTATTTGTGTTTGATAGCAATAATTGAAACCATTTAACTGAATTGAAACAACAGTATTTCTAGTGTGCAAATACTTTAGTTGTTACTCATTAAAAAATTAAATTACCGACTAGCTGTTCACTCAGAAATTATTAATATATATATATATATATATATATATATATATTTGTGTGTGTGTGTGCAAACAAATGATTAATCATGAATAAAATTATTGATATTAGATGGAAATGACTGAAACCATTTAACTATATACAAAAAGCAATGAGCCCAGGCTTATTTGAAAATGTTATCTGCAAAGTATGTTTACAAATCGTATATTTAATGTATATGTATAAAGAGGATTTCACGTTAGATAACTAACAATGGTTGATATGCCATAAAACCCAAACCATCCCAACCAAACCAAAGCATTTTCTGTTCGTTCTTATGATATCAGGGAACGAAATGGCCGAATCACTGTCATAAAAAAAGAAATTGAACATCTTTTTTGAGAAATTCAAAAGACTATTAACACCCATAACAGAGTAATCGATGTGAAAAGATAAGTTGATGATAGATCCACAGAAACGAATACAGTAAGCATGTTTGGATTTACGTGGTACATCCATTAAGTTTCCAGACTTTTTGTACAGGCATTAAAAATTGGTGTAGACACTTGAAAATTCAGTATGTTATTGCTATATATCTTATGAGATGACTGGCTAATTTTTATGATTTCAGGTTAAAATGAACTGCTACAACAGGAATTGGAATACACCCTACTAAAGCCTGATTGTCACAGCTGGTGATTTTCAAAAATGCAATCTGGACGTGAGGACGCTTTAGAAGAACGATATGCAATAAAATTCTGTTTTAAACTTGGAAAAAATGCCGCCACAGAACTGTATGGAATGCTTCTGGCTGCTTTTGCAGCATCTTACATTAATCGAGCATCAGTTTTTCAGTGGCATAAGAGATTCAAGGAAGGCCGGGAGTCTGTGAGGGATGATGAAAGGTGTGGGAGGAGTAAGGAAGTCAATACACCAGAGATGATTGGACAAAGGGTTAGGCTTAGGGTTACTATGTTGAGGTTTTAAGGGAGTTCAGGAAGAGATTCCGTCGGAAGAGGCCAACACTCTTCAAATCGTGTCAGTGGCATTTCCACCAGGACAATGCACCAGTCCACAACTCCATCCTTGTCACAGACTATTTGACCAAAATGGGCATCAAGACACTACCTCAGCCTCCCTATAGTCCAGACCTTGCTCCCTGTGACTTTTGGTTATTCCCTAAGCTCAGAGGGTGTCGTTTTGAGACAATTGAGGTGATGACGGAGGCTGTGACATTGATACACTCACACAAGAGGATTTCCATGGGGCCTTGCAGATGTTGTTGGAACGGTACAAGTGCATTGCAGTATGAGGAGATTACTTGGAAGGGGACTAGAGTTTCATGTGTGTACTATCAATAAAAGTGCCCATACGAAAAAAACCTGGAAGCTTATTTAATGATCCTCGTAAGAAAAGATTCAGTTCCCCACTCCCAACATGAATCCAGAGGCCAGGCTTGCTCAAGAACAATTGGCGAAATACCATTGTCAATAAATGTTCAGGGCAATCTTCGATATCTGCCATACTCTTCTCCAACTTCCCAGTTTGTGTATACTAAATGACAGTTGACTCCTTTTAACAGGTCTTATTTTACATCTAGCTACCCTTTTTATTCGGTAAATCTGGTTTAGGATAACCCTGTCAGTGGTGCTTAGAATACACCGACTCAATCTACTGTAAAGGGGCAAAAATATCGCCCATAAGGGATATTCTGGGTATGCCACAGAACTATATCCGGTAGGGAGACACCTTTTCTAATACTTTGTATATTGTGGAGTATCCCTCCATTTCCGTTACTCCCAGGTCCATGGAGTGGTAGTACCTGTTGGTTTCCTCAACGTAGCTCTAATAGATATGTTTGAAAAATTATTCTGTTTGATATGACGATTTCATCATCATCATCTTGTCATGCCAACAGCACGGATATGCCTGACCCTCTCTCGCCACCCCTCCCTATCGTTCATCGCTTCCGGCAGATCCCCAGGGATACACCCTGCATACTCACAGAGCTGCTGTATGTAGGTTCGAGCTTGCCGCCCTGCTTTTGTACGGCCATGTGAAGAAGTCCATAGGACGACTTAATACCATATTACTGTATGCAAATTATTATAATCAATTACTTTAAACCATATGATTGCTTGCAAATTATTGGCATTGGATAAGAATACGGGCAACTTTATAACAGTGTGCAAACAAATAAATGTTATAGAAAAATATAAAACTTGGAGTTAAAGTTGATCAAGTGATCCTAGAGAGCTTTCCCGCAAGCAATAACTCCTTGGCTTGCTGCCTGAGGCGCTCCTAAAGAGGAATGCTACATATTTACCCAACCCCTCCGCTCGAACAGGATATGACACACGGTCAATTCTTAAGCGGGGTTTAATAGGTTTGAATTCAGAGTTTTCCTTCTCCTAGACTAGTGATCTCACCAAGGCTGAAGAACCTAGTCTGCCCTACTATTTACCCATAGCTAGAGGGAGAATAATTGGATTCATACCTTTCCCTAGCGTATTAGTGCTATGTGAAATGCCATCAGTCTCGTCCAGGATTTGAACTCGTGTCGCCGTGTCCATTTCCTACGACGATAACTTTTTTGGGTTATTTAATGCCAATTTCATCTTTGTAGAAGAACAGCAGTAGCGCTATTTTAACCAATGCTTTGGGGATAATTAGGTTGATATCTTTCCAAAAGGTATGTTTTAAAGTGAATGATATATCGCGACTGGTGTTTCGGCCTTTTGGCTGGGCCGTCTGGCATTCGTGCCGGATGGACGATCGAAACCAAGAGCAGACTCGGGGCCGAATAGGCCCCAGCTTCGGCTGGGCAACCTTCGGGTGGGCGAGCTGCTTTTCAGACCCCTTGTATAGCACTAGACCTCACGGTCTAGTTCAAGCTATATGCTGGCATACGTGCCCGGACCTAGATTTAGGTTCGTGATACTGCTTGATTCATTAGACCCACATTGCACTTAGTGGGTCAATGACTAGCAGGGTTCGAGTCTCGGCTTGTTCCCGACCTTCCCCTCCCCTTTATCCTCACTTTTTTCAGCCTTCGGGCTTTTGACCTTGTGTCAAGTCCTGTCTGGTGGGAGGCAGTGACAAATATCATCGCGACTAGTGGTCGTACTGGTTTTTTATGAGGGCATCGTCCGGCATTTTAGCCACTTCACCAAGGTGACTAAAAAAGTTCATTAAAAATGATTTCAATGAAACATTGATAATAGAGTGCAATAGAATATTTAAAAATTAATGTAATTTCGACATTAAATAGCTCCTCAGTGTTGATATACCATTAAAAAGAAATAATTCATTTGTTCCGTTGGTAGTCTTCAGTCTGAGGTGTATACAAAGATTTTTCTCGAGAGAATCGGACTGTTTTATGGCAGAAGCACCGCAAATTTTGCTCGTGAGTAATTTCATTAATATCTCTGTTCCACTGACTCAAATTGTTTTGTGAGCCACACTTAGTGTAACGGGTATTGTCGTTGGAAATAGAATCGGTAACCTGATTTTAAATTTTGGACGAAAATGTTTGTCAATTAACTTGAGCAAACGCCCCCACAAAAGACATAAATCTATTTATTTTCGCTCCAGCTGTTGGTAAATAGAGCAGACTGTATTTTAAGCCTCGGTAAGGCAACCAGTCTAGAAGAAGAAAAAGTTTGAATTCAAAACAGCTTTAACTTTACACATCCTACTCGTATTGGATGTGTTGTATAAATATATAATTCTTTTATTGAAATAGGGAGATATTACATGCGAAACGGGTCACAAGGAACTGGGCCGGCTGTCATGCGATTCTATAGTAAAATCCTTAGAATTAGAATTCTGTAGTAAAATCCCTTCCAATACTTTCCTTGAGTAAAATCCTTTCCAATGCAATTCTGTAGTAAAACCGTTTCCATATATTCATTTAGTAAAACACATTCTGGTGCAAATATATAGTAAAATTGTTTGCAATACAATCCGTTGTAGAATTTTGTGCAAAACAATTCTTTTGGAAAATCCATTCCATCATATTCCTATAGTAAAATCCATTTCAATGCAATTCCATTGCAAAACTATATTTTGTACGAGAAAGCTTTTTACAATTGGAATATAGCCCAGTCGACTGGATCTGTTGAATACGACAACTCCATCTTTAATGAATGTCTTGATAATGCGTTAAATGCGTTTGATGATGAGGCTCCACTCCAGGAGCTCTGGTAAATATGGAGTTCCCTTTTATTGCCATTACTCCAAGGGATAATCAAACCCAGAGCACAGGGAGTTGAAGGAAAATTAGGAACATTCTAGAATAAACGACTCTATTATAAAACAAAATTGATTTTAATTTTAAAAATAGGCAACACAATAAAAAGATAGACACAAAATAGTGAATATGGCCACCATTTTTTCAATTATTTTATCAACACACCTTCAAAAGGATTTGCATGCCTACAAAATAATTTTTTCAGACATTTTATTCCATTCCTTCTCAATTGCAGTTTTAAGCGAACCAATATTTGGATGAGAAATAGCATTCGTTTTGTTTTCTTAAATGCCCCATATAACATAACAAAGAAGGTTAAAGCCGGGGCTTAAATCTTCTTTAATTACTTTCTTCACAGTTTCCTCGTGGACTTTCAATTTATTATCGTGATTTCTTATTGACGTCGTGGGGTCCTTCCTAATCCCCGTAGTGAGAGCAGTTAAAAAGGCTTCCTTTCGTTTATTGTTCAATCCTCCATCCCCCCTTTTGTAAAAAAGCTGCTTTTGTGTAAAAAAAATTCTTTCTTTTATATTCGGTAGATAAAGAAACTTTGGCTTGGTTGTGGCGTTAAGCAAATCATAGATTCTTTGTCATTTCTCTCTTGCTCGCTCACAGTGGGATGAATTTTCATTTTTTAAAAAGAGCTTGAATAGAGCTAACCATGAAAATTTGGATTTATCGTGTTTTTTTTCTTCAAAAATTGAAATAATTAGACTAAATAAAAACATTTAAAAAATAATTCCATATTTGGCTTCCGCACCCTATACTAGTTTGTTTTGGTTTGGTTTTATGGCAGATCAACCATTGTAAGTCATTAATACCAAATCCATTTTTATACATATAAAAAATTCTATTTAAAAAAATTCAGTTTAACGTAAGTACACAGTTTCAATGTGAAAAACAATTATATTTTAAACAATTCAGTTTAGCATGAGTACACAGTTTCAGTATCAAAAACAGTACTATTTCAAACAATTCAGTTTAGCCTGATTACACTATTTCAATATCAAAACAATTTTATTTCAAACAATTTAGTTTAGTATACAAAACAGTTCTATTTCAAACAATCCAGTTTAACATAAGTACACAGTTACAATGTCAAAAACAGTCCTATTTTAAACAATTCAGTTTAGCATAGATATTCAGTGTAAATCTCAAAACAGTTCTATTTCAAACAATTCATTTTTGCATAATTACGCAGTTCCAATGTCAAAACAGTCATATTTCAAGCAATTCAGTTTAGCACAATTACATAGTTTAGTTCTATTCGACGCATAGATATGAACCTATGGGGTACTACCACTCTGGGACAGTGTGTACCTGGGAGTAAGGGTAATAAAGGGGTACAACGCATTCCCCAAAGCTCGAGGTTTACTGGAACCACACCATTAGATTGTTTAGTGTCATATCCAGGACACTTGTTGGTGGGGTCTTACCTCTCTGCAGAGAAGCAGTCGTTGTATTCTATAGCCCAAGCCGACATGGCAACCCTTTACTAGCA
Organism: Sepioteuthis lessoniana; assembly: GCA_963585895.1. Classification (NCBI taxonomy): domain Eukaryota; kingdom Metazoa; phylum Mollusca; class Cephalopoda; order Myopsida; family Loliginidae; genus Sepioteuthis; species Sepioteuthis lessoniana. The sequence continues at coordinate 54,988,946 of OY757934.1, read as the reverse complement.
CTTGTTAGGGCCCTATCTATGGGTCAAATAGAACTATTGAATCATTTACTATACTTGAAAACATTTAATAGTATGCAAACAAATGATTAATATAAAATCAAATTACTACTATTAGATAGCAATATTTGAAACCATTTAACTGTGTGCAAACAAATGATAATTGTTAGATTCAGCAATAAGTATTACATAGCGAAACTTAGAACTATCTAACTGTGTGCAAATAATAAATAGCAGTACTTTAAACCTAACCGTGCGCAAAAAGATTGAGACCTGCCCAGTTTAAAAAAGGTTACCTACAAACTATTCATTTAAAATCATGTCTAAATAGGAATTGGCATTAATTATCCTACATTGGTTGACATACATATCAAACATAACCAACCAACCAACCAACCAACAATAGGAATACATTAAAATAGTTTTACAATAGAATAGAATAGGAAAGTGTTTTATTATAAAATTGCATTTGAAAGATTTTTACTAACGAATTACATAGGAAATTCGACGCTGTTTCCTAGGTACGTCGAATCAACCGAAAAGGACATCGAAACGAGGCTAACGAAAGCATGGACAGCTATCAATAGGCTATCGATTATATGGAAATCAGACCTAACCGATAAAATGAAACGCAGCTTCTTCCAGGCAGCGGTCACATCGATACTGCTATATGGATGCACTACATGGACGCTAACAAAACGGCTGGAGAAGAAACTGGATGGCAATTACACAAGAATGCTGCGTGCAATCCTGAACAAGTCCTGGCAGCAGCACCCCACAAGACACCAACTGTACGGCCACCTGCCCCCTATCACGAAAACTATTCAAGTTAGACGAACCAGACATGCAGGACACTGCTGGAGAAGCAGAGATGAACTCATAAGAGATGTACTCTTATGGATCCCCACACATGGCCGCGCAAAAGCGGGACGACCAGCTCGAACGTACATTCAGCAGCTATGTGAGGATACAGGCTGTTGTCCTGAAGACCTACCTAGGGCGATGAACGATAGGGAGGAGTGGCGAGAGAGGGTCAGGGATATCCGTGCTACCAGCGCGATATGATGATGACATAGGAAATGGTTTTAATCTAGAAATGCACTTGAAAGGGTTTTACAATAGGAATGTATTCGAAAAGGTTTTTACTATAGAATTGCATGGAAAATGGTTTTTACTATAGGAATGTATTGAAAAGAGTTTTACGTGAGAGTTGCATTGAGAATATTTTTGTTATAGGAATCAATTGGAAAGGCTTTTACTATAGAATTGGATTGGAATTGGTTTAACTATTTACACACTCATCTATTACCAATATATTTGAATTAAAGAATTTATTGACAAATGACTCATTCCTTAGCCGATATTTGTAAAATAAGGAGTGGGGTTTAAGAGTAGGCCGGGGAAATATTTTTGATTTTTTTGTGAGTTGCAGATTGAGTGGTATTAGAAGTGCAAGAAACAGGTTTTTTTGTTATTGATTTAAAATTTGTATTATGATAACATGTCCTACTGCGTCTTTATGTCGCGTCGTAAAACTCAACAATTAACAAAAAGAGAGAATGTTTCGTATCTGGGAAAGCGATACTCTTTTCTCTTCTCGGTAAAGGGAAATTTCTTTTGAAATATAAACATGTAATATTTGAAAAAAGAAAAAAAATCACACAAGCCCTGAATAGTGTGGTTTCGTGTGGATTATGTACGAGTAAAGACCCAAATGTGTTCTTAGGTACGAGTCTTTATATATATATATATATATATAATCATTAATTAAAAGACATAGCCAATAGAACGTGCTTGGTAGTACGTGTTGTTTGAGAGAGAGGATTACAGTAAAGAAGGAATACAAGCTCTCGCTAAAAGAAAGAACTCATGCTTTCCACTAAATTTTTTAATATATAATTTTCATATTTCTGAACATTATATAGAAAAAAGTCACATCATAGCATGATTTTCATTCTAGCAATACAGTTAAAACCATTATTAAAAAAATAAATCATTTTTTAGTCCAATTTATAACTGTCTTTAAATGTCATGCGTTTAGTGTTTTCGCTGAAAATATTTCTTTTAATCTTTTACATTCTTGGTTGAACAGAGATAATAAATGGTAATCAGGGTCCCTCATTTTTTTTGGAACAGAAGCGTCGATATCATCATAGACCACTGTTGCCCAACGCGTTTACAAGTAATCTATCTATCCATATTTACCAACCCCTCTGCTTGGGCAGGATATGACACGAGGTTAATTTTTAAGCGGAGTTTAGCAGGTTTGAATTCAGAGTTTTCCTTCTCCTTGACTAGTTGCCTCACCAATGCTAAAGAACCTAGTCTGCCCTACTATTTACCCATAGCTGGCGGGAGAATAATCGGATTCATACCTTTTCCAAGGGTATTAGTGCTATGAGAAATGCAATCAGTCTAGTCCAGGATTTGAACTTGGGTCACCGTGTCCATTTCCAACGACGTTTTGTATCTATCTGTCTATCTATCTATATAGATCGATGAATACTCTCATTATATGAGAGTCCAACAGTCAATTTAAAGAGACGAACCCTCGGACTGTCACGCAGGTGATTTGTTTATAGTGATGAAGCTCGAGTAGTTTGTTCGGTTTGGTTTGGTTTTATGACATATCAACTTTTGTAGGTTATTTAATGCCAAATCCATTTTATACATAATAAAAAGTTCTATTTTAAACAAATCATTTTAGCATTAGTACACTGTTTAAAAGATCAAACAGTTCTATATCAAACAATTCAGTTTAGCATAAGTACACAGTTTAGTTCTATTTGACACATAGACAGGACCCTATCAGGTGCTACCGCTTCGGGTTAGAGTGGACCAGGGAGAGATGGCTATGAAGGGGTATTCCACATTCCCCAAAGCTTAAGCATTACTAAAGCCTCACCATCATATTGTTTAGAGTCACCACAGGACACTCGTTGTGAGAGCCTTACCCCTCTGCAGAGATGCAGTCGGTATAGCCCGAGACGACTGGGCCCGAAGCTAGGGTAGAAGTTCTTTTTAGTTCAAAATTCTATTCATATATTTCCAGTATTATTTTTATTATTTGGCTCCAAGCAAATTTTTCTCACTCACGTTAGCTGGTGATAACCTGAGTGATTGCTAGTCTCTTCAGGTTTCCTTCTTTTTTCTTCGTATTCTGGTCGATCTCAACGAAGCTGTAGTTCGAATGGTCTCAATTCTCCTCCGATTTCCATCTGTTCCAATTCCCTTTTTAACCCTTTAGCCACCGTTCCTAACGCATCAACTTCAATTAGTATCACCGCCTGCCGCATGTTTAACAGTTGTTTTTAGTTCTCTAGGAAGGTCCAAGTATTTTCTAAATCTTTTTACTTTCTTTTATTTTAACTCTTTGGTCTGCTGTAGTAATTTACTAAGTTTTTTGCTTAGATGACCCACAAGTCCATATGAATGGGGCATCCAATGAGAGTCGAACTCACTCTTGTAGGTTTGTTAAAGCTAGCTAACCATTACACTACCCAAGACGGCCACCCTATGGTCTGCTGTCACGACAAAATCCACAAGACAAAAGGTTCCTTTCTTTTCTTTTTCTTTTATCTTATCTTATTTCATTCTTTTTTGTTAATTATCTTTGAGTTTGTTCATCTGACCGGAACTAGGTAATCTGTTTGTATCTCAAAATTCCAAAGAATTCTATGTGTTTCACTTTCTTGGAGAGATTCAGTTTTGTGCTCATACCACTTGGTAGTTTGGTCAAATTTCAATCTCTTGCCCAATTCCCAGTGGATGACATTTCCTACCCAGTTGTACATTATCTGAGTAAGTAAATTTGGCAACCTTAATCGCAAGTAATCCGAAGGTTCCCTTTTCAATTGCTTCAACAGTGAGTTGTAGGGGAGGGCGCTACTCCATTCCCTACATTGTTCTACTTTACCCTTGATCCTTACCTTATACTGCTATGTTAAGCAAGGAGGTACCAAGTACCACTTTTGAATCTTCGGTATGACTCGACCTGGGATTGAACCGTAGCCTCCTGGACCATTAGCAAACACTACTCATTATTCCTTCTGGATTGCCAGTTTTATATACCAGTTTAAACTGGTGTTTTTTCACTTAAGTCTGAGGGATAGAAACTCTCCTCAAGTCTCCAGGACTATTTTGGATTGTCTGGCTTCTTCTTCTGATCATCAACTCCTCTTGTATTTTGGTCTAAACCTGGATGTAAACTTTCAAGTGCACCAACTACAATTAGTATCACCGTCACTTTTATGTTCAACAACTTTTTCAGTTCTCTGGCAAGATCCAAATATTTTTTTATCTTTTCATTTTTTTTTATTTTCATTTTATGATCTTCTGGAATGGTAAAATCCTCAAGGTGACAAGTTCTCTCTTCTATATAAATAGTTCTAGGACTGGACTTTTTAAAAAAGAGCCAAAAGCTGTATATTAAACCCACAATTCACCCTTTAAACTGTCTCTAGATCTCTCAGTGCCACGTAAGTTGTTATTTTTACACGTCATATCAACAGCATTTTTATCTAATTCTATTTTTTCGATGAAGCGGTGTCAGTAATTCTTATTAACATGAGCTAACATTTCTTTTCATTTTTTTTTTCAGTTCCTTATATTGTTTATCAAATTCGCTTTGATCATGCTTTTTACTGTAGCAATGAATATTATGAATCAGAGACAAAGACAACATTACCTTGTCAGAGGGGCTTAGAATACGCTGACTGTATTCTATGCTGAGGAGTAAGGCCTTTTCCCTAAAAAATAAGGTTGGTTAGTTGGTTGGTTGAGTTTTATGGCATATCAACCTTTGTAGGCTATTTAATGCCAAATACTGTTTTCACACACGCACGCACACACACACACGAGCGCGCACACTCATACTCACGCTCTAACAAACACGCACACTCACAGGCTCTCACACACACATACACACTCGTACGCACACACACACACACACACACACACACACAAGCTCACACACACACATAAAAACACCCACCAACCCACACACACACACTCTCTAATACGCACATACGCACATACGCATACACAAACGCATACACACACACACGCACGCACATGCATGCAAACATATATGCATGATTTGTAAATGATTAGTTTATAGGAGATATTTTAAAATGACCCAGAGTTAAGAAGTTTATATATGAAAAGGAATATCTGTTAATATCAATAAGAATTGCTGATAACGGTTTATCTAAAGAATCAAATTCGATAAAAATACTGTTAACATATCCAGAGTATAAAAATCATAATAAGAATGACATTGAGACATCTAAACATTTTCAATAGTTTTGAGAGTAGAAAATGATTAAATATTTCTATTTGACCAAAGATGAAACTCTTAGAGGAACTACCACTCCGGGTCAGAGTGGACCTGGGAGTAATGGCATTGAAGGGATACTCCAAATTCTTCATCGCACCAGGAATGGAGCCACACCATCAGATGTAGTTTAATGTCTTACACTATTTCTATTTTACTCATAGACCACACCCTAACCTGTACTACCAATCCGGGTCAGAGTGGACCAGGGAGTAATGGCATTGAAGGGATACTCCAAATTCCTCATAGCACCAGGACTGGAGCCACACCATCACATGTAGTTTAATGTCTTACACTATTTCTATTTTACTCATAGACCACACCCTAACCTTTACTACCACTCCGGGTCAGAGTGGACCAGGGAGTAATGGCATTGAAGGGATACTCCAAATTCCTCATAGCACCGGGACTGGAGCCACACCATCAGACGTAGTTTAATGTCTTACACTATTTCTATTTTACTCATAGACCATACCCTGACCTCTACTACCAATCCGGGTCAGAGTGGACCTGGGACCCAAAACCGAGTCGTCTTTTGTATAGCACTTAACTACATTTGAAGGTGTGGCTCCATTTCAGTGTGAGTAACCCGTCATTGTAATTACTCATAGGATCACTCTGACATGTCTTGGAATTACCTATTAGGGTTCCATCTTTAGTTCAAATAGATTTTTTTAAAAACAGTATTAGATTAGTATACTTGATACCATATAACTATAATTTACTTGTATTAATAATACTTATTAGAAGTGGTTAATGTTTACTAAAGATTATTATGAGTTGTTGGAAACTATATCCCAATGTGCAAACAAGTAACTGTTATGAAATAGAAATCATTACTTGAAATCATATAATTATTAGCATTAGATAGGAATACTTGAACTGTGTGCAAGTTATTTGTATAAGATAGTTCTTTATATGTAATCAAATTATTTAATTAATATGATTTTTTGAAGCTATAATTGTTTAATAAGGAATATAATTCGTTATTTGAAACCATATAACTGTATAAACTATAAGTCTAAGATAGAAATACTTGAAATCATATGACTGAGTGCAAAATATTTGTATTAGACAGGAATACTTGATTTCATATAACTGGGAACAAAAACTCTTAAGAAACATCAACAAAAATGTAAATATGAACGTACGATGAACACGATTCCCTAATATCTGAGAATGAAATAATCGTAGACGGGTTGAAGTTCCATCAATATCACTCAATATCTAATGAGTTTGTAGCATATTCCTGTTCAAGGTAGATATATCAATAGTATATTAGTATTGTATATAGCATTTTTATTATCATATTAACTTTTATAATAATTGGGGAGTGCCCGTAGCGTAGTGGCTAACACACATGACAACGCCATTATACAATAATGTAGTAAGCCATTTCGAATTTTAGTCGTGTTGTCGTGTTGTTACACTTTTAAATTAGTACACTTTGGAAAGGTATGAACTCTCTTATTAGCACAGCTATGGGTTACATAAAATCACAACAAATTGTAAAAGGATCGCTTTGGCACTCGATAATACACGAAGGTTGACATGCCATAAAAGGAAAAACTGAAAGCGAAACACAGCCCATTCGGCTGGGGCTATAGAATACACCAATTGTATCTCTCAGAGGTAGGACCCCCCCCCAATGAATGTCCTGTATATGACACTAAACTATCCAGCCCAGTTTACTGAGGCTGTAGAATGTACCAATAGCATTTCTACTGAGGGCTACCCCACAATGAGTGTCCTCGATATGACACGAAGCAAGCTGACGGTGAGGCTCCAGGAATGATGGAGCTTTGGGAGTATGGACTACCCCTTCATTGCCACTCCTCATAGGATCTTATCAAAGGGTCAAATAGAACGGTTTAAACTGTATACAAACAAATGACTTATATTAAATGGAATTGACAGATATAGAACTGTTTGAACATTTAATTTTGTGTAAATAAATGACTGATGTTTAACTGAATTATTAATGATACGTAGCAATTCTTGAAACCATTTAACTGTGTGCAAATGAATGAATAGTGTTGAATAGAATTGCTCGTGTTAAAAGGCAATATATGAAAACACTTCCTTGTGTGCCAACAAATGATTAATATCACATAGAATTATTCCTGTTGGATACCAATAATTGAAAACATTTAACTGTAGAAACAATAGCAAGACTAGTGAGTGAACAAAAAAGTTGTAACTCATTTAAAAATGAAAATACCTACAAACTGTGTGCAAACAAATGAATGATGTTAAGTTGTAACTGTTACATCGGAACCCTCGAAACCGTTTCCCTTTGTGCAAAAAAAAAAAACAAAAAAAAAAAACTCAGACTAGTTCAAAAATCAACAAGATGTATTTACAAATCCTATATATTTAATATATATGTATAAAGAGGATTTGGTATTAAATAACCTACAGCGGTTGATATCCCATTAAACCAAGCCAAACCAAATCTTATATATTTAATATATATGTATAAAGATGATTTGGAATTAACTTACAATAGTTGACATGCCATCAAACCAGACCAATCTAAATATATCTAATATATATGTATAAAAGCATTTGGTATTAAATAACCTACAATGGTTGATATATCAAACAACTAAACCAAACAAAATACTATATATTTAATATATATGTATAAAAAGGATTGGGCATTAAATAACATACAATGGTTAATATATCATCCAACTAAACCAAACCAAACCGAAACCTATTATAATAAATACCCTATTTACTCGTCTCAAGGACGACTTTTTAAGACTAATTTTTCACCTAAAAATAAGGGTCGTTCATTACACGAGATGAGTTTTTGGAAATTTCAAAGCTTACCGTCGTATATAATAAGCAATATGTAATAAAAGCACCAATTCTTGGCAAAAAATTAGGGGTCGTTCAGTACATGTCGTTGTGAATTACTCGATTATGTATCTATGTTAAAGAGAAGAAAAAAAAAGGCAAGCAATGGGATATAACAGTTCATGGTGACACTCGAACAATCGCTCCCTTTTTTTCTCTCTCTGATTATCGTTGTAGAGATAACAGATGGATGCATGCTTTCATCGAAGAGCACTGGGCGTCTACTGCAGTATAGGAATGCGGCATCGTAGTAAGCAATTCCCAACTCCAGTCACTTTATTACGTTTACTTTCAGACTAATACCCTTGGTAAAGGCATGAACCCACTGATCATCCAGTTACGGTTTAAATAGTAACACAACTGTTATTCTACAACGATAACTTTGACATTAAATAATCAATGAAAGTTGATACGTCATTAAAGAAAGCCAGTAAATGTGTACGTACTATCAATCTCTCATACTGAGTATAAACCTATCCACAGCTAATGTGTACATACAGATGGTTTGGTTTCTTTGTTTTTAATGGCATATCAACTCTTTTTAGGTTATTTAATGCCAAAGCCATTCTCCTAGAAGAACAGTAGTGGTACTATTTAACCCACAGCTGGGAGGATAAGGGGGTTCATACCTATCCCCAGGGTATTTGCCCAAAAGTGAACGTAATAGCGCGACTGAAGTACGAACTCGCGTACTACGATTCCGCAGTCCAACGCTTTAACCATTACACCACGAGGACACCCCCTGTACATACAGAGGATCTCAAACACACACAGCATATACACAGCTATTACAAATGTGTACACACTACGCATCTTATATCCTTGGGAAAGGTATAAACCGTGGTAAGCTTGTTGGAATTCGAATTACATTTTATTACCTTCACTTTTGATTGGTTGGTTGTTTTCTTGGGTTTTATGGCGTATCAACCTTTGTAGGTTATTTAACGCCAAATCCATTTTTATGTAAATAATCTGTTCTTTTTAAAACAATTCAGTTTAGCATAAGTACTCAGTTTAATTGTCAAAAACATTTTTATTTCAAAGTATTCAAGCAGTTATATGTAACAATTTAGTTAAGTGTAAATACAGTTTTAATGTCGAAAAACAGTTGTATTTCAAAAAATTCAGTTAAGCATAAGCACGCAGTTTAAATGTAAGTATTGTTTAATTGTCAAAAAAATTTCTATTTCAAGCTATTCAGTTTGCTCAAACAATTCAGTTTAGCATAAGTATGCTGTTAGTTCTATTTAACCCATAGATAGGGCTACCACCCCGGGCCAGAGTGGACCTGGGAGCAATGGCAATGAAGGGGTACTCCGCATTCCCCAAAGCTCCAGCACTGCTGGAGCCTTAACATAAGATTGTTTAGTGTCATATCTAGGACACTCGTTGGGGGGGGGGTCTTACCCCTCTGCAGAGGTGAAGTCAGTATCTTTTACATGGATGGATTTGGCATTGATTAACCCACGAAGGGCGATATATCATTAAACAAAGAAAAAAAAAAAAAAACGAAACAAAAACAAAGGTTTGAACTCCCTAATTTTCTTAGCTATGGATTAAATAGTGCCTAGTGTTCTACTCGAAGGTCGGCTTTGGCATTAATCAACCAATGAAGGTTAATATACTATGAAACAAAGAAAAGAAACCAAAGGTTTGAACTCCCAAATTTCTTCAGCTATGGATCAAATAGTACCTAGAGTTCTTCTCCCGTTTGATTTTATCGGATAAATCTAACCTTCATAAGATCTATATAACCTGCGAATAGCACTCCTTACCTTTGCTGGGCGTATGCAGACATCATTTTCAGTAGATGAGATATAACTACCTCGGTATGTGAACTGGTTTACTAATTTTAGTTGGCTGCTTTTTATTGAAAACACAAGTACTGTATTTTATTTGAATTCATGTAGAGGCCAAAGCCTCCCGATGCTTGCAATTAGCTATTCAGTAAGTATTCTGCTTGAGTTGGTGTATTTACGAGAAGTGCTAGGTCATCTGTGTAGTTTGCACCTATCATAGCATCTATGGAATATTGTCTTCTTCTTGCCTTTTTAATATGAATCAATTTAGTGTGGTACAGTTTTAATATCAAAAACAGTTCCATTTCGGACAATTCAGTTAAGCATAAGTACGCAGTTTAATCGTCAAAAATATTTCTATTTCAAGCTATTTAGTTTAGTCAAACAGTTCTAATTCAAACAATTCAATTTAGTATAAGTATAGTTTTTGTTCACACACAGTTAAATGTCAAAATAGTTCTCTTTCGAATAATTCAATTTAGTGTTGTACAGTTTTAATATCAAAAACAGTTCTATTTCAGACAATTCAGTTTAGCATAAGTACACAGTTTACATATCAAAGCAGTTCTATTTCAAGTAATACAGTTTAGTTTAAGTAAAAGTGAAGTAGACGACCATAGTCGAGGGTGCCCGAAGGCTCCCTTTTCGATTGCTTACTACACCAATGTGTAGGGGAGGGCGCTACTCCTTTCCCTGGATTGCTCCACTTTACCCTTAATCCGTACCTTATAATGCTGAGTGTTAAGCAAGGAGGCATCAAGTACCATTTTTTGAGTCTTTGGTATGACTCGACCTGTGATTGAACCCAGGTCTCCCGGGCGATTGGCGAACACTCTAACCGCTAGGCCAATGTCCGGTATAGTTTAAGTACACAGTTAAATTATCATAACAGTGCTATTTCAAGCAATCAGATTGTTTAATGTCATATTCAGGACACTCGTTGAGGGGGGTCGTACCCCTCTGCAGAGGTGCTGTCTATGTATTCTACACCCCCCTCTCAGCCGACCAACAAAAGGGTTGAAGATGGTTGATTCGATGATGGGTTTTATGGCATATCTACACTTGTATGCTTTAATGCCATATTATGTTTATATATATATATATATATATATATATATATATATATATATATAATAAAAAGAAAAAAATCCTGTTTTTTAGGTGTCATTATAAATTTATTTCAGGTCTCTGATGACCCTCATCAAATGTTAAAGGGAAAAAATCATTTGGGTGTTCTTATATTACTTCTGGCGAGAGTAGAATTTGAAAAAAAAATTGATTTTTAATTAAAATAAAAAACATACATTAAATATATAGTAAAAGAATATATATAGAATATATATATATAAATTATTTCAAATAAAAATTATCTTAATTATAATTTAAAATTTTCAAATTCTTTTCTCGCTGGAAGCAATATAAGAGCATCCAAATATTTTTTTTTTTCGTTTAACATCTGATGAAGGTCATCACAGACCTGAAATAAATCTATGACACCAAGGAAGTCAATTTTTTTTTATATGAAGAGTTGTTTTTGCTGTGCACATTGAGTTTTGATGTATTCTTAATCACAAATGATTTATACATCGATGGCTGTTGGAAATGAGCACTCAAATTCGATACTCCTACCCCTAGGATTTTCTCCTCGGTTAATATATATATATGATTTTTAAACGAAACTTTTGAAGGTAACGTTTTATACTAGCTAGAACCAATTCTTTAGTCCAAAGTTAAATGGTTTCAAGTATTCCTATTAAATACTAATAATTCTATTCAACAATACTCATTCGTTTGCCCTCAGTTAAGTGGCTTAAAGTAACACATCTAAGAATGACAAATCAATTTAACATCAGTCGTTTGTTTGCTGACAGTTTAATGGTTAAGCAGTTCTAATGAACATATATATCAGACCCTAACAGATACAACCACTCCGGTCAGAGTGGACCTGGAAGTAATTCCAATGAAGGGGTACTCCACAATCCCCAAAGCTCCAGGATTAGAGCCTCATCAGATTGTTTAGTGTCATTAGCAGGACACTCGTTGGGGGGGGGTCTTATATCATTGCAAAGATGGTTGGCGTATTCTACAGCTCCAACCGACTGGGCCAGCAACGATATGGACTTCATTATTCTCCTAGCCATCGGTTAAATAGTACCATTAGTATTCTTCTACCCGTAAGGTTATGGTATTAAATAACCCATGATGGTTGATATGCCTTTAAACAAAGAAAAGAAACCAAATATATCTACTCATCCCCCAGCTATAGTTTAAATAGTACCATCATTGTTCTTTCAAGATGGCATTCGCATTAAATTGCTCATGAAGACTGATACACGATTAAATAAAGAAAACAAACGGAAGTAAGAACTCCCAAGCTATGGGAGGTGGGGTAAACAGAATGGCTTTGTCATTAAATCATATTTACCAGCCCCTCCGCTCGGGCAGGATATGACACAAGATCAATTTTTTAAGCGGAGTTTAACAGGTTTGAATTCAGAGTTTTCCTTCTCCTAGACTAGTTGCCTCACCAAGGCTGAAGAACCCAGTCTGCCGTACTATATACCCATAGCTGGAGGGAGAATAATTGGATTCATACCTTTCCTAAGGGCATTAGTGCTATGTGAAATGCAATTAGTCTCGTCCAGGATTTGAACTCTAGTCGCCGTGTCTATTTCCTACGACGATAACCATTACACCACGAGCACCTCCATTAAATAGACCACAAAGGTTGATATGCCATAAAACTAAGAAAACTAACAAAACTAAACCAAAGGGTACTTTTGCAAATCAGACACAAAATGGACAAAGAGTTAACATTCTTTCAAACAACGATTCGGCCACAAATCGACGCTCAAAAAACTCCAATAAAACAAATCTCTAAACATAAATATGCAAACAGTTGAACGCCCCTAACAAAAGTCAATCGGCCTGATTCAATGGACGTCAAGAGCAGTCAAACAAATTATACTAATCATGATCTTTTTTCTTGCTTTGCTCTTTCATAGATTTTCCTCTTATTTAACATATATGTTATGAAGAACTTCTCAAGCAGAAACAATTAGCACCAATGTAACGTTTTGATCTGACGCCCCATTTAAATTTGCTGACGCTTTTCAGTAACATTGAAAGCATAATAGAAAACGCCGGAATGATTATTTGTGTCGACGTTCTAAATATATGAGTTATTTCATTTTGAATATTATTACGACCCTCAGGAGAATAGACCAGTAAGTATGTTAGATATTTTTGCGATTCTTTATTCACAGTGCTTGGACAATACCCGAATTTTATTTATTTATTTATTTAGTTTTGGTATTATGAAACCTTAACTGATGGAGACACCCGTAGTTGAATAAATCTCCCCACCCTCCAACGTTTTTGACGGAACAGCGAGATGGTTAGATCTGTCGAGCAAAACACATGCTTTTGTTTACAACTGAAATCTAATGATACAAAAAGGATATAGATCCCAAAGATCTGTTTCAGTTTTAAATTAGTATAAATTTAAAGGGAGTTCCTGTGGTGTAGTGGCTAACGTACTGGACTGCGACATCACAGTAAGCGAGTTTGAACTTATTACGTTAACTTTCGGACTAATTCTTTTGGGACAGGTATGAAGCCACTTACGAGGTGCATACGATAAGTTTCCAAACCTTTTTTCGTATGGGCATTTGAAATTGTTGTAGACTCTTGAAAATTCAGTATGTTATTGCTATACATCTTATTAGATGACTGACCAATTTTTATAATTTCAGGTTCAAATGAACAGCTACAGCAGCAATTGGAATACGCCCTACTAAAGCCTGATTGTCACAGCTGGTGATTTTCAAAAATGCAATCTGACACTTTAGAAGAACGATATGCAATAAAATTCTGTTTTAAACTTGGAAGAAATGCTGCCACAGAAATGGAATGCTTCAGACTGCTTTTCGACCATCTTGCATGAATCGAGCATCAGTTTTTAAGTGGCATAAGAGATTCAAGGAAGGCAGGGAGTCTGTGAGGGATGATGAGAGGTGTGGGAGGAGTAAGGAAGTCAGAACACCAGAGTTGATTGGCCAAACGCTTAGGGTTAGGGTTACTATGTTGAGGTTTTAAGGGAGTTAAGGAAGAGATTCCGTCGGAAGAGGCAAGCACTCTTCAAATTGGGTCAGTGGTATTTCCACCAGGACAATGCACCAGTCAACATCTCCATCCTTTTCACAGACTATTTGACCAAAACGGGCATCAAGACAGTTCCTCAACCTCCCTATAGTCCAGACCTTGCTCCCTGTGACTTTTAGTTATTCTCTAAGCTCAGAGGCTGTCGTTATCAGACGATTGAGGATATGAAAGAGGCTGTGACGAAGGTCACTGACATGTTCACACAAGAGGACTTCCATGGGGCCTTGCAGAAGTTGTTGGAACGGTACAACAAGTGCATTGCAGCCGGAGGAGATTACTTCGAAGAGGACTAGAGCTTGATGCGTGTACTATCAATAAAAGTGCCCATACGAAAAAAGTATGGAAACTTATCGTATGCACCTCGTATATGGGGTTAAACAGCATCACTTCTGTTCTTCTACAAGGATGCCTTTCGCATTAAGTAACCCGCAGAGGTTAATATACGATTAAACAAAGAAACCCAACCCAACCAATAAACTTAAAACTGTCAAAAGAAATCATAGATAAACTTAGTTTACCAAGTTGACTGGGTTTAGAATATGCTGACTGTATCCCAAGCATTGGTGTAACTCCCCGCCTCTTTCAGAAAAAAAAGGTGTCCTGGGTATGTCACTAGACCGCATCTGATGGTAGACCTCAAGTTCTGGAAATTTGCTGCGTGAGATGTGTCTCTTTACTGTAATTAAACCCGGTTCTTTGAACCGGAGTGCTATAACCTGTTAGGGTCCTATCTACGGGTCAAATAGATTCGTATGAAGATTATTCGTTATGGATAGGACTGAGAGCAAAAATGAAAAAAAGAATAAAAAAAAACAAGAAACTCTTAAAAATCATCAGCACAAAAATGTAAATATGAACGTACAATGAACAAGATTACCTTAACTCTAAGCATAAAATGCCCACCAACGGGTTGACATGCCATTAAAATTAATCAACCAGTCACTCTAGCTGTAATACTCTTTAAAAAGTCTTAAATTTTTTTAAAAATTTGTTTATAATCTTTTTCATGTTGAGTGATTGATTGAATTTAACGGCATGTCAACCTTTCTAGGTTTATTTTATGCTCAGACGTGAGGGAATTGAGTTCATTGAACGCTTATATTTGGATTTTTGTCTGATAATTTTGTACGCTTTTATTTAAATTTGTGTCGGATAATTTTTCCCCTGTTTTTCACACTTATAAGATATCAAATATTCCTATCAGATACAAATAATTTGCACACAGTTGTGTGGTTTCAAGTATTCTTATCTTATACTAATAGTTATTTTAATAGTTATTCTTATCTTATACGACTAATAATTTTTTAATAGTAATTTTTTTCTATTTGATTACAGTTATTTGTTTGCACATAATCATATGATTTCAAGTAACTAATAATCGTCCGTCATCATCATGTCACGCTATCAACACGGATATCCATGACCTTCTCCAACCACCGTTCTCTATCGTCCATCGCTTCCGGAGGTCTTCAGGGCAACATCCTATATCGGCACAGAGCTGTTGTATGTAGGTTCTAGCTGGTCGTCCTGTCTTTGCTCGCCTATGGGAAGGGGTAAACAGGAGTATGTCACTTTTGAGTTCGTCCTTACTTCTCTAACAGTGTTCCGCATGTCTAGTTCGTCTAACTTTGATAGTTTTCCTGATGGGTGGTAAGTTGCTGTTTTGTGGGATGGTGCCTCCAGGTCTTGTTTGATATCGCTGGCAGCATTCTTGCATTGTTGCCGTCAAGCTTTTTCTCCATACGTTTAGTTAGCGTCCATGTAATGCATCCATACAGCAGTATCGACACGACTGCTGGTTGGAAAAAAACTGCGTTTTATTTTATCGGTCAGGTTTGACTTCCAAATGACCGATAGTCTATCGATAGCTGTCCATGCCTTTGCTCGTCGCGGGTCGATGTCTGTCTCGGTTGATGAGACACTGCTTCCTAGGTAGGTGAACTTGTCTACTAGTTTCCCAGAGCTTAGTGTGGAGATCTCGCCTCTTTGACTAAATGGAGGCCTTTGCTTGCAGCTGCTCGTTCTAGACTATATAGCATGGTTTCGGCTTGGACGAGTAGCTTCCAGAAACAATTTTGAATACAAATACAGAGTGGACCTGGAAGTAATGACAATAAAGGGGTGATTCTAAACTAGTCAAACAACTCTGCGGGAGTCTTATTCCTCCATAGAGGAAATAGTAAGCATATTCTAAACCACGACAACAGAGTGAGTTAAGGAAAAAAATTAAAATACAACGAATAAAAAGATTTTGAGGAGCTTCGACCGATGAAAACTCGCTTGATCAAGTGTGTTGAATATCAAGGAGTACATGTTGAAAAACAAAATCAATGTTTTATTCACTTCTGTTTTGGAAAAATCCAGCTTCAGTTTCGATATATTTTGGTTGTGTTTGGTTTGTTTGGTTTTATGGCATATCAACCTTTGTAGGTTATTTAACGCCAAATCCATTTTTATGTAAATAATCTGTTAAGTTTAGCATAAGTACACAGTTTAATTGTCAAAAACATTTCCATTTCAAACTATTCAAGCAGTTATATGTAATAATTCAGTTGAGTGTAAATACAGTTTTAATGTCGAAAATCAGTTCTATTTGAAATAATTCAGTTAAGCATAAGCACGCAGTTTAAGTGTAAGTACGGTTTAATTGTCAAAAACGTTTCTATTTCAAGCTATTCAGTTTACTCAATTCAGTTTAACATAAGTATGCTGTTAGTTCTATTTAACCCATAGATAGGGACCTATCAGGGGCTACCACTCCGGGCCAGAGTGGCGATGGCAATGAAGGGATACTCCGCATTCCCCAAAGCTCAAGCACTGCTGGAACCTCACCATCAGATTGTTTAGTGTCATATTCAGGACACTCGTGGGGGGGGTCTTACCCCTCTGCAGAGTTGCAGTCAGTGTATTCTACAGCCCCAGCTGACTGGGCAACGATATATTTTGAACACACCTCATACGTTTTTGTAGAGTCTCTCACCATGTCTATATCTTTTGCTGGAAAAAATATCGAGATAAGAATGCTAGAGTTCTATTTTAAAATACATCCGGCATTACGTTCTCTGATATGTTGTTAGCATGTTGTTAATTATATCAGCATAGTTTTCACGTCTGTGAGACCCAAGGGAGCTTTGCAAAACAAACACGAATGAATCCCAGGCTGTCGGCTTAAGTGGATTCAGTTTAACTCTGAACCTACTATCAGGCATTATTTCCTTGGAAATAAATAAAATATATTATGTTTGAAACGTTCGTCTTATATTCCTGGTATTCGTCAATTATTTTAGGACCACTCCTTGTATATGCCTGTCAAACAATCGGCGGGGCTTAAAATACACCGAGTCTAAAAAGGTTCAAAACCCTCCCCAAAAAGGGGTGTCCTGGGTATGACACTAAACTGTCTTTGACGGCGAATCTGAGGAGTGTGGAGTACCCTTTTATTCCCAGTACTCCCATATCCAGTTGGAACCGGAGTGTTTGTACCAGTTAGGTCATATCTAGGGGTCAAATAGACCCATTTAAAAATTATTCATATTCATAAGACCATTTGCAAAAAAGAAAAATCTAAAGAAACAACAACACAAAAAATTTGAATATGAACGTACCATAAATGCGATTCCAAAACATCTTGACATAAAATAACCCGAGATAGGTTGATATGCCGTAACACTCAATGAATAATTTTAGAACATATGTGCAGTCTCTAATTTATATTTATATTTATATTTATAGTGGTTTGAAAAGTCAAATAGATTTATTTAAAAGATTATTTGAATTCAACGGAACCAAGTACAAAATAAATAAATAAACTGATAAATAAATAAATGAATAAATAAATAAAATAAGAAAATAAGAAATAAAAAATAAGAAAAAATCGAACAAAAATAACCCCACCAAGCAAACAAACTATTGTAAAATGTAAATATGAATGTATGATAAACGCGATTTCCTGACAAAGGACTGGAATAGCCCAAAACTAGTTGATATACTATTACAATCAATCTATCAATCGATCTATTAATCAATCGAGTCGCCAATTAATCATTCGTATATGCCTGATGTTTGGCTGGTCTTAAGATATACTCGCAGAAACGTAACTAAACCAAATATTACACTGGAGCCAATACTCTAACACCGGGAACTTAAAATATACAATATTAAAATTTCTATGAATGAGTTGATCTTAGCAATGTTCTCAAAATTCTCTTCGCAAAACATACATCTAGTATGTCTATCAAATACAGAATCCCGTACCAAAGTCTCCGTTCTGTTATCTAGGAATTAATGAAAGGCGTGAAACGACAGACTCAAATCGGTTATCGATATGTCCATCTAAGCAGGTCGGCGGTGATATGCATGTAGAACGGCTGTGGATACAGTCGTGTCAAGTCTGTTTATAAAAGGTCTCGTTGAAACATGTTGAACTCGTAAAATTCGTCAAATACTCTCTAAGGAACATAATGCATACGAGCCTTAAAAAGATCATATTTAGGCTTATAGGCACGTCCGCGGGAAATGATGGCGAATGATTATAACGATCCCTTGTGAGTTTTACATAAGCAGCAAGCCATGACACATTGAGTAAGGCATAATCCCATAAACATACATACATTCTCCTTTATAATATTTCGCGTTGGATATCTTTTTTACGTGTTTGGTTGGTTTGTTTAATGGCATATCAACTCTTTTTAGGTTATTTAATGCCAAAGCCATTCTCCTAGAAGAACAGTTGTGGTGCTATTTAACCCATAGCTGGGAGGATAAGGGTGTTTATACCTTTCCCAAGGATATTTGCCCGAAAGTGAACGTAATAGCGCGACTGGAGTACGAACTCGCGTACTACGATTCCGCAGTCCATCGCTTTAACCATTACACCACGAGGACACCCCCGCGTTGGATATCTAACGAGATGAATATACATCATTACTCATAAAGAAGGGACCATGTGACAAACTAAGCTTTGTAAATACGTCTGATTTTAACGGCATTTCAACCCATCTCGAGTTATTTTGTCCCTAGAAGTTAAGGTTTGGTTTGTTTGTTAAATGGCATATCAACATTTGTAGGTTATTTAATGCCAAAGCCATCCCTCGAGAAGAACAGTAATGGTACTATTTAATCCATAGCTGGAAGGATAAGGGGATTCATACCTTTCCTAAGGGTATTTTTCAGAAATGGAACATAATAGCGCGACTGGTGTTCGAACTCGCTTACTACGATTCCGCAGTCCATCGCTTTAACCATTACACCACAACGACATCCCTACGTTTCTTTGTTTGATGGCATATCTACCTTCATGGGTTATTTAATACCAAAGCCATCCTTATTGAAGAGCCGCAGTGATACTATTTTAATCTTTGGCAGAGAGGGTAAAAGGATTCTATACCTTTCTCAAGGGTTTTGGCCGAAAATAATAGTGTGACTAGAGTTCGAATTTACTTGCATCGAGGTTGCAAGAACTTTAGCCATTACGCCATGAAGGTAATCCTTTCCAGAGGTTAAGGAATTGTGTACATTTATACTCACATTTTTATGTATTTTAAAGAGTTTTTTTTTTGTACAAGGTTGTATGATTAACTGATTGAGTGATTTTAATGGCATGTCAGTCCATCTAGCGCTATTTTATGCCTCAGGGTTAAGTAAACGCGTACATATTTAGATTTTTTGCGTAGTTATTTCTAAAGATCTTTTTTGCAGAAAGGAGAATCTAATACGAATAATTTTAAGACAAATCTACTTGAGCCATAGATATTATTCTAATAACTACTTCTAATCCAGGTCAAAGTGGGCCTGGGTGAAATGGCAATGAAAGTGTTCTTGAACTGTAG
This sequence comes from Sepioteuthis lessoniana, assembly GCA_963585895.1. Classification (NCBI taxonomy): domain Eukaryota; kingdom Metazoa; phylum Mollusca; class Cephalopoda; order Myopsida; family Loliginidae; genus Sepioteuthis; species Sepioteuthis lessoniana. The sequence goes on along the minus strand of OY757934.1, from coordinate 54,968,958 downwards.
TCCCACTACCCGATTCAATTTAGTGTCATACATAGAACATCTCTTTTTTGGAAGGTCTTACCCATTTGAAAAAGCACACACACACACACACACACGATATATATATACATATATATACACGAGTATACATACATATATATATATATTTATATATGTATATATATATATATATCTGCGCGCGCGCGCGCGCGTGTGTGTGTGTGTGTGTGTGTGTGTGTGTGTGTGTGTGTGTGCATACTTTTCAGAAAAACAAAACCCAGTCACGTTACGATTATAAATTTATTTCCATCCTGCTATGGGTATTGATATAAATCAATAACACCAAATTTAACAGGACTTCTTCAGATCCAATGGATATAAATAATACAGCCAGAATCTTACTCTTTAAAAGGAAGATTTAAATTATCATAGTTGAATAATGTAATTGTCCTGGCGGAATTATTCCCGACCCCGGTTTAACTGAACTGAATAACACACACACACAAACACACACACACACACACACACACACACACACACATATATATATATATATATATATATATATATATATATTGTATGGGCAGGGTTAAGATTGTTCAAATGTTGAAAAAATCAATTCGCCTCATTATGAAATGTAAAAGAAAGAACGTATCATCAATAGAACGAACGGAACAATATGGTTTAGGAACTTTATCAACCAGTTGTTAATCCTGGAACCCTATGAAGATATTTGTCATAAGAAGTCCCGAAGAATTGTTCATTGATATTCCATCAATTTGTCGGTATTATTGAAACTGAAAGAAATAGACTCTGTAGCTATCTTCGTCAGTCTAACAAAAATCTTCTCTTGAAAGTGAGGTGGCCCGGGTGTTAAGTACTCTGACGAAGAAATTAACAGCTGCCACTCGTGTAATAAAAAGCACTTTTAACGAAGTGAGCATTCTGGTACCTTATATCGCAAAATGTAAACAAACGAAAGCTAATACATATGCGTTATAATTACTGAGCTGACTTATGTCACCGAAATGGATGTGCAGTTAGATATCATGTTTAGCGTAAAGTTAGGTGGGTTTCGATCCCAGCTTCAAGCGTCCTGCGTGTCTCGCAACACTGAAAGTTGTGTTACAATGAAACAGTCTGCCTATGGATAAAACTCTCTCTCTATATATATATATATATATGTATAGTTACACCCGAAACTTTTCGTAACCCTGTACAATTTTTGTATATTTTTGAAAAAAACATTTCGATACAAGAATTTTTTTTATTTAGTTATTATTGAATAATACACAAATTCAGTGTTTTTGGAAAAATTAATTTTTTTAGAAATAACGAGAAAGAATTAAAAATGAAGCATGTTCACATTTATTTATACCAATTTCAATAATCTGTTTCGAAGCCCTTATTTGTAATAATTGCCTCAATATATTTCCTGTCGTTAACTATTAGATTCTTGCAAACATCAACGGAAATATTGGACAGCTCTTCTCTTCCAATTTTTTCTTATTTTACAAGATTTTTAGGTTTCCTCGGGTTGACATTTTTCTTAACAATCACCCACAAATTTTCGATTAGATTGAGATCCGGGCTTTGGTTTGGCCAATCCAAAACGTTTATTTTTATTATCGCTCAGCCATTTTTAACATATTTGACAGTATACTTCGGATTGTTATTATGTTGAAACATCATACTGGGTCCCATATCGAGAGCTTCAGCACACTTTTCAAAATTCTCTCTTAAAATTTTTACGTTTTGGTCCTTTTTCATGATCCCTTCAACCCTTACAAGCCTTCCAGTTTCATTCGCAGAGAAACAACCCCAAAACATAAGGCTCCCACCACAATGTTTCATAGCTGGGATAGTGTTTTTAGGTTTAAAAGCTTCACCTATTTCTCTCCTTACAAAAGAAACATCCCTATGACCGTAAAGTTCAATCTTTGTCTTATCTGGCCATAAAACTAATGACCAGAAGCTAGTCTCTTTATCAATATATTTTCTGGCAAAATATAATCGGGCTTTTACATGTCTTGCAATAAGAAGAGGTATTTTTCTTGGTCTAGATCTTTTAAGTCCTTCCTTCTTAAGTGTTCTTTGTTGTGTTGAACTAGAAATTTCTATTCCCTTGAAAATGAGATTTTGCAAAAGCACTTTTCCTGTAATTCTCGGGCTTTTACTAATTTCTCGCACGATTTGTCTCGCTGATTGAGGTGAAAGATTTTCCTTTCTTTCTCGTCCTGTAAAGTTTTGAACAGTGTTAAACTTTTAAAACTTCTCTATGATGCTTTGAACAGTTGATTTGAGGATATCAAATCGCTTCAAAATGGATTTGTTGCTGCTACCATTCTTATAAGTATTTACAATTTTTTTTTGTCCTAATTCGATACAGACGACTTTTTTCTTTACCATATTGTATTTACATGGCTAAAGTGTAAATTGAATATTTCACTGATACTAATGCTAAATAAATAAAGTTGAAATGCTCCATAATTAGCATGAATATCACCATTGATCAATCAAAATCCACTTATAATCCAATAATAATTCTTAGTTTGAGTACGAGTGCTTTTGCACAGGGTACAATTATGATCATGCTTCATTTTAAATTTTGTATTTTATTTCTGCACAATTAAATTTTTTTGCAAAAAATGTTTTATGTATTATTCTAGAATAACTTTGAAAATTTCGATATAAAAATTTAAAAAAATTCCTTTTGAAATGTTTTTTCAAAAATATTTTAAAACTGTACAGTTATACGAATAATTTCGGGCGTAACTATATATATATATATATATATATATATATATATATATATATATATATATATATATATATATATATATATATATATATATATATATATATATATATATATATATATATATATATATTCATGATATGAGGTGGCATGTCATTTAATAAGCCAGTGGAGATGACAATCATTACCTCAACAATGAATGGTAAAGAAATAATAATTTTCTTCTTCCATCGATTCAAAATTAGTTAGGGGGTGTCTTCGTGGTGTAATGGTTAATGCGAAGGACTGCAGAATCGTAGCACGCGAGTTCGTACTCCAGTCACGCTATTACGTTCACTTTCGGGCAAATACCCTTGGAAAAGGTATGAACCCCCTTATCCTCCCCGCCATAGGTTAAATAGTACCACTACTGTTCTTCTTGGAGAATGGCTTTGGCATTAAATAACCTACAAAGGTTGATATGCCATTAAACAAAGAAACCAAACCATCAAAATTAGTTTGGAAACAATAATGGTATAACAACTAATTATTAATTGGGGATGTCCTCGTGGTGTAATAGTTAAGACGATGGACTGTGGAATAATAGTAAACGAGTTCGTGCTCCAGTCGCGCTATTACGTTCACTTTCGGGCAAATACCCTTGAGAAAGGTATGGACCCCCTTATCCTCCCAGCTATGGGTTAAATAGTACCACTACTGTTCTTCTAGGAGAAAGACTTTGGCATTAAAATAACATACAAATGTTGATATGTCATTAAACAAAGAACCAAACTTATTATAATTTTGACATTGATTTTATCAGCGCATCCTGATTGGTTTGGTTTGTTTTATTAGACTTGATCGTCATATCAACCTGTCTGGGGTTGTATTATTTCTAGAGGTTAGAGAATAAAGTACGTTTGACGTCTATAATTACGTTTTTGTTAGTAACGGTTTTGACGATACGTTAGCATCGACGGGAATCGTGTTGCTGGGTTTGTCTTGTATTGATCAGGTTTACGTTTATATTTTTCGTAGAATTTGTTTCTCTAAAAAAGGACAGAATTTCATCTATGTTGATATTTTCAAATAGATCTTTCAAATTATTTGCATTAAAAAGGCGTTTTCTGATGTGAGAGAAAGTTTTGCTTTCCACGAAAAAGTATTTAACTGTGCAGAATGTTTGATATGTTATATACTGAGGTTGTTGTTTGAGTATAAAGGAGTGTGTAAGTCTTGTGAGACCAATGGTAATCGAGATAAAGTGACTTGTTCTGTTCTGGATTTTCTGAAGGCGAGTCTCCATTCTCGAAAAGTAGGTTTGGTTGAGAAGAGCTTATTGTGAATGTTGTTATTCCAGCATTGTTGTCATTTTGTATCAAAGAATCTGTTAATTTAAGGTTTCAAATCAGTATATGGAGTTTTGAATATGTCGGGAGTCAAATCTTGGGACGATTTAGCTGGTGAGTTAGCTCTTTCATTTCCCCTCACTCTAAAGCGGCTGTCCTGATGAAAATCTTTAATCACCATAGCTCTGTAATAAGACGCATCATCGTTCTGAGAAATGACTTAATCACAAAACTAATTTTCTATCGATGAAGTATTTTCCTGGTGGAGTAACTATCAAGTGATTACAGTTGGAGACTGTAGTTGAAGGCAACCCGAAGACTCTCTTTTCAGTAGCTACTACACCAAGGTGTAGGGGAGGGTGTTTCTCTTTTTTTGGATTGCTCTACTTTACCCTTGATACGTACCTTGTAATACTGAGAGTTAAGTAAGGAGGTATCAAGTACCATTTTTTAAGTCTTTGGTATGACTCGACCTGGGATTGAACCCGGTCTCCCGGACCATGGGCGAACACTCTACCCTCTAGGCCAATGAGCCGGTCTAAGAAGTAGTTATAGTTTCTACTTATGAATTAATTAAATATATTTTGGTACATGCGAATTTAAAGAGGCAAATACTAAGAGACATATGCAAAAATATGAGATTACAGTATGTAGAATTTATTGAAATCGCAAGGGCCCTTTCATCTGAGGTTTGTCAAGCGACAGCCTTCAGAAGTCACCGCTTCTCCGGCCTTTTGGCTGGGCCGTCTGGCATTCGTGCCGGACGGGAGATCGAAATCAATGGCAGATTCGAGGCCACCAACTTCGGCTGAGCCACCTTCGGGTAGGCGAGCAGCATCTTCTGTCCCCTATGTATGGCACTGGACCTTGCTGTCTAGTTCAAGCCATTACCCGGCATACTTGCCCGGATCCAAATTTGGATTCGTGAAACTGCTTGCCTCATTAGACCCACATTACACTTAGTGGGTCGATGAGCAGCACAGACCAGCAGGGCTCGTTCCCAACCTTCCCCTCCCCTTTATCCCCACTTTAATCGGCCTTCGGGCTTTTGACCTTGTGTCAAGTCCTGTCTGGTGGGAGGCAGCGACAAATAAGGACAGCCTTCAGAAGTCGTTTAAAAACAATGTAAGTAAGATTAAATAAAAGAAGGGTGAAAATGAAAATGATGGCAAGACCAAGGGCGGGGAGGAAAAATAAGTTTAAAAACCACCCTGATTCAAGCAAGAGATCTCTCCTAATAAATTCAGAGAGTGCATGGGGTTTTGCTTGCATAGAGAAGGCCTATAGAGTAAAATATAAATGGCCTCCAATAACTTATTTTCCTTTGCATATGGATCTGAAAAAATTCTACCATAAATTTAACTAATTTAAACTAATTTGTTTAAGAAATATTTCATGAAGCCAAAATGTTCAATAACCAGATAAAAAAAATATTTTTACTTTTATGGTGTTATTTTATTTACTGCGAAACAAAAACTTTGGTGAATGTGCACATTCCAGAATTTTTGCCGGGTTTAGTAGGTCCTGGCAGCAACACCCCACACGGCGCCAACTGTACGGCCACCTACCACCTATCACGAAAACTATACAAGCTAGACGAACCAGACATGACAGACACTGCTGGAGAAGCAAAGACGAGATCGTAAGTGATGTGCTCCTGTGGACCTCCGCACATGGCCAAACAAAAGCAGGACGACCAGCTCAAACATTCATACAGCAGCTATGTGATGATACGGGATGTAACCCCGAAGACCTGCCGAAGGCGATGAATGATAGGGAGACGTGGAGAGTGGGGGTCAGGGACATCCGTGCTAGCCGCACGTTATGATGATGATGATAAATATATATATATATATATATATATATATATATATATATATATATATATATGTATGTATGTATGTATGTATATATTTATTTGGAAGTAAATGATGGAAAGGAATCCAACAGTATAGAGAAAAATTAAAAAAAACAATGTAATCAAAAATTGACAAAAAATTTATTCGAAGGGTTTGCTTTGTTGTTTTATGGCATATCAAATTTTGTAGGTTATTTAATGCCAAAGCTATTCTCCTAGAAGAATAGTAGTGGTACTATTTAACACATAGTTGGTAGGATAAGGGGGTTCATATGTTTCCCAAGGGTATTTGTCCGACAGTGAATATAATAGCACGATTGGAGTTCGAACTCGCGTACTACGATTCCGCAGTCCATTACTTTAACCATTACACCACGAGGACACCCCTTATTAGATGGAAAGTCGACGTTAAAACGTTTCGGTTTTAATGAACTTTTCACAATTTTAAAGTCTTGACGAAGGTTCATTAAAACCTAAACGTTTTAACGTTTTCTTTCCTTCTTATAAATTCATAAATTTTAGATTACTTTGCTTTACAATTTTTCTCCATATATATATATATATATATATATATATATATAAGGTTGGTTCAAAACGTAATGCCTGTCCTTTAATTACAACAGTTCTAATAGCTCACTACTACTCATCATCATCATCATCATTATCAAGTCATGATGAGAGCACGCATTCCTTTGACTCTTTGTCACAATCCGTCCCTATTTGCCAACGCACTTGACAGGTCCTCTAGACTGCAATCAATGTTTGCACAGAGTTGATGGATATAAATAAGACTTAGTTGGTTGGCTAACATTGGGTTGTCCATGTACAGGTGTTTATTGGAGAATGTAAAAAAAACAAACAAACAAAAAAAAAAAAAAAGTAGCCCACAAAGCATACAAATATAAATACAAATCTTAAGATTCCAAATGGAGTCCTCAAGACATCCTACGGTATTTCCCGTGGTGAACTGTGTAAACTCTTGGACTGCGGCCACGAAGAAATCAAGTTCTAACTCCAATTATATTGTAACGTTCACTTTAGAACTAAACCAGCAAAAGTAATTAATGTGATCAAAACACGCAGTTTCCTGTCAGAATATTAGCCACACCTACGCATGCAGACAGTGTTAATCCAACACAAAGAGAAGAGAGAAATTTTGAGAGACTTCAACAATTGATAAATAATTCTAATAACAAACCTAATTTGTTTTTGTAATTAGTCTAGTCTGCAATGAAATAGAATTTTCAATTTTATTTTATTCAATGTTTTAAAGCCCTTTTCGTTTAAAAACCGCGTCCGTTTTGTTAAATCGTGTCAAATGACTATCAGTGTCAGTTTCATAATTAAACCAATAGGACTGTACATCTGTATATTCCCCAAAACAATGTTATATATATATATATACATATATATATTTATATTTATATTTATAAGTCTGACAAAGGTGTAAAGCATGAAACCCAGGGTAAGAGATACTACCATGTAATATATATATGTATATATATATATATATATATATATATATATATATATATCGAGTACATGAGGACTGTGAATATTCAAAAAAGTTGGTCAATGTTTGGCTGTTTAATACAAAGCATACCTGAGGAGCAAAATATGTATTTTTTGGTAAAAAGCAACACATCTAGAAATTGTACATTGAATTTCCATGACCAGAAAATCCGGCGAACACCAACGGGTGACATACGGAAACACTGGACAGCTGTTTCGACCTTATTAGGTCTTACATGGCCATAGAGATGATTGTGTCCCCTGTAAAAAGTACGGATGTAACTTACAAGAAACATTCAGGTTAATTGACCGTACAATTACCATGACTAGTTAATTTGGTATCACTTGGACTGTTGGCTCAGTTGTAAAGTTTCGGTTCTGCAATCTGTGGTTACTGGTTCGATCTTCGGCGTTGGAGATCACGGTTTACACTGCTGATGAGACCTAATATGCTTGAAACAGCTGTCCTGTGTTTCCGTATGTGACACGTAGGTGTTCGCCGTATGTCACACGTAGGTGTTTGCAAGATTTGCTGGTCATGGTGATTCAATTCACCATATAATTCCTCTACTAAAGAAAAATATACTTTAGAAATTGTATTCCATTATAAATTTATTTTGCTTATTAAATCTCATGTTTTGAAATACAACTGAAGAGCTTTAATAAGCGAAAGGAATTTATTGTGGAATACAATTTCTAAATTTCTTGTTTTTTAACTGAAATATAATATATGATTTTTTATGGAAGTCTAACCATATTTACCAACCCCTCCGCTCGGGCAGGATATGACACAAGGTCAATTTTTAAGCGGAGTTTAACAGGTTTGAATTCAGAGTTTTCCTCCTCCTAGACTAGTTGCCTCACCAAGGCTGAAGAACCCAGTCTGTCCTATTATTTACCCATATCTGGAGGGAGAATAATTGGATTCATACCTTTCCCAAGGGCATTAGTTCTATGTGAAATGCAATCAGCCTGGTCCAGGATTTGAACTCGTGTCGCTGTGTCCATTTCCTACGACGATAACCATTACACTACGGACACCTCCACATTTTTATGGAAGTCTAACCTATCCAATAAAAAAACCATGTATGGGTTAGATAGTGTCACAGTATCATTAAGATAGCCCACAAAGGTTGATATGCCATTAAACAAAGAAACCTAACTAAACCATTAAAACACCATCTTTTCTTCTCCATTGGGACATACCATCTTTGAATAAAAGCATGTACGTCAGCCTTTTCGGAGCTTCTTGTCATCTCATCCTCTTTGGAGAAATGTAGTGTTCTGAGTGCTTCCTTCATCGGCCCACACAGATGAAGGTCTGTGCCAAGAGTGAAGAGTGAATGAGGCATGCACTGTGAATGCTTGTCAGGTGTTTAAGATTCTGTGAAACCCATCGATCATCTTCAAATTTAAGCAAGTCAAAAACTCTGAGCAAGGCCTTTACGGACAGGGCCGCATTTTGGAGATAAATGATGTGCTTTTTGAAAATATGAGGCCTCACAGTAACTTAAACATTTGACAGGCAACTACAGGAAGGACATCTTTCAAATTTTGACAGACTCTCCTACGTTTATGATAAGAATTCGCTACACTTTCATTTGGGTACATGTAATAAATTGGCCGTAATTCATTGGAGAATGATGGTTTTGGTTTGCTTATTTGTTTAAAAGTAGTTTATTGTCTTAACTCTTGAATAAAAGACGAACAAGTTAATTGCTTTACTTTGGCTTTATTCAATGTAACTTAACCTAGGTCTAGTTAAAGTGAAGATTCTTTAGTATTTGTAGACGACAGATACAGAGGGGAGATAACTCTAATTTCATTTCAAACTCCTCAGCAGTATATCACTATTTATTTAGCTTTAAAAAAGATTAAAGTTATATATAAGAAAGAGATTGATCTTCCAAAACAGAAAAAAAAAAAAAAAAACAACAAAAAACTCTTTTGTCAGAACATGATATGGTTTTAGTTAAGTGAGCTATAAAGTACAATTTTTGATGCACTCGTGTTGCAGTGGTTATCGCGGGTGAAATGAATACAGCGAACCAAGTTCAAATCCTACTTGAAGTTGTTTACATTTTAATAGCACAATTACCGTCGGAAAAAAGTATGAATTCCAGGAATGGATAGATATTGGAGCAGGCTGTTTTTTTTTTTAATTTGGATATAGCAACCATTCTAGAATCTCTGAATTCAAACCTATTGAATACCACTTAAAACTGACCTTGTGTCACATCTTGCTTGTGACAGATGGGTGCCGTAAATACATATAAGATAATAAGTCACATCATATCAAAATTTTTGTTTATATTATTCTTTTTCTGACTAATTCAGATTTTTTCCCGACTTCCCTTACCCAATCAGAACACTATGTTTTGACTCAAAATTGAACGGTAAATTTTGAATATTTTCGCTGTGGAATTGCAAACTTCACCGCGTGTCATCGAGTAGCCATCCATCATGTTAAAACGTGATAACCCATACTGTTTGGATTTGGTTTGGTTTCTTTGTTAAATTGCATATCAATCTTCGTGGGTTATTTAATGCCAAAACCAACCTCGTAGAACAGAAATGAAACTATTTCACCCATAACTAGAGAGATAAGGTGGTTTATACCTTAATTAAGGGTATTAATCTGAAATTGAACGTAAAAGCACAACTGGTGTTCGAACCCGTTTACTACGATCTCCGCAATCTAGCACGTTAACCACTTCATCATTTGGACTCTTTTCTGGCTGTTTTTTATATATTTTTAAATAAAAAATGTAGTTGGTCTTAGACTTTTTGCATCTATAATTGTAATAGATCATACCCAGAACTTGGAATGTTGTTGACTTTTGACTGCATTTTTAATTGAAAGAAACTTCTTCAGTGATATTAATTAGAAAAGCTAGTTCACAGATATTTTTTGACATTCATCAGTGATTGAGACATGTACATTCTTGATATGATACAACTAATTATTTTCTGTGGGAAAATTGTTTAGGACCCATTTTTTAATTACCTATTGATGCTTTATATGCTCTAACTAAAATCATCGAGAAGTATCATCTGATCGTCGAAAATTCTAAATTTTCCCCGTAAAATAAGTGTTTAAATGCTTTGGGAGAATAAAATAATTTCCGCTCCAAGTTCAAATTTAATAGCATGTAGTTTACAGTTGCTCTCACCCAATCCTTATAATTTTTTCAAGTGAGATCACCCTTTAATGTTTAGAATAATTTCATTTATCTGTTTACTATTATAATACTGTGGATGATGTCTTGCGGACTTACCAAGATTGAAGATCGGTAGGGACGGTCGGCGAGAGATAGAACCTAGGGAATCCATACTGTCAGCCTAAATGATAATGATAATATAGATAAGAACTGAAACCTAATGGCTACTCTCGGGGGCCTTTAAGAAAGTTAAGGAATATAATTTTAAAAATATGACTCAAATCTTCTTTTAATTGAAATTTATCCAAGGATTATCTTTTTTATATATAATTTTCTAATTTGATCGGTCTGCTCTCTAACCAGTATCAGGTGACTTACTTGATTTGCACCTATGGAGGGTTGCTCAGATTTTATATTGTTTTCTGTATTATGAGACACATCGGAAAATAAAGATATATTTTTAGACGAATCTTTGTTGAACTAAATAAAGTTTAACATGAAACTCAAATGATATCAGTATTCAATCAGAGACAAGACTCTCAGCAAAGACTTGCGAAATCACCTCCAAAACGTTTTGTTTATAAAAAAACAATTTTCTTTTTAATCGAAGATATAAGGATACCTTTATTTCAAGTGGATTTTTTTGTCATCAAAACGGATGCCATTGGGTATTTATTGCTAAACTTTACATCATTAAATCCGTGTAACCAAAAATAAAAATATACGGTGTGCTTCCGTTTTGACTGCAAGATTTTTATAACAGAGTGTAGACACTGCAGAATTTTACTGATGATACAGGGTGCGTCAAGAAAACATCACGCATTTTAAACTGTATTTTGTGTAGAGCACATCTAGCAAATGTTTTACATTTTTTCTTTCAGATACTTTTCTTTCATGACTTAGAGCAGTGTAAACCGTGCGTTTGCTTTATATATATATATATATATATATATAGATAGATAGATAGATAGAGAGAGAGAGAGAGAGAGAGAGGGAGAGAGAGAGAGAGAGAGAGAGAGTTAGGTAGATAAATAGACGTGAATGCAGTATATAAGTTGACATGATTGCGCACAGACACACACATATGTATATATAAATACATCGATAGAGAGTTTACATCAATAGACAGGAACAGACTGCAATATATATATATATATATATATATGCGTGTGTGTGTGTGTGTGTGTGTGTGTGTGTGTGTGTGTGTGTGTGTGTGTGTGTCTGTGTCTGTGTGTCTGTGTGTGAGTATTCATCTAGATCCTGACATTAGAAAAATAACAAAGAGTCTTGAAAAAATAAAATTAAAAATAACAAACAGTGTTTCATTGTCTTTTACAAAACTTGCTTGAATAATGACTTGCTGCCTAAATATCCACTCTAGATAGATTTAGATCGATCGATAGATAGATAGTTAGGTAGATAAATAGATTTAACTTGATTGAGATCGATCGATCGACAGATAGATAGATGATAATATACAATAAAGATTGTGCATAGTAATACACGCACATACTCATAGACACAAAGACACATACAAGCACATAGATAGATAGATAGATAGATAGATGTGAGTGCACTGAAATTGGCAGATGGATAGATAAGTATCGACGATAAAAACTGACAGTTGGCTGTACTAAATATTTCCAAAAGGAAATCAAACTTTTACGAAAAAAATATTGTTTATTGTTAAAATATTCTTTTTTTTTAATGACTCACCTCAGCTGTAATAATTTTGGAATACAATGTGAAAGTTGCTTTAAGAGACACTAAGTTTTCATTTGTCTTTAATGGAGGTTGTTTCCGATTTAAACGGCTGGTACCACTCCTGACAGGGTGTACATCTTAGATTATACTCTCTGTGGGTGTTTTGTAATATTAGAAAAGCATACATGAAAAGTTTTTATTTAACTTGGGAAAAAATGTCATGTATACGACACATACATTTAATGTAGCAATTAAAAAGTGTAGCGTCACTGCTAATTGCCATGACAATTCAACAGTCCATAGCCCAGTTGGCTGGGGCTGTAGAATACATCGACTGCTTCCCTGCAGAGGAGTAAGACTCTCCCAATGAGCGTCCTAGATATGACTCTTAACAATCTGAGGGTAAGGCTCCAGTAATACTGGAGCTTTGGGGAATACGGAGTACCCCTTCATTGCCATCGCTCCCCAGTCCAATCTGGCCCGGAGTGGTAGCACATGGTAGAGTTCTATCTATGAGTCAAGTAGAACTGTTTGTCATTTAAACTGAGTGCAAAAAAATTACTTATGATAACTTGAATTGTTTGAAATAGAACTGATTGATCATTTAACTGTGTGTAAACAAATGACAAGTTTAATTGAAATGCAAGCGATACATAGCCATACTTGGAGCTATTTAATTTTGTTGAGTCAGGTTTAAAAATCATATACATCTAATATATATATGTAAAAACTGGATTTGGCATTAAATAACCAACAACGGTTATATATGCAATAAAAACAAACAATCCCCGATCAACATTCTATGAGCACACTCTAAAGTATCATTAACATAGCACTGGAAAAGTTTAGTTTCTTCATTGGATACACCTTATATATATATATATATATATATATATATATATATATATGAACATTTGAACACATAGATTGATAGATCATATATCGATGAATATTAAGATAGATAGATAGATAGATAGATTATTATGTACGAATTATGAAAGAAAGAAAGAAAGAAAGAAAGAAGGGTGGAAGGAAGAAAGAAACGCAATCATTAATAAAATAGGCGTTTAACCATTTTTAAAGTCATAAGCACAAAAGTTAGATAGATAGATAGATAGATATGAACAAAGAAAGAAAGAAAGAAAGAAAGACATCTTACAATTAATAGAAGACACATATTAGCATTTTTAAAAAAGAAAGAAGGAAATGAAATTAAAAAATACAACGAAAGAAAGAAAGATATAGAGCAAAAGCATAAAATTGAAAAGAGAAAGTGGAATAAAAAAAAACGGAAAGAAAAGATTGAGTTAAAAAGATGAAAGATAAACGTAAAAAAGGAATTTGATAAAAGCAGAGAAAATCAGAAGGTAAAGAAAGAATAAAAGCTGAAGAAAAAAAAAAAAAAAAAAGGAAACAAAAGCCGAGAATGAAAACTAAATATAGGAACAAGGGAGACTGAAAGAAATATTGAACTACCGAAGTTATGGAAACGGCAAGGAAAAATGAATGAAAACTGACAAAAGAAATAAAATAAGAATAAAAAAATGGAAGTGCGACAAAGGAAGGACTGGACATTTAAGAAATGGCTGGAAGAAAGAATTCAAAATTTAGTTAATAAGTATGAATCAAAAGGAAGGAAAAAATGAATGAATGAATGAATAAATGAAATAAATCGATATGAAAGTGCGGGGGAAGAAAATCCAGCGAAATGAATGAACCAATCGAATAAGTTTAACTTGAACTGAGTGATAGTATAAGTACAAATATGGTAGAAAGAAACGATCTCAAATTCCTAAAGGCTTAACCCTCAACACATTAGCATTGGTAAAATGGAATAGTTTATTTTGGGAATAAATTATCCGATAATTGTATTTTCCTTGGGAAAAAAAAAGAGAGAGAGAGAGAGAGAGAGAGAGAGAGAGAGAGAGAGAGAGAGAGAGATCTTGATGGATAGGAGAAGCGGAAATAGAAGATGCCATGAGTCATTGAGAAGAAAAGCCCAGTATGTTTTTTTTTCTTTTTGCCATTTCTTGCACTAAAAGTTATAGACTCAACCAACGATGATATCAATCAGTGAAGAGATGTTACTAATTTTCGTCTGTCAGAGAGAGAGAGAGAGAGAGAGAGAGAGATAGAGATCCATGGAAGATTCCATCCATCCATCCATCCATCCATCCACACCTACTCCCACACACCCATACATACAGAGAGAGGGAGAGAGAGAGAGAGAGACACACACACACACACACACACACACACACACACACACACACACACACACACACACACACACAGAGACATAGATACACTTACACCCGCACGCATACAAAATATGATGATTGTGTCTGTAAATGCACGTGTGGCGACGCCTTAAAAGTATCAAAACAATCCGATTGTATTGAAATCCTCCACAGAAGCACATTCATCCACAGGTGCACACACACATACACGCACACATATACCGTACTCACATCCACACATACAGATACACATCGACACACACACACACATACACACACACCCGGTCATATACAGAACATCATGATCGTATTTGTATACTTACATGTATGAACGGCTTATTTGTATCACACGCACATACATATATACACGCGCACTTCCACGCATATATATACCAACGTGTATATATATATATATATATATATATATATATCGTCATCCACAGACAGACTGTTTCCTTCTATCAGAACTCTTCAGTGTGGCTAGACACGCAGGACGCTCGAAGCCGGGATCGAAACCCGTCCAATATATATATATATATATATACCCTAAAAATTCCCTTAGCCAACGTATATATATATATATATATATCATTCAATAAATCCTGGGCCTAACCAATAAAACAACTTTTACGCAGAATTCGACTTTATTCAATATAGTCTCTCTGGGTGATACATTGATTCCAACGCTTCTCTAACAATTCGATGCCGTTTTTTTGTAAAACGATTTGTCTTTGGCGTCAAAATATGCTTCAGTTTCCAATATCATTTCTTCATTGGAGCCAAATCTCTTTCTATGAAGCATTCTTTTGAGGTTCGCAAACAGCTAGTAGTAGCTGGGGGTCAGATCTGGAGAATAGGGTTGGTGCAGAAGTAATTCGAAGTGGAATTCATGTAGTTTTGCCATTGTTGCGATCGACTTGTGAGACGGTTCATTGTCCTTGGGAAAGAGCAATTTTCCTTCTTTATTTGTGGTCATTTTTTGTCGATTTTCTTCTTCAAATGCTCCAGTAATGCTATATAATATTTTCTATAGAGGGTTCTTCCTTTCTCAAGGTAATCGATTAAAAAATTTTTTTGCGCATCCCAAAATACGGAGGCCAAAACCTTGCCTGCTGATATTTACATCTTTGGTCGCTTTTAACGACTTTCACCTGCTGCCGTTCACTCAGCTGACGGCCGATTTGACTCTGGAGTGAAGTGGTGGATCCATGTTTCATCCACTGTCTCATATTTACGCAAAAACTCCTTTTTGTTGCCTTGAAACAGTTGCAAACAACGCTTTGAATCGTTGATGCGTTGTTGTTTTTGTTTGACTGTAAGCAAACGTGGCACCCAATATGAACTCAGCTTTCCCATTGACAAACGTTCATGCAAAATGGTGAATACACTGCCTTCTGATATCTTCAACTCCTCTGTTATCTTACGCAACTTCAATTTACGATCGGCCAAAACGAGTGTATGGAGTGTTTTGGTGTTTTCCAGTACAACTGCCGAAATTGGATGACCTGAGAATTCAGCATCATTTGTGCCTGTACGATCGCGTTTAAAGTCAGCATACCACCTCTTAACCGTTGTTTCTGACTGAGCAGAGTCTGAATAACACTTATGAAGCCATTGCTTTGCTCGAACAGAAATTTTCCATTAGAAAGCAATGCTTTATCAACACATGAAATTTAGATATTTCCATTGTTTTGAAAATTTGCAACAGTAAGTAAAGTTGGCATCCTTAGTCGAGCTCAACCCGAAGGCCCCCTTTTCAATAGTGACTACACCAAGGTTTAGGGGAGGGCGCTATTCCATTACCCTGTATTGCTCCACTTTACCATTGATCCTTACCTTATAATACTGAGCGTTAAGTAAGACAGCATCAAGTACCATTTTTTGAGTCTTCACTTAAATAACTGTAATTTGTAAACTAATAATCGTATTGGGTTCAAATTTTGACACTTGCCATTTGAAGGTTAATACTTTATAAAATTATATAGATTTTTATTAGTCGTGCCATCTATATGTCAGGCCCGGGACTTATTGAGTGATATGTTATATATATATATATATATATATATATATATATTTTCATCCAGAGACAGACTTTTTCGTTGTATCACAACTCTTCAGTGTGGCTAGACACATAGGACGCTTGAAGCTGGGATCGAAACCCGCCAAATTTTATGTTAGGCTTAGTATCAGACTGCTCGGCCAACAAGCGTACCACGTTAGCTAGGGAATTATAAGGTATTAAGTAGTAGCGTTCGTTTGTTTACATTTATACCTGCCGGATATCAGAGTGCTCAATTCGTTCGAAGAGCTTTGCATTATGCGAGCGGCAGCCGTAAATTCCTTCGCCAGAGTGCTCAATATATATATATATATATATATATATCTCCAGTTGGCGTCCAAAGACAGTGGGTGCGCCTAAATAAATTTTATAATGACAGTTTGACCAGATTTGAGCTTTCTTGTAATCACACACACACACACACACACACACACATATATATATATATACCCATACAAACACACAGAAACATGAAATACTATAATTATTACACTATTATAATATGTACTTTATTATATACTATTTCAATACATCTCTCTATGGGAATGAGTGCTATTTGGTCAGTCATAGAGGCTTTAAATACTTTGACTGTATCCACTGCAGAGGTGGTGTTATGATACAAAATTGCATCTTATGATGAGGCTCTGGGGCATGCGCACTACTATTTCATTGCCGTTAAATCCTTGTCCACACTGACCCAGACTTGGAGTCCTATCAATGGGTCAAGTAGCTATGCTTGAATAATTATTTGTAATACTATTTTATTGTGTGCAAAAAATGAAAATGAAAAATAAAGAAGCTCTAAAGAAACACCAACACAAAAACTGTAAATATACTTATATCGTACATCTTTATTGATGCATCGGGATGGGTCATCAGTGATGTTTCCTTTGAGCTCACGGGGGTTTCGGGTCTTGAAACATCAGACACCTCCGTCGCCCAATTGGCATTGATCTTACGCCAACCCCCATTCCAGCAGCGAAACTGCGTCTCCTCCACACAAGACAAGTGACTGCAGTAAATATAAATGTGTAATGAATGCACATTTTTTTGTTTTTTTTTATGCTCATAAATCCTGGGACGGATAAGGTCGAATCTACGTTTTTTTCCCTCGGCCAATTCTATGTCGGCTTTTTTTTTTGAGTAAGTATAAGAAAATCTATATATTTGCCAAAGGCGGAAGAAAAAAAAATTTTTTGTCTAAATTTCTGTGATGAAGCTTGATAATTGTAATTACTTAGAATATTCGGACTGCATCGTTATCGTTATACTCAACGCTTCGGACGATATGTCCTCCAACATGTTTGAACTCCAGAGTCCACACAAAATCTGGAACTGAACCCTTTGTTTGAACCACATGATCACGGTTAACAGAATTGGAGCAGTGTTGTATTGTATACTACGCTTATACAAATATACACGGGAACTTGATCAACGATAATGAACAAACTTCAATGAACGAACGAACACAATTCTTCATGAAAATATAAATCTCTCACACTTTATTTTCGAAGAGGTGATGTTTGTTGTGTGTGAGAAATGAGTGGAGACAAGGACGGGCTGCTATATTGATCCAAGTTCTTCTCTCGACCATAGCAGCACTTCTTTCGCATCTTGGCTTGGGTTGCTCAACGGGGGGTCACTAAGGGCCCAAAGCCCTCTGTCTGCAGCTGGTTCTCACTTTGGCATCCTTTCTCCAACTGACTCGAACCGCTCGGGTACCTGGTTATATTATTTTCTAACGTACACCTGCTTCTGCTGTTCTTCTTAAACAGGTGCATCTCTTGATTGACGGCTCGGTCGAGGGTCAGTATATAACAGCAGTCTATTCCTGTGGCTCAAAAAAAGGGTTCAGTTCGAGATTCTTTGAGGACTCCTGAGTTCGACATGAAACACCTGAAGAAGGCTGAAGAACATATTGGTCAAAAAGTTGTGAGTATATCAATAAAAATTAAGTCAACAATCCGAATATTTTTAGTATTAACAAGAAAAATTATACAAAAAATACAGAAACTATTGACTTTTTTTGATATCATATGTTTTTGCTATGTTTAAATTTCTGAGATTTAGGGTTAAGATACGCTTGAAATACTGGCCTCTGTCAGATGAACTAAGTTAAGCCTTCATGAGCCTGGTCAGTTTTTGGATGGTGACTGCTAAATATGCAACCTGAGGCCTATGAGTAAAGGTGAGTAAGTTCTATATTTATATTTCTGTATCCATTGAATCTTTATGAAGTAAGAATTTATTAAGATGACAGTAAATATATTTACATTGTTTATATTGAACTTTTGACAGGAATATATTAGAGCCAAAATCTAAAAAAAAAAGTCACTATCTAGTCTTTAAGCGAAAATCGTTAATGTCAAATAGGTTTAAGTGACAGGTACTATTTACCAACCCCTCCGCTCGGGCAGGATATGACACAAGGTCAATTTTTAAGCGGAGTTTAACAGGTTTGAATTCAGAGTTTTCCTTCTCCTAGACTAGTTGCCTCACCAAGGCTGAAGAACCTAGTCCGTCCTACTATTTACCCATAGCTGGAGGGAGAATAAGGGGGTTCATACCTTTCCCAAGGGTATTTGCCCGAAAGTGAACGTAATAGCGCGACTGGAGTACGAACTCGCGTACTACGATTCCGCAGTTCATCGCTTTAACCATTACACCACGACGACACCCCAGGTGATGACCCTGCAATCAATTTGAGAACTTGGTTATGACAGGATAATCTTTGTTAGATGAAGAGGAATTCAAGGTGTATTGAAATTTTTTAAAGATTTAATCAATGGGTTCAAAGGTGATAAAATGGTTCAAAAGATAATCGAGTTATGTTAAAGGAAAAGAGGTCATTTCAAATTATATATATATATATATATATATAAGCAAAAGTGTGCACACAAAAAGTGTTCTAGTTCATTTTTTTAACAAAAGAGGTCTCCTAATTTACGTGGAGATCGGTGGTCACTAAAGAAGGATGCTGAGGGAAAAAGGAAGATGGGCTAGCCAGGAAAGTGGACCCCTGACCGAAGAAAAGACTCAGATATCCAACAATCTAATCAGTTTTCTTATTCATCTGTCTGTTCATGACTGAAACATTTTGTCTAATATTTTACTGACCAATGTGTACCTTTGCTAGTGCAAAATATGTATCACATTTAAACAAAGGATTATGTATAAATAGCATTGAAGTTGTATAGAGGGCGCTTGTGTTGTAAAGGCTATTGACATAGGAAATGGATATGGTAACCCGAGTTCGAATCCTGGACGAATCTGTATGCATTTCCCATAGTCCTCATAACCTAGGAAAAAGTATGAATCCACATATTTTCCTTCCAGCTACGGGTAAATAGTAGGGAAGACTGAGTTCTTCATCTTTGGTTTGGCAATCAATCAAGGCAAAGAAAAACACTGATGTCAAACCTATTAAACTCCGCTTAATAATTGACCTTGTGTTACATTTTGCCTGTGCCAAGATGTTGGTTAAATACATTTATAGAAGACAGGACAGAATTTCAAATTTGTCTTTTACAATGTTCTATTTCAAGAAATTTGACTTCAAAAGTGCATTTTAGTGTGTATAGGTAAGAATGCAAGAATTTTAATTTGTTGTCATGTATTAAAATCTAATAGTGAGTATTTACTAATGTTTCTGATACTAAAAATGAAGGCACAGCTAAACACACATGAAACATAAAAATAGATATGGCAAAGTAGCTCAGTTGTTTAGTAAAGTTTGTGTCCCATAGAGACGCGTGCTTTATTTTGTACAATGTCATTCAAAAGTTATTTCAAGACCTTACGTCATCAGGTGGTGTAAGCTGTCTGGTCAGAGTCAAGGACAAAATTGACATTTTTTTCTATGTCTGTCTTCTTTTCTTGGTCTAGTTTAACACGATGTAATTGTCATTTGATAATTATGAGCACACGAGACACACTCTTTTCTGTCCTTTTCTTACCCTCTCCTCCTCCTCTCTCTCTCTCTCTCTCTCTCGGGACATTGGCCCAGCGGTTAGAGTGTTCGCCAATGGCTCGGGAGACGTGGGTTCAATCCCAGGTCGAGTCATACCAAAGACTTTAAAAATGGAACTTGATACCACCTTGCTTAACACTCAGCATTATAAGGTACGGTTCAAGGGTAAAGTGGAGCAATCCTGGGAATGGAGTAGCGCCCTCCCCTACACCTTGGTGTAGTAGCTATCGAAAAGGGAGCCTTCGGGTCACCCTCGACTATGGTCGCTAACTTTACTTTTATATATACTAGAGCATCACATACACTGACATATGCACGTGCATATGTCGGATAACAAGCACACACGCGCACCCCCCCACACACACATACGGATAAGAGTTGCAAAACAAAGTAATCTAAAAATGAAGAATTTTTTAGAAAGAAAATCGACGTTAAAACGTTTCGGTTTAAATGAACCTTCAGCTTTGGATTACTTTGTTTTTTCAATTTTTTTCGATACGTTCGGATTCCTTTCTGTTATTTATTTCCTCTCTCTCTCTCTCTCTCTCTCTCTCTCTCACACACACACACATACATATATATATATATATCATACACCCACAAAAGGAGTACATGTAAGTAAAGTTGGCGACCATAGTCGAGGGTGACCCGAAGGCTCCCTTTTCGATAGCTACTACACCAAGGTATAGGGGAGGGCGCTACTCATTTCCCTGGATTGCTTCACTTTACCCTTGAACCGTACCTTGTAATGCTGAGTGTTAAGCAAAGCGGCATCAAGTACCATTTTTTTGCGTCTTTGGTATAACTTGACCTAGGATCGAATATTTGTCTCCCAGGAAATTGATGAACACTCTACCCATTAAGTCAATTGGCCGGTATAAATAAAAATACATGTGTGTAAAAATTCTTTCGCTTACGTTGACATTGACGATATCTCAGTAGTAAGATATCTGACTGGCGTAAAATCAGGCGGGTTTCTATCCCAGCTTGAAGCAACTCGCGTGTCACTCTGATGAGTTGTGATACAACGAAACAGTCTGTCTGTGGATGATTATATATATATATATATAAAATCAACTTTTGTTGACAGCACGGAGTTCCCTCTCTCTCTCTCTCTCTCACACACACACACGCACTCTCTCTCTCTCTCTCTCTCTCTTTCTCTCCATTCCTTCTTTTCATCCAACGCTCCTGGCAGTGTTCGCGCAACGCTCCTAGTGTTTGCACAAAGCTGATGTATGTAATTTTTTGTTCATCAAGCAACACTGGCACGCCCATCTGTAGGGGTTCATGAGAGAACATCACATTGCTGTTCGTACTTAGATCTTACTTGTTTAGTGTGATAAGAAGTAAGCGGCCGTACAGCTACTGTTCTGTGGGATGTTGCTTCCAGGATTTGCACAAAACAGCAAGTAAAATTCTTGCATAGATTTTTTCAAGCTTTTTTTTTTCGTTAGAGTCCAAGTGGTTCCTCCATACAGTATTACTGACACATCCACACCTTGAAGGAAATCTCGTTTTATTTCATTAGAGAGATCAGATTTACATATGATTAATAACACGATAATAGTAGTTCATGTATTTCCTATGTGTAGGCTGACATGGCTTTCAGTTGATGAGATATTGCTGCCGAGGTATATGAAGTGGTCTTCTAATTCTAGAGGCTTACCACTTAAAGTAGAAAAGACCCTTTTTTTATTTAAAACGCATAAACTTTGTTAAATTTGTGTTTACGTAGAATCCATTGTCTCCTGCTGCTTGCTGTAGGCTATACAGTTGGGATTCTGGTTTGGTAGGTGTATTTTCGAGAAGCGTTAGATCATTAGCGCAGTCTGTATCGGCCAAAGATAGCTCGTTATAGAAGGTGAAGATGTCCATTTCAGCACAAGCAATAGTGGAACTGTTGTAAGACATAATTGCTGTGCAGGGATTGTAATTAAATGTAGCGCTCATCATTCTCAGTTGGATTTTCTCCATGCTATTTTGTGATTTTTATGCACGAGGACTGAGAAGCCTTGCTACACTTAAAATGGTGGCATCGACGGAATTCTTTTATGTAGATACTGACATAAATGTTAACCCATGACCAGGAACAGGGTAGTTTAGTTTGTTTGTGTGTTATTTTTATAGCATATAAACCTTCTCGGGTTATTTCATGTCAAATCAATCCTTTTAGAAGGACAGTAGTGGTACTATTTAACTCATAGATGGGAAGATAAGGGGATTTGTATCTTTCCCAAGAGGTACTATTTACCAATCCCTCCGCTCAGGCAGGATGTGACACAAAGTCATTTTTTAAGCGGAGTTTAACAGGTTTGAATTCAGAGTTTTCCTTCTCCTAGACTAGTTTTCCTTTTCCTAGACTAGTTGCCTAACCAAGGCTGAAGAACCTAGTCTGTCCTACTATTTACCCATAGCTGGAGAGAGAATAATTGGATTCATACCTTTCCAAGGGTATTAGTGCTATGTGAAATGCAATCAGTCTCGTCCAAGATTTGAACTCGTGTCGCCGTGTCCATTTCCTACGACGATAACGACTACACCACGGGCACCTCTTTCCCAAGAGGTATTTGTCCGAAAGTGAACGTAATAGCGCGATTAGAGTTCGAACTATGATTCCGCAGTCCAGCGCTTTAACCATTATACCACGGGGTATTTTAGTTTTAGTTGTCTATGGTAATATCTATGTTCATATACGTATATGATATTTGTATTCTGTTCGAAACAAATATTTATATTTCAAGATAATCTCTTTCTCTGTCAATGCATTTGGTTTGGTTTCTTTGTTTAATGGCATATCAACTCTTTTTAGGTTATCTAATGCCAAAGCCATTCTCCTAGAAGAACAGTAGTGGTACTATGTAACCCATAGCTGGGAGGATAAGGGTGTTCATACCTTTCCCAAGGGTATTTGCCCGAAAGTGAACGTAATAGCGCGACTGGAGTACGAACTCGCGTACTACGATTCCGCAGTCCATCGCTTTAACCATTACACCACGAGGACACCCCCGTCAATGCATTTAATTACACGATGACTATTTCTCAAGTAAATTCGACATTATAGATTTAAATTTCGAATGAAATAGCAAATAACGACGTGTCAAGACACAGACATACTGATCCGTTCATCCTAACATATCAAAAGGTTAACCAAAGTGGTTATTGTTGATTCTAGTCGAACTAGCCCGTATGCCAGAGACAGGCAATGAGAAATGGGTTGGGCAAGGAAATGAGGAATGAGAGAGAGAGAGAGAGAGAGAGAGAGAGGCGGGGGGAAGGAAATGGAAGAAGAAAAGAAGTGATAGATAGAATGAAAGAGATTTTTCTAGGAGTGGTGGATGTTTTCATCTCTGCCCAAATTGTTAGCTGCGAAGTTCCTGGCAACAGGGACATCACAGAATATTTTGGGATAAATCTTTCCCCCTTTTTCAATGTCAGTGTGGTGAGGTGTTGACTTACCGGAATCCGGAAGCCCTAGTGGTTGCAGACAGGTCATATTATTAATCCGCTTCCTCTTTCCTCTCAGTCAATGGGGGCCAAGTATTTTAAATGTAGGAACAATATCCCCTAATATCCCTGGAAAACGACTGTCGCAGATTCGTATCATATATACACATTATTCAACGTCAAGGTTGACATTGGTTGTAACAGATTTGTCAGTACTACTGTTGCCTTGGGAGATTGGTTGACAAAAATTATCACCTATCCACTCTCTATTAAGTCAGACATTGTGACATGCCATGACATTGATGAAACATTTTTGTCAATATATCTGATGGAAATATCGAGCAAGGGTGTATGATTTCATGCCTTTCTTCTTCAAAGTAAATACATTTTTAGACGACATACAATATAATGGTTCTGATTACAGAGACACCAATTCATGCTTAGCACAAGATTATATAAGCGGTCTCAGGTGACTAGCAATGGAAGCTGAGGGATGTGGATTCATGCCTTTTCTAAGTCTACCTGTGATAAGAGAATAGACCAGACTCAGGTAACCGAGAAAAGGACAGAGCGGAAGGAATCGCATTCATGCCTTTTTAAAAAATATTTGTGCAAAGGGACTGAGTATAGGAATGTAGACTCATGCCTTTCTCAAGAATATTAGCGGAAAGGACAGATCACAGGAATGTGGATTCATGTTTTTCCCGGAGTTTATCAGTGCTGAAACTAGATAAACAATCCCGGCAATAAGACGGATGACAGGGGTGTAGATTCATCCCTTTCTCAAGTATATTTGTGCGAAGGTGTAGAGAACAGAATTGTGGATCCATGCCTTTCTCAAGTATAATAGTATCAAAAGACAGGGCACGGGACAGTGGATTCATGCCTTTCTTAAGTATATTAGTGTCAAAGGATAGATCACAGAGATGTGGATTCATGCCTTTCTCAAGTATAATAGTGTCAACGGATAGAGTAGGGGACTGTGGATTAATGCCTTTCTCAAGTATATTAGTGTCAAAGGATAGATCATAGGGATGTGGATTCATGCCTTTCTCAAGTATATTAATGTCAAAGGGACAAACCACAGGGATGTGGATTCATGCTTTTTTTGAGATGTTATAAGTGCAAGAGGAACATGGCCAACTTTAACCGACTATCAGTGGGGATGACTGAAATATGGATTAATGCGCCTCATAATAATTCTTATGGTTAATGAACATAAAACAATCTCAGCCCCTACGACAATCATACAAACAAAATTTCAAGATATGATTTCATGCTTTTATTGTTGTTTTTTTTAATTCCATTTATTTTCATTTTATATAGATTTTTTTTTTTCGATTGTCAATTACGACATATTTTTTCAAGTTCTAGATTCAAATCAGCAATATAAAAATAATCTTTTAATTTGTAAAGAAATTCCACCTAAGTCAAAGATTCGATCTCGCTTTTTAAAAAATGGCTTGAAAAGAAACGCCGCAATTTCTGCTGTTCCGTTTGTTTGCTTTCTTTTCAAGCGACTAATGAGAAAATTTGCATTATAAAATCAGAAAATTTGCATAATATAGTCGGCCAGATGCCTTCTTGGTGCAATGAATAAATTCAAAAAGTTTAGATAAGGTGGATTGGAACGCATCTCTTGTTTCGTTCCCAAGACGATTTTTACAACACTCTTACAAGCAAATCTACCCCGATTATGAAAGAAAAATATTAATAAATAAAAAAAAAAAATAATAAAATAGATAAAACTACTAGAACTCTATATATTACTAAAATTCTGATTATGTATGTTTATATGTATGTGACCATTCATACACACACACATATATATTCATATATATATATTTACTAATTTACTACCTAACAGCATTTACGGTGACAAAGAAAAAGAAAAAAAACCGCTAGAATTCAGAGATAACAATATATCTTGAATCACTGCCCGGGGTAAAAAGAAAAAGGTTATCGGGAGAAAAAAAAAGAAAAGGCCAACCTTGTCACACCAATTGAAAAAAATCAAGAGATACGCAATCAGTTGGTCAAAAGAACAAAAACCCTCCGCAAAATGCTGCAATACTACAATTACAAAGAATGCTCAATACTAGGTAGAGCAAATTACCAAAATTAATTCGCGAGCCGGGACTATCCTATTACAGTTTCGCCTAAAACGGCTCCTCGGGGTACCTAATTCGGAATTAGGTACCCTGAGGAGCCGTTTTAGGCGAAACTGTAGTAGGATACACCCGACTCGCGAATTAATGTTTTACACACACATATATATATATATATATATATATAATTGCGCACAAGTCACTCGTCACAACAATAAACTGAGAAGAATAACTCGTTTTGACCATGCTGGCTCTGCCAAATATGGCAGAGAACTGATTAAAAAAAAATGATGCTATGAATGGACCCCATCCTATATTTCCTGTGAGTCTGTTTCACGCTATGCATTCATCAGGCGGGTAGATGTTACAAACAAATATAGTGGTCGATGATACCTACTTGGGATGAGTATAAATAATTTTGGGAAGTACTCAACTTCCTTTACGAAAGGAGCCATATTAAATAATATAAAAAAAGTAATTATACACTAAGAGGTCCTTTCTTAAAAGGGTCGGAAAGAACAGCACATATATAAATATTAAAAAATATAAGCATGATCTCCTCGTCATACACACACACACAGACACACACACACACACACACACACATAAATATATATATATATATATATATATATATATATATATTTCACATGGCACTAATACCCTTGGGAAAGGTATGAATCATTCTCCGATTGAAGATACACCGGTTCTGTCGGATGAAGAGCATGCTGACTCTACCTTTGCTTAGTTGTAAGACCTACCTGGATAGGACACTAAACTGTTCCTGATTGTAAGGCCCAACTCCTGGAGCTTTAAGGAACATGTAGTACCCCTTAATTGCCATTACTCTCTGGTCCACTCTGACCCAGAGTGGTAGTACATGTGAAAGTCCCTTGAATAGGTTAAATAGAACTAATTAAGGATGTACTTTATTTGAAAGCATTCAACTGAATTCAAATAAATGATTAAAATTGAATTAAATGTCGTTTGGTTTCTTTGTTTAATGGCATATCAACCTTCATAGGCTATTTAAGCCAACGCCATCCTTGTAGAAGAACGGTAGTGGTACTATTTAACCAATAGCTGGGGGATAGGAATTTCTCACCTTTCCCATGATTATTAGTCTGAAAGTAAAAGTAATAACGCTACTGGCGTCCGTACACACTAAGTTCGAGGCAGCAGTGGAGCACATTTGCCGCTATGCCACGGAGAGACCCCGCCAAATTAAATATTAGTGTTAAATGGCAATACTTGAAACTATTTAACTGTGTGTAAACAATAATTTGCTTTTGTTTCGTCGGGTTTTATGGCATATCAAGCACTGTTGGTTATTTAATGTCAAATCTTCTTTATACATATCTATTAGATATATATGATTTGTAAACATTTTGTAGATAACATTTTTAAAAGAGCCTGATCTCATTTAAATGGTTTCAAGTATTTCTATTTACTACCAATTATTTGCCTACACACAGTTAAATGGCCTCAAGGAATGCTATATAACAGTCATGATTTAATATCAGTCATTTGTTTGTTCAGATCGGTTTTAGATGAGTTAAAACTTATTTGTTTGCACATTAGTATTGCTACTCTTTCTAACCAGTTAAATGGTTTCAATAATTGCTATCCAACACTTATATTTCTATTCAATATTACTCATTTGTTTGCATACAGTGATGTGTTTACACGTATTGCAATGTTATAACAATATTTTTATTCAAACACACAATTAAAGAGTTTCAAGTATTGCTATTAAACACTTATAATCCATTTACAATTTTCTTTTTTTAAATAGAGGAATTATATTGTGAATTGATTTACCACGACCAGAAAATCTGGCGAACACCTACGCATGACATACGGTAACACTGCTGATGAGACCTGATGAGATCTAATAAGGTCGAAACAGCTGTCTAGTGTTTTCGTATGTTGTGCGTAGGCGTTCGCCGGATTTACTAATAATCCAATTCAGCATTACACATTCCTTTGCACGCGGTTAAATGGTTCCAAGAATTGCAATGTATCACTAACAATTCAATGAAACACCAGTCATTTGCTTGCACACAGTTAAATGATCAAACAGTTCTTTTTCTAACAATTCAAATAAACTTAAGTCATTCGTTTGCATACCATTCAAACGCCAATCAGCTCTATTTTACCCATCAAGAGGACCCTATCAGGTGCAACCATTCTGATTTAGAGTGGACTTGGGAGCGATGGTAATGAAGGGGTACTCCATATTGCTGAAAGCTCGTCTACTGGAGCCTCACCATCATTTAATATCATATCCAGAACACTTGTTGATTTGTGGGGGTCTCAACCCAAAGTAACCCACAGTCGGCTTATTCTACAGCCCTAGCCAACTGGGCTGAAAAACAGTACCCAGTAATACTTTAAACCATTTAACTCTGTTGAAATAGATGATCCCTAAGTTGTTTAAGATTAATCTTACTTTCGAACTATTCATTTAAAAAATATTATACATATTTATAAGTAAAGTAAATTTGGCGATCGTAGTCGAAGGTGACCTGAAGCTCCCTTTTGGATAACTACTACACCAAGGTGTAGGTCAGGGCGCTACTCCTTTCTTTGCCCTTGATCGTTACCTTATAATGCTGAGTGTTAAGCAAGGTAGCATCAAGTAGCATTTTTTGAGCCTTTGGTATGATTCGACCTGCGGTTGAACCAAGGTCTCCCGGGCCATTGGTGAACACTCTAACAATTATGCCAATATATATATATATGTGTTTGTGTTTGCGTGTGTGCGTGTGTGCGATGTCTCAAAATAGATGCAACCCATTAATATGATAAATATTTATTACTTAGACAAGTGCAATAGCGGTCATTTGGAACGTGTCCAGTAAAAAATGCATTCTTTAAGCTGGAGATATTAATGTTTTGTTAATTGTTATAATCTTAGCTTTAAGAATATGCAATTTTTTAAAAAGTTTCTTGTCTCGATAATAATTCATTATCATATTAATGGGTTTCATCTATTTTAAGACAGTTTTGAATGATTTTGTCTCCAAATAAATAGTGACGCAAACTATTTACCTCTCTTGTCCAAGGCATTGTGATCGTGGATTAATAGTTGTGATAATGTACTACTTTCAAATCTGAAACAAAAAAAACACAACATTATTACTAGTAGAGTTACTAGCAATCACATGGGTCTCATGTAAATTGAGACACCATATATATATATATATATATATATATATATAATTTAGTTTAAATATTAAACATCTTTAATTTACAAATAAACACACTCATTACCTTGATAATGGTTTTGATAAGAACCTAAAGTACTCGATATAACACCAATAGCTAATTTGGAGAAACCATTAACAAATTTTAAGCTTGAAACATAAAAAAGTTAAAAATTAACGACTCTTGAAAGAAAAAATTCAAAAAAATTCAAAACAAGGATTTATTTTATTTAAACAAACCTGTTTAAATATACACATATGTGTGTGCGTGTGCGTGTGCGTGCGTGTGTGTTTATGTGTGTATATTTATGTTTATGTGTGTGTGCGTGTTTATGTGTGTGTGTGTGTGTGTGTTTATGTGTGTGAGTGTGCGTGTGTGTGTGTGTGTGCGTGTGCGTGCGTGTGTGTTTATGTGTGTATGTTTATGTTTATGTGTGTGTGCGTGTTTATGTGTGTGTGTGTGTGTTTATGTGTGTGAGTGTGCGTGTGTGTGTGTGTGTGCGTGTACGTGTGTGTTCATGTGTATGTGTGTGTATGTGAGTGTGTATGAACAGGTTTTGGTATTAAATAATCATCAAGGGTTGATATGTGATTGAACTAAATAACCCCAGCCTAAAAATACGCAAAACCCTATGCAGGAACATTTTGGTTCCTTCCTATATGGAAATGACTTTGTTTCCTGATGTCATATGAAGTGGTTTAAGTATGCTGAGGAATTACGAGAGCGTAACTTGAAAGGTCAAGGAATAGAAACAGAAAAATCACTCTGCTAACCTGCTAGCTACGTGCCGTTTCCCGTGTCTTGCCGGATATTTTATACATTACTTAAAATAAATCCACCATGAAATAAAAATATCAATTTAATTTTTCTATCTTGGAGGAAGTCTGAAATTCCTCAAATTTTGGGATGGAACTCTTTCCACTCTTACTCTCTTTCTGATCCACATGCGCGTGCGCGGAGAAGTCATCCCCCACGCACATACGCACGTACACAAACACACATACGCACTTGTACAAATACAGCCACATATGTATATATATATATATATATATGCATATTTATATACAAGCATGTATAGAAACACTCACATACACACAAGCACACACACACACCCACACATATATATATATATACGAGGATCATTAAATAAGTTTCCAGACTTTTTTGTATGGGTACTTTTATTGATAGTACACACATGAAACTCTAGTCCTCTTCGAAGTAATCTCCTCCGGCTGCAATGAACTTGTTGTACCGTTCCTACAAATTCTGGAAGGTCCCATGGAAGTCCTCTTGTGTGAGCGTGTCAATGACCTTCATCACAGCCTCTTTCATCTCATCAATTGTCTCATAATAACAGCCTCTGAGCTTAGAGAATAACCAAAAGTCACAAGGAACAAGGTCTGGACTATCGGGAGGCTGAGGAACTTTCTTGATGCCCAACTTGGTCAAATAGTCTGTGACAAGGATGGGGTTGTGGACTGGTGTATTGTCCTGGTCGAAATGCCACTGACCCGATTTGAAGAGTGCTGGCATCTTCCCTAGGAATCTCTTCCTGAACTCCCTTAAAACCTCAACATAGTAACCCTAAGCCTAACCCTTTGGCCAATCAACTCTGGTGTTCTGACTTCCTTACTCCTCCCACACCTCTCATCATCCCTCACAGACTCCCTGGCTTCCTTGAATCTCTTTTGCCACTCAAAAACTGATGCGTGATTCATACAAGATGTTCTCTTTTTATTTATATAGTGTTGTTGAAAATTCTCCACCCGACTAAGAATCTAATAACTTTGGATTATAATGTCCAACTGATATTATACTCATTCCTGTGTTCCATAAACTCAACGTATTCTTTCTCAAGTTGGTTTAACTCTTTCAAAGAATTCAACAATAATAATGATAATAATAATAAGTCACTTTCTTCTTGGTTTGGTCAAGAACTTTTCGGAAACGCATCTTTTCTTGCCTTATGTACGAAGTGTGGTCACACAGTATCGATACTGAATCTGATTTTTTAGAACTATGCATTTTAATGTTTAAATGAAGACATGTATACAGCTGGGCCAATTGTATTATAAAGGGATGACATCTGGACGTCTAGACAGTAGTCTAAAGAAGTCAGTGCCGATTTTTGATAATTTTTTTATCAGCAGTCTCTTGATCAGTAGTTTTCTGCCAAACACCCTATGACCGAAATGAGTCAAACCCCATATTTTCCTGACTAACCTGTTTCCGAAAATGGT
Organism: Sepioteuthis lessoniana; assembly: GCA_963585895.1. Lineage (NCBI taxonomy): Eukaryota > Metazoa > Mollusca > Cephalopoda > Myopsida > Loliginidae > Sepioteuthis > Sepioteuthis lessoniana. Next base: position 54,937,384 of record OY757934.1, on the reverse strand, counting down.
AATTCATCCCAGAAGCAAGCTTAGGGGATCCGATGGACAATAAAAGAAATACCTACACCTTCACACCATATAAAAAGAGAAGAGTCCGAGGAGCTTCGACTAATGGTCAGCTCACTGGAATAAGTACTTCAAATGCTTTGATGCTTTGAATATTTTTTTCAAACATTCTATTATCCATGTTTGTGGAATCATATAATACGCGTTTCTCTAATCATAGCTACATTTTCCTCGCTATTAAAGGAAGACCCAGTGATTTAGTGACTAATGTGCTGGACTATGACATCGCAGTAAGCGAGTTCGAACCCCAGTCACGCTATTACGTTCACTTTCGAATTAATACCTTTGAGAAAAGTATGACCTCCGTTATCTCCTGGCTATGGATTAAATAGTACCCACAAAGCCATTCTACAATGATTGCTTTGGTATCAAATAACCCACGAAAGTTAATATGCCATTAAATAACCTCCAAATCTTTAATTCTTTTAGAATGTGCTGGTCTGTATATAATTAGCCTTTTTTTCTTTTGCGGAATACTTTTTATTTTTCAGGAAATGACCCGCCCAGCAGGTTTTAATTGAGTAATAGTTCTCTTTTCTTGTTTGGTTTGGATCTTCCACGTCATATATGCAAACACGTTATTGGTCGGTAGTTGTTTGGAATGAGGGATAGTGTCAATGTTGAATTAAATATCTAGCAGTCGCTAGAAAATATTGAATGTCGTGGTTATGTTGAAAATACTCTGAAAGCGCGTGTACGTATGCCTGTGTGTTTAGAAAATAATTATACTATCGCCATCAATGGTTTTTGTTACAATAACAATGGACACTCTACAGAAAAAATAGTGAAATCTGGTTACATAGTAAAAATCTCAATATACGAGGGAGTAAGGTGTTAGAAAAACTGACATACAAATCGCTAATAATGTCCTCCGATACTATAAAAAAGTATTACATAATTATTTTAAAGTGTATCCTATATATATATATATATATATATAAACAGGGTGCGGAAGCAAAATTAGGAATGTTCTAGTATGATAGTAAACGACTCTATTATAAAACAAGATTAATTCTAATTTTTAAAGAATAAACAGCAAAATAAGAAGATAGACACTAAACAGTAAATTTACCCAATATGGCTGCCATTTTTTTCAGTTATTGTATCCTGACGCCTTCGAAACGATTTGCATGCCTTCAAAATAAATTCTTCAGACATTCTTCCTCAATTGCAGCGAACCAATATTTGGCTGGGATGCTGCATTTGATTTGTTTTCCAAAACGTTCCATATAGCGTAATGAAGTGAATTAAGTTCTTGATTTAAATCTTCTTTAATCGCTGTCCTCACAGTTTACTCGTGGACTTTTAATTTATTATTGTGCTTTCTTATTGACTTTGGGGGTCCTTCTTAATCGCCGTAGCAAGATCAGTTAAAAAGCCTTCTTTTCTTTTCTTTTTTTTTTGTATAATCCTCCACGACCACTTTTACTTAAAAAGCTCTTTTTCAGTAAAAAAAAATTCTTTGCTGTGTAGAGGGTAGTCAAAAAAACTTTAGAAAATCATAGATTCTTTGTCGTTTCTTTTCTTTCTCACTCGTATTGGGCTGAATTATCATAGTAAAAAAAGTGCTTGAATAATGGAGCTAATCATTAAAATTTAGATTATCGCGTTTTTTTTTTCTCCAAAAATTAGAGTAATCAGACTATAATAAAAGGTTTTAAAAATTATTCCACTCTTTCCTTCCGCAGCCTATAAATATATATATATATAGTCATCCACAGACTGACTGTTTCGTTGTATCACAACTCTTCAGTGAGAGTAGACCCGCGAGATGCTTCAATCTGGAATCAAACCAAGCATGACTTTTCGTCTGTCGGATATTTAACCGCTAAGCTATAGACATTTCAGCGTAAGTGAAGGAATTTTAAGGTATATATTCATATACGCTTATCAGCTACTGGAGTTCTCAATCCATGAGAAGAGCTTTACATTTACGCGCATGTGGCAGCCGGAAATCTTCCCCTCAAGTGCTCAACCTACGGAGAGTGCATATATATATATATATATATATATATATATATATATATATATATAACATTAATTCCTCCATTTAAATATATATATGTATATATATATATATGTTTGAGTCGGGAAAAATTTCCATTTTAGAAAATATAATTCATTCATAAATGCTTTAACAGAGAATAAATTTGGATTAATAGTATATTTGCTATTATTTGGAATCCACTCTTGCCATTTATCAGGTAGCTTGTTGATTTCTTTCAAAGAAAATTCAATTGATTTTGAGCTCAAGAACATTTTTTTTTCTCAACATTTTCACTTGATCTTCTGGGCACATTTTTTTTATCATTCAGAACATTTTGTAGAGAAGGAAAAAGATGAAAACCACTTGATGCATGGTCTGGTGAATCTGGTGGATGAGGTATAACTGACAGAGTCAGAGCCCAGTACTTTTTTCTACATGATTCAAGTTGAATATCACTTTGCGTTTATATAAAAAAGCACAACACTTCTCCAGTTATCGAAGGCGAGGCGTTTTCTTTGAGGATTTTATTTACGCGTAGCGGCTATTGCGAGAATAAGTCAGCATTGAGTGTCTGACTGCAGATTAAAAATGAATCATATCGCGGTGATCCCACCATACACATTGCATAAGTTTTCTTTCAAAAAACTCAGCTTTTACCTATGAGTCCATCAGACCCAAAATACTTGGTCTGATGAACTTGTGTGTATGTGTGCCTAAGTTTTGTACGTTTGATTGCTAGTGTGTTGGTGTCCCTGCTGTTGCACGCGCAGATATATATATATATATATATATATATATATATATATATATATATATATATATATGAGTAACAACACATTCACAAACACACTAACATTCAAACATACAAAACCTTAGGCACACATGCACACAATTAAAATCATCTTTCAAACAAAAAATTAACCGTATTAATTGGTATTTTTTGAAAACCTTTCACTCTGAAGAATGAGTTAAGCATGAAACCCTAAGTCATAGACACTACCAGGTGATGTATATATAACTTTATCTGCGAATTTAAGATACTGACCACTGTAAAAAAAAAAGATTCCAAATTGTCACATTTTCAGAATTATATATATATATATATATATATATAAGGGAAAAAAATCATCGCTGTCACGTCAAACAATGGTAAGATTGTATAAAATATATGAATTATCATTACCTTATCAGAACAAAAAAATATTTCGAACAGAGTGAAAGTAATATATATATATATATATATATATATATATATATATATATATATATATATATATATATATCGTCTAATTTTCATTGAGTAATAAGTAGAAATATCTAGAAAATTCTCGAGAAAGAACAATGCTAAATTATTCTTACTAAAATTCAAATTAAAACGAATTAAGAATACTTTCTTGGAGTTAGATCAAAAGATTGTAACCACAGTTGTGTGGAATTTGAAGAAACCTCAAGTACTTATTTAAGTAAGTGCTTTTAACCCATTTGAATAATAATGATAGTAATAATGATAATAATAGTCGCATGATGTTTTGATAAGCGAATCTAGCAAATTAGCCCCAAATGAATAAAAAAGTTCGTATGGAAAGGTTGGCGATCCACTAAGAATTGTGCAAGAGATTAAAATTCGATCTTACTGACAAATTGTATATGCACTAACGAAAATCTGTCCATGAAAAAAGATTCATAGAATTTTCTGAAACTTTGAGATACAAAAAGATAATCCAATCTTTGCCAGAAGACCAGACCAATCAACCAAAAAAAAAAAGAAAATTCTCGTTTGAAGCATCCATACATTTGTTTTTCTTCCCAATTTTTCTAGATTTTTTTTTTGTTTTTCTGTGTGTTCTCAGGTTGACATTTCTGTTTTTTGATGCAGCAATTAGTCTTTCTTTGCTTTTTTTTTGTCTATTCTTCAAGTCTTTGAATTGTTGCATCTGCGCAATATTTAAAGCTGGAGAGTTCTCTTCTTCCTTCTTTTCTTGATTCATTCAGTCTCTATGTAATCTCTCGGATGTAAGGTCTTATGCATCAATTTCCCTAACGTTTGGTCCATTCTAAGTCTATTTCCGCCTATGGGCGTTCTTCGAGTCCTTGTAATTCTTTTTCAATGTGTTTTTTTTTTATCTATTTGCCCTTCCTGCTATGTTCTTTCTATTCCCATATTTTACATCAAAATCGCTTAGCATTTTCCACCAACTTGCTGGCTGAATTTCGTTTCTGTATTGCTTAACCTTATAACAGTATCTTTTAAGTCTTCCTTCTTTCGCCAATATCTTTTGATTTATCTCTTCAAGTTGCATTATCACGTTTGTTTGTTTTGTTTTTGTCTTTTCATCCCAACATATCTCCGTGTTTTTCCTTCCTAAGCACTTTCGCTTGTTGTTTCGCAATTTGAGTATCTGTCCTTCTAGCCTAACTTTCAAACAAGGTTTTCTATTTCTGTTCGGGTTCTTTTGGGGAACACTGTTTTTATCACAGAATAATTTTGCTCTTGTTTAAATTAGCTCATTTACTTCAGTGATGTTGCATGTTAGGATATTGGGTAATCATTTCTTTAGCTTTTAGGTCTCTACCTTCTTTTTTTCTAGTCTTATTTCCTGAGGGATGGTAACGTGTCTTTTTGTATAATCAAGTTTTTTTTTATTAACGTTATATCTATTTTGTCTTTTTTCGTTAACAATGGTTTGCTCGTACTGAGGGTGCGTGGTTTTTTTGGCTTTCTACATTTTGTGTTTCCATTCGCTTAACAGGCTTCTATTTATCAGTATTTAGAATTTCGATTCGGGTGGGGGATCTTGTTGATATTCTTCTTTATTTACTTGTTCACATTTTTCTAGTGTCTCAGAATCAGAAAACTAACCGTTCTTTAAAATCATTCTAGTGTGGTTAGCAAGTTTTGGGCTTCTTATATTAAATCTAGCGGATATTGTCCAAATTTTTATCACTCTTTATCTATACCCTCTTTGTTTAGAATTGCCAATAAAATAACAGTGAAGTACGTTTTTGTCTTCTCTAGTCCATTTTTTCTGTTATTGTCTCTAAGTTGTGTAGTTGCTTTGGTCGTTGTTTGTATACTTAAGATTAGAACAGCCAACATTCGCAGGATACCGTTCACATCCTTCTTGTTGGCAATTAAGGGAGCACCTGGATATCATGACACCCAACCCTGTTGTCTGGGTGACAAGTTGAATTAAGTTTAGATTTATCATTTTTCGTCGGTCGTAAATTGTGGCGATACGAGACCCACGGGTTTATTATTATTTGTTCTCTTGTAACAGATATTATTCAGTACTCTAACAAATTAGAGAACACTTTAGCCGGTCACAGAAATATGTACTCTGGTTTTAAATTTACGAAGTTTTAACTAATTTCCATAGTTACTTAAAAAAACCCTGTGTGGCTTATATCTTCATTCATTACCTTAGCTACTACATCTTGGTTAGACTAGTTTTCAACTGATACTACTGTTAAGTTGTTTAAACACGAACTTATTTGGGACATTCGTCAATCCCCAATCTTTGCTCAGCATTTCAAGTATTCTAAATCCTTTACACCATCATTATCTGACACTTTTTGTTGTACGGCTTTTTGACAAAAAGAGTTCTAGTCACATGACTTATGATTTGGAAGCGGACAATATCCTACTACTTTTATGTTCCTTTTCCAACTTTAAAAAAAAAATCTTTTTCTACATTTCTTCTCTCCCTCGATACACACATTCATATGAAAATTATCTTTAAAATTAAAAAGGAAAGCATCAAAAATTATTTCGATAGTATGTCAAAAATATTTACAGACAAGAGACAGTTTTTAGCATATCAACAAAGAAAAATAAAAAAATTCTCCGGCAAGGTTCAAGAATTTAGCAATCTTTATTCCAAGTATCACCCTATCTAGTCGCTTTCTTTCTTTCTTTCTTTCTTTCTTTCTTTCTTTCTCTGAAGTTTGAGTTACAGCAAGTCTCCTCAAGCCTCCAGGAATCTTCTCCGTATTCTGGCTGATCTCAGTAATCCAACCGTTTGGATGGTCTTCACTCGTCATGTCATTTCCAAGTTCTCCAGTCCCTTTATTAATCCTTCGGTGACTGCACTAAGAGCACCATTTACAATTGGTATAAACGTCACTTTTATGTTCCACAGTTTGTTAATTATTGTAAGGTCTGGTCATCTGACCGAGATTAGGTGATCCGTTTGTATCTCAAAATCACAGGGGAATTTGTGAGTGTCATTCTCCAGGAGAGATGCTGGATTGTGCTTATACCACTTGTTCGAATGGTCGAACTGAAATTTCTTGCACAATTCCCAGTGGATCCCCTTCCCTTCTAATTCGTGTCTTGTCAAAAACTTTTTCTGGGCTAATTTGCTGCATGTGCTTAATCGTTTCGTCTCTATCACCATGTAACCTACGGCTATATGTTACGTCTAATCTATTCTTGCTTTGATATAGTTGGTCCTTTTGGCGTTGTTTTGTGCTTATTATTATTATTATTATTTGGGAGTTTTTCGTGCCAGCGTTAGTTAATAGTTTTTCGCTGGAGTCTGAGTGACAGCAAGTCTCCTCAAGTCTCCAGGACTCTTTGTATTTTAAAGCCGATCTCAACGATGCTGTAGTTTGGATGGTCTCCACTCGTCCTCTTATTTTCAACTCCTCCAGTTCCGGTACCAATCCATTGGTGATTGTACCGAGCGCTCGAATAACAACTAGCATCACCGTCACTATTATCATTACTTGAACTACTAATACAATATGCGAGTTTTTCGCACCAGATTTAACTGGTGTTTTTTCACCGAATCCTGATTGATAGCAAATCTCCTTTATTATTATTAGTTTTTTGAGTTTTTCATCCAAGGTTAACTGATGGTTTCTCACTGGGCTTTGAGAGACAACAAGTCTCCTCATGTCTTTGGGACACTTCTCAGTATTCTAGACAAAAACTGTAGCTTGGCTTATCTCCATTCGTCCTCTTATTTTCAAGTCCTCCAGTCCCTATATCAATTTTTTTGGTGACTGTACCAACTGCACCAATTACAATTGGTATCATCGCCACTTTCATGATCCACAGTTTTTTCAATTCCCTAGTAAGGTCCAGGTACTTATTCTTGTTTTCGCTTTCATTCAATTTTACTCTGTGGTCAGCCGGGACAGTAAAGTCCATGATTAGTAAGTTCTCTCTTTTATTTTATCTTTTGTTGACTATAATGGAGTCTAGTTGTCTGGCCGAGATTAAGCGATCCGTTTGTATCTCAAAATCCCAGAGGAATTTGAGCGTCTCATTTTCCATGGCGGATTCTGGGTTGTGTATATACCATTTATTTGTATAGTGAAATTTAAATTTCTTGCACATTTCCCAGGGGATCACCTGGCCAACCCAGTCGATTCTAGTCTTATAATATTTCTCTATACTAGTTTGCGGCATTCACTTTTCGTCTGTATCACTACATAACCAACATTTGCTATTTTGCTGCGTCTTATCTATTCTTGCTTTGATATAATTGGTCCTTATGGCGTTGTTCTGCGCTGATATTAGAAGAGATTCAGTTTCTCTCTAAAGGTTTCTCTTTCTTGGCCACGTCGAAGTTTTCTCGCGTGGGGTGCCGCTTGTTTATCGCTTAGAATATTGTTTTTTTCCCATTTTTGTTTTCTACTTATTGTTTTATCTGTTGAACCTCATATTGTCAGTATTGTTTGTGGTGGCTGTAATAAGGTGCCTGTGGTTTAATGGTTATCTTCGTGGGAAATGGACACGGCGACACGAGTTCAAATCCTGGACGAGACTGATTGCATTTCACATTGCACTAATACTCTTGGGAAAGGTATGAATCCAATTATTCTCTCTCCAGCTATGGGTGAATAGGAGGGCAGATTAGGTTCTTCAGCCTTGATAATGCAACTAGTCTAGGAGAAGGAAAACTCTGAATTCAAACCTGTTAAACTCCGCTTAAAAATTGACCTTGTGTCATATCCTGCCCGAGCGGAGGGGTTTGGTAAATATAGTAATAAGTCTCTTTTGCGTTTTTCTATGTAGTCTTTGAGTGGTTGTATCGATGCATCAACGTTATCTTTCTAGTCGTCTTCCTCATTTTCTTGACACATATAGTCCGTCAACGTCAACTCTAGGATGTAAGGCCTTATGCATCGTCATTAGTTTTCTTGTTCTCTGGTTCATTTGCTGAAATTCTTCTCTAGTCCACTTCAAGAAATATCCTGATTATTTTACGAGAGTGACAGCCCAGGTATTTATCCCCTTAATAAGGTTCTTGCTATTTAGTTTGTTTTTGTGTACCTTTATGGTTCTTCTGACATATTATTTGTAAATTTTTTCTCTCATCTTTACTTGTTTGATGTTGTCTGCTTCCAATATTTCCAAGTATTTGTACGTTTCCTGATAGGTCGAATGACTGATAAGTTCTGATTGTTATATAGCAATACTTGGAACCATTTAACTGTATGCAAAAATGACCTCAGGCTCGTTTAAAAATGTTATCAAGAATGTGTTTGCAATTCATATATATGATTTGGCTATAACTTACAATGGTTGGTGTAACATGAAACCTTAACAAACTAAACAAACAACGGAAATATCAGAGAATTTTATGCATCTCATTCTCCAGGACGGATTCTGGTCTGTTCATGTACCATTTGTCCGTATAGTCAAATTTCAGTTTCTTGCACAATTCCCAGTGGATCACCTTTCCCACTCAGTCGTATCTAATCTTGTACTCTCTTTGCGCTGGTTTGCTACATTCTTTTATGTGATCAATCGTTTCTTCTCCATCACCACATAACACACACACTTGCTATTCTATTACGTCTTATCTACTTTCACTTTGGTCATTATAGTGTCATTTTGTGCTGCTATTAGAAGAGATTAAGTTTCTTCATTATTATTATTATTATTACAGCTCGGTGGAGTTAAACAAACAGGACAAAATGAACACTTTTCTGTGACTATGAATAACATTATCAGCCATTTTACAAAAAAAAACAAACAAAAAACACGAAATTGAAAGGTTTTTATAGCCTGTAATTTGTGAGTCAAATATCAACACATTTGGAAGAGCCCTTTGAATAACAAGGAACATTTCAAAAAACAAATCTTTCAAGCATTTGTAAGTCTAACTAGAACATGAGCAAATGAAGAACTAAAGCGTTGATGTCGGAATTGAAATAAAAAGTGTTAGTACAACATTTTTCCCGAAATTCCTCTAATGCATCTTATCGTAAAGTAGGCAGTGAAAGACAATTTGCTGGTTTTAAAAAAAAAGTTAAATATTGAGGTAAGTAAAACATATATTCTCTCAAGTACGTGAATTATGGAAAGTAGTGTTACACATCCACAAAACTCCATTACATACACTAGTACATATATGTATATATATATATATATATATTTATATATATATATATATATATATATATATATATATATATATATATATGTACATATATATATGTATATATATCGTCATCATCATGTCACGCCACCAGCGCAGATCTCTCTGACTCTCTCCCGTCACCCTTCTCTATCGTCCATCGCTTCCGGTAGGTCTTCAAGGCTACATCCTGTATCGGCATGTATAAAGGTTCTAACTAGTCGTCCTGCTTCTGCTTGTCCATGTGAAGTGGTCCACAGGAGTATGTCACTTATAATTTCGTCCCTGCTTCTCCAGCAGTGTCCCACATGATGTATATATATATATATATATATATATATATATATATATATATCATTGCTTTAATGGCTGATGTATCTACAGAGGGAATGCTTGATATCTTGGTTGCTTTTTGTTGGTTGGTTTTATGGAATATCAAAACTTATTGGGTTCATTCTTGCTGCTGTAATTCTTTTTTTTTATTGTAATTATATGATTATAAGTACCAATTCTTTCTCAGTAATAATCATTTGTTGTTACTGGATTATATGGTTTCAAGTGTTCCTATCAATTCCAAAAGGTTGCAAACAATGAAATGATTTCAAGTATTCAAACCAAATACAAATGATATGCACAGTTTTATGATATCAAGTATTTTTATCAAATGTAATAACAAAAACTAAGAATTTCATATTATTTTAACTAAAGGTGTCTATCACTTGCGTAAAGGGGTTTATAAATCAAATATGTTTTAACTCTCTGCAAATGTTTATATATATATATATATATATATATATATATATGTGTGTGTTTGTGTGTGTGTGTGTGTGTGTGTGCGTGTGTGTGTGTGAGGGGGTGGGTGTCTAGGTGTGTATTGCATCTGTATTTCACTTTAAATCAAATGTTGCATACTATTTACCCACCAATAAAATTGATCCAATTTATTCACTAGCAAATATATCACTTCTATTGCATGGGGACTGCCAAAACTGGGAATGGTAGTCTTCGCAACTTAATGGCTAAAGTGGTGGCCTGCTAACTCGAAGTAAGCGATTTCGAACACTAGTCGTGCTATAACATTCAATTTTGGACTAACAACTTTGTCTAGTCTTAGACTTACCTAGCTACAGTTTGATACATTCACTAATGTGATTAACTGTTTCGTCTCTATCATCACGTAACCTATATTTGCTATTTCTTTGTATATTATCTATCTTCGCTTTGATATTATTATTATTTCTTGCTTAACTTTTGGTTTCTTACAATCCTTTACCAGGTCTTTACCCAAGACCTAGCATGAGGGAAGATAGTGCTTATATCTGTTATATGTATTTATGTATCTACAGCCACTTTTTGGTCATCAATCAGCCACAACAGAAGATGAGCTGTTCAGGAATGTACAATTCTTTTGTATTACGTATTGGCTGGGACAGCCAGATATCTTGTAAATACGTTTATCTCTCCTTTTTTTTTTTCTTCCACTAATACTGGTAAAATGGTAGTTTTATAGTGCTACATTATCTTCGTTTCTATTTTCAGGTGTTTTTATTTACCTGCGTTATTGTACTCTTTTGCTGATATGTAATCATAAATTGATACCGACAAATCAATTAGAAGGCATATTATTCTTTTCGTCCTCAACTACCATATCTGATCTGTTACTCTTTATGTTTCAATCTGTTTGGATTGCAAAATCCCAGAGAATATGGTAGGTATCCTCGTGGTGTAATGGTTAAAGCGATGGACTGCGGAATCGTAGTACGCGAGTTCGTACTCCAGTCGCGCTATTACGTTCACTTTCGGGCAAATACCATTTGGAAAAGGTATGAACCCCCTTATCCTCCCAGCTATGGGTTAAATTATACCACTACTAGTTCTTCTAGGAGAATAGATTTGGCATTAAATAACCTACAAAGGTTGATATGCCATTAAACAAAGAAATCAAACCAAACCCAGAGAATAGTAGCTTCTCTGGTTGGTATTTATAGCGCTTATAATTAATATTATTTAACTTGCTATTTTTTCACACCAGTATTAGCTGATGGTCTTTTACTGGTCTCCGCGACGTTTTTCATTATTCTAGCCGATTTTAACCGTGCTGTATTCTAGATAGTCAAGGTTCTTCATCTGATTTTCGATTCTTCCCGTCCTCTTTTCAAGCCTTTGCGAATCCTTATAAGCGTACTAACTACAATTGGTATGATGATCTCCCTCATATTCCACAGCTTTTTTTAGTTCTCTGGCAAGGTCCAAGTATTTGTCTATGTTTTTGTTTTCTTTCATTTTCATTCTTTGGTCAGAAAGAACGGCGCAATCCAGAAGACAAGTTTTATTTTTTTTAAATAATTAGCACTATCTTGTCTTCTGGGCGAGATTAGGTGTTCCGTTTGTATTATCATTATTCTAAGTTATTCACACAGATTGTATTTTTATTATTCTAAGTTATTTACACAGCTTAGCTGATGTTATTCACTGGTGTTATTATTATTATTATTATTATTATTATTATTATTATTATTATTTCACTCGTTGTGAGTTTTTCACACTAATGTCTACTGGTTGATTTTTTTACTCGAGTCTGAGTGACAGCAAGTCTCCTCGTGTCTCCAGGATCTAGTATTCTCGCCATTTTCGACAATGCTGTGATATGTATGGTCTCAATTCTTCCTCCGATTACCAGTTCCTCCAGTCTTTTTTTCCAAGCTCTTGAGGACTGTTCCCACTATTATTGGTACCACCGTCACCCTCATATTCCACAGTTTTTTTTTTTAGTTATCAGGTAAGATCCATGTATTTCTCTATTTTTTAGTTTTCTTTTATTTTCACTCAATGGTCCCCCTAAATGGCAGAATCAACAAGATTACCAGTGATTTTTTCTTATTATTAACACTAGATCTAACCTTCTGCTTGGGATCGGGTGATCGCAAAATCCCAGAAAATTTTATGTGACTCATTCTCTTGGACAGTTACTGGTGTATACATATACTATTCGGTAGTATAGAAATATTTCATCTCTTGCCCAATTCCCGGTTGATTACCTTTCCAACCCAGTGGTGCCTAGTTTTGTACTAGTTTGCTGTATTCACCTATCAAGTGATTAATCGTCTCATCTCTGTCTCCACATAACCTACACTTGCTACAACTGGTCCTGTGTAAATTTTTCACACCAGCTTTAACTGGTGGTTTTAACGGATATCTGAGTGACTGTTCCATTCCTCTGATCTGAGGAACTCTTCTATGTAGGATTATATCCAACTTCCTACTAAGTCAGATTTGACATGAAGTAATTTTATAGTGATCGACCACTCTCAAATCAAAACTGGTGCATGGCAATTTACAAAAAAATGCTTGGTTCCTTCATCATTCCTCTTCAGTGGGCCCTCAAGCGCCGAGTACTAAAATCACTTCTGCTCCTTTTAGAGAGGCCCGAGGGAAGGCCTTCAGGGACCCGAAATCTTATAAGTATCCCAGCTGGTTTTAACTTTGGATCGTCTTGATTCTTCCTCTTACATCAAGTTCGTCAACTGTCTTTTCCCAGTTCTTCATGATTATTCCAAAGGCTCCAATTGCGATTGGTAATATCGTCGCCTTCATATTACACATTTTTAGCTTTCTGGCAAAGCACAGATATTTTCCAGTTAGATGAATTAAAAAAACAAACCAAAACCGGTAATTAGACGAAAATGATAAATATGAACTGTTATCATCAAAGATAAGCAACGATGAGACTGTTAAATTCTAAAATGAGAGACCACTTGAGAACAATCTCTGGTAAGGGGAGCAATTGTGTGTCCCAGTAAAGTTTATTGAATAACTATGGTTTTGTTTCTTTATTTAACGCCAGTACAGACTTTGTAGGTTATTTAATGCCAAAGCCCCAACTTTCTTGAAGAACAGTCACGGTACTATCTAAAAAATAGTTGGGGAATAAAGAGATTCATACTTTTTCCATGGGAATTAGTCCAAAAGTGAACGTAATAACACGACTGGAGTACAAACTCACGATGCTGCCACTGTCTATCACGTAGGCCACTGCACCATGGAGATTTATTCTTTAACAAATATGGTGTCGCCGTGTCCATTTCCTACGACGATAACGATTACACCACGGGCACCTGAGCTGAGCTGACGTATGTCACCGAATTGGCTGAGCGGTTAGATGTCTATCTATCGTAAAGTTAGGCGGATTTCCATTCCAGCTTGAAGTGTCCTGCGTGTCTAGTCACACTGAAGAGTTGGATGACTATATATATATATATATATATATATATATATATATATAATTTGTGGGGAACCCGTGTGGTATAAAAGGTTAGCAAGCTTGATCTTGCAGACCATTTTTAGTGGGTTTGATTCTGACTAGGTGCTCTATTGTTCCGGCCCTGTGCTACAACTAAGCTAAGGTTAGTAAATAACTATATAAGGTTTGCCCTTTTTTTATTTGACAGCGACATATTTATATTTTTGGATATAGAATTTCACAGCTGTATTAAATAAACGTTACTCAACGGTGGGATGTGAGACAAACCCTTTTGGGGTTATTCCTTCGTATGTAATTAGAATTTTCTATACTGAAAAATCTTTGTGAATTATCCGCCCAAATACAGGATGGGCTCTCTAAGACTTCTCCAACCATTCCTTGTTTTCATAATCAATTTAATTTCAATCTTACCGTTCTTTTCTTGTGCGTGTGTGTGCATGTGCATGTGTGTGTGTGTGTGTGTGTGTGTGTGTGTGTGTGTGTGTGTGTGTGTGTGTGTGTGTTCTTTACTTTTGCAATTTATTGGATTCACTTGTGATTCACCGTCTGAGACGTTATTCCATCTTCTATAAATATATATTGCCACCCATTAACGCACCCGATCACCTTTCACAGAAACAGGCACTTAAATATAGAGATGGGTTAACACACCAAATTCGTTTATTAAGTAAAAAAAAAAGATATTTCTTAAAATTTAGACTTTGACTTAATCGAAAAATATATATGCTTTTTGATCCACTATCTGTCATCTTTCAGACAACTTCATAATTACTTCTTATCTTTCTCAGCAATGAACAACTTTACGTGCCTTTCGCACCTTTCAGGAAATTGATTTTCTTTCATTTATACAATTCTGCATCTACTCAAATAAATGTTCATCTAAAAGTGAAATGTGTTTAATGATTGCGTCTGGTCAGCAAAGAAACATTTAGTCTAGAGTTATCCTCATAAAATATCCCTTCACTTAACAAATTGTCGTCTTTTAGAGATATAATTGAGAGCAATAATTGTTTGTATCAATCTTTTTTTTTGGGGGGGGGACGAATTTATTTTGGGAAAATCCACTTTCACTTCCAACATGCTTTAAATTCTTTGGAAGAAGAGCGGCACTGAAGAAAATAAAATTTGCATTGAAAATATATATGCTATATAGGGGATATGTACTGTTTATGGAGGTGCCCGTGGTGTAGTCGTTATCGTCGTAGAAAATGGACACGGTGACACGAGTTCAAATCCTGGACGTGACTGATTGCATTTCACATAGCCCTTGGGAAAGGTATGAATTCAATTATTCTCCCCCCAGCTATGGGTAAATAGTTGGGCAGACTGGGTTCTTCAGCCTTGGCGAAGCAACTTGTCTAGGAGAAGGAAAACTCTGAATTCAAACCTGTTAAACTCTGCTAAGAAATTAACCTTGTGTCATATTCTGTCCGAACGGAGGGGTTGGTTAATATATATAGGGGATTTGTATTATATATAGAGTTTGGCCATGAATAATACCTTACAATTTCCGTTTTGCGGGTATAATTTTCTTATAAACATAATAAAAACCTGGTATAATTTGTTTAGAAAAAAATAACTTTTTATTGAAAATTAATAGTAGTATACTTATTTAGGGGTTGGTTGTTTGGTTGGTTTGATTTCCGGCATGCTAATTCTTGTTGGGTTAGTTTATTAGTTTAAGAGGAAAATAACTCTGAGAGTCCCTTAGGGGCCATGGCTAAAGAGTCCTTGAAGTAAGTGATCGGGTGATCGCAAAATCCCAGAAAATGCGTCCTTGAAGTAAGTGATCGGGTGATCGCAAAATCCCAGAAAATGCGTCCTTGAAGTAAGTGATCGGGTGATCGCAAAATCCCAGAAAATGCGTCCTTGAAGTTAGTGATTTCGAATCCTGGTTGCGCTATTCCGTTCATTTTCAGACTAGTTGTTTGGTTTGATTTGGTTTCTTTGTCAAATGTCAGAGTAACCCTCGTGAGTTATTTAATGCCAAAGCCATCCATCTTGTTGAATAGAATTGATTCTATTTTACTCATCACCAGAGGAATAAGAGAGTTCATATCTTTCCTAAATGTTTTAGTCCGAAAGTGAAGGAAATAGCGTGACTGGAGCTTAAAATCGCTTACGTTGAGGCTGCGGTCCAGCTCTTTAGCCATTTTGTCACAGAGACTCTTCTTCTTTCGAACTCATATCTTTTAGGAAAAGTTGACTGCCTCTCATTCCCCAGCTTTGGGTTTAATAGTATCACTATTGTTCTTCAACAATATTTTACGAGACTAGCGTAGTCGATTTGTTGGTTTTACAGCATGGCAAGATATGTTGAGTTATTTTATGCCAAACAATTATGACTTCCGATTATATACGGTACAAAAATCTCATCACAATATTTCACACCGGTAAATACTTCACTATCTCAAAGAGATTTATTTTACCCATCCATATGAACCCAATAAGTACTGTTCCAGTCGGCTGCAGAAAACACCGACTACATCTCTGCCGAGGGGTTAGAACGAATGTCCTGTATATGACTCTAAACAATCTGATGCCGAGGTCACTAACGAAGGAGCTTTGGGGAATACGGCGTACCCCTTTGTTTCCTTCGCTCCCAGATCCACTCTGGTCCGGAGTGGTAGCACATGATATGTCCTATTCATGGGTCAAATAGACCTAAACTGTGTAATATGCTGAACCGAATTATTTGAAATAGAACTGTTTTGGAAATTTGAATTGTGTGCTTGTATCAAATTTAATTATTTGAAATAGAGCTGTTTTTGATATTTAAACTATGTTCTAATACTAAACTGAATAATTTAAAATAGAACTGTTTATATGTATAAAAATGGATTTGGCATTAGATAACCTACAATGGTTGATAGGCCATAAAACCAAATCAAACTAAACCAATGAGTACAATAATTTCCGGTCAGAGTGAACCAGGGAATAATGGTCGAGTTGAAGCTTAAATACCAGATACAGCTTAGTATCATACACAAAACAGTTTTTGGGATGTCTTATCCCTCTGCCGCGAATGCAATCAGAATTCTGTAAACACCGTCGAGGTGCCGGTTACTCACGGGATTTCATAGAAAAAGAAAAGGATCCCAATTCAGCAGAAAAAATTCAGTGTACTGTTGATCAAGTCAATATATCTCCAAATATTTTTGATTTGTATTTGAATTCTCACCGTGTACTCAAAGCCGGACATTTCTGTTTTTTTCCCAATCTTGATTTCCTTTTCTTTAATAGCTAATGAGTAGAGTGTTCTCCAATGGTCCGGGAAACCCGGGGTTCAATCCCAGTTCGAATCATACCAAAAACTCAATAAATGGTACTTGGTGCCGCCTTGCTTAGCACTCAACACTTTAAGGTTAGGGTAATTGGAGCAATATCGATATTTTAAGAATTAATGTATTAAGTTAGCAAACATTTTAAACTAGAAAACACTCTATAGTTAGTTGCAGAACAAATAGTTCAAGAGCCAATGTTTTAATAAAGATCGCTATCATTTTAAAGAGGTAAGCTCTTCATATATAGTTTCAGTATCAGTATTTCAAGAGCCAATATACTAAAAATATCGCAATTATTTTAAAGAGGTAAAAACTTTTTTGTTTCAATATCAATATTCTAAGAACCAATGTATTATTAAAGTTCACAATCATTTTAAAGAGGTAAATACTTCATACTTAGTTGAAATATCCATCCTTTAAGATATATTAATAATATCCTCAATTATTTTAAACGGGTAAACACGTCATATTTAGTTGTAATATAATTGTTTTAGGAGTCAATGTATTGATAAACACAATCATTTTAAACAGGTAAAGTTAGGAAGGCGTAGATATAGAGTCAACGAGGCTTAGTAACGGTCAGTTTCTAGCTTTTCTGATTATCGGTTCTAGTCAACACTACTTGACACTATTTCTTTGCTATCTTAACTTAAATAGCTAAGGTCTGACCAAGATGCTTTCATGGAATGTGACCAGATGCTTTCATGGAATGTGACCAGATGCTTTCATGGAATGTGACCAGATGAAACTTATTTTTCAACGTAATCTCTCTTACGACCAACACATTTCTTTTATAAGTGTTACAGTCTGAGGATCTCATAAGTCCAAAAAAGTTATTTATAGCCGATATAACGTTATCATATGAACTTTTCAGCGTATTAACTTATCTGATCTCCCTTGTACATACTCTATCACTAAGTGGGAATACTATTTATATATAAATATAGTAAACTATATATATATATATATATATATATATATATATATATATATATATATATATATATATATATATATATATATATATTGTTTATGTAGTAAGCGAGTTCGAACAACAGTTGTGCTATTACGTTCACTTTCGAACAAATACCCTTGGGGAAGGTATGAACTCCCTTATCCTCCCAGCTATGGGTTAAATAGTCCCATTACTGTTCTTCTAGGAGAATGGCTTTGGCATTAAATAACCTACAAAGGTTGATATGCCATTAAACAAAGAAACCATCTGATAAGATATATTGTTTAAAAAACTAGAAATTTAGAATTTAGTTATCATTTTCATAATATATCTTTTTCACTTATTCAAGTTCGTCAGATGGAATTCAAACATATACATAAAGGTATTTGTCAAAAGTTCCATCAATTTCGCCGAGAATGACAATGGCTCTGGGGTTAGATATTCAACTGATGTAAAGTAACCCGGTTTCGATTACAGTCATATTGAAGAGTTGTGATACAACGAAACGATCTGTCAATGACTATAAAATGCATTCAATAAGTTTCCAAACTCTTTTTGTACAGGTATTTTAAATTGTTGTAGACTCTTAAAAATTTAGTATGTTATTGCTATATATCTTATTAGATGACTGGCCAATTTTTATGATTTCAGATTTAAATGAACAGCTACAGCAGCAATTGGAAGACACCCTACTAAAGCCTGATTGTCACAGCTGATGAATTTCAAAAATGCAATCTGGACGTGACGACACTTTAGAAGAACGATATGCAATAAAATTCTGTTTTAAACTTTAAAAATGCCACCACAGAACTGTATGGAATGCTTCTGGCTGCTTTTAAAGCATCTTACATTAATCGAGCATCAGTTTTTGAGTGGCATAAGAGATTCAAGGAAGGCCGGGAGTCTGTGAAGGATGATGAAAGGTGTGGGAGGAGTAAGGAAGTCAATACACCAGAGATGATTGGACAAAGGGTTAGGCTTAGGGTTACTATGTTGAGGTTTTAAGGGAGTTCAGAAAGAGATTCCTAGGGAAGAGGCCAGCACACTTCAAATCTGGTACGTGGCATTTCCACTTGGATAATGCACCAGTCCACAACTCCATCCTTGTCACAGACTATTTGACCAAGATGGGTATCAAGACAGTTCCTCAGCCTCCCTCATGACCCTGCTCCCTGTGACTTTTGGTTATTGCCTAAGCTCAGAGGCTGTCGTTATGAGACAATTGAGGAGATGAAAGAGGCTGTGACGAAGGTCATTGACACGCTCAGACAACAGGACTTCCATGAGGACTTCCTGAAGTTGTTGGAACGGTACAACAAGTGCATTGCAGCCGGGGGAGATTATTTCGAAACGGACTAGAGTGTCATATGTGTACTATCAATAAAAGTACCCATACGAAAAAAGTCTGTAAACTTATTTAATGATCCTCGTATATGTCTGATATACTTTCCTGCTTTAATTTGTTATTTTATGCAGGATGATCAATATCTTATAAAGAAAAAAATCGTTCTATTGACCTTGGGAAGGCATGAATCAATCTGTCTCCCTCCCTAGCTATGGGTATATTGTTGCCTAGTTTGTGTTCTTTAGCCTTATTTAAGCCACTAGTCTACAAGAAGGAAAACTCTGAATTCAACCTCGCTTTACTTCGCTTTAAAATCAACCTTGTGTCACATTCTACACGTGGAAGAGTGATTGCTTAAATACCTACGTATAATATCATCAACAAAGATATGAAATAGGTTATTATATTTTTTCTGTAAAAATCTCCAAAACTTGCTTGGAAAAATACATGACTTGAAAGACATTTCAAAGAATCTTCATGAATTTTAAGTTTTCTTGTGAGAATCAGTTCAGTTGTGTTTCCTTAGCAACAAGACTTGTCCAATAATTAGATTTGTGTTTATGTGTCTAGCAACCGATGCAATTAGAATGGCTTCAGTAAAAGAAAAAAAAACCGTGTGTATGTGTGGGGGGGAATTGATGGTGTCTTTAAAAAGGCAAAGTCAAAATGGGGTTAGGAGGTGTTCACGAGATCTAATAAGGATGCTGGCGATTATATCGATCATCATCACTATCAACATGAAAAAAACATAGAAAAAGAATTAAAAAACAAAAAGAAAAATATCGTAATGATGATGATGATGAAGATATTATGATCAGGAATTTTTTCTTTAAGTTGCATATAAATGAAAAGACTAAAAATAAATGATCAATTACGCCGATACACAGACACACAAAAGCAAACACACACACACACGCACGCAAGCGCGCGAACGAGAGAGAGAGAGAGAGAGAGAGAGAGAGAGAGAGAGAGAGAGAGAGGACAAAATGAAATATGAATGAAGAACGAAATAAAATAATAAAAAGATAGTGAATTTACATATAAATTTTCTACAGAAACTATAACATGTGTGTGTGTGTGTGTGTGTGTGTGTGTGTTCAAATTAGAATCATATATATATTTTATATACATTTGCGTCATTTTATATAGATCTATTCATCCATTCATTCCGGTCTACACAAATCTATCTGTTATATTTCCTTCTTATCTATTTTATATATATATATATATATATATATATATATATATATATATATATATATATATATATATATATATCCTCAGAAGAAACGTGTAGATCTGAAGAGACGACGATAATATTCTTCGTCAAAATAAATTTATAATGGCACTTTAAACATGGCTGAGTTTTCTACCAGTTACATTATATATATATATATATATATATATATATATATATATATATATATATATATATATATTTTAAACTTACAATTATAAAACAAATGAATCTATCTATCCCTCTCTCTCTCTCTCTCTCTCTCTCTCTATATATATATATATATATATATATATATATATATATATATATATATATATATATATATTTTAAACTTACAATTATAAAACAAATGAATCTATCTATCCCTCTCTCTCTCTCTCTCTCTCTCTCTCTCTATATATATATATATATATATATATATATATATATATATATATTCATTCCAGTCTGCTCATATCTATCTGTTATAGTTTTCTTATCTATAATATCTATATCTATAATGAAATTTTTTTTGAGTTCTGACAAACTACATGCGTGTGTATTTTGTGCGTTTGTGTGTGTGTGTGTTTGTGTGTGCGCGCGTGTGTGTGTGTATGTGTGTGTGTTTGCGAAATGACACACAAAAAAAGAAGACAATGTAGGTGCAACCTTGCTATATCTGTTTCAGCAGGCGAAACGCTGAGACAGCAATGTCCAACCAAAAATTACTTTGGTTTGTGTCCGCTGACCTAATTAAAGAAAATAAATAAGTTGACTTAAATAAACAGACGCTTCGATTAATTATTGACTCTGTTATTCCACACTTTCTCCTTCTCTCCTCCTTCTTCTTTCCCTTCCATTCTCTCTCTTTTTTCGCAACGTTTCCAAATCTTTTACTCAGTCACTCACTTCACTATCTCTTCTCTATACATCACTTTTTCTGGCTCGCTCATTCTTATCATCCCTCACCTTTTCTCTCTCCGTCTCTCTGTCTATACCCTATTCCCTTTCTCTCCCTAACCATATACCGCCTTGTCAGTAACTCTCGTTATCTATCACATGCTCTATCTCTCTGTCAACACAGTATCTCTCTCTCTATATATATATATAAATATATATAAAGAGAGAGAGAGAGAGAAAGAGAGAGAGAGAGAGAGAGAGTGAGAGATACGAATGTACGACTTAGTCTTTTTCTCTCTGCTCCGAGACCTCTTAGTTTCTTTTTTCAATTTTCCTCATTAAAAAGATTTTATTCAGTTTCATTCTTTACTATATATCTGTCGAAACGTCACACACACACACACACACACACACACACACACACAAACACATATATATATATATATATAAACCTTTCCACGCGAGCAAGATTCGATAAAAAGTCAAATTTTAAGCGGAATTTAACATGTTTGAATTCAGTTTTTCCTTCTCCTAGACTGGTTGACATACTAAGGTCACAGGGTTCAGTCTTCTTTTAGCCGGAAGAAGAATAGTTGGATTCAATACCTTTCCCCACGGTATTAATGCTATGTGAAATGCGAACGTACTCGTGAAGAATTCGAACTTGTGGCGCCGTTTCCATTTCCTACAATGGTAACTATTAAACCACGAGCACCTCCAAAACCTTATCTCGATATGTATCCGTCGGAATTTTTTATATGAATTGGTGTTTTTTTCTATTTTATCCTGTTTAATTAGTTGGTATCTGACACAGTTAAAGTGCGAAAGACGAGCAGATAATCCCTTGCATGCTCAATTCTTACAGGGTCGAGAAACCTCGTATATATCTACCTAACCTCTTCGCAACGGACAGTATATAACACAAGGTCCATTTTCAGTGGAGTACAGCTAGTTTAAATTCACAGTTATCCTCCTGAATATTTGGTTAACGATGACTAAAGAACCCAGTCAACCCTTCTATTTACTTTCAACAAGTGGGCATTGGAAGTTATAGATGGAGTCAAGCCATTTCCAAGGGTATTAAAACGAGTTTCATCAGGATTTGATCTTGGGTCACAGATTCCATCTCCAATTGACTATTACGCTACGCGTGCATCCAGTGTGTAAGTCGGAAAATATTTCTGGTCTTGTTGTTTAACGAAGCTAAGGTTAGTAAAACTTTATGTACCCCGACAACTCAGCAAATAATTTGGGCCGAAGTTTTGAAATTCTAGTTAAATATCCATAGTTTTTTTTTTTTTTAAATAGGATTTCTATTTCCTTTTCGGATCATAAAATTATTTTCTAGTCTGCAAAAACTGCTAGAACTTATTTTGTAATAAGAAAGATTATATTCATTACTCGCAATACAGTGTCGGAGTAGTATGTCGTCGAATTTTATGGTCTTCCACACTTCTGAGGGTCTTTCACCGAGCCCTGCCGCCTTTCTATTTTTTGAATTTTCTCAGTACCGATTGAACAAGTCCTGGAGACAGCAGCCCACCAAGCAGCAGCTGTACGGCCAACTACCACCCATCACGAAACCAATCAAAATTAGACGAATCAGACATGCGGGACACTGCTGGAGAAGTAGGGACGAGCTCATAAGTGATGTACTCCTGTGGACGTGCAAAGGCAGGACGACCAGCTTGAACCTACATACAGCAGCTCTGTGCCGATACGGGATGTAGCCTTGAGGATCTGCTGAAAACAATGGACGATAGGGAAGGGTGGTAAGAGAGGGTCAGGGATATCCGTGATTAATAGCACATGATGATGATGATTTGACAAAGCCACATTTAGTACCACACACACACACACACATAGGAACGAATAGAGAGAGAGAGAGAGAGAGAGAGTGAGAGAGAGAGAAAGTAAGAAAAACCCGTGTTAGTTGCCCGACATGATATATATATATATATATATATATATATACGTATATATATATATATATACGTATATATATATATATACGTATATATATATATATATATATATATATATATATATATATCCCATCTATCTTTTTCTCTAAGCGTTTTGGTAGAGTCCAGTTGGTGCAACCACAGTTTGGAAGAAATCCTGTTTTATCTTATCCCGGAGATCAGATTTCTGTATAATTGACAACCAGTCAATAGGATTCTGTTTGTTGCTTTAAACAAATTTGGAAGCAACACTCCTCAAAACTGTAGGTCTAGGGCCACCTCTCTTACATCTGACAAACCATCCAGTAAGACGAGGAAGATATGCGGTGCATCGTTGGAGAAATAAGCACGAACGACGTTCACTTATAGATTTCTACGCAGAGAGATACCAGTGCCTGCCGACCAGCAAAGAGTTACTTACATCATTTTTATGCGGACACCGGATGTCGTCTAGAATACCTGTCAGAAGTGATGAACGATAGGGATGGAGAACAAGGGAAATTGAACGGACCTACATACATCAGCATGACTTGGTAAAGATGATATATATACATATATATATATATATATATATATATATATATATATATATATTACATGGTACAGTTTGTTACCTAGGGTTTCATGCAATCCTGATTGCTTGAAATCCAGGATCAAAGAGTGTACCATGTAATATATATATATATATATATATATATATATATATGTGTGTGTGTGTGTGTGTGTGTGTGTGTGTGTGTGTGTGAATGCTCTATCATCGATACTGAGCACTATTTAATAATACTGCAAAATTTGGTCCTCCATTAACTCACCAAGTGAGCTAATAAGAAACGTAACCCACTTTATATATATATATATATATCATGTCACGCTGCCATCACGGATCTCCCTGACCCTGTCTTGCCACTCGTCCGTCTCGTCCATCGCTCCGGTAGGTTTTCAAGGTTATATCCTGTATCGGCACAGAGCTGTAGGTTCTAGCTAGTCGTCCTGCCTTTACGGATCCATGTGATGGGGTCCACCAGAGTATGTCACTTATGAGTTCGATATATATATATATATATATATATATATATATATATATATATATATATATTAGCTGTTTTTATAAGTCTAATCACTGAGAGTTTCATGTATCAACTAGGATACTAACTTCAGATGAAAAATAATTTAATTTCTTTCGGATATTATTCTGTTCAGTGGGTTAGCTTTTATATCCTTTCTTGATAGCAATTGATTTATTCTCAATTGTTCTGAAGTGTTCATCTAAAAAAAAACTCTTGAGAAAAAATGTGAATATGAACGTATAATGAACGTATATCCCTAACCTCGAGTTACGAAATAAACTAATACGGCTTCACCTGCCGTTAAAAATTAACCAATCTTTTTCTTTCTTTCTTTCTTTCTTTCTTTCTTTTCTTTCGTTCCTTTTTAGTTTTTCATTTTTCTTTTTTCTAGTTCTTTTGTTAGCGTTTTGAATATCGTTTTAATAGTTCCTTTTCCATGATTATCTTTCCTTCAGTATTCTTTCTTTCTCATTTCTTTTCATTTATCAATTAATTCTTCCATTTTTACGCTTTCATTTCTTTTTCTTCCTGCGTTTTAGACGACTAATTCTCATCAATTCCTTCTTTCTTTCTTTCTTTCTTTCCTTCTTTTGTTCTTTCTTTCTTTCTTTCTTTCTTTCTTTCTTTCTCTTTGTCTTTATTTTCTCTCTTTCGATATTTTATTCTCTTACATTATTCGTTTTTATGTTTTTCATTTATTCTTTGTTCTAATCCATTCTCTTTCGCTTTCTGTTTTCTTCCTGTTTTCTTTCTGTGGTTTTCATTGTTTTAATTCATTCATTCTTTCTTTTTGCTTTTTCGTATTTCCTTTCTATCTTTCATTCATTTTTCTTCCTTTGCTAAATGTGCATGCTTCTGATTATTTCGTTATTTCGAGAATTTTCATTTGATTCTTTCTTTCTTCACTGATTTTTATCTGTCTTTCTTTTTTTTTTTTTTTGTCACGCGTTAAATCTTTTTATTTCTGTCTAGAATTTCCTTACTCATTGAATATCTATCTATCTATCTATCTTAGTCCTTTTATATTTTTCAGTCAGTTTCTTTCTTTGTTTCTTTGTCAAATCTTTTTCATTTCGCTCTGAGACTGAGTCATTTTCTTTCTCTATTTCTATTGGAGTTTGTTTATAACTGCCAATTTCTTTCTTTCTTTCTTTCTTTCTTTCTTTCTTTCTTTCTTTCTTTGTCAAATCTTTTTATTTCGCTCTGAGACTTATTAATGTTCTTTCTCTCTTTCTATTGCATTTTCTTTTATAGTTATCAGTTTCTTTCTTTCTTTCTTTCTTTCTTTCTTTCTTTCTTTCTTTCTTTCTTTCTTTCTTTGTCAAATCTTTTTATTTCGCTCTGAGACTTATTCATGTCTTTCTCTCTTTCTATTGCATTTTCTTTTATAGCTATCAGTTTCTTTCTTTCTTTCTTTCTTTCTTTCTTTCTTTCTTTCTTTCTTTCTTTCTTTCTTTCTATTCCCTTATCTTTTCGTCTTATCATTACTATAACATCTATCTAGCTTTTCGCTTTTTTTTCTTTTCTTTCTTTTCCCCTCTCTTTTGAAAAATTAAAAAAAAAGATTATTCGAAAAAAAGAAAAAGAAAAAGAAAAAGGAAACGCAATCAACATCTTTCCATTAAAATTCTTTCTTATATCCCAATGAATTTTTCAAGGATAAACCAGATGCCTGTATCTTTTATTGAGCATTTTTACTCACAGAAACATTATTGGTCGCACAGGTGTTTCCTAGCAATTTCAGTATGTAAGTATAAGGGCAGGTTTCATCCCTGCAAAGCTATAATTGCCGTTACTCCTACTACTAGTACTAGTACCACACACACGCGCGCGCATATATATATATATATATATATATATATATATATATATATATATATATATATATATAAAACTTGTATATGTGTCTAAGATTTCAAACAGACACTTTACGAATTAATTACAGTTGATCTGTATATATATATATATATATATATATATATATATATATATATATATAAAGGTTTGTTTGTGCACTGACTTGTGAAAAAAATCTTATTCGCAAGCCATGTCTCCTAAAGATTTTTTTAGGCTAAAGTAAACGGGAAGAGAAGTTTCATTATAATTATGACTGTGTTTCTTACCCCCTCAAAAAAGACTCTTAATGAGAAACGCTCTTTTCTCATCTAACCTCTCACCCAGTAATATTTTCTGGTCCACCGGATTCGGTTTAACCCCTAAATATACGTCAAATATGATGGTGTTAGATATCAGCTTTCAAATGTTGAATGTATTTAGCAATTTGTATGCCCTTACTTACATGCTTATATTCCTGCTTATATACCATTGTTGTGTATGTATATCGTGGTATAAATTGTGATTTCGTCTAAGATTTTCCCTTGGTATGAAAAAATGCCACAACATAGTTAAACCAAGGCCACACACACGCACATATGCACACGCACATACACACTCAATACCCCCCTATATATATATATATATATATATATATATATATATATATATATATATATATATATATATATAATAAAAATAGATGAAATATTGGCAATAAAAACTACATAAAAAGTGCTAAATATAGAGTAGTTCTAAAACTTAGTGTATCTATATTGTATTTCTGTTGAGTCCATTACTCGAAGTTTCATGTAGAATACACTGTCCTTAGATGGAAAGAAGTGAAAAAGTGGCAAGTCAATTTACGGTATGACAATTTTGTCGAGTGACACACACACACACACACACACACACACACACACACACACACACACACACACACACACACTCAAATATATTATCATTGAATTTTGTGATCTGAACAGTCCAAAATACATTGGAATATTGGGAAAATATATCTTAATGTCAATCAGTTGGTAAGTGACATAGATGTTAGTATGTGTACATTTTGAAATAAATTCACTTTTTGTTCAGCAATTTATTATGTTCTATGTATTTCAGAATAGAAAATCTAATCTACAGTTGTTGTAACCTCTTCTAGATACGAGAGGACTTTTTTCGAACACCCCATTTTATCCTGGAAGGTTTACCAGTTTTATATTTTATTTGCCATACATATCTTAATAATGCAATACTGTTAGCGTATTATTTTTCTTTGTAAGATAGTGAGTCTAAAATTGTGATTATACATTTTATTTTTCCTTTTGAATTCAGTAGCAGCAATTTATTTCCTTTCATTATACTCATAATAACCATTTTTATCATTTTCCTTTCTGATTTAGTTTGGACTATTGAACAGAATATCAACGATTTGTGAATTATTTAGCGTCAAAATTTGATTCGTTTATGTTTGATTGTTATAATAAATATTTTTGGTTTGTTTTGATTAGGTTTTATGGGATATCAAACATTTTAGGTTATTGTTGTGGCCTGTTAGGGGGCCAGAAAGAAGACACGGAAGAAGAGAAAGGAGGTGAAACAAGTATATTGAATAAACAGAACAAAAAATAGAAGTGTCTGTCTGAACTGATAGGTTTGACTGCTGGGAGAAAATCGATATTTGTCGTACGTCCCACCAAACAGACGAGTGTGGTACAAGGCCTTCTTTTAGGTGTGTCCGGGCTCAAGGCCGTAGACCAGACACACCCAGCGGCTCCAAAAATGCTACGGGCTCCGTCGGCATTCCTCTAAAAAAAGGGTAACTCAGGCGCCAGGCAATAAACATAGCCCCACCAATGAAGGTTAGAGCCGGGAGGGAAGGTCCCTGAAGCTCAAGAAATTAGGTCAATGTGCACCTCGACCGACTGCCACTAGACTGCCACCAGGACACATCCCACCAGAACCGAGTACCGACCAACACGGCCAGTCCAGCACCTCCCAGAGAGTAGTGCATACGCTCCACTCTGCCGGAAGTTGGTATTTGTCATACGTCTCATCAACCGGACAAGTGTGGCACAAAGCCTTTTTTAGGTGGGTCTGGGAGCAGGACCGTAATCTGGACACGTCCGTCAGCTCCAAAAAAGCCTCGAGTCCCGTCGACATCTTAGGGGCACCTTAGGTGCCAGGCGATCAACCTACCTCCTCCAATGAGGGTTAGAGCCTGGGGAGACGTCCACCCGAGGCTCGAGGATGCCGGTCAAGGTGCACCTCGACCGACAGCCAATGAAGCCAGGAAATACCCGACCAGATCCGTGTACCGACCAAAACGCCCGACCAAGGTGTATCCCAGCCTAGTGTTTGGAGGAAGTCTCTCCGAGAGTAAATAGGGTTAGTATTTTTGAAGGAGGGAGAGTTCATTATCGTGTACTTAGTTCACCATATCAGTTATTTAATGCCAAATTCATTATATATATATATAAACAGTTATATTACAAAGAATTCTGTTTAGCAAAAGCATACAGTTTAGTTCTATTTGACTCATTGGTAGTACCCTATCAGGTGCTACCACGCAAGGCCAAAGTGAACCTGGTAGCGATTGCAATGAAGGGGTACTCTGCATTCCACATTATTGGAGCCTCACCATCAGATTATTTAGAGGCATATTCAGGACACTTGTTGGGGGAGTCAGTGTATTCTGTCGCCCAAGCCGACTGGGCATATAGATATTTTTAATGTTCCATTGTATTTTTTAAAGATTTGTCATGGGGTTAGTCTCAGTGGCATACTGATTAACCTTCTGGATTACGACATCGTAGAAAGTGAGATCCAACTTCTTTCGTTATATTACGTTCACTTTTGGACTAATACCCCTGAGAAAGGCATGAACTCCGTTACCCCTCTAACGATGGGGCAAACAGTACCAGTACTATTCTACAGAGATGGCTTTGGTATTCAATAAACCACGGAAGTTGATATGCCATTAAACAAATGTTGTATAGCCATAAGGAATGAAGAAACCACGACACTTTCTTTCTAAAAACATTTCTCTTTATTCTTCTTGAAATCAAAGCTTCTGTGGTGTGAAAGAGAGACGGTCGGAGGGAGACGAATCGAGTCTACCACATTGACCCATAACTTCTTCTCTTAACTACCATACCTCGCTGTGTTATCTTCTAGGCCCCACTTAACACTTCTTCTTAGCCATTCTATTGGACACTGCTCCAGCGAAGCCGAAGGGTATTCGACTGGAGGCTCCCTGTGAGCTCTTGGCCCCGAAAATGGCCACTCCCTTCCGACAGCAAGCTGAGACTCCGAGACTGAGACTCACAGTGTGATTGTATCTCACGTGGGCATCTTCATATATCATTTCCGTCCAGCGACGTGACTGCTTCCGCTTATTTTCACAGGTGCGTCCTGTGCAGAGAATCTCTGCTTGACGGCTCGGTCAAGAGTCAATTTACGACACAAAGGAGACAACCATAATTAATCTTTATTAGTATTTTTTAAAATCATTTGTTTACAGATAGTTACATCAAGTATTCCCATCTAATACAAATAGTCTGAACACAGTTTCAAGTATTCCAATCTAATACAAATAGTTTGAACACAGTTTCAAGTATTCCCATCTAATACAAATAGTCTGAACACAGTTTCAAGTACTCCAATCTAATACAAATAGTTTGAACACAGTTTCAAGTATTCCAATCTAATACAAATAGTCTGAACACAGTTTCAAGTATTCCAATCTAATACAAACAGTCTGAACACAGTTTCAAGTATTCCAATCTCATACAAATCGTTTGAACACAGTTTCAAGTATTCCAATCTAATACAAATAGTCTGAACACAATTTCAAGTCTTCCAATCTCATACAAATGATCTATACAGTTATATGGTTTCAAGTAACGATAACCATTTAATCATAATCTTTTTTTTTAGTACGGTTATATGGTTTCAAGGATTCTTATCAAACGCTAATAATTAGAAAACAGTTCTATTTGACCCAAACAAGTACTGTCAAGACCTGAGTGTTATGGTAATGAAGGATTACTGCACACTTCCCAGATCATAAGAACTGGAACCTCATCATCAGTTTCAGTGTATTGTCATACACAAGGCATCACGTTTGGGGTAGCGTTTAACTCCTCTATAGTGGCTACAGTCGGTGTATTCTGAGCCCTCCACCAGACTGGAAGACCACCTCTTTGATCGTAACTTTGTATATGACGTTATTAATCAAGCAATCCCTCTTCAATGGGAAGCTCTCCTTAATTCAGTAAAGAGTAATTAAATAAGTTTAAACTAGATATAGAACAAGGCGCCCAGTGAGAACTGAATTTACTAACCATTACACCCTTCAATGGGCATCTCTCTTTATCCTTGCAAATAGTTATTTATAAAGCTTAGATTAGATGTGGCACAAATACCAAAAGTATCTGGCGCCCAGTGAGAATCGAACTTGGTTATCTGCTAATCTAGCATGCTCGCCCTTACACCTCATGAAGTGCCCAAACTGGTGGTAAATACGCAAATAAATCATCTGTTAAGTAGATTTGTAAATTCAGCAGCAGTCGGCTGGGCCATTGTCTTTGTAGGGTGGGGCGCTTCTGGTTGGGTTACTAGGGGAACGTAAATATCAGAGGGAGATAATCAGCGTCAGGTTTTGAGAGATAATTAAGAGAATAAGGAATGGAGACATTCTTTTAACTGGAAATAAAACTCCAGCTTTACGAGACGGCTGGCACTGTCACTGATGTCACCCAACGATTTCCATTCGGGTCGGGAAATTCTCAAATCTATTTACAATAATAACAACAGTTATTGACTTAACATGGCCCAAGCAACTCGGCGAAGATAGCCGAGTGGAAGTGATAAGAAGAAAGATTGTTCTGTTGGGGACGTGCATTGTTTTGAATGGGGAGGAACAGACAGACGGCGAGAGGAAGAGAAGAGAAGAGAAGAGAAAAGACTTCACTGATCAGGGAATAAGGATTGTTAACTGTGAAAAGATGTCTGAGGCTTGACGATGGGGACAGCTCGAAGCAGATGAATTGGGTTAAGGGATTTTTGAGAGATATTGAGAAATGATTTATAAATAGGTAATCTAGGGAAATGTGGGTATCACAAGAAAGAAATGATCAAAACTGAATAAAGAAAGAAAGAAAGAAAGAAAGAAAGAAAGAAAGAAAAAAGATAGAAAGAAATAAAGACAGAAAGAAAGAATAGGAAACAAGTTCTGACGAAGAGAAAAAAAACTTATATATGCATTCATTTGTATATATGTATGTATGTACTTGTGCCTGTGTGCATATGTAGTGCGTGTTTGTATATATATATATATATATATATATATATATATATATATATACAAGGGTTGTTTCAAATGTTTTAAGTTTCGACTTGGAAAAAGAGCCAAAGCTGAATATCTTTAACAGAGATTTTGGAAATGTCAGCGAGATGGGTCGCAAAAATGATGATGCCGGAGAACAAATTAAAAAGAGTTGATATTTCTACAACACTTCTGACTTCGATTCCTTTTGGCTGAGGTTTATAACTTTTGTCAAGCCTCGTATATATATATATATATATATATATATATATATACTAACAGACGGAGTATGTATGTATGTATGTATGTATGTATGTATGTATGTATGTATAAACGTGTGTGTGTGTATGTGCAAAGAGAGCAGACATGAATAATATCATCGTAATGACAAAATTTGAAGAAAGTAAACAAGCTCCGAGGTACAGAGTAATTGTTTTAGCCACACACACAAACACACACACACACACACACACACACACATATATATATATATATATATATATATATATATATATATATATATATCGGGAGAGAGAAATATATATGTTGGTATGGCTTTGTGTGTTTAAAGAGAGTGAGGGAGGTTTGAATAACCATCGCTGTGACGAAAACTGAAGAAAGAAACAATATAGGAATATATATATATATATATATATATATATATATATATATATAGAGAGAGAGAGAGAGAGAGAGAGAGAGAGAGGGGTGAGGGGTGACAAAGAGATAGAGAGAAAGGTAGACAACAAGAATTGGGACTCTAAATTTATGGAACTATGAGGAAGTGTATCATTAATTTGCCTCTGATTATAAGTTCAGGG
Source organism: Sepioteuthis lessoniana (assembly GCA_963585895.1). Lineage (NCBI taxonomy): Eukaryota > Metazoa > Mollusca > Cephalopoda > Myopsida > Loliginidae > Sepioteuthis > Sepioteuthis lessoniana. The sequence goes on along the minus strand of OY757934.1, from coordinate 54,904,989 downwards.
GAAAAAAGATTGATTATTTCTTATATTATTTTTTGAAAATATTTTCTTTTTGTTTCATATATTCATTTTTGAATAATCTATTTCAGTAATATTTACTTTATTTCATTTTTCTCTCTTTTTTTTTTCTTTTTTACATTACCATTTCCTTTTTCGATCCTTAACTTCCCAGTCTTTACTCTTTCTTTCTTTCTTTCTTTCTTTCTTTTGTGTCTCTTTCTTTCTTTCTTTTTGGCTATATATATGACTCTTTCTTTCTTTCTTTTGGGCTATTTATGACTTTCTTTCTTTCTTTTTTTCTTTCTTTTGTGTCCCTTTCTTTTTTCTTTCTCTCTCTCTTTCTTTCTTTCTTTCTTTCTTTCTTTTGGGCTATATGTGACTTTTTCTTTCTTTCTTTCTTTGAAAACATTTTTTTTTCAGTTTTACTTAACTTTTCTCTCTTTTTTGTGGGGAAAATACCCCTCAGTGTAGTGGCTAACATACTGTACAGTAACAGAGTAATTAACAGGGTTCGAACACGTGTAAGCCCTTATTCAATTTGCACATTTAAAAATTTACTTATGGTTATATTTACTATCCCTATAAACCTGACATTAGATAACTCTCGCAGGTTGACATGCCATGAAACAAAGAAAGAAAATCCTTTATAACTGTGTGAAAACAAATGATTTAATACATGTTAAGGAACAAGTGTAGCAAGAGAGAAGTGCACACTGATTAATAGACATATATATATACGAGGTGCATACGATAAGTTTCCAGACTTTTTTTGAATGGGCACTTTTATTGATAGTACACACATGAAACTCTAGTCCCCTTCTAAGTAATCTCCTCCGGCTGCAATGCACTTGTTGTGCCGTTCCAACAACTTCTGCAAGGCCCCATAGAAGTCCTCTTGTGTGAGTGTGTAAATGGCGCTTGTCACAGCCTCTTTCATCTCCTCAATTGTCTCATAACGACAGCCTGTGAGCTTAGGAAATTACCAAAAGTCACAGGGAGCAAGGTCTGGACTATTTGGAGGCTGAGGAACAGTCTTGATGCCCATCTTAGTCAAATAGTCTGGAGAAGGATGGAGTTGTGGACTGGTGCATTATCCAAGTGGAAATGCCACTGACCCGATTTGAAGAGTGCTGGTCTCTTCTGACGGAATCTCTTCCTGAACTCCCTTAAAACCCCAACATAGTAACCCTAACCCTAACAATTTTGGCCAATCAACTCTGGGGTATTGACTACCTTACTCCTCCCAGACCTCTCATTATCCCTCACAGACTCCTTGCCTTCCTTGAATCTCTAATGCCACTCAAAAACTGAAGCTCGATTCATGCAAGATGGTCGAAAAGCAGTCTGAAGCATTCCATACGTTTCTGTGGCATTATTTTTTCCAAGTTTAAAACAGAATTTTATTGCATATCATTCTTCTAAAGTGTCCCAACATCCAGATTGCATTTTTGAAATTCACCAGCGGTGACAATTAGGCTTTAGTTGGGTGTATTCCAATTGCTACTGTAGCTGTAGATTTGAACCTGAAATCATAAAAATCGGTCTGTCATCACATAAGAGGTATAGCAATAAGATACTGAATGTTCAAGAGTCTACGACAATTTTAAATGCCTATACAAAAAAAGTCTGGAAACTTATCGTATGTACCTCGTATATATATATATGTATATATATATATATATACAGAGAGAGAGAGAGAGATTGAGAGAGGATATGTTTTTATAGAGTTAGATTAATGTTCGTATTGACACACACATACACATACACAAAAATATGCACACACACAAAAACACTCACACACAGACATATATATATATATGTAATCTGTATGTTGATGGAAATGTATACATATTACCAGATACACTCATATCTGTTTTCTGACATATTAACGAGCACATCCACACACAGATAGACTGACATATACATTGGTCGATTTCTTTTCTGAAAATTTCCCATGTGCATTATAAATGTACACATGCACATCCACACCTGCACGTGTGTTTGTTTATGCGTGTGTTGTGCGTAACGGGAGAGAAGCCACACACACACACACACACACACACACACATATATATATATATATATATATATTTATATATATTCTGAGAGAGAGAGAGAGAGAGAGAGAGAGAGAGAGAGAGAGAGAGAGAGAGAGAGAGTGCGCCTGCGCGCATATTTAATGCAAAACAAATAGAGAACCAGAATAAGATATGACGGTTTTTTACAGATTACTGAAGACGTATATATATATATATATATATATATATATATATATATATATATATATATATATATATATATATATAATTTTAGGGAAGTGTATACAGATCATACTCTCACATATATATATAGACAGATTAATTCACACATCTACATAGATTTCTTTTCCGAATTTTTCCTCATGTGCATTATCAATGCACACACAAACACCAACACACAAGCGTGTGTGTGTGTGTGTGTGTATATATATATGTGTGTGTGTTTGTACTTATGGGTGGGTGGGTGTTGATATATGTGTACGCATGCAAACGGAAATATTTCCAAAAAGAACATCTGTCCTCTTTAAAAGATTTCTTTTCATACCCATTGAAAATTTGATTTCGAATTAGATATGCCTTATCCCGAGAATGTAACAAAAAATTTTTATCGCTGTCCGCTGAAATTGATCCATCCTTTCTTTTCGACCATTTATTTATTTTTTTAAATTTTTTTATTTGTTTATTCATTTATTTATTTATCTATCTATCTTTAATTCTATTTTGTAGCTGTTCTTCTTTTTATCTTGTATTTTTTAACGTCATTTTCTCTTCCTTCTGTCTCTTGGCTGTTTTGAATATAGCCCAAAGCGTTGCAGGTGGCGCTCTGTTTACGAGCCTAAGACGCGTCTGTTGTCGCCTATTACTTCTTCTCATTTTCGAGAAAATATCAACATTTTTATCAGGCGTTATCTATCTTAGCGTACTTATTGACTTTACTAGTTTTCTGGAGAAAAAAATCAACAACAATACTAAACAAAAAACAAAAAACAACAAACAACAAAAAACAAAAACAAGCAAAACAAGACAAAACCCCCAAACAAACACATTCGTTTGCGTTAACTATGTACGTATTTATTAATTTTTCTAAATAAGGATCAAAGCATGTTCAATGTTGTTCAGGCTATACAATTATTTTTACTTGTTAACATAACTTTTCAGCCGATCAGTTCTACAGCCATAATGTAAGTATAACATCCAGATATCATTTTGAGAAGCGTCAGAATCATGTTAAGATTTGCGTGATCATATTTCTAAGGAAATAACTTTGATTGCTTCATTTATTGATTTTAACGGCATATCAACTTGTCTAAGATTATTTTATGTCGAGAGGTTTGGGAATTGTGTCCATTGTACGTTCATAGATACATTTTTGTGTAGTTGTTTCTTGAGTTCTTTTTTACATTCAATTATCTGATATCAATTATTAGCATCGAATACAAAAAATGTGCACACAGTTTCATGGTTAAAAGTATCATTATTTAATATTAAGCATAATGCGATTTTAAGTTATTATTTCTATTTAATAATATTAGAACTTGGTTTGCTTATATGATTTAAAATAGTTATTATTTCTATTTAAAGTTATTATTTAAAGATGATATTTATGATATTTATGATTATTGATTTAAAGTTATTATTTCTATTTAATAATATTAGACCTTGGTTTGCTTATATGATTTAAAATAACTAAAAATAATCCTTTCTAAACAATCTAAAGTTCAAATAGCTATTCTTTGAACAACTGGCATGCAGGTGGTGACAGAACCAGACAGACACACATGGGTGCTTTGTCATATGTAATGGCTTGCTAGCAAGTACTGCTAGACTCATTATTTAAACTTATGGCCTTGTACCAGACTAAGCTTAGTAAATAAAGTAAAAACAGGGTGGCCAACAAGGGTTATATTGCATCAAGTTTTCAGAGTGGAACTGGGAGTAATTGCAATCAAGGAGTACTCCACACTTCTCAGATCAGCTGGACTGAAGTCTCGCCATCATATACAGTTTAATGTGATACCTAGGAGACTGCTTTTAAGGGGGTTATAATTTTTATGGAGAATCTTTGATATTCCAAGGATTCTCAGATAACATCTTTTCGGTATTGTAGCAACGTTTTGGTTTGGTTTGGTTTGGTTAGGTTTGTTTGGTTTTATGGCATATCAACCCTTGTAGGTTATTTAACGCCAAATCCATTTTTATGTAAATAATCTGTTCTATTTAAAACAGTTAAGTTTAGCATAAGTACACAGTTTAATTGTCAAAAACATTTCCATTTCAAACTATTTAAGCAGTTATATGCAGTAATTCAGTTAAGTGTAAATACAGTTTTAATGTCGAAAAACAGTTCTATTTGAAATAATTCAGTTAAGCATAAGCACGCAGTTTAAGTGTAAGTACGGTTTAATTGTCAAAAACGTTTCTATTTTAAGCTATTCAGTTTACTCAAACAATTCAGTTTAGCATAAGTATGCTGTTAGTTCTATTTAACCCATAGATAGGGCCCTATCAGGTGCTACCACTCCGGGCCAGAGTGAACCTGGGAGCGATGGCAATGAAGTGGCACTCCGCATCCCCCAAAGCTCCAGCACTGCTGGAACCTCACCATCAGATTGTTTAGTGTCATATCTAGGACACTCGTTAGGGGGGGGTCTTACCCCTCTGCAGAGGTGTAGTCAGTGTATTCTACAGCTCCAGCTGACTGGGCAATACACAGATTTAAATGTCAGTCAGTTTTATTTCAGATAATTCAGTTCAGCATAAGTACACAGTTTAGATGTCAAAAACAGTTCTATTTCGAGCAATTCAGTTCAGCAATAGTACGCAGTTCCAATGTGAAAACAGTTCTATTTTAAACAATTCAGTTTAGCATAAATACGCAGTTTAAATTCAAAAAACAGTATAGTGAATAAGCACGGTTTTGTTCTATTTAACCCATAGATAGGACCCTTATCAGGTGCTACCACTCCGGGCCAGAGTGGACCTGGGAGCGATGGCAATGAAGGGGTACTCCGCATTCCCCAAAGCTCCAGCATTGCTGGAACATCACCATCAGATTGTTTAGTGTCATATCTAGGACACTCGTTGGGGGGGGGTCTTACCCTTCTGCAGAGAAGCAGTCGGTGTATTTTACAGCCCCAGCCGACTGGGCAAGCAACGTTTTGGCCAACTCCTATTACTCAATAGCAATTGATCAGCGAGGCTCGCTTGTTAACCATTGTAACACTACGGGCTGCCGTAATCTAAAAATAGATTGTTACATGGTCATCTAGGATACAGGCAAACTGGTGATCACGTAGAAATTAAAAGTTCTCTTGGAAGAATATTTGCATTAAAGTTATGATAGGAATCTTTCCAAATACTCTCAGTTGGTTGAACAGTCCTCGCCCACTGGGCTGGGACGCATTTCAGCCGACCGTGTTCACTGGTACACGGAACACGTTGAGCGTGTATTGGCTTGATGGTTGTCGGTGGAGACTGCCCGACGCAGCTGTCGGAGAGGCTCAACATTCGCATCTCGTGGCTAAGACCGGTATCTTTGAGATTCAGAAGGCCGTCCCACCAGGCTCAAACGCCTCCTCCGGAGAGTCTAGGTTTATCGCCGGCATTTGAAGTGCCCCTTTTAAGAGCAATGCCAACGGGTCTCAAGGAAATTTTGGAACAACCCGTCGTGTATGGGCTATGGTTCAGTGCCTGGTAGCCACAATAAAACAGGCCTTGTGCTGTACTCACTTGTACGAAGGGTGATCGACAAATACCAGTACCGGAATCAAGGATAGCCGACCCTGCGTGAGTCAAGTGAAATAACCATTGCTCCACACTAGATTGAAAAAAAAAAGAACTTAAATCTGAAACCACTGTAGATATATGGGATACAAGGAGAAAAGATGAAAGTCGTTGGTTTGTTGCAAGTGATTTGGAAGACGAACTTGCTTGCCACAACATTATCATCATCATCATCATCATGTCGTGCTAGTAGCACGGATACCCTGACCCTCTCTCGCCACTTTTCCCTATCGTTCATCGCCTCCGGCAGGTCTTCTGGACTACATCCCGCATCCTCACATAGTTGCTGAATGTATGTTCGTGCTGGTCGTCCTAGTTTTGTTCGGCCATATGTGGGGGTCCATAGGAGTACATCTCTTATGAGTTCGTCCCTGCTTCTCCAGCAGTGTCCTGCATGTCTGGTTCGTCTAACTTGGATAGTTTTCGTGATAGGAGACAGGTGGCCGTACAGTTGGTGTCTTGTGGGTTGTTGCCGCCAGGACTTGTTCAAGATTGCTCGCAGCATTCTTGTGTAATTGCCGTCTAGCTTCTTCTCCAGCCATTTTGTTAGAGTTCATGTAGTGCATCCATATAGCAGTTTCGATGCGACCGCTGTCTGGAAGAAACTGCGTTTCATTTTATCGGTTAGGTCTGATCTCCATATAATCGATAGCCTATTGATAGCTGTCCATGCCTTCGTTAACCTCGTGTCGATGTCCTTTTCGGTTGATTCGACGCTGCTTCCTAGGTAAGTGAATTTGTCTACTACTTTAAGAGGGGTTCCGTCTAGAGTGGAGATGTCACCTGTTTGATTATAGCACATATATTCCGTTTTTTGTGCATTGACATAGAGGCCTATGCCTGCGGCTGCTCGTTCCAAACTATGCAGCAGTGTATTTGCCAGTATTGCTATGTCATCACCGTAGTCGGCGCCGGTAATTGTTTTTGCGGGGTACTTTCTGCTTCTTTTCTTTGTCAGCTCGAAGCTGTTCTCTCTGATTTTATCAATCGATGTTCTAAGTACGTAGTCTAGACAAATGATAAAGAGGTATGGAGCTAGCGTGTCCCCTTGTAGTACTCCTGCTACAATGTCGAAGTATTCTGTGTCTCCATCTGGTGATCGTACTTTCACTTTGGTGTTTCTATAGAAAATCGTTATTGCTGCTACAGTTTCTTTAGGTAGGCCGTATGCTAGTAGGATTTGTTCCATCTTTCCTCTGTGAATGGAATCGAAGGCCTTGGTTAAGTCGACAAATAGTAATGTCGCTTGTATGATTTTGCCCGTACACCTTCAAGGATTCTACGGATGGTTAATATTTGTGAGGTCGTGGATCTATTTCTTCGGAAGCCATTTTAGTTTTTCCTAAGCATGTTGTCGATTTTGGGTTCTATGACAACATTATAGAATTATATATATATATATATATATATATATATATATAAACGGTTAGACGGGAACTGTAAAAAAATACTACAAGCTATATTGAACAAAACCTGGAGGTAACACCCTACGAAACAACAACTGTGCGGTCACTTACCTACCATCTCTAAAACCATCTAAATAATACAAGCAAGACACACGGGACACTGCTGGAGAAGCTAGGAAGAGTTCAAATATGACGTTCTCCTATGAAGCCCTTCATACGAACGTGTCAATGTTGGCGGACCAACAGGAACTTAGCAACAACAGCTTTGTGCAGACATTGGATGTAATCTGGAAGACCTGTTGGGAGCAATGAACGATAGGAACGAATGGAGAGGGAGATTCAAGAAAATTCATGCTGTTTGCGTGACGTGAATATATATATATATATAGCATTATTCGGTCCAGTTAAACCGGAGTAGGGAGTAATTCCATCAGGACAAAAAAAAACCCATTCAACAGTAAACATTTAAATCTTCCTGGTAAAGACCTCAATGTAATTGACAGTACAGAGCAATAATTTCTTTAAGAAAAACAAAAACCGGTCACATTAGGATTATAAATTTATTTCCATCCTGTTATGGGTTTTTGATATAAATCAAAAACACCAAAAAAAAAATTAACAAGACTTCTTCAGATCTTATGGAAGATCTGAAAAAGTCTTGTTAATTTTTTTGGTGTTTTTGATTTATATCAAAAACCCATAACAGGATGGAAATAAATTTATAATCCTAATGTGACCGGTTTTTGTTTTTTCTAAAAGAAATATATATATATATATATATATATATATATATATATATATATATATTGTGTGTGTGTGTATGTGTGTATTTAGGCAGCACATTTTCTTCTAGGCCGGTACTATTATTAATAACGAATAAGGATTTGAAGTAGAATTTTTGCCTTTTCTTTTCTGTGAGTGAGATGTTGCAAACGAGGACGAATGCTGTTAAATAGCTGTCCGAAATCTCTGACATTACGATCCGAGTACTTGTTATTTTGACCTTCATGATTCATTTATGAGAATGCCTGTGCGACAAGGCCATAGATTATAAGACTTTTTCTGGATTAAATGAATATTTTGAATGAGAGTGTTCATTGCGAGCTGGTGATGTCTTATTCTAATGCGCCGTCTATTGGTACTGCTTTGAATGTCAAGAGTTCAAAGATAAGGATCAGGCGACTATGAATCGCCAACGTTGTGGATCTAAGCACCCTTGTCAGATGTTTTTAACAATTATAGATTCTAAGTTAAAACAGATTTTACTAACTGTATGGCTTCTATTTTTGGAGTCTATTTTTTACATTTTGTAAAGTATCGAATTATCTCCCTATTTTCTTATATTTGTGGGGTCTCAAATGATCATAATAATCATCTAATTGACAGCATGGATTTTCCTTACTCTCTCTCTCTCTCTCTCTCTCTCTCTATCCGTCTCCATCATCCATCGCTCTCGGCTGGTCTTCCAAATGACATCCCTGTCCACACAGAGCTGTTGTAATAAGTTATTTCTGGTCAGCCTACACTTGCATGTTCATGTCTAAGGGTCCACGGAAGAAATTCACTTTTGAGTTCATCCTTGATTCTCCAGCAGTGTCCCACTTATCTTGTTCGGCTTACTTGGATGGCTTTTGAAACGGGAGTAAAATAGTCGTACAGCAATTGTTTTGTGTGGTGCTGCTTCTAGGATTTGTTCAAAATAGCTCGTAGCATTCTTCTGTATTTCCCATCAAGTTTTAGGGTCATGTCAGATGGGATTATTGATATGCATACGGATAGCGCTAAAATCAAATAAGCCGCAAATTAGTTTGCAGGAGAGGGTGGTGGTTGTGCATCCAATGTACGAGTTAGATGTAACAGTACTAACAAACAGCACGTTCGAATACGACGTCAAATGTAATGAACACACTCCTACAAAATATTCATTATATGCATAAGACATCTCATAATGTACGGTGTGAGCGAACGAACATCCTTGAAAATGACCACCGAAGGTCGAAAGTACATGTACTCGGCTCATAACATCAGATTCCGGACAACCATTATCCAGCTATATTTCATATTTGTGACGTCTCAATCTCGAACCAGAAAAAGCCAATAAACATCTCAAGTTCATTTCATTGTCTGTCACTTTAACCACCCTGGACTGCAAAATTCCAAACTCGTCGGATACTCTGAGAGAGCTATTCGCTGGATTTGTTTCCATAACTTGAACAACAACCTTAGAATTCACTTTCTTTGGGCCTATATCATTTTGTCAGATTTTCGATGTTCTTGCAAAGTGAGCAAAATTTCTTGAACTGTCTGGTTATTGAATTGTGATCAACTAAAGAGAGAAAGAAAGGAAGAAAGAAAGAAAGAAAGTGAAAAGGAATAGGAAAAAGTAAAAATGAGATGGAAAGAATATGGAAAGGAAAAGAGAATGAAAAGAAAATGAAACGAAGAGAAAAAGGCAAGAAAGAAAGAAAAACAAAATTAGAATAAAAAATAGGATAAAAAAGAAAAAACCCGAAACCTAATAAAAAGTAACGAAAGGAAAAGAAGGAAAAATGATGAAGGGAGACTAAAAAAGAAAGAAAGAAAGAATTAAAGAAAGAGAGATAGAGAGATAGAGGGGGGAAAGAGAAGGGGAAAACAAACGAAATTATATTTATACTAAATTAAATAAAAAAGTTAAAAAGTAAACGAATAGGAAGAAAGAAAAAGAAATATTTAAATGAAGGAAAATAGAAAAAAATAAGGAGAGAAAAATAGGACAAAGAAAGAAAGAAAGAAAGAAAAAAGAAAGAAAGAAGTAACTATACTAAATTAAACGAAAAAGAAAAAAGTATAGGAATAAGCAGAAAAAGAAAAAAATATTAAAATAAACGAAAAAAATGAAAAACAATAAAAAAGAGATAGATAAAAAGAGGAAAGCAAAAGAAGAAAAAATGAAAGAAGAAAAAAGAGAAACGAAAGAAAGAAAAAAACTAAACACTTCTAAAAAGAAAAAAAATAGAATTGAAGGAAAAAATGTTAAAAAAAACAAAGAAAAAGAGATAAAAAGAGGAAAAAGGAAAGAATGAAAAAAAAAATGGATGAATGATAAAAAGTAAAATATAAGAAAGCGGAAATGAAAGAAAGAAAGAAAGAAAGAAAGAAAGAAAGATTGAACGTTGATTAAATGAAAAATGACTTAGGTTAGTAAAGACAGGATTACATTCTTATAAATGGCGAGAAAGGAAACGTGATCCATTCTATGATATTTAATATGGCCTCGTCAGCTTTGGGCAATCTGAATATCAAATATAGCCTGGAAATGGCCGTCAACGTAAATAGATGTGTACTTAATGGCGGTTTTAGTCTGATTTTAACATCATTAATCTACATTCTAAAATAAAACAGTAATTCTGAATTAATTCAGTTTTTTTTTAGGGGGGGGTGGCACTGTATCAACTGGCAGGGTCATAAATACCTGGGATAATTCTATCTCGATATCTAAGTATAGTTTCTTTAATCTCACTTCACCCATCATCACCTTAAGAAGATCAAAAGTTATGCCTATGAAATTTTCAGTGGTTGTTTATGGGTCTTAGTAGCATGTTTTTCTTTTGCGTTTCCGTTTTTCGAAAATTCTAAAACTATTTTAGTCGTGTGCAATGATAATGCTAAGCAACAGTTTTACGTTGAATCAGTCTAATAGTTGTTTCTTCTCTCATTGCAACTGACGTCTTTCCAACTGTTGTCAAAACGTGCACACCTAAAGCTAAACTTGTGTTATATAGCCCCTTCAGTACGTTTATTATATATTACCTTTTACTCGACCCATCTATGTTGTATGTCTCTTTCTCAACGTTCGACCAGCACCCATCTCTTCCTTTCGCTTCTTTTGCTGATTGGTCACCTCGTCTGTCTCTGATGTCACCCTCGTTATTTTTGTTTGTTGTCTTCTGTCAGCAGTTCCAGTTGATTTAAGTTCTCAGCTGAAATGATCAATAACAATGCGATTACATTTTTATGTGTTTCTATTGCTTTTATTTCTTAGAAACCTTTCCTTTTATCACCCGCTACAGTCGACTAGGAATCAGTAAAAATTGGGAGTATCCAGCATTTCTCACTAATTGACTAACTTATTTTTAACACTTGAACAGTTTTGGTCAACTGACTGAAACCATCCAATGAGAGTCGTGATCTCTGATTTTCCCCAAGTTCAATTACTCTCAACTATAGTGAGTAACTCATTGTTTTTTCTAGGTTTTTAATTGATCGGGACTTTAAGAATGCTTCACTGCATGGAAATAATAGATCCCACCAATGATATAAAACTTACATTTTTTCATTCTTAAATAGAGGAATAATGTATTATCATATTTACCAACCCCTCCGCTCGGTCAGGATATGACACAGGGTCAATTTTTAAGCGGAGTTCAACAGGTTCGAATTATGTATTATAAATTGAATTATCTTGACCAGAAAATCCAGCAAGCATTCTGCGCGATCCACGGAACCACTTGACAGCTGTTTCGACATTTCTAGGTCTCATCAGCAGTGTATACCGTGTATGCATATCTCCAATCCTTTTGGGAAGATGTAGTCCTGGGTCTGACCGTGTCCTCAGTAAGAGTACGAATGTAACTACAAGACAGATCAGGTTAGCTGACCACGCATTTACGATGACTAGTTAATTTGGAATTGCTTCACATCGATATGTACCAATAGCTCAGTGATAGACTTTCGGCTTTGCATTCTTTGGTCTCTGGTTCGATCTCCTGTAGGGAACATCACGGTATAAACTGCTGATGAAGTCGAAATAGCTGTTTAGTGCTTCCGTAAGTCACGAACAGTGCTTGCTTGATGTAACACTTGTTTTCCTTTTTTTTCCTCGAGTAAGTATGTGTCAGATATTGATCACAATGAAAACTTGAGTTCTTCAAGGAGAAAATCACAGAAAGTTGGTTTAACGTCCACTCGACTTGAAACTAAGAACTTGAGAACCGACCAAAATCGGTCAGATGGGTTGACCTTGGTGCTGCATCATTCTTAAAACGAATGACGAGTCCATTTCATTTTCTCATAGTCGACAGGGAAACTCTGTTGTGTAGTGGTTAATGTCCTGGACTGTTACATCATAACAAACGAGTTCAAACTCTCGTCGCATTATTGCGTGCACTTTCAGATCAATAACCTTGGGAAAGGCATGAACCCAGCAAGTATTTAAGTAGCACCAATGTTGTGCTTCAAGGATGGCATTAAATAACACATGAAGGTTAATATGACATTGGACAAAGAAACCAAACCAAACCCATTGTTGAACCTCAATCGTTAATTCTGTCAATCAGGTTCAACGATATTCTCTCATAAGAAGGCACTAGTGGTGTAAATGTTATTTTCGTGGGAACCGAGTTCAAATCTTGGACTAGGCTGTTTGAATTTCACTTAGTGTCAATATTCTTAAAGTATTTATGAATTTAACAATTCTTCCTTCGGCCATAGGAAAATAGTAGGCCAGACTAGGCTCTTTAACCATGTTATGCCAACCAGTCTTGGAGATGGAAAACTTTGAATTGAAATCTTCTAAACTTCGCTTAAAAATATGACCTTAGATCGTATCCTGCTAAGGTATGTGTGGGGAGGGAGGTAAATACATATATTCTATATTGAATTTAAATATATGTTTCTTGCAGACGATTCTAGACTAATTTCGTTGCCTTATACAATCTACTCATTCTCAATATTGTTGATATAGACACTGCAGTTTTTCTTTTGAATAATTAAATTGTTTCCAATTTCTTTCATGAGCAGCATTTTTTCCTTTGCAAATTAACTGTTTTAACATCCTTTCAGCCACTCCAGCCAGAAGTTTCTATTGTAGAACATCAGATTTAACCCTTCCTGACCACAGAGACAATATATTAGGTCTATCAAAATTGAAACCTTTCTCAACAGCAAATACACAGTAATAAAAAACTGCACGGTCTATTAGCCATCATTTAGCGTTCTTCGACCTTGCGTTTTCGTGTTTTCTTGGTTAATGCGACTTTTTTGTTTTTTTTTCTTTTTCTTTTAGGTTATGTATTTATTTATTTATTATTTCTTTTAAAGAATTTTCTAGCATATTTGAATTTTATTTCATATAACATTCTTTAGATTGTTCGAACATGGACGTCCAGTTCGCATTTGTTTTTCACTTTGCTGTCACTTTTTCTTGACGTTAAAAGCCCCATAACTTTCCGCTTCATCCTTCTTTCTGTTATCTTCCCAACAGATCTTCTCACTCCTATCTTCTTCTTCTTCTTCTTCTTCTTGTAGTTATTTCTCGGCAGGTATTCCACCGTTGACTCCAATAACATCATGTCTACAGTGACATTTTGGATGCTAAACACAGAGTACTCCCTTTTCTTGTCCAAACAAATGGTTTTCTTCCGCTGCGCTTTTCTTCAGTCATTTCAATGTTTCAATGAAAGACAAAAAAAAATACTTAATACTCATGGTGCAATACACAAGGCAAAGAATTACATCTGACTGAGATTCTACATACAACAACCCTTCAAATTCTTGAATTTTCTTTATTTTCGAAAAATATTGTTGTATAAGGGTCAACGGAATAAAGACAAACCTGAATCGAAGTAGAAGAAAACAAAGACTTCATCAATAAGCTCTTTCCCGCATTGTTGAATATATATATATATATATATATATATATGTAAAGTTGGCGACCGTAGTCTCTCTTTACATTAGCTGCTACACCGAGGTGTAGAAAAGGGCGCTACTCTCTTCTGTGGTTTGCTTAACTTTACCCTTGATCCGTACCTTAAAATGCTGAGTGTTAAGCAAGGCAACATCAAGTACCGTTTTTGAGTTTTTGCTATGACTGAACCAGGGATTGAATCCTGGTCTCAGCATTATAAGGTAAGGTCAATGGTAAAGTGGAGCAATCTAGGGAAAGGAGTAGCGGCCTCCCCAATACCTTGGTGTAGTAACTTTTGAAAAGGGATCCTTTAGCGCCCCCTCCAATTACGGTCACCAACTTTACTTATATCGGTATGTGTGGGCGGAACAATATTTTTCGGAAAATGGAAAAAAGTAGTAGACGAACTTTTCTGCTTCTGACACACACACACACACACACATATATATATATATACAAAATAAGCTGTAATTGAGATGATATCAATAGGATTGATTGTCTTATAATGGAGGATAAAAGCACTTAATCTAAAAACAGAAAAACCTATTAATTTTTAGATACTACTCTGAAAAACGACATAAACTGCAAAGTATATATATATATATATATAGTACCCGGCTTTGAGCTTCTCGCGTGTCCAGCCACACTGAAGAGTTAAGATCCAATGAAACAGTCTGTCTGTGGATGACAATATATATATATATATATATATATATATATATATATATATATATGTGTGTGTATACCGAGTCAACGGCGCAGGTACTATTTACCAACCCCTCCGCTCGGGCAGGATATGACACAAGGTCAATTTTTAAGCGGAGTTTAACAGGTTTTAATTCAGAGTTTTCCTTCTCCTAGACTAGTTGCCTCACCAAGGCTGAAGAACCTAGTCCGTCCTACTATTTACCCATAGCTTGAGGGAGAATAACGGGGTTCATACCTTTCCCAAGGGTATTTGCCCGAAAGTGAACGTAATAGCGCGACTGGAGTACGAACTCGCGTACTACGATTCCGCAGTGCATCGCTTTAACCATTACATCACGGCGCAGGTGAATGTCAGTTTCTCACCGATGCGATTAGCATTCCAAACACTGAGAGCTTTGTTTACTGTGCGATTCCTAATTTGTTGAGATAAAATAACCTCTGAAAAACAATACAAATAACTAATAACAAATGATCGCATTGGTGAACTATTGAAATTTATGTATATAATAACAGCGATATTGAGCATCATCATTTATAATTATAGCAAACCGTATATATATATTAATATATATATATATACAAACACACATGCACACACGTATATATATATATATATATATGTGTGTGTGTGTGTGTGTGTGTGTGTGCGTGTGTGTGTGTGTGTAACATCACAAGATTAAATATTTTATTTACTCAAAGCACAGTATTTCGCCATTAGATCACTGAACTTCCCAATGCCCATGTACACCTGTTAAATAACAGATGGTATTATTCTATAGGCAACAGGAATGTCGAAATGAGGATTTCCTGGCCAGAATTAAAGCCATCGAAGTACTTTTAGGTAGAGGTAATTCATAAAAATACAAAATTATGAAAAAAACATTTGACGATGAAAGGGATAATGTCAAGAATGATTGTGAAAACATTTTTGCTTTGTCATGAAGCATGCATAAACGATGTTCAGCTTCAGTTCCTTGCGAACATGTATATGAGTGGAAATTGTAAGGGTAGGAGTTGTATACAAGGTCAAAGTTTTTACTTAGCGCTTATGTTGTACATTTGACTAGTCGATAGAGAACTTGTTAAATCGCCATATTTTTTCTTCTTACAATTCTCGAAAGAGATTTGTTCTTCTCTCTCGTGAATGAAATTGTTTCTTAATTCTTTTTTCCCTTTTTCTCTTCTGTTTCTCTTTCCGCTTGTTTCTTAATTATTGGAACATAGGCGTTAGATACTGAGATTAATTCATCCTGGATTTTCTGAAAAACGGTAAAGATGAGTTTCATAATTCTCTCCCTTCATCTAATTCCCTGGTATCGATAAAACGTGCGATCATAACTTCCGCTAGTCATCCCTGTGACTTTTCATCCATCTTCAAAATTGCTGAGTGTAGCGATTTGAAGTTATTTAAATTCATCCATCGTCCAACGTGTTATGAGAAAAAACACCTCGCTCAGTGTCTGTCTCAAGTTTCGTCTTTGGTTTGTGATGGTACGAATTTTTACCAATTGCTATATATCGTCCAGTCGGTGACTACCTCGTTTCCCGATTTGGGCATGAGACTATATTCTCGGTTTAATCCACAAAAGGCGTAAGTGGGCAGATACCTTTCCCTGCATCATAGCTATCACACCTCATATGATTTTTCTACATATGTTCTTATTTTGATTTTTCTGGTTTTTAAGGCTTACACGGTTTGACCTCGTTTTTTGCTTTCTTTTCCCTTTGCTTAAATTCGTGTATGACCCTTACTTGCACTTTTCGTTATTTCATCATTGACCTCGTGTGATTCTCTTTTTTCGTTCCGCTTACACATTACTGCGAGAATACACACATATATATATATATATATAGAGAGAGAGAGAGACAGACAGACAGACAGACATTACAAAGGGAGGTTTTAGCAAAACATTTATCTTGGAACTAGTGGAATTCTTACCAAGGAGATGCCACGATATCTCAAGAAAACAAGTAACAGGAAGAGGGTGGAGAGTACCCTTTTTCATTCACAGATGCCCATTAATAAATCTACTAGCAATGAGGTCTGAACGTTGCAGTATGGAATTCAGGAATGACATTTTGGCCTCTTATAGTTTTTAATAATTATAGAATATAGCATGGTCGACTTGGGCTGTAGAATACATCGGCTGCATTTCTGCAGAGGGGTAAGAACCGACCCCAACGTGTGTCCTGGTTATGACACTAAACAATCTGATGGCGAGGCTTCAGTCCAGGAGCTTTAATGAATATGGAGTACCTCTTCATTGCTATTGCTCCCCCGGTCCATTCTGATCCGAAGTGAAAGCACCTGATAGGTTCCTATCCATGGGTCAAATAGAACTGTTTGACATTCAAACCATGTGCAAACAAATAACATGTTAAATCGAGTTGTTAGAAATAGAACAGTTTACCCTTTGTAAACAAACGATTGATGTTTAATTGATTTGTTTGTGAAACAAAACAATACTGATATCAACTGTACTAACGAATGAGTAATGTTAAATGGAATAATTAGTATCGATTACAAATAATCGAACTATTATTGTTAAATAGTGATTCTTGATGGTTTGCTTTGGTTTCTTTGTTTAATCGCATATCAACCTTCTTGGATTATTTAATACTAAAGCCACCCTTCTAGAAGAAGAATAATGGTATTATTTAACCCAGAACTTTGGAGATAAGGGGCTTCATACCTTTCCCAAGGGTATATGTCCGAAAGTGAACGTAATAGCACGACTGAAGTTCGAACTCTCTTTCAGGTTGTGTTGACCATCATCAGATGTCATCATCATCATGCCGCTCTATCAGCACGCATATTCCTGACCCTCTCTCGCCACCCCTCCCTATCGTCCACTACTTTCGGCAGATCCTCAGGGCTACATCTCGTATCGGCACAGAGCTGCTGTATGTAGGTTCGAGCTGGACGTCCAGCCTTTGCTCGTCCATGTGAAGGGGTCCACTGGAGTAAATCACTTATGAGCTCGTCCCTACTTCTCCAGCAGTGTCCCATGTGTCTGGTCCGTCTAATTTTGATAGTTTTCGTGATGGGTGGTAGGTGGCCGTACAGCTGTTGATTTGTGGGGTGCTGCCTCCAGGACCTGTTCAGTATTGCTCGCAGTATTCTTGTGTAGTTGTCCCCAAGCTTTTTCTCCATCCGTTTAGTGAGCGTCAAATTGGTGCATCCATACAGCAGTATCGACACGATCGCTGCTTGGAAGAAACTGCGCTTCATTTTATCTGTCAGGTCTGACTTCCATATAAATAACCTATCGTTAGCTGTCCATGCCTTTGCTAGTCGCGGTTTGATGTCTGTCTCGGTTGATGAGACACTGCCCTCTAAATTGGTGAACTTGTCGACTAGTTTCAGAGTACTACCGTTTAGTGTGGAGATGTTGCCTGTTTGATTAAAGCACATATATTCCATCTTGTGAGCATTGACATGGAGGCCGATGCCTACAGCAGCTTGTTCCAGACTATATAGCAGTGGTTTCGGCTTGGGCGGGTGCATTTGCCAGAAGCGCTATATCATCTGCGTCGGTAATTGTTTTTGCGGGGTACCTTGTGCTTCTTTCTTTTTTTTTTTGTTTTTTTTAGCTTGAACAGTTTTCTTTGATTTTATCGATAGATGTTCTAAGTACGTTGTCTAGACAGATGATGAATAGGTATGGGGCTAGTGTGTCTCGTTGTTGTACTCCTGCTACTATGTCGTAGTAGTCTGTCTCCATCCGGAGAACGGACTTTTACTTTAGTGTTTCTATATAGCATCACTATGGCTGCGACGGTTTCTTTTGGTAGGCCGTAGGCGAGAAGAATTTGCTCCATCTTACCTTTGTGAATGGAGTCATAGGCCTTAGTAAAGTCAACAAATAATATTGTTGCCTGTAGGTTTTTTGAGCGTACACCTTCAAGAATTCGACGGATAGTCAAAATGTGTGAGTTTGTGGGTCTATGTCTCCGGAAGCCATTTTGGTTCTTCCTAAGTATGTTGTCAATTTTGGGTTCTATTCGGTTGCATAATAGGGCATTGTAAATCTTGGCCGCTATGGACGTAAGTGTTATACTTCGGTAGTTCTTGGCTAATCTGAGGTCACCCGTTTTAGGGAAGAGGAGGATGCATCCCTTTATCCATCTGTCTATAGGATTTTTATTATATACGGCATTACAGTGTCGAAGCAGTATATCGTCGAATTTTCTGGTCTTCCACACGTCTGGGGGGTATTTCATCGAGCCCTGCTGCCTTTCTATTTTTAATTTTTCTTGAAAAAATTATTTCGGTGTTCTTATGTTGCTTACGACTAGAATGGGATTTGAAAAAAAAATTCTATTTTTTTTAATTAAGATAATTTTTTGATATATTTTTATCCTATTTTTTAATAAGAATTTTTTTTACGGTGGTTATATTATGTTTTGTATAAATAAAAAATGATAATAGATATAATATCTCCACCATAAAAATTTTTCTTGGTTAAAAAATATAATAAAAATACATTAAGAAATTACTTTAATTGAAAAATTAAATTTTTTTTTTTTCAAATCTTATTCTCACCGGAAGCTATATAAGAACACCCAAATAATTCTTTTTCAAACTATATCTGATGATGGTCATCACGACCTGAATTAAATTCATAATGACACTTAGGAAGTGAATTTTTTATTTTTTATTTTTATATTAAAGTTTTTGGGCTTTGAACGTTGAGTTTTGATGCATTTTTAATCCCAAATTAATTATACGTCGATAGCTGTTGACATTGAGCACTCAAATAGGATACTCCTACCCGTTGGATTTCTTCCTCGGATTATATATATATATATATATGTGTGTGTGTGTGTGTGTGTGTGTGTGAAAAGATTAAGAGACTTGAACATAATATAGATTGATACACACACACACACACACACACATATATATATATATATATATATATATATATATATATATATATATATATATGTATGTATGTATATATGTATATATAGAAAGAGAGAGAGGGAAGAGAGAGTATAAAACTGATATGAACACGAGAAAGAAACGGTAAATAAGAATATTTTATTCAAACTTATTGTTTTATGTTTTTCTGTTCTTTATCACCCATGAATTCTCGATGAACCAAAGTTGTTTCCCTAAATTCGTTTATTTATTTATCTTTCTTTTTTTTTTCAGAAGATATTCTGCATTATGTTCTGAAATTTTATGGATATGCACACATTGACACACATACAAACAAACCACCTTATATATAGAACAATGATAACAGAGTTTTCAAAACCATCAAATACAGAAGAAGAATCCATGGCTGGCGCAAGCAATTATACAAATGGAAGATTTATGAAGAAAAACCTAATCTTGAACACTGAGTAGGGTTTAAGGAAGTAATGTTTTATTGCGTATTTTTCTCCGTTTATTTTTCAATATTTTCCTGTTATCCTGCATAATATATTAGACTAGGTGTATGTGTGGGGAACGTTCATATTAAGCCTTTCAATAAACATCAAATACTTAAATTCGCAAAAAAAAGTTTCTTAAATATTTCCTGTTGAAATTAGGGCGCGTCGTTTTCACCTACGCACACAATATGCCTTAAAAAGAAGTAAAATAATAAACAAAAACAGAATCTAACTAATTCCCTTCGCTTGTATAAGTGCTACTCTTAAAAAATCAGTTGTATTCTAAAGGAGATGCAGTAGTGTAATGGTTAACACTCCAAGAAATCGACTCAGTGATCCGAGTGCAATTCGTGAACGAGGCTGTTAACGTTTCACTTTCGTTCTAATTTCCATGGGAAAACCATAAATCTATCCCTTCTCCTTCTTATGTTCGGTCTGTGGGGCTTAGAATACACAATCTGTATCCCTTGCAGAAGATTAAGACCTCATAAAAAAAGGGTCCTGAGTATGACACTAAACTGTATCTGATGGTAAGGCGCTAGTTTTGGAGATTTGGGGAATATGAAATATGCTTCATTGCTATTACTCCCAGTTCTATTTTTACCTGGTGCAGTAGCACCTGTTTGCGCCCCATTGATTGGTCGAATAGATGTGTGAAAATTATTAGTATAAGACAACTCTAAGCAACAAATAATCATTATTATTAAATAGAAATAGATACTTGAAACTATATCATTGAGCACAGATGATTTATTGACTAATTTTAACGGTATGTCAACCCATCTTGAGTTATTTTATGTCAATGTACATTCATATTTATACTTTTTGTGGAGTTGTTTCTAAAGAGTTTTTGTTCATAGTTATAATATGATATTAAGTATTCCTATCAAATACAAATAATTCGCACACAATACTATAGTCTCAAGAATACCTATCTAATATTAATACTTATATGGATTAAAGAAAATATTTCTATTTAATAACAGACATTTGTTAGCGCATAGTTAAAAGGTTTTAATAACTAATAATAATAATCCTTTATAAACAATCAGAGCTTTAAGTAACTATTGTTAATACTAATAATTTGCCATGAGAGAAAGAAAAGTGGTTACATTTTCAGAAAGAAAAAAAAGAGGTTATATAAGAAAGAATGAATGAATGAAACAAAGAAAGACAAAAAATGGAGAATCTTCAGAAAGAAAGAAAGAAGAATGGAAACATTTTATAAAAGAAAAAAGCGATAACATCAACAGAGAATGAATGCGTAAATGAAAAAGACAAAGAAAAGTGGAGACATCTTAAGAAAGAAAGAAAGAAAGAAAGAAAGAAAGAAGAGTGTAAACATCTTAAGAGAGAAAGTGAAAGAAAGTACGAAAAAAGAAAGAAGAGTGGAAACATCTTCAGCAAAATAGAGTTAACGTTGGAAATTTTCACCTCCCTTCACGAAAAAAAAAAAAAAGAAAAAAAAAGACTGAGGTTGTCTTAAGATTACCCAACAAGTATTGACATATTTCAAAAACCAACCAAAATGTTCACCCAATTTATGCTCGATTTTTTTTTTGTTTTTAAAGCAGACAAATTGAGTATTGGAAGGAAACGGTGGAAACTAAGTATTTGGGTGAGTGAGGATTTTATGTTTATTTTATTAGCATCGAATACGTGCGTGGGTGTATAGGTGTATGACTAAAAGAGGAAGAAAAAAAAAGAAATATTTATTGACATGTACACTTAAGAGACAGACATTACATGACCAGCAAGCAATAGACACTTTTGTGTTGTTTTTTTTTCTACAGGTGTTCACTTGATTTCAGAAAAGAGGTTCCAGATAGTTTTTACACGGAAAGAAAGGGAGGCTATTATCTTGTGAAACAAAAAAGAAAAAAAAAAAAAAGAAAAAAGCGGCCAGACACGTTGACAGGCGGTTCAACGTCTATTATATAATAAGATCTAAAGTGATGTCACTACAAAAAAGTTTTTTAAAAAAGCGAAGAAAAAAAAATTAAAAAAGATAAGTTAGAATAATAGTATCTGACAATCTTAAATGATATTCAAAAATAGATAAATAATAAAAGAAATACTGTTACCATATATACTTATATAAAAGAGTGCAGATAAGACGTTAAAAAAAATTAAAGGAAGAAAATTTAACACACACACATACACACACACACACATACATATATATATCAGTATTATTCGGTCCAGGTATATATATATATATATGTATATCACTGTATATACACGCTAGCACACACAAAAACGCGCACGAACACACACACACAAACACACACACACACACACATATATACATGTCATTATAAATCTATTTCTGGTCTATGATGAACCTCATTACTAAGCACTTAAGATGGATATTCCTGCCCCTTGGATTTTTTCTCAGATTATATATATATATATATATATATATAATCTTAGAAAAAATCCAATATATATATATATATATATATATATATATATATATATATATATCATACAAATAAATGAAGTCCAAAATTGACTTATATGGATTAGCTCATATATAGAATATGTGAGAAATTTCATATACTTCTAATAGAGTGCTCAATTTATGGCTATTAATATGTAAGAATATATGGAAAAACTCACGTACAGAGCAAATATATGTCTATAATATCAAAGACAAGAGATACTATACCATTATAAATTTATTTCGACAATTCACTCATTACAAATTGCTTCTTCAGATGGTGTATAATTCAAACGGAGATAAGACATATAGCTTTTCTGAAGGAAAATATTTTCATTAAAATAAACATTTTAAGATTTATTCTTAATTTAAAAAAATTACCGTAATAAAAACCAATATAAACCAATAAAATGATAATTGAGTCAAATCCCCTTATAACAACCGATGATATATAAAAAGAACCCTATAGTTTCCGTTCTTATGTCCTAGATTTAATATCAAAGTTTTATCTCCTACTTTATTATGATTTAACTATTTAAATTTGTTATATAATTGCAGAAGGATTTTTTTTACATTATCATTTTTCGTTTTGTATATCTTATCTTTCGGTTTAGTTAGGCTTAGAACCTTTCGGCTTAGTGCATGGGTGGGTGCTGACATTAATGCAGGTGTTCACGCGCGCGGAGAGGATGTGACAATCACAGATGTCATAATAAAAACCCCGGATAGGAAATAGAACTGGAGATGTGAATGAAGTCATGCCCGGAAGCGATGGGTTGGAATTCATAGAGATTTTGAAAAAAAGCAGTGAGTTGAGATTTGAACTTAGACGAAGCGAGTTGTTTTTTCAGACCTGGTCGAGGCCAGTGCAGTGTGGACTGCGGGGTGCGTGCGCGCGTTGGTTGAGTCAGTGAGTTGAGAGCTGACGATGGACGAACAGTCAGCATAGAAAAATTGTGTTTCTCTCTCTTCGTATGGAAAACCTAAATTTAAAGAAGGTAATAAAAGTTTCGTACCTGAACCAAGAGAGTCGTCAGTGTTTCGCGTATTTCGGGATTCCTATGCGTATGAACATTTTATGCATGTGAATATTCTATGAACATATGTACATTTCACATATCCGTATCATGGCTTTGTTACAAATTTCCATTTGCCTTTCAATTTATCAGTTAGTAGTGGAACAATTTTATCTAATATATTTTTAATCTCATATATTAAGACTCTATGTGGCCTAATTATTACTTTAAATGAGATGTAAATTACTGTGATTACGATTTTATTTCTTATTAAGAGGTTATATATGTTGTTATTTCCATTAAACTTCCAATTTATCAGTTAATGATCTATTTTATAATCTATTTGAAGACTATATTTAGTTTAATTATTACCATAAATGAGAAGTCGTAAGTTACTGTGTCTACATTTTGCATCATGTTAACGTGCTATATATTTAGTTAACTACTTTTCATCAGAGCTTCTATTAATTTTATGTTTTGATATTTACATACCTAATTAACTGTTTTCAAATATAGTTAATTGCATTAAATCTTTTAATCACCAGTTTATGGTTGTTAAATCTCTAATAAAGAAACTGACTCACTTTCATCGGTCAAATATTCAAGCTTATATTATTAATGTTAGATTAATTTGTTACGTGTAATTTGTAACATTGTTATTGTAATCTCTATCCGTTTTTAAAGTTGGCAACCGTAATCGAGGGTGACCAAAAGGCTTCCTTTTCAATAGCTACTAAACCGAGATGTAGGGGAGGGTGCAACTCCATTTTCTGGATTGCTCCACTTTACCCTTAATTTTTACCTAAAAATGCTGAGTGCTTATCAAGGAGGTATCAAGTACCATTTTTTTTGAGTCTTTGGTATGACTCGATCTGGGATTGAATCCTGGTCTCACGGACCATTGGAGAACGCTCTACTTATTAGACCAATGGCCCGGTTAATATCTACCCGTAATACATTAAAAGTTATACATCAAGGCCAACAATCTAATAAACTTCATTACGATTCATAATCATTATCATCTTAATTCAAACCTATTTCTATGTCGATATTTGAATATTAGTTCATTTCGGTTATTTAATAGTTATCTTTGTATTTTAATGCACTAATTTTTCCTCCAGGCATGAATTACATCTACCATTTAAACTATTTTTCGTTGAGGATTTTTAATAAGTTCCCATTTTATTTGTGGGTTTAATACACAGTCTTTTAAACTCCAATAATACTTACAGCTGTTTGATTCTTCATTAACGGATTAGTAAAAGAATGCCTATGATTACACAATCTTTGTTTCCAGTTAAGAGTGGATAAACCAATTTATACCTTTTCTTCATATTTACGTTTTATGAGGAAAATCTAAGAAACTACATTCTCAGAATTACATTTTCCACCCATGGGGAATTCCTCTTTAATTCTATAATTACAAAACGATGTACGTGTCCCCTTATCTCTCAAATGTGATTAATCAAATTCTATTATGGGTATGTATAATTTTGGAAATATTATTAGTGCAGGAGTAACTAATTTTTACGGTATTTCTATTGAAAATTTTGCTTAACAGATTTTCCCTATGGAAATGCTTATTAATTAAATTTTGGAAATATTTTCTTATATTAATAGTAGAAAGTTCGTAGAAAGGAAGGTTAAACCAAATTACTTTTCTTTTTCTGTTTCAACAATATTTGTATTATTATTATTATGATTGTTTTTATCTTTCCTTCTATAGCTACTATTTCTTATACTATTGTTTCTATTCATAGTGTTGCTCCTTTTACTTAAATTAGCTTTCCTTAGGTTTAAGAATTCTAGTTTATGCTGGAATCCGTTATTAATCAAAGCTTCATTATAAGTTTGGTTATTTTCATGGAATACTTTTTTGCTCTCTCTCTCTCTCTCTCTATATATATATATATATATATATATATATATGTGTGTGTGTGTATGTGTGTGTGAGTGTATATATATATATATATTTATAAAAGAAATAATTAGATTCTAAGTTCTAAGTATTAACCGAAGCTCCTATGATCATTTTATATATATCTTTGTTGGAGGCGTGTAAAACGTGTCACATGAGTATCTATCTATCTATCTATCTATCTATCTATCTATCTATCTAAATAATTGCCTTAGATATACTCTTTTTGTTGATGTTAAAGTATAGCAAATGAATCTCTCTCTCTCACTCTCTCTTTCTCTCTCGCTCTCTCCCTAAAACACACACACACACACACACACACACACACACACACACACACACACACACACACACACACACACACATATATATATATATATATATACATATATATATATATATTCTGATTTCTGAGCGAAAATGATACGACCTCAGGTAAAATGACAAATGCTTCTCAAGGCCGGCATACTCTTCAAGTTTGATAGAGCACAAATAGTCACTGAATTCTAATCTAAACATTATAATTGTCATCAAAATGTTTTACTGTATAATGTTTATTTAGAGGTCATCACTGAATTTAGTGCGTTGGCAAGAAAGGAGAATATGATGAAAATTTAAAATTGGTTAAGTAAATCAATGCCTTTTCTTATCAGCAAAACCTTATACCATCTCTCTCTCCACACACACACACACACACACACACACACACATTCATGTGTGTATATATGTATGCAAATGTTTGTTCATAAGTATATACATATAGTTATATATATATACATTTAATTTTGTGGCTGTGTAGCCATAGGTTTTGCAGATTAATCACGCTCTCTGGTAGGTTTGAGAAACACTTAGGGTTCTGCTTGAAAATGAAAATACCCTGAAAATTATATCTATGTTCGTATACATTTCTACAAGAAAATATAAAAGTTGGTAACCGGAGTCGAGGGCGTACCGAAGGCTCCCTTTTCAATTGCTACAACACTGAGGTGTAGGGGAGGGTGCTACTCCTTTCCCTGGATTGCTCCACTTTACCCTTGATATGTATCTTATAATGCTGAGTGTT
Organism: Sepioteuthis lessoniana; assembly: GCA_963585895.1. Lineage (NCBI taxonomy): Eukaryota > Metazoa > Mollusca > Cephalopoda > Myopsida > Loliginidae > Sepioteuthis > Sepioteuthis lessoniana. Next base: position 54,878,564 of record OY757934.1, on the reverse strand, counting down.
AAGCAAGGGGGTATCAAATACCATTTTTTGAGTCTTTGGTATGACTCGACCTGGGATTGAACCCTGGTTTCCATGGCCATAGGCGAACTCTAGTCTCACAGATCGTCTATAATGTAATAAATACGATCTATTAACTTGAGGTATAAATGATTTCTATTTTTTAAAAGTAAGTTGTGTAAGGGCATTTCAAACTTCCAGTGTTTAAAACTACCTGCTAAAGAAAAAAAAAGCATATAATAATTTAATCTGATCTCACACTCCAACAATAGAGGAACTGAAAGTGCATATTCGACATATAATTTTGAAGAAGTTAAGGAATAACAAAAACGCTACTGCAACAGCTGAGAAAATGTATAGATTTTACTCCCAAGGTGTCTTTGTTGACCGCCAAACTGTTTTTTTTTTTTTTTACAGTTATTGAGAGCTGAACCCTGACCAGGACGCTTATCAGACCTCGATGAAGATTAAGAGAATTGGTCGAATGCAGTCTGTGCAGAAATACTGATGCATTTGCTCTTGACCTCAACACATCGTAATCCGCAATCTGCTGCTACTTGAAATAGATAGGAAAAGTTTGGCTTCCTCTAACCCCTTTTTGAGAAGAATAAGAAAGATCACATATCCAGAGCGAGAGGTCTTCTTTCAAAGCAGAAAAATGACCTGTTTCTTAAGAATATCATTACAGGTCACGAAAAATAGGCTTTTCATGATAATGTTCAACGTAAAAGGCAGTGGATTAACAATGATGAATGACAGTAGCCTACACCAAAGGTGAAGCTTCACTGAAAGAGAGTTATGCTGTGTTGTATGACGGGGTCCCAGTCATATTTATTTTGAGTTCTTAAAACGTAATCAGACACTCATTGCAGTCTTATAGTCTCAACAGTCACGTTATGGACATGAAAATCTTTTAAGAAAACACTCTGCACTCGTCAATGTTGTGATTCTTTATATGTTAACGCAAGGCCACATTCAACAAGTATCATACAGGAAAAATATTGGATTTAAGCTGGTCTGTTCTATCTCGTTCACATGATTAACATGGCATTGCACCAACTGACTTCTATCTTTTTCCTTTTTTACGAAATACGTAGAATGACAAAAAATCTTCTGTAAGATCAGGTGGAAATGTTTGTGGAAATCTTGAGGTCGAAACCATCCGTATTTTATTTGAGAGGAATCAACAAGCAACACGATAAATACTGAGTATGGAAAGCTTTAAATACTAACTCGTAATGTTACATTTCACCTATATTTTGCATACTCACTACTTTTCAAACTGTGTCTCGTCAGATTTCTGTCTGTGTTGTGATGCTGACCAAAGAAAGACAGGGGGAACACAAAAGGTTTGATAGAAAAAAACATATATTCAAGTAACAGAAACAAGATACAAGTGAACCTGGTTAGACAGTAGTTAGTTGGTAGAAAGCTGAGAGTCCAATGTGGTAGTGACTATCCGTCCACTACGCAAATAATATCACACGTAATTGTGTCACGCTGATTGGTACACACCGTCTGACGCTCTCGTTGACATGTATTTATGGAGGAGGGCGAGTCCATTATATAAGGAGTACAACAGTCTGATCAATTTATATATTCACCACTTCTTGTCACGTGAACTATTTCAAGCCACTAGGTATAACTGTCGAACACAACCAGATAATATGCTTTATTTAATGGTCTTGCGAAATCTAAATGGAAATGGTACTACGGAATGTTCTTCTCCGGCCAAGGTGTGATTTTAATCGGCGGTGACTTCGCTACCAGAGCACAATTCTACATGATTTAACCATGTTTTGGATGTCTTCATCCATTTTTGGTCTATATGTGTGTCATCTTATCAGGGATTTCATTCAAGAAATTCCCGGATGACCAACGTGGAATTCCTTTAACATGCGTTTTCGCAATTATGTTGGAATTACAACTCTATCAGTGTACATGTGTACACCATCGCACAGTGAAAATGCGTTACTTTCATTTACTTATTTATTTTTGACTTTGCCTCTAATTTGATTCTGAATTTGTCGTTCTGCGACTTAAGTCTCATTTGTTCTAGAGTTATAAGTAACTCTCTTACGGTATTATGCAAGACATTTTAACTTTTATTTTCAGTCTTTATTGCCGCAATCACTGTATGTTCAAAAGGTACGTTGAATTAAGCGAGACTGTCCATCAGCATGACTTAATTTCTTTGATGGTAAAAATTCCATTTTATAGTTATAATCCCGTAGAATGACTCCCCAGCGTTGCAGTCTATTTGCTGACGGTGTGGGAACATCCTTCTTTGATCCATATAGAGACAATAGCGGACGATGGTCAGTTTTTAAGAAAGATTCTCGTCGATGTAGAAATTTATGGAACTTTTTCATGGTAAACATTATAGCCAATGCTTCCTTCTTCATCTGGCTCTTATTAAGCTCTTATTAAAGCGCTCGACGCATGTGAGATTGGCTTAGTTGTTCCATCGTCATATTTATGTAATATTACTTCATCTGGCTCTTCTAGGCTCTTATTAAAGCTTCCCTTCCCGAATCACTTGCATCTAATGCGACGACAATGTTTAGTTTGGGATTAAAATGCATTTTTGATAAGTCAGATGTTAAGGCTTCTTTGATCGTTTCAAACGCATTTTGGTATTTCGCAGTGCGCATCCATTTAACATCTTTCTTTAACAAGGCATTTAAAGGTGCTGTTTACTCATGCATATTTTATATGCACTCTTGGTAGTAGTTTGCAAACCTTAAAAAATGCTTGCAATTTCGTTAAATTGGTTGGAGCGGGAATGTCTTTAATTGCGCTTGATCAGGCAGGATCTGGATATCCACCCTTTTCATCAATAACTTCTCCCTGATACTTTATTCTAGGCTCACATAGCTCAAATTTTGTTTCATTCATTCTGAACCCATATTCTTTGATCCTTTCGAATACTTCTTTTATGTCTTCCACTTGTTGGTCTCAGCTTTCACTTTTAATCAATATGTCATCCAGATATGTTTGCGCATAATCCAGCCCAACGAGGATTGTTTCCATAATCTGTTGGAAAATACTTGGAGTAACTCTTTCCCAAAAGGAAGACGATCAAATTTAAATAATCCTTTATGAGCGTTAATCATGAGTAGTTTCAAACACTCTTCTTTTACTAGTATTTGTAGGTAGGCATCCGACAAGTCCAACATAGAAAAAAAATTTCCACCATTTAGTTTCACGAAAAATTCTTCAGGGCTTTGTAATGAGTAATTGTAATTTTGCAAGCTATCAGTTGACTCTGTTGAAAAATCGGCACATATGTGGATTGTGGTATTTTTTTTCTTCACGCTTGGCGATGCCCATTCGGAGAAATCTACTTTAGGAATGACCCTAGGCACCTCAGGTGGTATAATGGTTAGCAAGCTAGACTAGCAAACCTACACGAGCGAGGTTTGTTACATAGCCAGATATACGGATGTGTGAAATAGACATAGGGAATCCGAAATATACGAAATTCACGAAATTGGTTCAGTTACGAAACTTTTTATTACCCTTGAGTTAAAGGTAATTCGACATGAGGAGAAAGAGACACACAATCTTTCTATGCTGACTGCTTTTACATCGTCAGCTCTCAACTCAACCAACGCGCAGCGCCCGTAGCGCACAAAGTCGTCTTGCCTCGCCCAGGTCTGAATCTCAACCTTCCCCTTCGGACGCTAAAACTCAACTCATTGCTTTTTCTCAAATCCCCAAATCCTCAGCTCACGCTTCCGGGCATGACGTCATTCACTTCCCTAGTCCTATTTCCTATCTGGGAATTTTATTTTAACATCTATGAATGACGCATCCTCCCCGCGCGCGCGTGAACACCTGCGTTAATGTTGCACCTAACTAACCCATGTGCTAAGCGAAAGGTTCTCAGCCTTACTAAACCGAAAGGCAAGATATATAAAACGAAATCCCTTCGCCATTATATTACAGGTTTACCAATTTTTTCCAAGTCTTTTCATTAACTGTTGAAATATCGGACCCTGTATCCAATTGTAATTTTATTTTTATATTGTTGATCGTGATAAAAACAAATTTTCTCTTCAGAGATGCTTCGTTCGACAACTTGCTATTTTTTTGTCGACTTTACCTAATGCATGTACTTTGTTGACATACTTTTTATGTCTCCTCCAGTTTTTGGATTTGCAACAAGTACTCTTATGTCCTATTCTACCACATTGATGGCATTTTTTGTTTCTAAAGAAGCAGTAACTCTTAAAATGCTTACCACCACAACCGTGGCAAGTAATAGGTTGGTTGGTTGGATTTTATGGCGTATCAACCTTTGTAGGTTATTTAACGCCAAATCCATTTTTATGTAAATAATCAGTTCTATTTAAACAATTCAGTTTAGCATGAGTACACAGTTTAATTGTCAAAAACATTTCTATTTCAAACTATTCAGTTTTTTCAAGCAGTTATATATAACAATTCAGTCTAGTGTCAGTACAGTTTCAATGTCAAAAACTGTTCAATTTCAAACAATTCAGTTTAGCATAAGCACCCAGTAAGAACAGTTTAATTGTGAAAAACATTTCTATTTCTAGCTATTCAGTTTAGTCAAACAGTTCTAATTCAGCTAATTCAGTTTAGTATAAGTACAGATTTTGTTTACGCACAGTTAAATGTCAAAACAGCTCTATATTAAACAATTCATTTTAGTGTAAATACAGTTTCAATGTCAAAAACAGTTCTATTTCAAATAATTCAGTTTAGTATAAGCACACAGTTTAAATGTAAGTGCGGTTTAATTGTCAAAAACATTTTTATTTCAAGCTATTCAGTTCAGTCAAACAATTCAGTTTCGCATAAGTATGCCGTTAGTTCTATTTAACCCATAGATAGGGCCCTATCAGGTACTACCTCGCCGGGCCAGAGTGGACCTGAGAGCAATGGCAATGAAGGGGTGCTCCGTATTCCCCAAAGCCCCAGCATTACTGGGACCTCACCATCAGACTGTTTGGTATCAGAACCAGGACACTCATTGGAGGGGGGGATCTTACCCCTATGCAGAGGTGCAGTCAGTGTATTTTACTGCCCCAGCCGACTGGGCAACTAGTATTAGGTATTAAGGGGAAGGTCTGTTATAATTTTTACTTTTCCGCAGGGTGTTGAAAAACGTTTATATTTTTCCTTAGCTGGTCGGACGCTATGTATTTTTGAAATATCTCTCTTTTCGATCCGAGCGATGTTTCGTTTTAAATTCACCGTACGCTGACATTCGTCAGTTATTCTTTGGAGAGTTAATTTTTAATCCATTTCTAGTTTAGTTAAAATCCTGGATCTTACTTCTTCGTCCTTATTTCAAGTCGAGCGTTGAACAAAGATCAGACATTTAAATGAGTCGTAAGTTAACTCATTTAACTAAAACTTCTCATATTCTCAACTGATGACTCCTGCGCAGGTGACAAAATCATCATCGTCCCATTTTACTAGATTCAGACAATTCCATCAAACATTGAATAATGAAGTTCTGTCTCTTAAAACTTTTGCTACCATTTCAATAGTTTCTTCAAAAATTTTTATATTTATTTGGTGATTTTAGCAAAATAAAGTTTACATATTTTTCGTGTTTCGCTTTGGACTGTCTCCTTAATAATAGTCTGACTATTTTTTGTAATTCCAATGGGAACAATCCTTTTTGAAGATGACCTATCTTCTTTAAAACGACTGCAAAGTTATTCCTTCGTCAGAATTATGAATAAATTCGCAAATGGAAATTGCGATAGTGTCTGGCGTGAATGAATCAAACATTTTTTCCTCTGTAGTTTTCCTTACCAACAATTCGAAAAAATTTGGTTTTTGTTTTTCTAATTGCGATTGTGGCTCCAATTGGTCCCTATGATGTTGAAATTGCAATTCTTGTTGTTTCTTTGAAGCTCATATTGGTCTTTTTGAAGTAGTAATTCCTACTGTTGTTTTTGCAGAGCCAACATTGAAGTCATACTTAATTTCAGTTTATCCATTTTCCTTGTACTACGTTCAATATTTCAATTATTGCTGGGAGGATACGTATTTTTTTTTCTCTGTAGTTCACGTATAAGTTCAAAAACGGTTCATCGTCGCCACTTTTCTTATATTCGGAACTAATTCTTCGTTGACACTTTTCTAATGTTCCGTGCGTGGGGTAATTTTGGCCGATACTTAGAATCTCTTCATTTTCATACAATCCCGAATATTGAATACGGAATGCTAAACAACACTAACTCGCAATGTGACATTTCACCTCAGACCTGTCTCTTGTCAGACTTCTGTTTGACCCATTTATATATCCACCACTTCTAGTCACGTGAACTCCAGTAGCACAATCCATTTCAACACTTGCGTTTGTTGGCTAGAGATCCGTGTACAAACCACGAGTCGGTATCGGTACATTCTTCTCCATAACAATATATATATATATATATATGTATATGTGTGTGTGTGTGTGTATGTAAAACTCTGCAAGCACCAGATCATGGAACGATTTCAAGACCACACACACACACACACACATTTATATATATGCGGGATTTCTTCTAACTTCTGTGTCCATACTATTGTTGAATATTGACCGGAAGACCCATTTTGACATGTCATGTAAATGCGTAGGTGGCATGACCGGAAATAGAACTATTTCTTAAAATATACATAACGCAGCTGCTTCCTTAGCAGAAGTGCTGCGTAATTTGTGTTTGTGGCATGCTAGACACGACGTGTGTCCACGCGCAACGTGTAGATGGGAGGTGTGATCATGCAGATTGGATGGGCGTAAGGTGAATCATATAAACCAGTGAAGATTTCGACCTCAGGAGAGACGAGAGGAGAAAAAAAAAGAGACCGACAGAAGAACTACTGGACGTAGGCCGCTCTGAGGTGCAGGTCTTGCACTAGACTGCCGAGGATTGAAAGGTTGAGAAAAACCTGAGCTGACGAGACTCGCGAAAGTAGGGAAATGAGGAATATCGAAGATATTCAGTGCCTTGAGATGACCCCGACGAAGTTCACGAAAATAGAGAAGCGAGTAGAAAGATGATTTGAGGTGACCTTGTACCAGTCTCGCGAAAGCAGACCGAAGAAGAAGCAGTCCACTGAAAATTCATATTTCTCCCTGTGTATACATCTCAGCCATCTTCGATTCTCTCCCTCACTTTATTATTTCGTACATTTTGTAACAAAAAGAAAAGATAAGTGGCAGATTATGTTTTTATACATCAGCAAATTTGTTCTTCCTCCCTGAATACAACATGAATGCACGACATGAACCAAGAGAGAAAAATAGATGGGAACTACACAAGAATCCTGCATGCTGTCTTGAAGAAATCCAAGAAACAACTCACCACAAAACTGCTGTTGCCTCTCACAAATCATTCAAGTAAGACGAACAAGATATGCAGAGCACTGATGGAAAAGCAAGGACAAACCCATAAGCAACGTTTCTGGATGAATTCCTGCACATGGACGTACCAGTGTTACCCGACTGTCAAAAACTTACATCAGCTTTGTTTGGACACAAGATGCAACCCAGAAGACATCCCAGGAGCAATGGATGATACAGACGCGTGACGACAGAGAATCAGGGAACTCCTTGCTATCAGCGTGATTTAATCTTGATGATAATGATATATATGTAAAAGATTTGTAAATCTCAATATAAAATCTTGCCCAGTCGGCTGGGGCTATAGAATATACCGACTGCACCTCTGCAGAAGGGTAAGACACCCCCGAGGAGTGTATTGGATATCACACATAACAATCTGATGGTGAGGTTCCAGTAATGCTTGAGCTTTGGGGAATAAGAAGTACCCCTTCGTTGCCATAGCTTTCAGGTCTACTCTGGCCCAGGATGGTAGCACCTGATAGGGTCCTATCTATTGGTCAAATAGAACTAAACTGCTTACTTATGGTAAACCAAATTATTTGAAATAGAACTGCTTTGACATGTAAACTGCGTACTTATACTAAACTGAATTGTTTGAAATAGAACTGTTTTGACATTTAAACTGCGTATTTACGCTAAACTGAATTGTTTAATATGGAACTGTTTTTGCATGCTAAACTAAATTGTTTGATATAGAACTGTTTAACTATACTGAATAGGTTGAAAAAGAAATGATTTTAACAATGAAACTGAGTACTTATGCTAAACTGAAATGTTTGAAATAGAACTGTTTTTGTATAAAAAATCGATTTGGCATTAAATAACCTACAAAGGTTGATATGCCATTAAACCTAAAGAAAGAAAGAAACAAAGAAACAAAAAAACAAATCGATATAAAATGAAAACTGTAGAAAAACAAAACCATCAAAATCACTTAATCTAGTTAACACATAGTTTTAACCATATAAACGCGTGCATATTAATTTATTTACATACATACATTTATACATACATACAGTTTTTATATTTCATTATATTCCATTGTTGTTCTATCTACATTTTCAACATTTTTAAGTCCTGAAAAAGGTTCATTAAAAGCGAAACGTTTTAACGTCGACCTCCCTTCGTAATAAATTCATCACTTTTGGATTACTTTTTTTTTCAATTTTCTCCATACATACATACATACATACATAAGATTGTGTTTATATTTAGATCATAAGTGGGCTTTTTTGCACGTAAATCAAGGCCCGCAGGTCTTGGTAAAGTAGGTCAATCATTATATATATATATATATATACAAGCCAAAGACTTGCGAAAAAATACGCCTTGATAAATAAATTGATGGATAGATTCGAATGAGCTTCGATAGATAGATAGATAGATAGATAGATAGATAGATATGAACAGACTGAGATAGATAGATAGATAGATAGATAGATAGATAGATAGATAGATATTAACTCAGACCGAGATAGATAGATAGATAGATAGATAGATAGATAGATAGATAGATATTAACTCAGACCGAGATAGATAGATAGATAGATAGATAGATAGATAGATAGATATTAACTCAGACCGAGATAGATAGATAGATAGATAGATAGATAGATATTAACTCAGACCGAGATAGATAGATAGATAGATAGATAGATAGATAGATAGATATTAACTCAGACCGAGATAGATAGATAGATATTAACTCAGACCGAGATAGATAGATAGATATTAACTCAGACCGAGATAGATAGATAGATAGATAGATAGATAGATAGATATTAACTCAGACCGAGATAGATAGATAGATAGATAGATAGATATTAACTCAGACCGAGATAGATAGATAGATAGATATTAACTCAGACCGAGATAGATAGATAGATAGATAGATAGATAGATAGATATCAACTCAGACCGAGATAGATAGATAGATAGATAGATAGATAGATAGATATTAACTTAGACCGAGATAGATAGATAGATAGATAGATAGATAGATATTAACTCAGACCGAGATAGATAGATAGATAGATAGTGAGTAAGTGAGTGAGTGAGTGAGATTCAGGTGATGGTAAGGTGTAGATCTCTTCTCTCTTGCATACTTTAACCTTGCGATCAGCTATTGAGTTCTTTATGTATGAGGAAGCGTAAAGGTCAACTTCGCTTATTTTGTAAATATGCAGATTAAACTGCAGACTTTGCAAACCCCGGAAATCCCAACAATAGACAAGAGACGGCCAGTTGCAACATTTCCGGCCCATTCTACTACATTTCAGCAACACATTTCAGCTGGTGGCGAGTGGGGGGGGGAGGGAGAAGAAAGAATAAAAGATTACATTACTTTCAAAATCATATTTCCATATTCAAAAGGTTCAGCATTTTTTGTTCTTTGCGGTGAGAACACACATTTCATTTTGCATTTCCGTTATTCAAAATTCTTTAATTTCATTTTATAATGTTTGTATCTTCCCCGACCCTTCCCCCCAGACTACGTACCATCAAATGACTTGCATAGTCCCCGTAAAAAATGACAGTGATTAGAGTGTAGTATCTATGCACTCGGTTGAATGTCGATGTATCGGTCTGGTACTTATTTTTATCTTTTGAGTAGGAATCTTGATGGAGTAACGTTCTCTACTCCTCTTGGTGTCTATTTCATTATAATAAAAAAATTATAAGAATTATATCATCATCATCATCATCATCATCATCAGGGTATGCTGACAGGATGGATTCCTTTGATTGTTGTGCCATTCATCCTAATCGGTCACCGCTCTTCGTATGTCCTTTACACACTACTCAGTGTCCGCACAGAACCGATGAATATAAGTTTGTGCTGGTCAACAAACTTTGGCATGTCCAAGGGTAGGAGTCCATTGAAGAACGTCCCTTACGAGTTCTTACTTCACAAGCATTGTTCTCTATATCTTGGTTTGGTTTCTTTATTTTAATGGTATTTCATTTAAACGGGGAATTTGATGTCAATGCTATCCTTGTAAAAAGGACAGCTGTGATACTATTTAAGCCATTGCTCGAGAGATGAGGGGTTTCATAACCTTACTTAGGGTCCTTCGTGTGTTGTTCGTCTTACTTAGGTAGTTTAATAGATGCTAGGAAAGTGGTCTTATAACTGCTGCTTTGTAAGTATTTCCAGGATTTTGTTATAATTGTATGTATATGTATACTGCCCAGAAACTAATTACTCCCGCCGCCATCACTCTAACATATACCTATATATCTCCCCTTCTTTCCTTTTCTGTCTCTTTTCTTTTGACCCTTCTTTTCTTTTATGTTTTTATGTTTATTATATATTACCGGGCTATTGGTCTAATGAGTAGAGTGTTCGCCAATGGTCACGGACACCGGGGTTCAATCCCAACTCGAGTCAATTGCTAAACTTTAGAAAAACCCATTTCATTCTGATAAATTCTTTTTCAAATAAAAAATGAAATATCATAGTTGATTCCGTTGTTAGAGTTGGTTTCTCCTTTTTGCCACTTATTTTTATCATCTTGTCACATTTACCAAATTCTACTATTTCTCCACACACACACACACACATACACATATATATGTTTTTACTCTAAAAGGCTTTTTAATATGTAAAATCATTACTCGGCCAAATGCACAAAAATATTTTCGAAGAATAAAGTTAGATAATAAAAACTCATGTCTCAGGATATTCAGACTATTGTCTTTATCTTCATTATTAAAATCATAACCTTTCGGCCATTATGTCCTTCGGTTTTCTTCAGGTATTTCATGTTGAACTCAGCGGCCTTCACGGTACCTCGAATCAAACCCGTTATTTAATCCACTTTTAATTTAGATTTTTCTAGTTTCGTTAACCTAAAGCTGGTACAGGTGTCCAGCAATAGTCAGTATTCTTTGTTATTTACCTATAGTTTGGATTGAACCTCCAACCTCCAAATGATTTCACTCCGAAACACTTTCCAGCGCTTATATGCAAACGCTTATATCCACTGCAGCATTCTCTTGCTGATCACGTGGCACAGTGTAGACTCCCATTTCGACATGAAAACCTGAAGAAGGTCGGAGAAAATGTCGGCCGAAGCACTGTAAGTATAACAAGGATGATGATGATAATATTCCGAATATTGTGAGAGATAGAATTTATCAAGCTTCATTTCAGAAGTTTAGACAAATCATGTTTTATGTTGTTGATCTTCTGGTGAGGTAATGTTCAATACATCTTACCTCACTTTATTGGTTTGGTAGGTTGGTTGTTTTGTTGTACGTCGTATCAACCCTTTCCATATCTTTTAACGCCGAATTAAGTCATTTAAGTGTAGTTTTTGTTTACACATAGTTAAATATAAAAAAAAGCTCTATTTTAAATAATTCAGCTTAGCATAATTATGCAGTTTAAACACACAGTTAAATATAAAACAGTTTTATTCCTAACAATTCAGTTTAGCGTAATTACACAGTTTGGGTTTCTTAGTTTGGTTTCTTTGTTTAATGGCATATAAACCTTTGTAGCTTATTTAATGCCAATGCTATTCTCCTAGAAGAACAGTATTGGTACTATTTAACCCATAGCTACGATTCTGCAGTCCATCGCTTTAGCCATTACACCACGAGGACACCCCCCTACACAGTTTAGTTCTATTTGATCCATAGATAGGACCTTATCAGGTGGTACCCCTCCTGGCCAGAGTGCACCTGGAAATGATGGCAATAATAAGGTACTCCACATTCCTCAAAGCTCAAGCATTTCCGTGGCCTCACCATGAGATTGTTTAGTGTCATCATCCGGACACCCATTGGGAGAGTCTTACCCCTCTGCCCAGATGCAGTTGGTACATTCTTTAGCCCCTGCTGACGGGGCTATGATTGGTTTGATTTCGTTCGGTTTTAAGGCTTATTAACCATTGCGATTATGTAAAGCCAAATCCTCTTTATACGTATATATCAAATATGATTTGTAAACAGGTTTTGTTGATAACATTTTTGAATGAGCCTGAGTTCATTTTTTTTGCACACAGTTAAATAGTTTAAAGTATTTTTATCTAACACAAATAATTCTATTTACTATTAATCATTGTTTGCCAACAGTTAAATCATACAAATTATTTCTCTGTATCTAACAATTTAATTAAACATTAGTTTACATACAGTTTAATGTCAAACAGTTCTATTTCTATCAATTCAATTTAGCGTAAGCCACTTGTTTGGACAGTGTTTAAATGTGAAATAGTTCTATTTGAGCTATAGATAGGACCCTATCGAGTGTTACCACTGTGGGTCAGAGTTGACCAGGAAGCAATGACAATGATAGGGTACTTAATACTCTGCAAAGCTCCAAGACTGGAACCTCTCCGTCAGATTGTTTAGTGTCATATCCAGGACTCTCATTGACAGGTGGGGTATCTTCAAGCTTAACGACACCTTTCCAAAAAAGAAAAGAAAAGAAAGAAAACAAAACAATACAGCAACTGAAAATTATGTATAAATACGTGCAAAATCTATTGTTTAAATCTTTAAGCTTTAAACTTAAAATGTTATATAAGCGGAATGAAGAGGCCACAACACTTGTTGTAGAGAAATTTATCTCTCGTTTTATTTAAGAAAGTCGAAATGGTTACGTTTGTGTGTGTATGTGTGTGCGTGAGAGAGAGAGAGAGAGAGAGAGAGAGAGAGAGAGAGAGAGAGAGAGAGAGAGAGAGAGAGAGAGCCGGTCGGGAACTACTTGGGAAACGGTAGGTTGAGATATATATTCAGAGAGCCTCGCTTCTTCGTGCTTCTTTTACGGGAGACTGATACAGGACTAGCTCTCAAACAACTACTCCCTCTGCTGACTGACCGCCAACCCATCGGGGTTGAAAGCTTTCGTCGTTATATATTTTCCGGACGCCTACGCAATTCTTCCCACTCAACTTACGTGGCATTTCCGCTATGCCTTGCTGACCCAAAGACGCAACAGCACATCCTGTCTTTAGATCCACAAACTAACCGGCCTGTCAGAAGTCAATATGTAACACAAGTTGAATTTACTCGAGAAGTGAATCACTTTGTATTCATAACTCTTTGAGTCTTGAAATGTAAGCTTTCATGAAATAAACATCTAATGATCGACTGAAACTAGTCGGTTTCGACAAACTTATATATATATATATATATATATATATATATATATATAAATATATATATATATATGTTATGGAGCGGGTACAAAATTCTAATATACTAACAAATATACCAATTTTGATCATTTCTTAAAAAAATAAAATAAGCTAACCGGTTTCGGTCCTCTCTGATCACAGTTAAAACGAGGACAACGATTAAGAAGGAAAAGGGGCAGGGACTGTGCATTGAGGTGGAGGAAAGAAAAAAAGCAAGTTGACTAGAAGGGGAGGGGTAAATTAAATTCTAATCAAATTCAGACCCAATAAACATTCCCTATATATATATATATATGTGTGTGTGTGTGTGTGTGTGTGTGTGTGTGTGTGTATTATCCAATATTTACTTGCTCTTTTTTTTTCGTTCATTGTATATATACCCATGCCCTCCGCACGAGCAATTTTTAAGAGGAGTTTAGCAGAATTAGATTTAGAGTTTTGTTTCTTCTACACAGGTTGCCATAACTACGAAGGGTGATATGTCATTATAGAAAGAAACCAAACCCTTTTGACCATAGAACAACCAAAGACTGGTTCACTACTCAGCCTATAACAAGGATCCTATAAAGAAAGCAGATCCATTCTCTCTCACACTCCCTTTTATTTTCCGGATCGTTCAGAAAAATTTATATATATATATATATACGGGGGATCATTAAATAAGTTTCCAGACCTTTTTCGTAGGGGCACTTTTATTGATAGTACACACACGAAACTCTAGTCCCCTTCGAAGTAATCTCCTCCAGCTGCAATGAACTTGTTGTACCGTTCCAACAACTTCTGCAAGGTCCCATGGAAATCCTCTTGTGTGAGCGTGTAAATGACCTTCGTCACTGCCTCTTTCGTCTCCTCAATTATCTCATAACGACAGCCTCTGACCTTAGGGAATGACCAAAAGTCTCAGGGAGCAAGGTCTAGGCTATAGGGAGGGTGAGGAACTTTCTTGATTCCCATCTTGGTCAAATAGTCTGTGACAAGGATGGAGTTGTGGACTGATGCATTGTCCTGCTGGAAATGTCACTGAGCCGATTTGAAGAGTGCTGGCCTCTTCCCTAGGAATCTCATGCTGAACTCCCTTAAAACCTCAACATAGTAACCCTAACCCTAACCCTTTAGCCAATCAACTCTGATGTATGACTTTCTTACTCCTCCCACACATCCCTCACAGACTCCCTGCCTTCTTTGAATCTCTTATGCCACTCAAAAACTGATCCTCAATTCATGCAACATGCTCCAAAAGCAGTCTGAAGCATTTCATACGTTTCTGTGCCATCATTTTTTCCAAGTTTAAAACAGAATTTTATTGCATATCGTTCTTCTAAAGTGTCCTCACGTCCAGATTGCATTTTTGAAATTCACCAGCTGTGACAATCAGGTTTTAGTAGGGTGTATTCCAATTCGTGCTGTAGCTGTTCATTTGAAGCTGAAATCATAAAAATTGGTCAGTCATCAGTCATAAGATGTATTGCAATAACATACCGACTTTTCAAGAGTCTACGACAATTTTAAATGCCTGTACAAAAAAGTCTGGAAAGTAATTGACGACACCACGTATATATATACATATATCCCTACGCCTGAGCACAACGTGACACAAGGTCAAATTTTAACGGAGTTTAATAGGTTTAAATTCAAAGTTTTCCAGTTGCCGTACCAAGTACCAGTCCTGTCTGCCCAACTATTTACCCATCGCTAAAAGGAGAACGGTAGGAATCATACCTTTTCCAAAGGTATTAGCGCTATGTGAAATGCAAACAGTCGAGTCCGTTTAAAAATCCTTTCATAATTATATATATATATATATATATATATTGTCACATAATCAGAGGGAAAGTTTATTGGGTCTTAATGTAATTACACTTTAACATTCCCCTCCTCGTCATATATATAAATATTTTTTTCTCAAACATTACAGAGTCTATTTCCTCACTTTTGTCTTAATTGTTGTCCTAGTTTAACTTTGACCAGGTAGGACCGAAACCGGTCAGTTGCACATTTTTCTTTTTTAACATGAACAAATTTCGTCTGTTTGTAAGTTTCATAAAATTTTGTACCCCCACCAGCCATAATATATATATATATATATATATATATATATATATATATATTTTTTCATCATATAACGTGTGAAAACACGTGCGTTACTCTGTCCTCATCAGCCGCCAACCAGGGTGATAACACAGTTTCGGTAGCTCAAGGTGGTACTGCCACTCCTGGTGCTACCAGGCAGCTTTTGCCACCGGACAGGGTATTTAAAAGAAACATATATCTCTATATACGCCAGATCAAATAAAAGCAGACATTACATTGGACGTTCGTTCATCATTTTAGTGCAGTTTGTGATTTAAAAACGCGTTTACTTTCGGCCGTTGACGTCATAGCAACCGTTTCTTGATTTTGCGTAATCACACGGGAATGGTGGTTCCGCGTTTATTTCATTCATGTTGAAATCCTTTCTATATCCGTCATCTATTCGGTTCGTTTTCCTTCAGTTTTATCTTTTTTATGCGTTACTGCACAAAAGCACTCGAGACAAATGTCATTTATAATTCTGCTGAAGAATGTTATTTGTTGATCAATGGAGCCCTTAAGATGTGTGGTGAGTAACAAAGAAAGCTCCTGGTCTAAGTTTGTCCAGGTAGCTATCTGATTACCCTTGGGCCACTAAATTCTTGGCTTGCAAGGAATGTCTCCAGGACGCTGACGCTCAGCAATGGGCTCGTGAATACTGTGGGGGTAAACCTGATTCATAGGCCCATCATTCGATTTACATTCTCCGGCAGGAGAATTACGTTGTTTGCACCAGCTCGCCTTGTAGATTCGTGACCCTCGCAAGCTGTTGAATTTTCTGCACACGTTGTAGCCGCTTACATATCCAGATCGTTACCGTATGAGCAAGTATGATGGGTAATATATTCTCCCTCCCCGCTACAGACACCCTGAAGGCATTTTTCTTTCATTGTACCATCCATATTTGTTAAATTCCTGTCTTTCCAACACACACACACACACACACACACACACACACACACACACACACATATATATATATATATATATATATATATATATATATAAAGAAGTTTGTTGTAGGTTCAAAGAAAAAATAAAAATATATTTTAAAATAGGTAGGTCCACGAACAGAATCGTATTTTTTGAATTAATTATTCTTTTTATTTATCAGTGGTGACTCTAGGTCCTGAATGTTACTTGGTGTCATATTTTTAACATGATTTTTAAAATAAGAATTTTAACACCGAAGAAATGTTTTTCTAAATACAATCATTAAATATGTATGTTCTGTGTACATGTTATTAATCCACTCCAAGCCAGAGTGTTAGTATCAATTAAGTAAAATAAATCTGTAAAAAAGTTTTTGATCGGAATGCGTTATACCATATAACTATAAATCATTTCTTACAAAGACTAAGTGTATGAAACAATAATTGTTTTCTATGGGTTATTATTATCATTTACTTGGAGACTATGTGTAAATAAATGCTTATTATCGAATACAAATGATTTCTTGAAAGCTTATAATTGTGTATATATTATTAGAATTAGATAGGAATACTTGAAATCATACAAGTGTGCACAGATTATTTGTACAGGCTGTTTCACCACTTAAAACAAAGTCATGGCCTCTCAGATTTTCCCTGTTGCCGTTATACGCTTTCTCTTTTTAGATTATTCCAAGGAAATGGTTGCTATTTTGATATATTTAACCAAATATGGTGAAATCATACCTTGGATGATGAAGCAAAAGATCTTTAGTGCGAAAACATGACAAAACTAAGAATTTCAAGATTGTTCGAGCTAAATACACAAGAAAGTTCAATTTCAACACATTTCTTAATAGAAGTCAGATTTTCAAATGGGTCAAGAACTTTGAACTTCGAAGTAATGGTGAAGATAGTTGAGCAATGGGTTCCTTACCATTTGGATCTGCGATAACAATCCAATCATCAAGAAAGAATGGGATCGTATTCACAATAACTTTGTAGGGTGCATTCAACTGTGCCCTCAACTGAACGGCTTATATGTCTAGCATGTACTCATGGGTTTCTCTTGACATTTTTGATTAATCGTTGATACTAAATGACTGCAAATCCTAAAATAGTATCCTTTTACCTTTTAATAAAAGTAATTTTCGTAACTCTATCATTTGTCATCCTTGATTTTAATCCGATCATTTTGTTTAAAAAAACTGTGAATCATCTGTATAATATAGGAAAATTTGATATCATATAATTGCGTGTAAAAAAAAAAATACAAAACAACTCTAAAAGTAAATATGAACGTAAAATGAATGCGATTCCCTACCCTCTAAAATAACACTAAACCGGTTGACATGCCTTCTAAATCAATCAGTTATTTCTTTTCAGTTTAGTACATATCTACTTTCTCTTTATGTCGAACTTGGTTTCTTAACTAGGACCTGGTAATATTTTGTTCAGTGATTATAACCAAGAGGAATTCTGTTCCTTATTTAGCATACTATCGATTAACGATAATTCAAGGCATAAAATAAGGACGATTTTGATTTTGATGTAAAATAAATTTTTCAGTCATTTTTCTTTTTCACCAGCACTTCCTTCCGTATTGTTTTCTATCATATCATGTCGGATGTTCTCCAAGTCATTACATTTAAAATAGAAAAAAAAAGTTAAAGGTATTTGCTTTTTTGATTTTGTTATCAGACTCAAAACACATTGATGAGATTCTTTGAATGAAGACAATATCGGCAGAGTATTGTTCGTTTAAATCGGACCCTCCTTTTCCCATCTTTCGATTTATTGTTGTTCTTTGAAGCCATGCTGGGATATGACAATGGTTTCGGCCTTAATGAAGAGGCAGATGATTTTGATAATAGTGACGATGATGATATCTAAAAAAGAATGCAAAAAATGATGATGATGATGATGATGATGATGATGATGATGATGATGATGATGATGAAATGGAAATAAGAAGAAAGTAAAGAAGAAAAAGGAAAAGATGTGCGTTTGGCAAGCTGATTGTATATGAAAACTTGACTGATGATTCTAATATTCAATGGTGTAGCTCGAAAGAACAATTGTTGGTAAGAATAGTAATAAAAAAATTGAGTCTATTTAAATTACTGTACTGTTAGAATAGGCAATAATGTTTAATTTTAACACATTTGAAGAGAGTTGCGGGCATTCCTTCCTCTGCCACAAAGATGATGGTTGGTTGGTTTTGGAGGATCTCAACTCGTGCTAGGTTATTTTAAGCCGACTTCAGTTTAATAATTATTAGTTCTGATTATATACCGTATAAAAATATATGTTCGCAATCATTTTAAACAGGTAAACATTTCATATTTATTGCCTGGTCGGCTGGGGCTGTAGAATTCACTGACTGCTTATCTGCAAAGGGGTAAGAACTCCCATCAATGTCCTGGATATGATGGTGATGCTCCAGTAATGCTGGAGCTTGGGGGAATGCGGAGTACCCCTTCATTGTCATCGATCCCAGGTCCACTCTGGCCAGGAGTGGAAGCACCTGATAGGGGCCTATGGACCAAATAGAAATAAACTGTGTACTTAGACTAAACTGAATTGCCTGAAATAGAACTGTTCTGATATTTAACTGAACTGTTTTGATATTTAATTGTTTGTTAACAAAAACTATATATAGTAAACTAAACTGTTTAAAATAACAAAACAAACAAACAAACAAACTCCATATTTTGTCGCTATATCAATGAGTTAAAAGTCATTTTAGACATTATCCCAATCAAATCTATTTAACCCCTTAGATGAAACTTTAATGTATTAATATGCCTTGCAATCATTCTAAATAGTTAAAATACTTTATATTTAACTGCAATATCAATGTTTTAAGAACCAATGTATCAATAAATTTCACTATCATTTTAAACCTTATGAAAAACATATCTATTTGAGCCATAGATAGGAACTTAAAAGGTAATACCAGCCAGGGTCAAAGTGAACTTAGGAGTAATGGGGTAACTCCACAATCCGCAGGGCTCCAGAATTGGAGCCTCACCAGTTGATGCAGCTTAGTTTCATTTCGAGGGTATCTCATTCAAGAGGAGGGTATTTGTTGATAAGAATTTTTATAAAAAAACTAATTAATTAATTATTATCAATAATCATGATCATGATTATTGATAAAACTAATAATTCAGGAAAAGAATCAATACTATTTAGATTACTGGATAGACTGAATAGTTAAGTTAGACAATAATATTTAAATGTGTGCAACTCATTTAAAGAAACTTGGAGGCATCTGTTCCACGACTTCAAAGTTGTTCGTTGTTTGGTTGATCGGTTTATTACTTCGTTGGTTCGAGGGTTTTATGGCATGTCAATTCTCGTTGGGTTATTTACGGCCAACCTTAGTTTAATAATTATGGTCTCCAGTTATTTACTGTATAAAAATCTTACTTCATAATCATTTAATCAGGTCATTACAATATACTTAATTGCAATATCAGTATTTTAAGATCAATCTAGTCTAATACTTAGAATAGCCCGTGTATACTTACACAAATATGCTTCAGTATCATTTTTAGTTATATAATCTTTCATCTTATTCCCCACTTACCGTATCCAAGTATCCAAATATGGGTAAGGACTTTTAAAAGTCAATGTATTAATCATTTTTGACCAGTAAACACTTCATACTTGGTTGTAATACAAATATTTTGAAAGCCATGGTACTAATAAAATTCACCATAATTTCAAAGAGGTAAATACTTCATATTAACTTGGAATATCAGTGTTGCTAACGAAACGGTTGGAGAAGAAACTTGACGGCAACTACGCAAGAATGTTGAGAGCAATATTGAACAAGTCCTGCCGACAACACCCCACGAGACGCCAACTGTACGGCCACTTGCCTCCCATCACGAAAACTATACAGGTTAGACGAGCCTGACACGCCGGACACTGCTGGAGAAGCAAGGACGAGCTCGTAAGTGACGTACTCCTATGGACCCCCACATATGGCCAAGCAAAAGCAGGACGACCAGCCCGAACTTACATACAGCAGCTATGTGAGGACACGGGATGTAAGCCAGAAGACCTGCCGGAGGCGATGAATGATAGGGAGAAGTGGCGAGAGAGGGTCAGGGATATCCGTGCTGGCGGCACGACATGATGATGATGATGATGATGATGATCAGTGTTTTAAAAACCAATGCATTAATAAAGTTTACAATCCTTTTAAACAGATAAAGACAACATACTTAATGGTAATATCAATGTTTTAAATGTCATTGTAAAAAGTTCACAATCATTTTAAAGAGGTAAGCACTTCATACTTAGTTGCAATATCAATGTCTTAAAAACCAATGCATTGATAAAGTTCACTGTCTCTTTGATTCGATAAAGACTACATATTCAGTTGCAATATCAATTGTTTTAAAAACCAATGTATTAAAAATGTTCTGTCATTTTGTAAAGGTAAAAATTTCATACTTGATTGAAATGTTAATTTTTAAAGGGAAAATATATTGTTAACATTCATAATCATTTTAAACAAGTAAACACTTCATAGTTAATCTTAAATAGTTATCAATATTCTAAGAGAATTTATAAGTAAAGTTAACCATCATTTTAGACATTATACAAAATAGACCTATTCAAGTCATAGATGGGGCCCCAACAGGTACTGCTACTGCGGGTCATTGTGGACGAATAGCAATAATTATGTGTCTACAATTTGTTGTGATCTAAAACTGGACCTTCACCATCAGATGCAGTTTAATGTCATACAGGGTGCAGAAGAAAAATTACAAATAATCTAATATAATAAATCTCCACTCTAGACGGAACCCCTCTTAAACTAGTAGACAAATTCACTTACCTAGGAAGCAGCGTCTCATCAACCGAAAACTATTCAAGTTAGACGAACCAGATATGCAGGACACTGCTGGAGAAGCAGGGACGAACTCATAAGTGATGTACTCTTATGGACTCCCACACATGGCCGTGCAAAAACAGGACGACCAGCACGAACATACATTCAGCAACTATGTGAGGATACAGGATGTTGTCCTGAAGACCTGCCTAGGGCGATGAACGATAGGGAGAAGTGGCGAGAGAGGGTCTGGGATATCCGTGCTACCAGCACGACATGATGATGATGATTATTATTATAAATCAAGATCAATTTTGGTCTAAAAAATAAGCAACAAAATAAGATAGACAATACAATAAATTTACTCAATATGGCAGCCATTTTTCAATTATTGTATCAACACACATTCGAAACGATTTGCATGCCTTTAAAATAAATTCTTTGGACATTTTATTCCAATCTCCCTAAATAGCAATATATTGATATTTTGATGGAAAGTTGCATTTTTTAAACATTTTTTCTAAAACACCCCATATAGCGAAATCAAGGGGGTTAAGGTCTGGGCTTGATGAGGGCCATACAGAAACTCCAATTATTTCGGAAAATTTTGGTTTGGTTTTGGCGTTGAGCAAATTATAGATTCTTTGTCGTTTCTTTTCTTGCTCTCTCATATTGTGCTGAAATTTAATGAAAATAGCTTGAATGATTCAAGTAATGTAAATTTAGATTTATCGCGTTTCTCTCGAAAATTGAACTGATCAGACTATAAAAAACATTTAAAAAATTAATCCATATTTTGTTTCCGATCCCTGTGCACAAAATACTCCAAGTTTTGGTAATTGGAGGTCTTATGCCTTTACAGGGGTTACAGTTTAAGGGACGAAAATTAGATGATGCAAAGTCATTTCTCCATATATGATTAAGTAGGTAATTCCGCTTTATGTAAGAGACTGATGGGAAATATGATGGATTGGTGGCATTGTTTCAATAATCATCCACCACACCGCTTTCGCCATACTTGTGACTCAGAATGGCGAAAGAGAAAGGTGGAAAAAGGAAAGAATGGTTGTGTTCTTAAGATAATCAACTTTATATTTCAAAAGACTTATGAGTCAGTTTCGGAAAGTGAGAAGACTGCCTTAATGTTTAAAATATATCGTCTTTCTCTCTCAGAGCTCTGTGATTGGCGGTAGAGTAAGGTGACGAAATATAGACGGGGCGAATTATTTTGATAGCCAATCCCCTCTTTACCGTAATTGTGACTAAGATTTGCGAAAATGTAAAGTGGCTAAGATGGAAGGTTGTATTAAAGTGACTCAAAATCTACAAGGTTAAGTCAAAAGTTTTTTCGGATTTTCACAGACGATGTTTGGCAAGTTGTATCTCAATGTTATAACAGTAATTTGATACAAAATTGTTGTTCAATCGTTGCGGAATTGTTTATTCTTTTTTTTTTTAATACACCATACAAACATTAATTGTTTATTCTTTGTGCTTAACCTTGGAGTCGTGAAAAATTGCTGCTATTTTACGCTATCCATTGCAAGGGGAGTGGCAAAAGATATAAATGATGTGAAAGGCTCAGGAACGGTCAACGACCTTATGGCACAGAACTAGTTCACACATTTAAAGAAAGGTGATGACACTCTCAAAGACTTTGTGCTGTGGAAGATGAGGCCATGTTTAAAATGGTAGAATATTGTTGGCAAAACTTTGTTCTTCATATGGACAGTTCTGGTGGTGCAATGGTTAGCAAGCTAGACTAGCAAACCTACACGAGTGAGTTCGAGTCTCATTGGGTACCCTCTTCATATGGCCTTGTGCCAGATCTAAGTAAAAAAAAACTTAGTAAATTACAACTTTGTTCTTAATAAAGCTCAATCAATCGACACGTCTATAAATTCAGTCTTGTAAACAGACGCGGGGATACTTGAAAAATGAAGTTAGTCGAGGGTGACCCGAAGGCTCCTTTTTCGATAGCTTCTACACCAAGGTGTAGGGGAGGGCGCTACTCCATTCCCAGGATTACCACAATTATTGATATCGACACTCAAATTTCTGCCATTACTTTGTTTCAGCACCTGCCATTTACCTTTTTTTTTTCTATTTTGATCTGAACATAATAAATTTGATAACGAAATAATGATGAAAAAATCGAGTATTAGGATTTCACTTATTTCCGTAAAGCTGCTCTATGTATAACGATTATGGCAGAGGGAAATTGAATCGATGATCCGAGTTCAAATCCTGGTCCAAGTTGTTTGCGTTTCAATTCGCGCTAACACCCTCGGGAAATGCATGCATCCAGCTCTTCTCCCTTCAGATATGGGTAAATATTAGGACAGACTGTCCTATTATTTAGCCATAGCCCGAGAAGGGTATCCACTAAAAAATTGACATTGTTTCATATCCTTTCCGAAGCTCAGGGATTGGGTCGATAATTATTTAGGGATGAATCATTTGTTATATATTGTTTGATACTCAAGAAATAAAGCACTTTCTTAAATTACTGCAGAGAAATAATATCAAAACAATGGCTATCTATCTATGAGATAATTCAGATAAAAGATAAAAAGTTCTTTGTATTGTTATGGCTATCAACACTTTCTTGTCACAATTACGCTATGTAAAAGATACTGAAAGATAGAAACTTCTTTGTATTGTTATGGTTATCAATATGCTGTCTCTTGCCACAACTCCGCTTATTATAAAGCAATTGTTATGACTATCGAAACTCTTTTTTTGGCACAAACTTGTCTCAGCTCCGATGCGTGAAAAGTGTCTAAAGATTGAAAGTTGTTTGAATAATTACAGGTTACGAATGATAGAAGTATTATTACGGCGATCAAGTCTACAACTGGGTGAAAGGTAGCAAATGTTAGGATTATTGTTATGGCAATCTGTCCCCTCTTTTTTTACTAGTAATTTGTCTCGAATCCGCTTGAGCGAAAGCAGACAAAAGATTAAAGTATCATTATGGCTATAAAAACCCAATTTCGCTACAGATCTTTCTGAATTATGCTTAGGGAAAAGCCGTGAAAGATACAAATTAGTTTGAATTATTATGGCAATTGATATGACTATCAATACTCTTGTTGTATAGTCACAACCAACTATAAATACACATATACATGCAGAAACATATTCAACACAATAAGGACGAGCGAAGACACTTCTTTAGAAAAATACACCTCTCACTTTATTTGAAAGGGTTCGAAAGGGTTACTAAAGGTTTTACTGAGTGAGAGGTGAGTTGGCGACTAAACAGAACAGCAACATATTGACCCCCACTCTTATGGCCATAACAGCGTTTCTTTCCCGTTCTTCTGGGCTGCTAAACCGGGGGCCTGGGGGCCCAGCCTCTCTGGGACATGGTCCTCCTTCCAGCATCTTCTCTCCAACTGATCTGAGGCTCTGAACTCCAACTGCTCAATCGGGGTCCTGAGGGCCCCCTCTGCTGGGTGCTTGCTTTCCCTACAGCATATTTCTCCAACTGACTCGAACTTCCTGTGCCCCGAGTTATTTTATTATTTTACGCCCACTCAATTCAACCTGTCGACAGTCAATGTTATCCCCTTTATACCTTCGACCGGATGCACCTGCTATTTACACATATGCATTTTCTATTTTGACAGCTCGGCCGGGTCAATATGTTACACTCTTTCTTGAACCACAAATCTATGTGAAAGTTGGAGGAAGATATATGTATTATGAAGGCTATCAACACTCTCTTGTTTGCCACGACCTTGTGTCAACTCTGCTTGAGTGAAAGGAGCAAAAAATAAAACGTTGTTTGCATTATAATGGCTATGGACACTCTTTTGCCATGAGCTTGTGTCAAGTCTGCTCGAGTGAAAGGTGGCTTAAGATAGCATGTTGTATTATAATGGCTATCTACACTCTCTTTCACTATAAACTTTTTTCAGTTCTGCTCAAGTGAAAGGGGGCTAGAGATTAAACGTTGTTTGTATTATAATGACTATGAATACTCTGTCTTTCGCCATGAACTTGTGTCAACACTGCCTGACTGAAAGGGGGCTAAAGATAGAACGTTGTATTATTATGGCTATCAACACTCTCGCTATAAACTTTTGTCAGTTCTGCTCGAATGAAAGGGAGCTAGAGATTAAACATTGTATTATAATGGCTATGAATACTTTATCATTCTCCATGAACCAGTGTCAACTCTGCCGGAGTTAAATGAGGCTAAAAATAGAACCTGTTTTGTATCATTATGGCTATCAGCACTCTCTCTTTCGCCATAAACTTGTGTCAACTCTGCTTGAGTGAGAGAGGACTGAAGATAAAACGTTTTATTATGGCTATCAAAACATCCTTTCGTTATAAACCCGTGTCAACTCTGTTGAGTGAAAGGGGGTCAGGATAGAACATGTGTGCATTATTATGGCTATCAACACTTTTTTTGTAACATCTCTGCTGGTGGTGTAATGGTTAAAGCGCTGGACTGTGGAATCTTTGTACAAACTCCAGTCATGCTATTACGTTCACTTTCGGACAAACACCCTTAGGAAAGGTATAACCCCCTTATCCTCCTTTATATGGGTTAAATAATACCACTACTGTCTTTCTAAAGGATGGATTTGGTGTTAAATAACCCGAGAAGGTTGATATGCCAAAGCAAGGACGAGCTCGTAAGTGATGTTCTCCTATGGACCCCCACATATGGCCAAGCAAAAGCAGGACGACTAGCTCGAACCTACATACAGCAGCTATGTGAAGACACAGGATGTAACCCTGAAGACCAGAATGGTAGGGAGAAGTGGCGAGAGATGGTTAGGGATATCCGTGCTGGCGGCATGATGATGATGATGATGACTAAAGGTAGCAGAAATTAGAAGTATCCATATTGCCATTAACTCTGCCTTTCTCAAAACCTTCTTTCAACATCACTGAGTTAAAAGCTGACGAAAATTAGAATTATTATTTCGACTGATATCACTTTTTTTTCTTTTGCCTTAATATCTAAACTCCACTGAGTGACAAGTAGTGAAAGATACTATTTACCAACCCCTCCGCTCGGGCAGGATATGACACAAGGTCAATTTTTAAGCGGAGTTTAACAGGTTTGAATTCAGAGTTTTCCTTCTCCTAGACTAGTTGCCTAACCAAGGCTGAAGAACCTAGTCTGTCCTACTATTTACCCATAGCTGGAGGACTAAGGGTATTAGTGCTATGTGAAATGCAATCAGTCTCGTCCAGGATTTGAACTCGTGTCGCTGTGTCCATTTCCTACGACGATAACGACTACACCACGGGCACCTCTAAGTAGTGAAAGATAGAATGTACTTTTCTATCTGTTTTTTTTCCCTCTCTATCATTTTTCTTCTCCTATTTTCTATTCTACCCCCTTTCTTTTACTTTTTTCTCTCTTTTTTCTTTTTTTCATTTTTTTTTTTTTCTGTTTTTTTTAAAACTTTCATTTCTCTCTGTTGGTTTTCTTTTTTTCCTCTCTCTTACTTCTCTTTTTTCTTTTATGATTTTTATTCTACCTCCACCCCGTACTTTTTCTTTCCTCTCTTTTTTCCTTTTTTTCATTTTTATTTCTCACTGTTTTTTTTTTATTAACTTTCATCTCTGTTGCCCGTGGTGTAAAGACGCGCCCGTGATGTAATGGTGATCGTAGGAGTTGCCCGTGGTTCAAATACTGGAGTATTTGAACTCGTGTCGCCGTGTCCATTTCCTACTGCGATAACCATTAAACCACGGGCACCTCCTCCGTTTTTATACAAATACTCAGTTCTATTTCAAACAATTCAGTTTAGCATGTGTACACAGTTAAATTATCAAATACATTTCTATTTCAAGCTATTTAGTTAAGTCAAACAGTTATAATTCAAATAATTCAAATAATTCAGAGGCTAATTGCATTTCACATAGCACTAATACCCTTAGGAAAGGTATGAACCCAATTATTCTCCCTCCAGCTATGGGTAAATAGTAGGGCAGACTGGGATCTTCAGCCTTGGACAACTCTAAATTCAAAACTGTTAAACTCTGCTTAAAAAATTGACCTTGTGTCATATCCTGCTCGAGGGGAGGGGTTTGTAAATATGATAAAAATAGATTTGGCATTAAATAACTTACAAAGGTTGTATTCCATAAAATCCAAACAACCAACTAACAACCAACATTTCTATTTTTTTATTGACTTTTTTTCTTGGCTTTCTTTTCTTTTTTCTTTTATTTTTGTATTTTTTTTCTGTTTGTATCGTGTCCTTTTTTGTTTGTATCGTTTTATTTTCTTTTTTCTTTTCTTTCTCTTTTTCTTTCTCTCTGTTTTTTTCTTTTTTACTTTTTTTCTTTTTTCATTATTTCTTTTTTTTTATTAGTTTTTCTCCCTGGTTTTCTTTTCTTTTTTCAATTTTTTTATGTCTGTTTTTTCTTCTCTTTTTATATGACTTTCTTTTCTCTTTTCTTCTTCTTTCCTTTTTCTTTTTTCTTTTCTCATTATTTATTTTTCATTTAATTTTCTCCCTGTTTTCCTTTTCTTTCCTTTCTCTCCATGTTTTTTTTCTTTTATTTATGTTTTTTTCTTTTCTTTCACTATCATTTTTTTTTCTTTTTTCTTTTTTCTGCGTTTTTCCTTTTTCTTTTCTCATTATTTCTTTTTTATTTACTATTTTCCGGTTTTTCTTTTCTTGTATCAATGTTTTTTTAAATTTCATTTCTGTTTTTTAATTGTTTTGTTTTCTTTTTTTTCTTTCTTTTTCTTTTTGTTTCTCTTTTGCCTTTTTTCTTCTTATTTTTTTAATTCATTTTTCTTGTAGTTTTTCTTTTCTTTTCTCAACATTTATTTTTCCTTTATTCTTTACTCTCTGTTCCTTTCTTTGTCTCTTTTCTCTTTGGTTTTTCTCTCTTTTCTTTGTATTTCATTTTTTCTTCTAGATGTTTCTTTTTTCTTTTCTTTCATTTTCTTTTTCCCCTTTTCTGTTCTTTCTTACTTTTCTCTTCCGTATGTTTCTTTTTCCTTTTCTCTCTTTTTCCTTTATGTGTTCTTTTTGTTTCTTTTTTATTTTGAATTTTATTTTGATCGTTTTTTCTTTTCTTTCCTTTTGTTTCTTTTTTCTTCAGTTTTCTCCATGTTTCTCTTTTTTATCAGTTTTTTTCTTTTCTGTTTTTTCCCTTTTTTCTTTTATTCCTGTTTCTTTTTCTTTCTTTCCCGATTTCTTTTTTTCTGTTTCTGTTTTTCTTTTTTTTTTTTGTGGTTTTCTCTGTTTATTTTAAAAATTTTCTCCCTATTTTTTTTTCACTTTTTCTTTTCTGTATGTTTCTTTTTTACTCTATGTATTCTTTTTTTTGTTTTTTCACTCTAATTCTTCTTTTGGGCGGGTCTTTTCTTTCTTTCTTGTTTTTCTATTTCGGTTTCCGTTTCTCTTCCTTTCTTATTGTTTATTTTTTTCATTTTTCCTTTTTTTTTCTTTTCTCTATTCCTTTTTTCTCTTACGTTTCTTTTTCTCTTTTTTTTTTCTCTCTGTTTCTTTTTTCTTTTCGATCTGTTTCTATTTTTCCATATCCATTTTTTCTTTCTTTCTTTTTTCTTTTCTCTGTGTTCCTTCTTTTTTTTTTCTTGACTTTTTTTTTCTTCCTTCCTGTTTCTTCTTTGTTTTCTTTTTTCGCTGTGTCTTCATTATTCTTTTTTTCTATCTTTCTTTATTCTTTTCTTTTCTCTTTGTTTTTTTTTTTATATTTCTTTTTCAAATTTTTTTTCTGTTGTTCTGATGATATTCATTTTCATGAAAATGAATCATCAATCGACTGCTATGATATTTTAAAAAGTTCTCTGAAATATAATGGGACAAAAGATTGCATTATCATGCCAGTGAACCCTTCTTTTTTACAGTAATGAAGTCCAAACCTATCAGCAAAGAATCTTCGACAACAACTCAGTTCAGTCTCACTGAGTGAATACCTAGCAAAAGAGCGAAGATTGTACCAAAATGGCAATTGACATTCGCTCTTTCGCCAACATAGGTGTCCATCTCACACGAAGAGAGTGATGGCAACAACAAGAGGATGGTTCATATTCTTATTATGAAAAGTAAACATCATTATTCATTGAAATATTTTCTCCACCCCCCAAAAACAAACAAACAAACAAAAAACATGGTGAACAATATACAATTACAATAGTATGCTAGTTAACCTTTCGCCACACTTATTATTCGTGTCCTGGGTATGACCCTAAACTGCATCTGATAGTGGTTTAGATTTCACCCCTCCTGTGACTGAGCTTGGTGAAAAAATGATTTAGCGAAAGAAAGAAAGAAAGAAAGAAATGAAAAAAACTGGGAATGAAAAAATCTCTTTGGGAATATAAAGTTGCGATAAAAGAAAGAAAGAAAGAAACAAACAAACAAACAAATAAACAAAAAAACAAAAAAAAAACAATGAACGCCCAGAAAGAAATAAAGAAAGAAAACTAAGAAAGATAAACCATTAAGACAGAAAGAACAAACGCAAAGAAAGAAAGAAAGAACGAAAGAAAGAAAAAAGGAAAGGCCATGAGAGAAACAAAAAGAGAAAGAAAGGGAAAAATGCCGATTTTGCTTCGAAATACGATTTAATCAGAAGGGCAATCTGAAACGAGGGAGTAAAGATATTTCCTCGATCATCACCATCATTTCCCGCCACCCTTCTCTATGGTCCATTGCTTCCAGCAGGTCTTCAGGGCTACATCCCGTATCGGCACAGAGTTGCTGTATGTTGGTTCTAGCTGGTCGTTCTACCTTTGCTCGTGTATATCAGGGGGTCCACAGGCGTGCGTCACTTATGAGTTCGTCCTTACTTCTTCAGCAGTGTCCTGCATGTGTGGCTCGTCTAACATTTATAGTTTTCGTGATGGGTGGTAAGTGGCCGTAGAACTGCTGCTTTGTTGGGTGCTGCCGCCATGACTTGTTCAATATTGCTCGCAGCATTCTTGTGTAGTTGCCGTCAAGCTTTTTTTTTCTCTCACGATTCTTACATAAAATATTCATCATCTTTCATTAGTTAATTTTTATATGCATTGCTATTATATTTACAAACATAATGCTTGTTTTTAATAAAAAAAATTCAAATATCTTTTAGAGTCGAGTGCCCGGAAGCATTCAATCCCTTCACACACATACCAATACCCCCACATACGCACGCACGCACGCACACATGCTCACATATATGTATCTGCATGTGCGTCTGTGAGTCGTTTGTTCTTTCTTTTCTGCTTCCACTCCGTCAACGCAGATGAACATGGAGGGAAAATTTAAATAAAATCAACAACATTTTGAAATTTTCCAAACTTTCCTTAAAAAAAAGGAAAAGAAAAATATGGCATGATGTCCGTGAATAAAGAAGGAATTAACAAAAGAACTACAAAGTCGAAGACATAAAATTAAAATAAAACTGACATAAATAAATTTAGCAGTAGAATTTAAAAGAACAAATGGACATTAGAAATGGTTAGAAGGGAACATTAGAAAGAATAAAAGAAGTGGGGTTCGTTGGCCAATTGTCAGAATGGCGTCGTTTCAAACGGGTTTGTTGTTTTCATTGGAATGCATCTGATCGGGAATTGTTATCTCTGAAGTCCATCTGAAACCAAGATCAAAGCAAACTGTCATCAAATTTCGGATAATTTCTGTTTTCTCCCTCTCTCTCTCTCTAAATATATATTTTCACACACACACACACACACACACACACACACACATGAATTTATTAAAGAGAGAGAGATGCATTTGATTGATTTTAACGGAAACACAACCTGTCTAGGATTATTTATGCCGAGGTTTGTTAATATTCTTATTAAATACAAATAATATCTACTCACTTGCATGGTTTCAAGTATTCTTTTCTAATATTAATTCTTATATGGTTTTAAGTCATTATCTCTATCTGATTATAGTTATTAGTTTTCATACTATAAAAAGTATGAAAACTAATAACTATAATCAGATAGAGATACTGACTTAAAACCATATAAGTATTAATATTAGAAAAGAATACTTGAAAACATGCAAGTGAGTAGATATTATTTGTATTTAATAAGAATATTAGATGTCAGATAGCAAAAATTTTTACGAAAGAACAACTCAAAAAATGTCAATATTAAAGACCAATGAACGTGATTAACAAGGATTCTACGAATGGTCAATATTTGTGAGGTCGTGGATATATTTCTTCGGAAGCCATTTTGGTTTTTCCTAAGGATGTTGTCGATTTTGGGTAACAGTGTGCAAACGAAAACAATATTTGAAACTACTAAATTAAATAAGAATCTCTGATAAATAGAATGATTAATGTTAAATTATCAAAACTTAGAATACTTTGGGGACTGTTTTTAGCGTACCAACAAAAACTGATATCACTGTCACCTTAATGTTCTACGGCTTTTGTTGTTCTCTGGCAAGGTCCAAGTACTTTGTCTTTTCACTATCTTTTATTTTCACTCTGTGGATCACTGGAACGGCAAAATCCACTAGATATCAATGTTTTCTTGTTAATCAACACGATTTCTACTTATCTGGCCGTATAATAATAATAATAATAATAATAATAATAATATACACAACCCAGCAAAACCTAGAAAGTGACTCACACAAACTCCTGTGGGACTTTGATATACAAACGGATCACCTAATCTCGGCCCGAAGACCAGACCAAATAATAATCAAGAAAAAAAAAAAAAAAAAAGAAAAAAAAAAAAAAGAAAAACTGCAAAATTGTCAATTTTGCTGTCCCGGCAAACCACAAAATAAAAGTGAAAGAATGTGAAAAGAGAGATAAGTACCTTGATCTTGCTAGATAATTAAAAAACAACAACTATGGAACATGAAGAGGACAATTATACCAATTGTGATTGGTGCTTTTGGCACGGTAACTAAAGGATTATTAAAAGGCCTGAAAGATTTAGAAGTTGGCGGCCAAGTGGAGACCATCCAAACAACAGCATTATTGAAAACGGACAGAATACTGAGAAGAGTCCTGGAGACTTGAGGAGACTTGCTGTCACTCAATCTCCAGTGAAAGACCATCAGCTTACGTTGATGTGAAAAACTCTAATGAATAATAATAATACTAGCTATGGCCAGGATTGACTAAAAAAAGCTTACGACATGGTCCCCCAAAATACTCGACGAAGTCATACAGTTTATTGAGAAGACCATGGAAACTTGGAGAGTGGAGTTGGCAGTAGGAGGAAAAAGATTAAGAGGTAAAGATCCCGAGAGGCATATTCCAAGGAGGTGCATTATCACCCTTACTATTTCTAATAGCAATGATGCCACTCAATCACTAACTCAGTAAATCGTAAGAAAAGATAAACCACTTAATGTACATGGACGATATCAAAATGTTTGCCAAAAACGAAAGAGAGTTGGAAACCCTAATACTGACAGTGAGAATATACAGTCAAGATAAAGGAATAGAATTTGGCTTAGAAAAATGCTCCATGCTCGTAATGAAAAGTGTCAAACAACATATGAACGAAGGAATTAAACCACCGAATCAAGAAAAAATCAGAACGCTTGGAGAAAAGGAAACCTACAAATACTCGGGAATATTGGAAGTTGACAACATAAAGAGAGTATCTCTGTAGAACGAGAAAGCTACTCGAGACAAAACTAAATTTCAGGAACCTTATAAAAGGGATAAATTCCTGGTGCCATTCTTGAAGTGGACCAGGAAAAAACTTAAATGAATGGAGCAGAGGATAAGAAAACTAATGGTCATCCATTGGGCCTTGCATCCTAGAGATGACGTTGACGGACTATATGTGTCAAGAAAAGGAAGATGAGGACTCGCCAGCATTGAAGATAGCAATGACGCATCGATACAACGACTCGAAAACTACACAGAAAAGTGCAGAAGAAGGGTGATTACAGCCACCACAAACAATACTGACAACACGACGATTAATGAATAAATAACCCGAAAACAAAAATGAAAAGAAAAAAATCTCTGGATGTTTTCAGTAACTAACAAGTGACATCTCACACGAGAAAATTTATACGTGGCAAAGAAAAGGAAACTTTTTTGAGAGGAACTGAATCTCTTTTTATAGCACTGCAAAACATCATAGGAAACAATCATATTAAAGCAAGAGTAGATAAAACGCAAGAACACAGCAGATGTAGTTTATGTGGTGATAGAGACGAAACGATCAATCACATCATAAGCGAATGTAGCAAATTAGCGCAGAAAGAATGTAAATCTAGACACGACTGGGTGGGCAAGATAATCCACTCGGAAATATGCAAGAAATTGAAATTTGATTATATGAACAAATGATATATGCACAACCAAGAATCTGTCCTGAAGAATGAGACACAAACTCCTCTGGGATTTTGAGATACAAACGGATCACCTAATTTCGACAAGATGAACAGACCTTTTAATCATCAATAAATAAATAAATAAAAAGAGATCTTGCCGAATTGTGTACTTTGCTGTTCTGGCTGACCACTGAGTAAAATTGAAAGAAAGCGAAAAGAAAGATATGTACCAGGACCTTGCTTGGGAATTGAAAAAACTGTGGAACATTGTTGTGGGACCGAAACTTACCTGCATCATGGACACTTCCAGTACTATATTACTATGTGAGATAACACTCTCAGTGTGAAGTATTCTAATACCGTAGTATTAGCAGGAGTACTAGTAGTACTACTACCAATATTGGACACCACCTGATAGTAAGCTTACCCTTACACTATGCTTTGTAACTTTTCGTTAATATATCTTTCTTACCTCTAACCCGTGTTTCGTGTTTTCCTTCCGTGGTCCCGAATTTGGGTCCACATCAAACATAAAAGTGTCAGTGATACCAATTGTGACTGGTGTTCTTGGTACAGTCACCAAAGGATTAGTACAAGGACTGCAGGACTTGGAAATAAGAGCATAAGTGGAGACCATCGAAACTATAGAATTATTGAGATCGGCCAGAATACCGAGAAGAGTCCTGGAGAATTGCGGAGACTTGGTGTCACTCAAACTCCAGTGAGAAACCAAACAAGTAACGCTGGTGTGGAACTGCAAAAGGATTAAATAATAATAATAATAATAATAATAATAATAATAATAATAATAACGGGATTATCAGGTAGAAATAGATCGACTAATCCCAGCCAGAAGATTAGACATCATGATACTTAGTATAAAAAATAAAACTTGCCATAGCGGACCATATAGTGAAATTAAAAGAGGTCAAAAAGATAGACAAATACTAGGACCTTGCCAAAGAACTAAAAAAACTAAAGAATATGATAGTGATTGCGTTACCAATTAAAATTGAAGTGCTTTGAACGCTACCCTAAGGCTTGGAAAAAAAGACTAAAGGAATTGGAAATCAGAGGAAGAATGAAGACCTTCCAGACCAAAGCATTATTCTGATGGATTCGAATTCTGGGAAAAGCTTTGGGAACCTGAGAAGACTTTCTGTCACAGATATTCTTGCGAACGCTGATGTGAAAACTTGCGAGGATTAAAACAATTTTAAATAAACTTGATGAACTTTTTTTAGAATACGCCACAAAGAAGATCACCCTTCCCGTCTTACATCACATCTTTCCTCACACAACGGTATATAAAGCCACACCCAACAAATGAGAACTACTTGGTCCGATGAATTCATCGGCGAGAAACTGGCAATCACCAGGCGCCGTTGATGGTATCTAATAGAAAAACGTTTGAAACTCATCAAAACATCGATATAAGTTCTTTGTCACCTTTAATAAAACATATACTTGGTTTGTTTAATGATCTATGAGAAGTCGTCGATTAGTTTATGCAAAAGGCCCTCTCCTTGTAGAAGGACAGCAGTGATACTATCAAATGCTTAGCGGTGGGTATAAGAGGCTTTATACCATTCCCAAGAGTATTAATCCTAAAGTGAACATAACAGAGTTCGAATTCGCTTATTTCGGTGCCGCAGTCCCTTAATATATATACGATGCCGCCGAATCGATCGTGTGCCCACAACTACTCTACGTCGTTGCCTAAACCTCCGTCCTCTTCCAGCCGTCCTGCTCCAGCGCTGTCTCCGATGGTTCGGGCACGCAGCTCGACGCCCAGAGGGAGAGCTCATCCGCGATGTACTTCTCCCTCCTTCTCTTCCTAACTGGCGAAAACGTGTCGGTGGGCAGCTGAAGACGTGGGCCAGCACAATCAAGAATGACCTAGCAGTACTATCAGGTCCCCAAGTAGTTGGTCTTCAGCGATTGAATCGCGATTGGCTTGCCATTTCGTGTGACCTGGCTCAGGATCAGCAAAAGTGGGCTGCGATGGTTCGAGATGCTGTACTTGCTCGGGAGAAAGCCTGTTCAATCCGACTAGGGTGAAAGCCGCTCAGGTCTATGACGACCCTCTTCAGTAATTGAATGAAGTTATTTCATTCATCATCTGAAGAGGTTCATCAAAGACTTGAAATATATTTATAATAATACCAAAGAATTGAAATTTTTCTTTTTCTTTTTATATCAAAAATATTTTAGCTCAGCACACGAGTTTTAATGCCTTTTTAATCCCAAATTAATTATACAGTCGATATCCGTTGGCACTGAACACTCAAATTGAATACGCCTACCCTGAGGATTTTTTCCTCGGATTATATATATATATATATACTGGAGGCGCATGTGGTGTAATGGTAATTGAATAAATAGTAGGGCAGATTGAACTTATTAACATTGGTATGTCAACTTGTATGTGAGAAGAGAAACTCTGAATTCAAACCTGTGAAACTTCGCTTAAAAAGTTGATTTTGTGTCACATCCTATTTGTGCTGTAGGGTTCGAAATGCTTACACAGAGACGTGCACACACATACGCCCACATACACACACGTACATATATATATATATATATATACATTTCGATATATGTGTACTCGTGTGTATATATACATAGTACATGCTTTTTACAAAGTTTTTCTTTTATATATATATATATATATATATATATATATATATATATCTTTTTTTAAAATTTTTATACTAATTCAATAATTCTGACGGTGTGAAAAAAAACAGATGATACAATTTGCAAATAAAAATATTACATTACTGACAGTTCCCAAGTATCGCTGAATCTGTGTCAACGCTATCTTAAGGTAGATATACATATACTCCATCACCGATATCTACCACTCTTTCTTTATAACTATAGCAAATAACATTATATATATATATATATATGTGTGTGTGTGTGTGTGTGTGTGTGTGTGCGCGCGCACTTGCAATATATATATATATATATATATATATATATATATATCCTCATCAAGTTCGGCAATACATATACTAAAATTGGAACGATTCTGATAGCATAGAGTTCCCTGATTCTCTCTTGCCATCCATCCCTATCGTCAATCGCTTCTAGCAGGTCCTCTCGACTGCATCCAGTTTCCGTACAGAGCTGATGTATTTAAGGTTTTTATTGGTCTGCCAACACTGCAGCGTCCATGTATCGGACTTCATTGGAGAACGTCACGCATGATTTCGTCCTTACTTGTCCAGCACTGCCTCTCGTCTTACTCGGAGGATTTGTGAGATGGGAACAAGTATCTGCTCAACGTTGACCTCAGTTCTGTGTGATAAAGGTCTTCTGCTCCTAGGACCACATTTCTCCTCATCGCGCCTTTCTTTGAACCTCTTGTGCCATTTTTGATATGCCATTAAAACAAAGAACCCAACCCAACCTCGTGTGCCATTCAAAAATACGTGGTCGCAACATGATGTTATCTTCATACAGTTGCTGAAGCATTTCAAGAGCTTGGGATGGAGTTTTCCCCGATTAGACGAAAAATTTCTGGTTTATTTGTTCCTCAGTACTCATTTGAACGACCAGAAAAAGAAGAGGAGCAAAGAAAGCATGTGAAAAAAAAAATGCGACTGTTGCAGAAAGTTAAGATTACAGTTACATACTCCTAAGATATAATGTTAAATGATAACATAATCCACTTATTCCTCTTTCGCCTATAGTTCACACGGCACACCTAGTCTCGTTACTTTTCAGACACATCTGCTATATGCTTGTAAAATTAAAAGAGATTTGACCATATATAACTAAGATTCCCTTGTCTGACCTATTTTTAAGTCTATGAAAAATCGTTCAAGAATTGTGTCTGGTATTAGAATTATCATCATTCTTTAGGGTAAGGCTTTTAATATGAGCTAACATCAAATCTTGTACATGGTCCGATATAAACCTTTTTTTAAGTATAAGCAAGAAAATCTGCAGCCTCAAAAATAATCTCGTGTGGTAGATTTAGCGTTGGATTCTTATCGAAATGTATTGTTTATTGGACGGGGTAGCTGGTAATAGACAATGCACAGAACAAGACTGTTCGATGTAGTGAATGAGCGGACCTCTAAACCGATTACGTCTATCCGGTTGTAAGTACCTGTTTCTCTGTGAAAATAGACACATGCTTTGGTTTTGTATTTTTGGGTTGATCAGATGCGAACGGAGTGGGGACGTGGAAGGAAGATACAGGTATTAGTTTAATAAACAAATGAATAAATAAACAATAAACAAATAATGGAATAAATAAATAAATAAAGCAACAGTATAATCAGTCCTTCTAGTTGATATTTAAGTTTACGATACTAACCTTTTCTTTTTTTGTCCGACACATTACCCTTCTCCTTTTCGACGTGTCTATCTCTTATCTATCTTTCTATCTTTATCATAGATATCAACTTTTTGTTTGTTTTGCAGTCATCTACTCAGTTCAGCTTACCCTGGCACAAGGGCAAAGGTATGGAGCACCTAGTGAAAAACAAACTCACAAACAACACACTGCTTATCTAGCCTGCAAACCATTAAACCATGGAAGATGCTCTAAGGTTGTATATTAAAATAACGAAGCAAAAATGGCACACCATAGAGAGACTTTTGCTAGCATAAAACTGTAACATAGTCACTGACAATAAATCAATTTCGAGTCCAATTGGCTAATTAATAATAATAATAATAACAAGGGAATAGGGATCAGCGTTTGTGCTCGCCTTGCTCATTTTGATTTATCACTGGTGATAACTATTTGATGCAAATTATTGAGTACTTTTCCAAAGTTATTTTTTAAATAACTATTACACCACACAAGACGTCTTATGTTTGCATAATAAAATATCCTAGGTTTCCTTCTTTCTGAAGTTGTTACGGTGACCCTAATCACTTAGTGTCTTTGGTATGAAACCGAAGTGCTTCCGGTATTAAGCCTTCCATTCTGGAGATCAGAAAAATTTTAAATCATACATTGCTATTACTTAGATCAAGAGAAGTAAACCATCTTATTGAACCAACGATAGGTCAAATAGTTTAAAATAATATTGTCCTTTGTATGGTTCACATAATTTGAGATAATATCATGCCATCAATGGGTTAAATAGTTTGAGATTATATCTAATTATAATTTACATAATTCAATTTATAGGACAAATAGTTTAAAATAATATTGTCCCTTACATGGGTCACATAATTTGAGATAATATCGTGCTATCAATGGGTTAAATAGTTTGGGATTATATTTAATTATAATTTCCATAATTTGATTTATAGGGCAAATAGTTTACAATAATATTGTCCCTTGTATAGGTCACATAATTTGAGATAATATCGTGCTATCTATGAGTTAAATAGTTTGAGATTATATTTAATTATAATTTACATTATTTAATTTAGAGGACAAATAGTCTAAGATAATATTTTATAATCAAATGTGCAAATAGTCTGAAATAATATTGTTCCATGTATGAATTAAATAGTTGGAAATAATATTGTCTCACCTTTGGGTCAAATAATTTGAGATAATATTGTCTAATCTCTGGATCAAATAATTTGATATAATATTGTGCCACCAACAGGGGAAATAGTTTGAAATAACACTCTTGTGTCTGGGTCAAATAATTTGAGATAATATTTAAATGATTTAAAACATATTTTGTCTAAAACATTGATTGGGCAACAAAATATTCAGATTCGGTTTTATCGTTTAATGGCATATCAACCTTTGTAGGTTTTTTAATGACAAAGCCATTCTCCCAAAAGAATAGTAGTGGTACTATTTAACCCATAGCTGGGAAGATAAGGGGGTTCATACCTTTCCTAAGAGCATTTGTCCAAAAGTGAACGTAATTGCGCGACTGGAGTACGAACTCGCTTACTACGATTCCGTAGTCCATCGCTTTAACCATTACACTACGAGGACACCTCCCGTCACTAAATATAACGTATTGAAAAAAAATCACATATAGTATTTTTCTATATTTGAATTAATTATTGTTTAAACATCTACATTTCAATCTCCATCTCTGTTTCTGTCACTTACTGTCCCTCTGTCTATCTCTCTATACATGTATTTGTGCACAGGTGTGAGTAAAAAATTTTGCAAAATATTTGTAACGGGAGGCAAGGATAATTTTGCTAAGGTTGTGAAGGGGACTAATTATACTGGAGTGTGAGATGCTGAGCTCACCTGATAATTTCCAAGAGCTACTCACCTTTATGGCTTGGAGCATGACCTGGGAATCCACGCTTTTAACCCCTACCTGATCTTACCTGATCGTCGTGGTTCTTGTAACCCGAGCGAAATATCTGGAAACATCTGTCATCAAGTGTACCTTCCTTTTTCGCTTTTGGTTACTTCTGTAGCTGTAATATGTTAACGTGACCTGCAGGTGTGAAGACGGCGGATGTTGTTGACAGATAGATTGATAAGACCGGTGTGATCACCGGAATGTCATCATGTCCACTGGTGCTGTATATCAGAGGATGTTGAGACAGCTGCATCCGCTAAAGGATGATATCAACAAGGTGATTGCCGAAATGTCACCATGCCCACAGGTGCTGTGAATACAGTTGATGTTGAAAACAGGTGCATCCGGTCGAAGATACCGGATTATCACCTGAACTGTGGACGTGGTTGAATTCGGTGATTGTGGCAGATGCGTACGCCCACAGAACCGGGCTTGGGCAAGTAGCCAATGGGAAGCAGACAACATAACCAATGGAAAGCAAAGAAGTGAGACGTGGGCGTAAACATAGTTAATGAAAAATAGGAATTGCTGCAGGTCACGTGAGAGTTGTAGACTATGTAAGTTCCCGAATTTCGGCTAAAGTCAGTTGTTCACTGGTTCTTCCGTCTCCCAAAAGCTTCTTAGTGTGCGCGAACTCTCTGCGATTGCTTTTCTGCTCCACACAAGTATCATCGCCAAAAATAAAGATATAATCTTATATTTTTGTATACATACGTGTTCCTCGTTGTTAATAATGACGCAGTATGACCTGGCGACAACACCCCACGAGACACCAACTATACGGACACTTGCCCCCCATCACGAAAACTATACAAGTTAGACGAACCTGACACGCGGGACACTGCTGGAGAAGCAAGGACGAGCTCATAAGCGATGTACTCCTGTGGACCCCCACGTATGGATGTGCAAAAGCAGGACGACCAGCACGAACTTACATACAGCAACTATGTGAGGACACGGGATGCAACCCTGAAGACCTGCCGGAGGCGATGAATGATAGGGAGAAGTGGCGAGAGAGGGTCAGGGATATCCGTGCTGGCGGCGCGACATGATGATGATGATGATGATGATATAACATAGCGTTATTAACAAATTCAACCACGTAAAGCAGAAGTTTTTTTTTTAATAATCTATGTTACACATTCATCTAAGCGGCTTTCAGATTAGACACAAAGTGAAGCAACGCAAAACATATCAGCGAACCAATTACAGGGATGCAGTAAACCACGTGACGTGCCACAAAATAGCATGTACCAAAATATTGCAAGACTTTTGACTCATCTAAGTAATATATTCTAAGAGATAACACGAAAGCATAAAAAGGCATATGTAGGACAGTTTAAAATTTTCAGATTCTGGACATTAATTAATTCCCATCGGCATTTGAAAAATAACTGATTTAACTATGACAGGTGTTAATTATGTAATAACTCAAATCTTGAAAATCAGTTCTCGAGAAATTTTTTCAGTCCCAAAAATCAAAGAAGATTTGTTTGCTCTTTACAAAACGTTTCAGAAGAAACATTTAAAAAATTTTTTCAAATCAATAAATCGTTTTCTTCGCTGTCATGGTTTAAATTCAAGTTTAATTTCCTTGTTAAGATAACCTGCAAGAAAATAAAGTATTAGCTTTCATATTTGTTGTAATACAGGTGACAATGTTCATACAATTTGAAATAGAGCAAAACTGTGAATGCTAGACCTATAGCCAGTTAGATAGTTGTAATTTTGTAAGCTTTTTACTTAGAAGTGGCACGAGACCGCATGAATGAGGCACCCAATGAGACTCGAACTTACTCGTGAAGGTTTTCTTGTATAGCTTGCTAACTATTACACCACCCGAGGCGCCTATGGTCTGTTTGATATTTAAACCTTTCACAGGCAGATAATCTATTAATCTTTGTAGAGTGGGCGAATTATTTTCAGAAAATGCGCAAAAAATAGGCTATATTCAAACAAGTCTATTAATCATATAAAGAATACAAAAACAAAACAAAACAAAACCAAAAGCAAAAAAATGTTGCGCAGTTGTCTGTCATAGTCATCATCATCATCATCATGTCACGCCATCAGCAGGGATATCCCTGACCCTCTCTCGCCAACCCTCCCTTTCGTCCATCGCGTCCGACCGGTCCTCAGGGCTATATCTCGTATATACAACGAGCTACTCTGTGTAGGTTGTAGATGGTCACCCTGCCTTTGCTCGGCCACGTGAAGGGGTCCACAAAAGTACATCACTTATGAGCTCGTCCCTACTTCTCCAGCAGTGCCCTGCATGTGTAGCTCGTGATTTTCGTAATTGGTGGTAGGTGGCCGTACAACGGGTGCATTGTGGGGTGTTGCTTCTAGGACTTGTTCAATATTGCTGGCAGCATTCTTGTGTAGGTGCCGTCAAGCCTTTTCTCCATCCGTTTAGTTAGCGTCCATGTAGTGCATCCATATAGCAGTATCGACACGACCGCTGCTTGGAAGAAACTGCGTTTCATTTTATTGGTCAGGTCTGACTTCCATATGACCAATAGCCTATCAATAGCCGCCCATGCCTTTGCTAGTATCGTATTGATGTCTGTCTCGGTTGATGAGGCACTGCTCCCTAGGTAGGTGAACTTGTCAACTAGTTTCAGAGGGCTACCGTTTAGTGTGGAGAAGTCGCCCGTTTGATTAAAGCACGTATATCCCATTTGGTGTGCATTGACATGGAGTCCAATGCCTGCTGCGACTCGTTCAAGACTATGTAGCAGGGTTTCGGCGTGGGCGGGTGCATTTGCCAGAAGTGCAATGTCATCGGGGTAGTCAGCGTCGGTAATTGTTTTTGTGGGGTACCTTCTGCTTCTTTCCTTTGTTAGCTTGTAACCATTTTCTTTAATTTTATCAATAGATGTTCTAAGCGCGTAGTCTAGACAGATAATGAAGAGGTATGGGGCTAGTGTGTGTCCTTGCAGTACACCTGCTACAATGTCGAAGTGTCTCCACCCGGAGAACGGACTTTTACCTTGGTGTTTCTATGGAGAATCATTATGGCTACGACGGTTTCTTTTGGTGAGCAGCAAGCGAGTAGAATTTGCTCCATCTTTCCTCTGTGAATGGAGTCAAAGGCCTTGGTAAAGTCGACAAACAATATGGTTGCCTGTAGGTTTTTTGCACGTACACCTTCAAGAATTCTGCGGATAGTCAAAATTTGTGATGTCGTGGATCTATTTCTCCGGAAGTCAATTTGATTCTTCCTTAGTATGTTGTCAATTTTGGGTTCTATGCGATTGTGTTGTAGGGCAATGTATATTTTGGTCGCTATGGATGTAAGTGCTATACCTCGGTAGTTCTTGGCTAATTCGAGGTCGCCCTTTTAAGGGAAAGGGAGGATGCATCCCTTCATCCATCTGTCTATCAGGTTCTGGTTATAAACGGCATTACAGTGTCGGAGCGGTATGTCGTTGAATTGTCAGGTCTTCCATGCTTCTCGATTCAGTACTAAGAAAAATTAAAAATAGAAAAGTAGCAGGGCTCGATGAAATTCTCACAAAAGAAGTCTGTCATAGTAAGTAAGTAAAATTGACGACCGTAGTTGAGGGCGTTCAGAAGGCTTCCTTTTCACCCAACCAAGCCGAAACACTACTGCATAGTTTGGAA
This sequence comes from Sepioteuthis lessoniana, assembly GCA_963585895.1. Taxonomy (NCBI): domain Eukaryota; kingdom Metazoa; phylum Mollusca; class Cephalopoda; order Myopsida; family Loliginidae; genus Sepioteuthis; species Sepioteuthis lessoniana. The sequence goes on along the minus strand of OY757934.1, from coordinate 54,835,033 downwards.
CGAGCCACCGCAGGCATTGGCCTCCATGTTAATGCACACAAAATGGTGACATCACCACACTAGAGGGAACTCCTCTGAAACTTGTAGACAAATTCACCTACCTAGGAAGCAGCGTCTCATCAACCGAAAAGGACATCGATACGCAGCTAACGAATGCATGGACAGCTATCGATCATATGGAAATCAGACCTGATCGATAAAATGAAACACAGTTTCTTCCAGGCAGTGGTCATATCGATACTGCTATATGGATGCACTACTTGGACGCTAACTAAACGGCTGGAGAAGAAGTTGACGGCAATTACACAAGAATGCTGCGAGCAATATTGAACAAGTCCTGGCGGCAACACCCCACAAGGCACCAACTATACGACCACCTGCTTCCAATCAAGTTAGACGAAGTAGGCATGCAAGACATTGCTGGAGAAGCAGGAACGAGCTCATAAGTGATGTACTCCTATGGACCCCCACATATGGCTGGGCAAAAGCAAGACCCCCAGCTCAAACATACATTCAGCAGCTATGTAAGGATACGGGATGTAGCCCCGAAGACCTGCCAGAGGTGATGAACGATTGAGAGAAGTGGCGAGAGAGGGTCAGGGATATCTGAGCTGTTGCTCTTTTTAGGCAGAAGTCCAAATAAAATATACTGAACATAAAAAGTTAGGAAGGATACTTGTTGCACCTGTATACTCTCCTAACTCGCGTGGAGCACTTTGCTTATCTGGGTGAGAAATTGGCATTATAACTGCGTTTACATATAGAATAACCTGTATTATATGTGTTGCTTAGAATGTTTTTATCCAATTATATATATATATATATATATATATATATATATATATATAAAGGTTGGTTGGTTAGGGTTATGGCATATTAAGCTTTGTTGGTTATCTTAGACCAAATCCTGTTTAAAATTCATACATACATACATTCATGCATATATATATATATATATATATATATATATATATATATATGTGTGTGTCGGGGGTGAAGTAATAGTTTATAGATAACATTTTTAAACGAGCCAGAGCTCATTTGTCTACACGCTCTTAAAATTTTTTAAGTACTGCGATATTACACATATAATTGAATTTAACTTCATTCATTTGTTTGGACGCAGTTAAATGGATTCCCCTATATAATTTGTAAGTAAATAGTTTATAGGTATTTTTATTTTTTAAAAATCTGCTAGATTTTGGACACAATTACGTATTGCTATTGTTTTCACACAAATGATTAATTAATGATTTTTGTACACAACGAAGTTGTTACAAGTATTGCTATTTAACACTAATGGTTTTATTCAATACAATTTATTCATTTGCACTTGGTCAGATAATTCCAAGTATTGCTTTGTAAAACTAACATGATAATATTGATATGCAATGCCTATATTGCAGCCCATTGGTCTTGTGGATAGTGTTCGTCAATGGCCCGGGAGACTGGGGTTCAATCCCAGGTCGAGTCATCCAAAGATTTCAACATGGTAATTTATATCTCCTTGCTTAACACTCAGAATTATAAAGTACGTATCTAGGGTAAAGTGGAAGAATCCAGCGAGTAGTGCCAACCCCTACACCTCAATGTAGTAGCTATCAAAAAGGGAGCCCTCGGGTCACTGTCGACTTTTATTTTTAACTAATAATGCAATTTTTGCATAGAGTTGAACAGTTTCAAGTATTATGTAAAACTAATAATTTAATCTAACATCAGTCATTTGTTGGTACATAGTTAAATAGTCCCCAAAGCTATGGGAAGGGAGTTTTACTATCAGAAACTGTTCTGTGTTTTATATTAGACACTTTTTGGGAAGGGTTCTTACTACTCAGACGAGATGGAGTCGGTATATCCTACAACCCCATCTGACTCGGTTTATATATTCGAGAGTCGTGCTTATTTTTCGACTGCTATATACTCATGTCCTTTTATTTGATTTACTTTATCTATTTTACGGCAGGTCAGCTTTTCGCCATGTCGAATTTACAATACATTGTTTCCGCTGAAGAGGGGTTAGACACCCACTAAAAGAGGTATCCAGAGCATGACATTAAACTGCATCTAATGGCGAGACTCCACTTCTGTCGATCTGGGGAGTATGGTATACCTCTTCATTGCCATGGATAATGTCTTGTCTTTCTTGAAAGAGACCGGGTTGTACCAGAAAATATAGACTTGGTTACAATCCTGAAAACACAACAAAGTAATCAAGAGAAAGCAAATTATTGCTGAATAGAATTATGTTTGTGTTGGTAGAAATAGTAGTGAGAAATAATTTAAAAAAAACAACAAAAAACAAAACAAAACAACAACACTGTCATCACTAAATAAACTAATGCCATGTAGAAATACATGCAAATTCTTGCTCTTATGCGAGTAAATGAGTCGTTTGGTTTCATATGGTATGATTAAATTATGTGTTTACAAACCGTACATACGTGTAAACAGGCTTTGGCATTAAATAACCTATAGAGGTTGATATGCCATTAAACCCAATCAACTAATCAACATCTTCATTGCCAAGATTAATCTGATCCGTTGTGGCAGTACTTGCTAGATTGGGTTTCGTTGGGTTTTATGGCATACCAACATTTGTTGGTTGTTTAATGCCAAATCCTGTTTTTACACATATATTAAATATATGATTTGAAAACACATTTTGTTGACACACACAGTTGAATGAACAAATAGTTATATTTCTAATTTAGTTTAGCATAAGTCAAAGTTAAATGTTTTCAAGTATTGCTATATATAACTAACAATTCAATTAAACATCAGTCATTTGTTTACACACAGTTAAATAATCAAACAGTTCAGTTTCAAACAATTCATCTTAAGTCATTTGTTCTCAAAGTTTAAATGTCAAACAGTTCTATTTGACCCATAGATAGAACTCTATCAGGTGCTGCCACTCCGGGCCAGTGTAGACTATGGAGCAATGGCAATGAAGGGAGACACTGCATTCCCCAAAGCTCCAGCATTACTGGAGCCTCACCATCAGATTCTTTTCTGTCATATCCAGGACATTCTTCGGGGCTGGGTTTTTTTCCCCCTCTGCAGGGATGCAGTCGGTGTATTCTACTGCCTCAGCCAACTGGACTATACTTGTTAGAGTCACATCTATGGTTCAAATCCGTCTATTTAAAAATTATTCGTATGTGATCGGAAAGTGTGCAGAAGTTCTCGTAACAACCACACCAAAAATGTATATATGAACGTACATCACCATCATCATCAATTTGCGCTGACAGCACGGATTTCCCAAACTCTCTCTCTCTCTCTCTCTCTCTCTCTCTCTCTCTCTCTCTCTCTATTCGTCCCTATCATATATCGCTTCCAAATAACATCCTGTGTCCGTCCAAAGCTGATGTAAATAATTTCTTGCTGATCGGCCAACACTGGCACTTCCATGTGTAGGGGTCCATAAAAGAACGTTACTTATAACTTCGTGCTTGCTTCTCCAGCAGTGTCTTGTTCGTCTAAATTGAATGGTTTTTGACATGGGAGGTGAGTAATCGTACAACATACAGAGAACGTAATTTCCTAACCTCTAGACAAGTTTAAGTGTCGTTAAAATCAATCAATCACATGTAAAATTCAATTTCGTAAAGAACATTCACACCGGAAAAATAATATTCAATGCATATATTCTATTTTTTGAAGTTTTCAAAGGATTAATGTAACAGTATGTTTTATTATCTATAAAAATTTTCAACCGAAATTTGCCAGTTTCTAAATAGGAATCAATTCAGATAAATGTCTTTATTTCGGTGGTTTTAATCCCAATATTTCGTCTATGTCTGAGATAGACAATAATTTTCTGCAGTGATCAATTTGGATCTATATTACTCTGTTCGTATTTATCCAACAAACAGAGTGAAAATGGTAGGTTTAATGAGGAACATTCAAGGAAGCAAGCCTCAAGGGATGACAAAATAGCTTAGCTCCGTCGATATTTCTCTTTCAGTCAATTTGTTTGTTGGCTTATCAACCCCTGTAGGTTATTTAATGCCAAATCCTGTTTCTACATATATCATCTTCATCATGTCACGCTGGTAGCACGGATATCCCTGACCCTCTCTCGCCACCCCTCCCTATCGTTCATCGCCCTAGGCAGGTTTTCAAGAGAACATCCCGTATCCTCAAATAGCTGCTGAATGTCTGTTCGTGCTGGTCGTCCTGCTTTTGCACTGTCATGTGTGGGGGTCCATAAGAGTACATCTCTTATGAGTTCGTCCCTGCTTCTCCAGCAGTGTCCTGCATGTCTGGTTCGTCTAACTTGAATAGTTTTCGTGATAGGAGGCAGGTGGCCATACAGTTGGTGTTTTGTCGGGTGTTGCCGCCAGGACTTGTTCAAGATTGCATGCAGCATTCTTGTAGGTACGTTATTTTTAAACAATCCAGAATTTATTTGTTTGTACAAACAACATACAAGCGCGGTAGAGAAACTTGCTTCAGGAACTGAAGTCGGGTATTTAATTCTGAGATTGTTCAAAAAAAGGTGACCCACAACTTTATGTTTTTATTACCGTAAAAACAACAAAAAGACATAGCGAGATTTTTATTTTATTTTTAAAAAAGACCCAAAGTTAGAAAATAAAGTAATTTCCAGTCCAATTTGTAACTGAAGGATAATAGTGTGGGGTCATTCCGATCATTATAAATTTTCAAGGGAGATAATCATTCAATACTAATTATAAAGTATTTTTTTTATTTATTTGAATAGTTTCAAGTTGATTGGTCGGTTGTGTTTTATGGCATATAAACACTTGTAGGTTATTAAATGATGAATTCTGTTTATACATATATATTAAATTCATATGATTTTATTGGGTTGGGTTTTATGGCATATAAACCATTGTAAAATATTTAATGCCAAATCCTCTTTATACATATATATTAAATATACAAGATTTGGTTTGGTTGGGTTTTATGGCATATCAACCCTTGTATTTAATGACGTATCCTGTTCATATATATATACTAAATTTATTTGTTTTGTGAACGAACAGTTTGTAGGTAACAATTTTTACATGCACCAGGACTCATTTGTTACATAGTTTCTAGTACTTTACCTTTTTATTTAAGGGGACAGTTACTGCTTTCTGAAGGTGATGGTTCTTTAAGGCTGAACTGGTTTACTCCCGTACTCGTCAATATACGAGTATTTCCTTGTGTGTTCGGATAGGTGTTTTATTCACGTATGTGCATACAAGTGTATCTATCTTTACTAACACACATGGGGGGGGGGCTAATCCCCGTTGCGCTTTAACGCGCTTTATTTGACATCTAAGTAAGCGAGGTCAAACTCCAGTGGCACTATCCTGTTTGTTTGTCATTTCTAATGGTATATAAACCTTCTTAGGTTATTTAATGTCAAATACATCCTTTTAGAAGCACAGTAAGTACAACTAAAGTTGGTAAACATCTACTGTTGGCAGGTTATTTTGTTTTGTTTTACGGTGCATCAAACCTTTTCGGGTCATTTAACGCCGAATTAAATTTTAAAAAATTCAGTTTAATACACAGTTTAGTTCTTTTTTAAAATCAGTCCTATTTCAAGCAATTCAGTTTATCAAGAAAACACAGTTTAGTTCCATTTGACCCATAGATAAGTTTGGTTTGGTTCATTTGGGGTTTATGGCATATCAACCTTTGTAGGTTATTTAACACCAAATCCATTTTTATGTAAATAATCAGTTCTATTTAAAACAATTCAGTTTAGCATGAGTACACTGTTTAATTGTCAAAAACATTTCTATTTCAAACTATTCAAGCAGTTATATATAACAATTCAGTTTAGTGTAAGTACAGTTTCAATGTCAAAAACAGTTCAATTTCAAATAATTCAATTTAGCACGCAGTTTAAATATAAGTTGAGTTTAATTGTGAAAAATATTTCTAGCTATTCAGTTTATTCAAGCAGTTCTAATTCAGCTAATTCAATTTAATATAAGTACAGATTTTGTTTACACACAGTTAATTGTCAAAACAGCTCGATATTAAACAATTCATTTTTGTGTAAATACAGTTTCAATGTCAAAAACAGTTCTATTCCAAATAATTCAGTTTAGCCTAAGTACACAGTTTAAATGTAAGTACAGTTTAATTGTCAAAAACATTTTCATTTCAAGCTATTCGGTTTAATCAAACAATTCAGTTTTGCATAAGTATGCCGTTAGTTCTATTTAAGCCATAGATAGGACTCTATCTGCTTCTACCACTCCGGGCCAGAGTGGACATGGGAACAATGGCAATGAAGGAGTACTCCGCAATCCCCAAAGCTCCAGCATTACTGGATCCTCACCATCAGATGGTTTAGTATCATATCAAGGACACTCGTTGGGGGAGTCTTACTCCTTTGCAAAGATGCAGTCGGTGTATTCTGCAGCCCCAGCTGACATGGCCAAAATATCTACTATGTTGATGTTTGAAAAGGAGTGCAGCCCGAAGTCTGTACATAGTTTAGAGTCTCTTGATTTTCTTGAAGAAGTTATTCCATTAGAATTAAGCATTCGTCAAATTCAGTTCAAAAGCACCATAAAAATAGAGATGTAATGTCTGTAAAAGACGAAAATAGTTTGGATACACTCTGATTATTATGATATTAATCATAATAATGATGTTAGTTAAATGTTACTCAGAGGAAACTTGTATTTGTATTCTCACATAACATAATCCACAACAGTGTGAGGTTAGTACTTCTGTGCTTATTACAACAAATAATAATGCATTTATTATTATTATTATTATTATTATTATTATTATTATTATTATTATTATTAAAATAAAAATGATGTTCTCAGTAGGCGTTAATGAGGTAATCTTTCAAAGACCCCCCTTTTATTCAGATTGTTTATCTCATCGTCTTCAAAGCCATAAACTGGGTTGTGATGCTTTTGAAGAATTTTAACGCCGTCAGATTTTTTTCCACCAAATTTTCTTATTTTCTTTCTTTCTTTCTTTCTTTCTTTCTTTCTTTCTTTCTTATTTTAATCTGAACATATTCAGCATTATCGGTCGATGCCAGGATTGGGACTTGTGGCTGTTTACAGAGAAGTTCTTTGTTTCGCTAGGGGAAAAGAAAGATGAGTTTTACAATAATCACTCGCTCTTACCCACCAGCACTGCCTCACGAAGCACCCAACGATTTTTTTCAATTCCCGCTTTTTATTGAGACAAGGAAGGCGTGTAGGTGGGAGTATATTTTGAGGACAGTAGGTCTGGGATTTTAGAGCCAAGAGGAAAAGGGTCGAGGAATTTGCATATATATATATATATATATCAGTAATAATTAGCAATAAATAGAATGTATATTTATATATATATAGATTGAAAACAATATCTATCTCTATACACACACACACGCGCAGGCGCACACATATATATTTAATCTACCTATCCATGTATCTATTACTGGGTGTGCATATATAGTTCCAAAAATTTATTTATTTTAGAAATTATTTTAAAAAAATAATGACTGGATTTGTACCTAAGGATCCACATTTCTGAAACTTGAGTAGCAGAATATCTGCAAGTTTTAACATTTGGGTAGAGTGTTTGCCAATGGCCAGGGAGACCGGGGTTTAATTCCAGGTCGAGTTATACCAAAAACTCAAAAAATGGTACTTGATGCCGCCTTGCTTAGCACTTAGTCCTATAAAGTAAGGATCAAGGGTAAAGTGGAGCAATCCAGGAAATGGAGTAGCACCCTCCCCTACACCTCACTGTGGTAGCTATTGAAAAAGAAGCCTTCGGGTCACCCTCGACTAAGGTTACCATCTTTACTTTTACTTATATATATATATATATATATTCGGGGTTGAAGTTTTGCTAGCCTCGTAATCTAAATCGATACTTGTCGACCGGCTGGTAAGGATCAAACTGCCACAAGTCTCGTGTTGGACTGTCTCTTACACCAATCAAGTTCTTGTGATTGACTTTTTGTTTTCGTCCACGCAGCACGTCACCAGGGAAGCTGCCATTATATCACGAAACCCTGTTGCATAATCGTACAAGAAAGCTCAGTATCATTTCAGGATTAATGCACATTATAAAATTGAAGACTCGAGACCTAACAGGAGTTGGCAAACTACTCCAAGATCCTGCAGTAACCCACAGCGCGCATTTTGGCCTGATAAGAAATCGAAAACACGAGAAGTACTTGGAGGAATTTTAAAACGTCTCCAGATTTTAGAATGAGCACTGCCTTGCTGACATATTATCAACTTGCTGATACATTATCAACTTGAATGCACAAGAAGTACCTGGAAATTGCAAATAAACTTCAGATTTTAGAACGCTTCCTCTCTCTGAATTTCCAATTCTATACGTGTGAAATCATCTATATATTTTTTCTTTCATTGGACTAACAAAAAATTATACGTATAAATATATATAGTCATCCACAGATAGGCTGTTTAGTTGTATAACAACTCTTCAGTGTGGCTAGACATGTGAGATTCTCAAAGCTGGCTGACTTATATATATATATATATATATATATATATATATATATATATTATCATAGAATTACCATGCCAAGAAAATCCGGCAAACACCTACATGTGACATACGGAGCACTGAACAGCTGTTTCGACTTTATTAGGTCTCATCAGCAGTGTCACATCGTGCTCTCCACTACTGGAGATCGAACCAACAACCACAGTATGCAGAAGCCGAAACTCTACCACTGGGTCATTGGTTCATGCCACATATAAGCGAAGCCGAAATAATAAGATCGAAACAGCTGTTCAGTGCTTCATATGTCACATGTAGGTGTTTGCCGGATTTTCTTGTCATGGTAATTCTATGATAATATCAATTCCTCCATTTAAAAATTATATATATATATATATATATATATATATATATATATATATATATAATTCTTAAATGGAGGAATTGATATTATCGATCCCCGCTACGGGAATATACTGTCTAGCCACACTGATAAGTTCTGATACTATTTACCAACCCCTCCGCTCGGGCAGGATATGACACAAGGTCAATTTTTAAGCGGAGTATAACAGGTTTGAATTCAGAGTTTTCCTTCTCCTAGACTAGTTGCCTAACCAAGGCTGAAGAAACCAGTCTGTCCTACTATTTACCCATAGCTGGAGGGAGAATAATTGGATTCATACATTTCCCAAGGGTATTAGTGCTATGTGAAATGCAATCAGTATCGTCCTGGATTTGAACTCGTATTGCCGTGTTCATTTCCTACGGCGATAACGACTACACCACGGGCACCTGATAAGTTCTGATAGAGCGAAACAGATCTGTATGTGGATGACTATATATATATATATATATATATATATGCCCTTTCGGGGTTTTGAATTTGCCGGTTTCTCTGCAGAGTGGTAAGACTAACTCCAAAAGATAGACTCAACTGCATCTGTTGGTGAGGCTACTGTTCTGGAGCTCTGTGAAATATGAAGTTACTCTTATGTTGGCATTCTTCTCAGGTCATCTTTGATCCGGAGTGGTTGTAGCTTTAAGAGTTCCATGCATGGGTCAAATAGAACTGTTTGAAAATTATTGGTATTAGATAAGAGTCCTTGAAACTACTTCACACAAATTATAATTATTAGATAGGAATTTTTGAAACCATATAAGTGTGTGCAAAAAATTTTTTTCCTTTTTTTTAATTGGAATATGAATAATTAGTAATGTCAATGCACACAAAACTAAATACATGTGCTTTAATCAAACAGGCGACATTTCCACACTAGACGGAACCTCTCTGAAACAGACAAGTTCACCTACCTATGAAGCAGTGTCTCATCAACCGAAAAAGACATCGACACGCGGCTAACGAAGGCATGGACAGCTATCGATAAGCAATCGATCATATCGAAGTCAGACCTGACCGATAAAATGAAACGCAGTTTCTTCCAGGCAGCGGTCGTATCTATACTGCTATATGGATGCACCACTTGGCTATAACAAAATGGCTGGAGAAAAAGCTAGACGGCAATTACACAGGAATGCTGCGAGCAATATTGAACAAGTCCTGGAGGCAACACCCCACAAAGCACCAACTCTACGGCCACCTACCTCCTATCACCAAAACTATACAAGTTAGACGAACCACACATGCAGGACACTGTTGGAGAAGCAGGGGTGAGGTCATAAGTGATGTACTCCTATAGACCCCCGCATTTAGCGGAGCAAAAGCAGGACGACCAGTTCGGACATACATACTCTCTGTGAGGATACGTGATGTAGCCCTGAAGACCTGCCAGAGGCGAAGAACGATAGGGAGAAGTGGTGATGGTCAAGGATATCCGTGCTGGCGGCACGACATGATGATGATGATGATGATGATGAGTATCAGATAGCAATACTTGAACTATATAAATTTCTTCAAAATATTTGTAATATATAAAGAAATTATTAAATGGGTGAAAGTTATTTTTATTAAAAACAGTTATTTGAATTGAAAAAAAAATGATCACACATTATTATCATTAGTTATTTGAAACCCTAAAATTGATAGCAATAAAATGCATGACTTCAGTATTAGATAAAGACTAAAAGTGAATCAAATATCCTAACGAGGGTTGATAAGCCAATATGCTTGCTAATCTATCTATCTATCTGATGTGTTGTGTTGAGTTGTATTTTTGAGTGTTTTCTTATTTCTGCCAGTATAAATACGTAACATGAACACATGCACACACATGCAAATATACGCACATATGCACATACACATACACATATGCACATACACATACAAATATACGCACATATGCACATACACATATGCACATACACATGCAAATATACGCACATATGCACATACACATACATATATGCACATACACATATGCACATACACATACAAATATACGCACATATGCACATACACATACACATATGCACAAACACATATGCACATACACATGCAAATATACGCATATATGCACATACACATAAGAAAATAGACGCATGCACGCACATATGTGGTCAGTTGTTGCACAAAATTGGTTATCGAGCTATATATATATATATATATATGTGTGTGTGTGTGTGTGTGTGTGTGTGTGTGTAATAGTGTGTGTGTGTGTGTCTGTGTGTGTGTAAGTGAGTGTGTGTGTGAGTGAGTGTGTGTGTGTGTGTGTGTCTGTGGTTGGTTGTTTGATTGATTGGGTTTTATGGCATATCAACCTTTGTTGGTTATTCAACGCCGAATCTTTTTTTATGAAAATAGTTCTATTTCAAACAATTCAGTTTAGCATAAGTACGCAGTTTAAAGGTATGTACAGTTTAATTGTGAAAAATATTTCTATTTCAAGCTATTCCGTTTAGTAAATCAGTTCTAATTACGGGAATTCAGTTTAGTATAAGTACAGATTTTGTTTACACACAGTTAATTGTCAAAACAGTTCTATATTAAACAATTCAGTTTAGTGGAAGTACAGTTTCAATGTCAGAAAACAGTTCCATTTTAAATAATTCAGTTTAGCATAACCACGCAGCTTAAACGTAAGTATGGTTTAATTGTCAAAAGCATTTCTATTTCAAGCTATTCAGTTTCGTCAAACAATTTAGTTTAGCATAAATATGCCGTTAGTTTTATTTAACCCATAGATAGGGCCCTATCAGGCGCTACCACTCCGGGCCAGAGTGGATTTGGGAGCAATGGCAATGAAGGGGTACTCCGCAATCCCCAATCTCCAGCATTACTTGAACCTCACCATAGTGTCATATCTTGGATACGGGGGAGTTCTTACCCCTCTGCAGAGGTGCAGTCCGTGAATTCTATAGCCCCAGCCGACTGGGCAAATATGAGTATTTATGTGTGTGTGTGAGTGTGAGTGTGTATCAATGGGGACTGTAACTATGATTGAGAGACAGATATAAATATCTTATACATAAGAACTTGATAATGTGTGTGTGTGTGTGTATGTGTGTGTGTATGTGTGTGTGTGTGTGTATGTGTGTGTGTGTGTGTGTGTGTGTGTGTGTATGTGTGTGTGTGTGTGTGTGTGCGCCCGTGCGTTGTAAGTGAGTGAGTAAATTTATAATATGATGATAAAATGCATCTATTTTACGAAACGAATATCAATTTTTAATATCCCTCAATTTTCTCAAAGTACTTGAGATAATATTTCTACATTATGCACAGAATTAATATGATATACAGAATTAATATTTTACCTTTTTTGTTGGCTGGGGCTGTAGAATACGCCGATTCTCCTCTGCAGAGAAGTAAGCCCCCCCCCAACAAGTCCACTAGTTGACTGTAGGTAGAAACCCATGAAGACTAGAAACGAGATCCTGGTGGTTGAGCACTTCGTGATCCTGTAACCGAAAGGTGATCTGCGATATTCCACCTGGTCCTTTACTGAGCAAAAGAGTCGGTTGGAGAGTCCTGATCCGATCAATCGGCGGGTCATCTGAAGTCCCCGCAACTATATAAATGTCGCAACCATACGTTTCTAATTGCTATTGTGAAAAAAACGAAATCCACTACATTTTATCTTAAAGGTGCTAAAATGCGATGGCTGAGGGTTAATCGTATTAAGAAAAATAAAAGTTTGAGGGCCGTGACCATGACACAAAAACTGCATCTGATAGTTAGGCTCCTGTCCCGGAGTTAGTAGAGTATCACTTCGTTACCGTTACTGTCAGGTACACTCTGACTAGGAGTGGTAGTACCAGTTAAGTTTCCAACAGTGGGAAAAATAGAACTGTTCAATCATTTACTAAAGATTATTATTATTATTTGCTACTTAAAACTATATAGTTGTTTGTATTAGATAGGGATACTTGATAAATACAATTACTAAAGTTTAATAGCAACACTTGAAACAATTTAATTGTGTGCAAAAGATCAATATCAAATCGAATTATTAGTGTTAAAGCCATACTTTAAACCGTTTGACTGTGTGAAAATGAATGATTAATATCAAATTAAATAGGAATATATGCTAAAAAGAATTAGTAATGTTAAATAGCAAAAATTGAAACCCTTCAGCTCTTGGTTAGAGTCCCAAATGACTATCACTTCCTTTTTAGTTGGATACAAGGTAGGTGCCGACATGGCGCAGGAGAAAAGGTGTCTGAGGGAAATCTGAAGGTTGGAGCTTCAATCTCAACAACAGGAAGGGTGTCATCGTGCTGTAATTGTTAAAACGATGGACTGCGGGATAGTAGTAAGCCAGCTCGAACTCCAGTTGTGCTATTACGGTCACTTTCAGACAAATACCCTTGGGACAGGTATGAACGCCCTTATTCTCCAAGTTATGGGTTAGATAGTACAACTAATGCTCTTCTAGAAGGATTGATTTGGCATTGAATAACCCACAAAGGTTGATATGCCATTAAACAAAGAAACCAAACCAAAACCAATAACAAGTAAGAATAATGAGGAATACTTACAATAACTTAACACATGTACCCAGTTGTGGTTAACAGAATTGGAAGAGTTTACTCCTGTGGTTTAAATAAAGGGTTCAGTTCAAGATTCCGTGTGGACTCTCGAGTTCGATATGAAATACCGGTAGAAGGCCGAATGACATATTGGCCGAAACTTTACGATTATAACATTAATAATAAGGTCAATAGTCTAAATATTTTAAGTAATAATAATTATCAAGCTTCATCCCATAAATGAAGAAATTGCAGATTTTGGTAGATCTGACAAGATGAGAAAAATAAGTGGAAAGGGATAAACCAAAACACTGACAAAAGATTTAACTGTGATATTTCGTCTTTAAAATCTGCCATTCGGATAAAGTCTCTAAAATTAAGACGAAATATCATTGTTGAATCCGTTGTTAGTATTTTGGTTTGTCCATTTTTCCATTTATTTTCTCAAATATATATATATATATATATATATATATATATATGTTTGTTGTCACTAAATCACTTTGTGGGTTTGGGTCGAATCAAGTGCAATATAATATGGAGAGTGCTCACTATCTAGGATAGAGCTATTATATAGTAATAATAATAATAATAATAATAATATATATATATATATGTATATTTAATTCATGGAATTTAGACTGCAACCTCCAGGGTTTCATGGAGTCTTTTGCATAACAACTATCATCAGGCAGTTAAAATATATATATATATATATATATATATATATAATTTTGAATTATAACAGTTAAGTAAAAATAGAATTGTTAACAATTATAAATTAAATAGATTTAATTAATGTAAATTCTAAATTGACAATATTTAAAAAATATTTTCTTTAATAATAATATTCAGTTATATTTATAGGTTTTTTTTAATCAATCACAAACTACGGTTATTTTTCAATAAGAAACTACAATAATAATGATAATGATAATTCAATAATAATAATAATTCAAAAAACAAATCGTGATCCAACCCCTAAAAGAACAATTATGAATTAACCCAGAATATGACTATAAACAAAAGTAGTCGAAAAATATAGTAAAACTATTAGTCAGACCAAAAATATTAATAAAATTAATCAAAACTTTAACTATTCACTTAAAGATTACTGATGACTGGTAAATTCTTAAGCTTTACTATCACTAACTTATTTATTTGGTATCTGTTTTGATCATCGAAAAATTAATGTGCTTGGATTTGAAGTTAGTTACATGTATCAGGAGTTTTTCAGTCTTTTTCGTAGATAACTTTCGAAAGAAGAAGCGGGTAGAAAAAGTGGTAAGTGGTATCTATAAAATGGTTTTCAAGCCAAGTAGTGATACAAACGAATGTAATATCAGGTCAAAAATTTAAGAATATTGAGTTTTGTTGATTTATACTCAGTTAAAATTTAATTATCCTATTCTTTATTAGTTTTTTTTGTGACCCGTTGAAGTGTCGACTTCATTTGAAAAATGTCTGGTCACGTCTGTGACAGGAACTGGAATTGCGAAATTACACTACCCATGAAAAATATCTGATCCAAATCAAATCAACATGGGATACTGATTACAAATCTGAGAGTCATGATCGGTGGGTGCTCCACAGATAGTAAACACAGAGGACCCGTTCGGTATACTGCAAACATTGGCTATTCTAATTTCAAGTACACAAACGAACTATTCAGTAACTCCTACGGAAAAAATGGAGAAGATAAGCCAATAAAAATCTTCTTTGGTGTGATTTTAAGAGCAATACTGTCCAAAGAGGGTATAGAAAAAGAATAATAGAAACTTGGAGAGAATCAGCGAGATTTAATACAAGTCAAAGACTCATTGACCAAACTAAAATGATTTTGAAGAAAGTCTGGTTTTCTGACCCCAAGATACTGAAAATATATGAACATATAAGTGGTGGTGAATATTGTGACGGGAAATTGATTAAAATCCCTAAACGGGACTTTATTTTCGCACGTGTGAAGACGGGGCAGGTTGGCACTTGATCCCCTACAGAAATAAGTCCTGTTCAGAGTTCTTTTCTCAGGCAGATAAGAACTGGCATATTACGTGAGGGAATAATTTAGGGCCAGACTGGCCACCGCTGGCAAAGGGGTCCAAAATTTCACACTATCACACACCCACCAGGCCGCTAAACTTCTTTCCCTTAGATAATAGAAGAATACGGGCCTATAGGTCTTAGTTGTAATAATATTAATGTTGTTGTAGTAGTCGGCAACTCCGGTTTCCCGTGTGATACTTTAGGAATTAATAGGACAGTTCTAAGCAAGATAATATAAGGCGAATAGAAGCTGAAAGGAAAGCATGAAATAATAACATAGACCACATGGTAAAATGAAAATACATAGGTTCTTTACTACGGTTATATATATATATATACGTTCAAAGTGTCAAAAATATATAATAGGATAGTCCATGAATATAAATGTCTTTTCTTGGCTTTTATCCTTTTTCAAATTGAGAGAGAGAGAGTGGTAAACAAAATTTGGGTGTAAAGGAAAAATGTCCCAAAGTTACTTATCTTATTTTTTTTGACGGGGTCCCACTGGAGAATTTTTCTTTTTTCACGGGCTAATAGACTTTGTTCTGTTTTTAGTACTGGCTTGGAGGATTTTGGAGTCCTTCATGTCTCAGTTAGTCTTTTGTCTTTAGCCCGGAGTAAAATGGCTATCGTCCGTCTGCCACGAGACTTGCACAAAAACTTCTTTTTTGTATTTACTTCCGCTGAGGGAAAGGGAACCCCACTTCCGTTTGGGGTCCCCGCCAATCATTTGGCTTCATTTTCTCTTTCCCCTTCCGATGTCCGGCGACCCAAGGTCACTTAGGTGCGAACATCTGCGTGACCCACATTCTTTCCTAACGGTCACTTTTTGACTGCTAGATAATTTTAGTTCAACGGGGGGGAGAGTATCATTCTTACCTCTTCGTCTTCGTGAGCTATCACGTGACAATATGAACAAGAACCATCTTGCCCAGTCGGTTGTGGCTGTTAAATACACCGACTGCTTATCTTTACAGGGCTAAAACTCCCCCAACAATGAGTGTCTTGGATATGAAACTAAACAATAAGATGGTGAGGTTCCAGTAATGCGTAGCTTTGGGGAATTTGAAGTACCTTTCATTGCCATCATTCCCAGGTGGACTCTGGCCCGGAGTCGTAGCACCTGATAGGGTCCTATCTATGGGTTAAATGGAAATAAACTGTGTACTTATGCTAAACTGAATTGCTTGAAATAGAACTGTTTTGACATTTAACTGTGTGTAAACAAAAGACTATACTTATACTAAACTGAATTGATTGAATTAGAACTGATTATTTGTATAAAAATGGATTTAGCATTAAATAGCCTACAAAGGTTGATATTCCTTAAAACCCAAACAAATAAATCAACGAATAAGAAACCCCAACTCGAATTGAAACAGAAAATACTGAAAACCCTTAATATCATAAACCTCATTACCCTAAAACCGATTTTAAAACAAGAAAACAGAATAAAAGTAGAGTAACTAAAGAAAATTATGGCTGCAAATTAGATTACATTGCAATCTGTCAGGAAACAAGAATGGAAAAAAAGTTAAGGTAGAAAGTGAAGTTAAAAAAATTATTAACAAATATCCGAATAGGAAGCATCATCGAATTAAATAGGTTAATTCATACCAAAGCGAAAAAAGTTTGTGATAAAATCAGTATTCCCTAAAGGAACACGAACAGAAAGACTAAACCCGGATGGGAAATTAGACTAGAAGGACAGGTAAAGAAACTGCAACAACGAACGACACTGCCATGACAAACTATCATTACGACTGAGTAAATGTCTTGGAGGAGCAAGTATACTTAAGTAAGAGGAAAACTAACGGTTGCTATACCAAGGTTAAAGAACCCAGTCTCCCCTATTGTTTACCGATAGTTGGAGGGAGAATAGGTGGATTCATATCAATCCCAAGACTATTACTATTAAAGTACATTCCTTCCTGAAAATCCTATAGCTGTCATGCAAGACAAAAGCATGGATGCTCTAGAGAGGCTAGCGCATGACACAATCATTTCAACTTCAGAATATTGTTGTCTGCTAAGTACCAAGTTGCCACGCGTCTAATAGCAAAGCAAAAAAATCTACGTGCACGTAAAATTTGCCCTCTTCTCCTTAGGGTTGAATTCTTTATAAAACGCCCTGTTATTCATACAGCGATAGAAAAAGGAAAGAAAAAAAAAAAAAGAAAAGAAAAAGAGATAACCTCAAGGTTTTTTTAAAATACCGTCTTCATAGATTTTTTCCGCTTTCCTTCATCTTGAAGATCACCTCGTCAGCGCTCTTTAACATCGGAGGAAACAAAGGTGGGGTTTTTTCGCAACGCTCTCTCGATTGCCGATTACGTTGAATGTTATCTTGCAAATAAATCAAATTATAAAGAAACAGACACGATGTTGTTTGCCTTTGCTGCCTGCGCGAAAACTGGTCAGCGACAATTAACGTATTTTAAAGAGACCGCCTTTGACGGATTTTTAATTATAAACACTCACATAGAGCTTGAACAATGAACAGATTGGTGGCAATCAGGGGTCACGTAATCGTTTCTTTTTTATTGTATGTTTATTTACTTATTTTTGGCTCACCTTTTCTTTTATATTGATGTTAGCATCTTATCTATATCCATTCCTATGGCTTCACTTATCTATCTAACCTAGTAGTAAGATGGATAGATAAATATGAAGAAACTGACCTAGATAGATAGATAGATAGATTCTGACATTGGTCTATTGTTAAAGAATAGATAGATAGATAGATAGATAGATATGAGCAGACAGACAGATAAATCGATTGGTCGATACGAACAGACTGGGAAAAAGATGATATTGAAATATATTGTTATAGAAAGAAAGAAAGAAAGAAGATAGATAGATAGATAGATATGAGCAGACAGAGACAGATAAATCGATAGGTAGATACGAACAGACTGGGAAAAAGATGATATTAAGATATATTGTTATAGAAAGAAAGAAAGAAAGAAAGAAAGAAAGAACATAGATAGATAGATAGATTCTGACATTGGTCTATTGTTAAAGAATAGATAGATAGATAGATAGATAGATAGATGGATAGATAGATAGATATGAGCAGACAGAGACAGATAAATCGATTGGTAGATACGAACAGACTGGGAAAAAGATGATATTAAGATATATTGTTATAGAAAGAAAGAAAGAAAGAAAGAAAGAAAGAAAGAAAGAAAGAAAGAAAGAAGATAGATAGATTCTGACATTGGTCTATTGTTAAAGAATAGATAGATAGATAGATAGATAGATAGATAGATAGATATGAGCAGACAGACAGATAAATCGATAGGTCGATACGAGCAGAATGGGAAAAAGATGATATTTAATATATTGTTATAGAAAGAAAGAAAGAAAGAAGATAGATTGATAGATAGATAGATATGAGCAGACAGAGACAGATAAATCGATAGGTCGATACGAACAGACTGGGAAAAAGATGATATTAAGATATATTGTTATAGAAAGAAAGAAAGAAAGAAAGAAAGAAAGAAGATAGATAGATAGATAGATTCTGACATTGGTCTATTATTAAAGAATAGATAGATAGATAGATAGATATGAGCAGACAGAGACAGATAAATCGATTGGTAGATACGAACAGACTTTGAAAAAGATGATACTGAGATATATCGTTATAGAAAGAAAGAAAGAAAGAAAGAAGATATATAGATAGATAATCAACAAATATATATATATATATATATATATATATATATATATATATATATATATATATACAGTATATCACAAAAGTGAGTACACCTCTCACATTTCTGCAGATATTCAAGTATATCTCTTCATGGGACAACACTGACAAAATGACACTTTGACACAATGAAAAGTAGTCAGCGTGAAGGTTATATAACAGAGTTAATTCATTTTCCCCTCAAAATAACCCAAAATATAACCATTAAAAGCTAAACTCCTGCCAACAAAAGTGAGTACATCCCTAAGAAACTACACCCCTAAATGTCCAAATTGAGTACTTCTTGTTGTTTTCCCTGCAGAATGTCATATGACTCATTAGTGTTACTAGGCCCATGTGTGCATAGGGAGCAGGTGTGTTCAAATTTGTAGTGCAGCTCTCACACTCTCTCACACTGGTCACTGAAAGTTCAAACATGGCACCACATAGCATAGAACTCTCTGAGGCTCTTAAAAGACATATTGTTGCGCTACATGAAGATGGCCAAGGCTACAAGAAGATTACCAACACCCTGAAACTGAGCTGCAGCACAGTGGCTAAGATCATCCAGCGTTTTAAAAGTGCGGGGTCCACTCAGAATAGGCCTCAAGTAGGTCATTCAAAGAAGCTGAGCGCACGTGCCGAGAGCACGTGCTGAGCGTTACATCCAAATGCTTTCTTTGAAAGATAGGCGTAGGACTCCTGTCAGCATTGCTGCAGAGATTGAAGAGGTGGCGGGTCAGCCTGTTAGTGCTCAGACCATACGCCGCACTCTACATCAAATTGGTGTGCATGGCTGTCACCCCAGGAGGAAGCCTCTTCGGAAGACGATACACAAGAAAGCCTCCAAACAGTTTGCTGAAGATATGTCAACAAAGCACATGGATTACTAGAACCATGTCCTATGGTCTGATGAGATGAAGATTAATTTGTTTGGTTCCAATGGCTTCAAACATGTGTGGCGGCGACCAGAAGAGGAGTACATACATAAGTGTGTCATGCCTACAGTCAAGCATGGTGGTGGAAATGTCATGGTCTAAGGCTGCATGAGTGCTGCAGGTGTTGGAAAATTATATTTCATTGAGGGAAAACATGAACTCCAACATGTACTGTGAAATACTGCAGCAGAGCATAATCCCCTCCCCCCAAAAACTGGGTAGCAGGGCAGTGTTCTAGCATGACAATGACCCCAAACAAAACTCCAAGACGACCATTATATATATATATATATAATGGAATAAACACATTATTCAGGTAGTCAAAACCGGCCAGTTAGGCAGCATTAAACCCAAAATGAGTAAAGGTTTCCTCTCTTCTCTATGGCAGCCTCATTATTGCTAGTTCTCTGTACTTTAAAAATGTTAAACATTATATATATATATATATATATATATATATATGTGTGTGTGTGTGTGTGTGTGTGTGTAGATATATATTGGGGTACGTGTGTATAAGATTATTATTGTCGTCTTTGCGAATTTGACACGACAGTTCTGATTGTAGGTTTTCACTGGATTCTGAGTGACAAAAAGCCTCCTCAGCTCTCAACAGAACTCTAGTAAACATTCAAGCTGATCTTAGTGGTTCTTAGGTCAGATGGGTATTACTTCTCTAATCTCGATTTCCCACAGACTCTTTAACTGGCATTATTTTGGTGATGATTCTTAAGACTCTGTTCCTCCTCATCATTATTGTTAGTTGAAATACAACGTTTTGGTTGCTGTATTCTCCGGCCTTCCTCAGGTGTCCCTTGTCTATCTAGGTATAGAAGTGATTCAAACAGGGAAATCATTTTTAAAGTTTTGACTGTTGATCAAACAAGGCGTTCAAGAAATATGAAAATGTTATTCAAATAATATGTTGGGATATGTTGACATCCAGCGTAGAAATAAACACAATCTGGGAACAAATAATTAAAAAGGCCAAATCAAATTGTTTTTAAAGAAAATTAGTTTTAAAATATCAATAACAACAGATGCCATTGGATTTTACGTTTCGAATTCATCCCATGATGCATTTCGTGGAACTTCTGGTGATGCTTCTCGGATTGATCGATGTGTAAAACAATGACGTCATAATTTGAATAAGATCTTCATATTTCTCGAACGCCTTCTTTGATGAACTGTCAGACTTGAAAAATGATTTCCCGAATTGAATCATTTCTATACCCAGATAAACAAGGGACACTCGGAAGTTCCCGTGGTGTAACTTGGAGGTGCCTGTGGTGTAATGGTTATCGTCGAAAGATATGGACACGGCGACACGAGTTCAAATCCTGGAACTGACTGATTGCATTTCACATAGCACTAATACCCTTGGGAAAGGTATGAATCCAATTATTCTCCATCCAGCTATGGGTAAATAGCTATGGGTATATATATATATATATACGGATACGTATACATATATATATATATACGTATCCGTATATATACGTATCCGTATATATGTATATATATATATGGTTTGTTCTTTCTTTGAGGAAATATTTTACCCTTTACATTCAGCAAAATTTCGAGTAGCATCAATGCAGCTATGCTGGCGAGGATGTCTGTTTCTAATGCAGTATATATATATATATATATATATATATATATATATATATATATATATATACACGTATCCGAAAGTAAGTCTCGTGACATTTTGCAGATCTAGACAACATGTCACCAAACTTGAAACCCAAAACTCATCACTTGGATTTGTTGAATAACATTTGGGGTTTTCCACGGGGTTTCAGGAACGTATCGAGAAACAAGAAACGATTTCGTTAAGTTGACAATAAACAGTAACTGAATACAGTGAAGACAGAAGAGAAAAATATAAACATACGGAAAAAAGTGTCGATGAAAAATGCTTAGAAACAAACATGAATTTCGAAACGCATTTTCAAATCTCATTGATAAACATTGTCACTACTAGTGTAATGCATTCAGAAACGTGGTTCTACCGAACAGGGTCAGGGTTAGGGAGATCAAAGGAGACTTTTCTGTTTTTCAGTCACATGACGTATTTAGGTAAAGACACACAACTTCGATAATGACAGGATAGAATATACGACACAGAATGAAATGGCCGACAAACTCCGCGTCATACGGATGTGCATTCGATTGTGGCAGGAATATATAAAACAATTATTATGGAAGAAAAAGGGATTATTTGTATTGAGCACATTAATCTTTGCCAGTGGTCAGAAATAGTGAAAGTGAGAGGAACCTATTTTATCACGTTGAAAATATGTTCCAACGGAATATTCAGATTAACTGAAGTGTCCTGGTCAACATATTCCGAGACACGGACTTTGTTCTCGCCTAGTCAAATGCCAAGATAGTGCATGTGAATTTTCGGAGCAAGCAACTTGGAACTTACATGTTAAGCAACGCCACAGAGGGTGCAATTTGGAAACCGGAGATCTAACAATTTGGAACAAACAGAGCCAGCAACTTGGCACCCACAGAACAAACAATTAGGACACAAATATAAAATTGGGAGTTTAGTTTAGTTATTTTGTTTAATAGCATATCAACATTTATGGGTTATGTAATCCCAAAGTCATAGATAAACAGTAGTGATACTATTTTACCCATATTATGGGGGATAAGAGGGTATATGCCTTTCCCTAGGGTAATAGTCCGGAAGTTAAATTAATTGTACGACTGGAATTTGAATTTGTTTACTAGGATACTGCAGGTCAGCACGTTAGCTACAACAACATGGGGACTTTCGCTCATGAGAACTCCTTAAAAATCTTTTTCACGACTATCAATTTGGTCATTGGGATAAAGTAAATGATACGACTTGATTTATAGAAGCGTTTACAATAAATTCGTGATATGATAAAATAAGCAAGATAAAAAAAGAAAATTTAACTAATCAAGAATATTAACTTTCAAATATCAACTTATGATATAATACCAAAATTTTATTGTACATGTCCCACTGCCAGTCATCCAAACTTTTTTAAGTAAATCTCTCTCTCTCTATATATATATATATATTATGTTGGCCTACCGTAATCGATGGTGACCTGAAGGCTCCTTTTTCAATAGCTACTATACTGAGGTATAGGGAGGGCGCTAATCCTTTCCCAGCATTGCTCTATTTACCCTTGATCTCTACCTTATAATGCTGAGTGTTAAGCAAGGAAGTACCATTTTTGAGTCTTTGGTATGACTCAACCTGGGATTGAACCCCGCTCTCCTGGATCATTGGCGAACACACACACACAAACAAACACACACACACACACACACACACCTTCCATATATATATAAGTTCTATATATAATGGAAAAGATATAAACCAGATTAAAATCTCACAATTTAGTTTTACGAATATGATCCTCAGGCGAGTTTGTATTCTAAACTTCTGACTTTTACAACTGAACAAGTTTACTTTTAAACTCTTTATGTGTCAAGTAGCTATAACGTATATGTAATGATAAGTCATGTGGCCCGTTGTATACTTGGATAAGGGTTCAGGAAATTGTTGGTAGTGCATAGAAAGAATAGACTGCATTATAAAGTTTGTAGAGTCGAATAATTTACGAAATAAAAATTTGAAGTACGTAGTGAAATGCCACCATAAAAGAAAATATTTTCTTTTAATTTTGACACCTGATTCAGCCATATGACTTATAATTCCATGCACATTATAGTCACATGACACAATAATTTAATAAAAGAAGAATAAACTGTTTAAAAGTGAAATGCTAGCTCGCCTTAAGATCGAAATTATCTTTTATCCTTTTTTTCTTTTTTTTTTTTTAACGTGTAATACATTTAACATATTAGCTAAAATTCTACAGATTTGCAACCTTTTGAAGTTCAACGAGAAAAGATTTTTCAAGAACTTTCTGAAATTTGAAATAATTATATCTAGAAACTCAGCTAATTTTTTTCCATTTAAAAAAGTATTAAAAAAGGACAACCCACCCCTGAAAACAATAAACAAAACCCCGACTAACCACCACCACTACCAACAACAACAACAAACAACAATTGCAACAACAAAAGTCAAAAATAAAAAGACAAGGGGTTCACTTTCACATTTGGATTCAATATAGAATGATCACCCATTTCGAGAATTCTTGGTGTTGGAAAAGACGATTGACCAGACAGGTCGATTCATTCTGATCTTGTTTACCTCCGGGAAGGGTTTTTTATTGTTATACTTATTCTGGAAATAAGTGATCATTCTACATCGAATTAGAATGTGAAAATGAAACCATCTCATAAAATGTTAATTTTTATTTGAAAAAATTAAAAAGAAACATGCAGTTAGTCTAAGTTTGAAAAATTTCAAGAAAATTTTTTCCTTAGGAACTTGAATGGGGGCATGTGTAAGAATAAAACCATACATTCTTATAACTGAAATATATTATGATTTAGATTTTAATCATATATATATATATATATATATATATATATATATAGATAGATAGATAGATATAGATATAAAGTCAGTTAAGTTGGGAATAGAATGAACATTCATTTACTTGTTGATGAAAATTCCTAATACTTCTAGAGTGTAGGCCAGCATTCTACCCTGAAGCTCTATCTACAAATACGTGTGAGAAAAAGATATACGCTATTACTCGACGTAAATGCCCCACATGTCTTTATTTATCTGTCACTTACTTATATATATATATATATATATATATATATATATATATATATATATGTGTGTGTGTGTGTGTGTGTGTGTGTATAAGTGACGATTAAATAAAGATATATTGAGAACATTAATCAGCCAAACAAAAGGCACAGTTTTTGATAGTAATTCGGGAAAAACGATTTCGTCTTTGTCCCACGAATATAAGACCAGGATACAAGGTAGAGTAGTGTGAAACCAATGTACCCCGCCCTCCCACGCACATACACGTATGTGCGTACGCGCGTGCGCGCGCACACACACACACACACACACACATAAACACATATATATATATATATACAGAGGGACTTACAATAAGCGTAAATCCTTATCTTAAAGAACATGCAACGTTTACATGTATGTATTGAGGAAACATGGCATATACCGAGTATGAGAAGAAACAAAATGGAAACCACCTACAAATACTCCCCCCTCTCTCTCTCTCCCACCATCTATCTATCTATCTATCTATCCAATTATGTATTCCCACCTACGCATACACACATACACTCCCAGAGACGTTATTCAAGAGTTCAGAGAATTTGAACAGAAACCGAATGTAGTATATGAATAGGGTGTCTCAATATACATGGGACCCGTGTGACTGCTAATAACTTTATAGATAATTCTGTTGTTTTATTTTTTGTTTCAGATTTGAAAATAATATACTAAAATAACTATCAATCCTTGATCACAATGTCTTGGACAAGAGAGGAAAAATATTTTCCGTCACTACTTTTTTGGAGACAGAATCATTCAAAACTGTTCCAAAATAGATGCAACCCATTGATATGATAATGATTTATTGGTAAGACAAGAAACTCAAAAAAAGATTGCATGACCTGGAAGGTGATATAGTTACAATAAAAACTTTGATTTGATTACTCTAGTTAAATGGATTCATTATTACAGGACGTGTACCAAATGACCGCCATTTCGCTTGTCTCAGTAATAAATCATTATCATATCGATAGGTTGCATCTATTTTGAAACCCATTATATATATATATATATATATATAACTCTGTTATTCTCTAGCAATAGATTCAGTAAACCGGTGTGATAGCGAAAGAGAAAATTACTTCGAGGAACATGGTTGAAAATAGGAGAGAGAGAGAGAGGGAGAGAGAGAGAGCATGTAGATAATTTTTTCTATCGTCGAATTCCTTTAAATCAGAATCACCGTACAAGCTATGGTGATTAAAAAGAAATAAAAAAATACAAGAAGTAACGGTTTCCCAGGCGGCTTCTGACAGGAAGCGAAATCGGTACATGCTTAAAAAAGGTGACTTACTGGTGCCAAAGAGAAATGTTCCCTCATGAAGCGTTTACCACTTCAACTGGACAGACCATTTTCTCCCGGCTGCTAGACTAGTGGGGAGCGTACAGGCTCACTTAGTCTCGGGATGAGCGGCTGGCTCCGTCTCCTACTAGTAGCATCCACTGGTAAACATACCCTCTGAACACATGACGAACACCAAAATTGTAACTGCACATACCACTAATACCCTTGGGGAAGGTATGAATCCAATTATTCTCCCTCCAGCTATGTGTAAATAGTAGGACAGACTAGGTTCTTCAGCCTTGGTTAGGCAACTAGTCTAGGAGAAGGAAAACTCTGAATTCAAACCTGTTAAACTCCGCTTAAAAATTGACCTTGTGTCATATCCTGCCCGAGTGGAGGGGTTGGTAAATAGTACCGAAGTTGTAACTGCCGAAAATGACTCTAAGAAATATTTCAACGCCTTGTTTAGAAAACACGATTATTTCTGCAGATTCAGGAAAACATTTCACACCACAGATTCAGAACCTCAGAATCTCCCAATAATATACCACTACCACAAATCACTCTTCTTACACGCTATGAAGCCTCCACCGCCTTTAAACTTTTATAAACCCACAAATAATCTAGCAAATATGAATAATTGGGTGAAACAAAAGTTTTTTTAAATGTTTTTAGTATGTGCTAGTTTTCGGCGCCTATATCACATCACTGAAGCAGTTAAGCTGTAGGGTCGCTACTATCGTGGTAGTTGGTGCGCTGACATGTTGTGCATTGATTCACTCCATATGTGGTTTAAAAACTTCACAGATGAACGTGCAATGAAATCTAATTCGCATACTTATGTTTTACGTGTTCGAACTCGGTCATTGCACCACGGAAGCGACTAAAAACATTTGTTGTGTGAAATGTGGGGGCGCTGTTCATTACAGTAAAATAACCAAATATTTTAAGAAATTTCGTTTATGCTGAAAAGAACTAGATAACCAGGCAAAGTCGGGTAGGCCTAAAACAATGGATTCTGCGGCCATGCTCCAAGTTATAGACGCAAATCCGGTGAGTAGTGCACAGTGAATATCAGGTATTTCACTGTCCAGTATATAGGTTCTGAATGTCGACAAATATCATCATCATCATCATGTCGTGCTGGTAGCATGGATATCCCTGACCCTCTCACGCCACTCCTCCCTATCGTTCATCGCCTCAGGCTGGTCTTCTGGACAACATCTCGTATCCTCACATAGTTGCTGAATGTATGTTCGTGCTGGTCGTCCTGCTTTTGCACGGCCATGTGTGGGGGTCCGTAAGAGTACATCACTTATGAGTTCGTCCCAGCAGTGTCCTGCATGTCTGGTTCGTCTAACTTGAATAGTTTTCGTGATAGGAGGCAGGTGGCCGTACAGTTGGTGTCTTGTGGGGTGTTGCCGCCAGGACTTGTTCAAGATTGCTCGCAGCATTCTTGTGTAATTGCCGTCTAGCTTCTTCTCTAGCCATTTTGTTAGAGTCCATGTAGTGCATCCATATAGCAGTATACATACGACCGCTGCCTGGAAGAAACTGCTTTTCACAAATATAAATAGTTTAAATAGTTCCAATTATTGCTATGTATCATTAACAATTCAATTAAACATCAGTCATTTGTTTACACACAGTTAAATGTAAAAACAGTTTGGTTTCCAACAATTCAGTTCTCCAAAGAACGCCGTTTAAATGTCAAACAATTCTATTTGACTCATAGATAGAAACGTATCAGATGCTACCACTCCGGGTCAGAGTGGACTTGGGAACGATGGCAATAATTGGGTACACTGCATTCCGTAAAGCTCTTGCATTACTGAAGTCTTAGCATCAGATTGTTTAGTGTCATACCAGGACATTCGTTAGGGAAGTCTTATTCTCCTGCAAAGATGCAATCAGTGTTTTCTACAGCCCAAGTGGACTGAGCCTGGGTTTGAGAAGTAGAAACAAGTATATCAACCAAGAACTATCATTTACTGATGGAGATCCCGTGACTTAGTAACTTGACAGCAACATTATAAATAGTCTGTTTAAACTCTAGTTACACTGTAACGTTTACTTTCGGACTAATGCCCTTGGGAAAGTTATGAACCCTTTTTACTCCTTCCTGAATAGAAGCAGTAATAACATCATGGATAGCAGTTAACTTCGAAATGTTAAATATAATCCTTGATGTCCCGGAATAGAAATATTGATATCACTGTGGACTGTTATTTGTTTGTTTGTTTGTTATCTAATGACATATCAACCTTCTCGGGTTATTTAATGCCAAACCCATCCGTTTAGAAGGACAGTACTGGTACTATTTAAACCATCGCAGTGAGGATAAGGGGTTCATATGTTTCCCAAGTGTATATGTCGAAAAGTGAACGTAACAGGAGTTCGAACTCGTGTACTACGATTCTGCAGTCCTGCGCTTTAACCATTACACCATGGGGACAAATCTCCCGTGGACTGCAGTTACAGCTCCTTATTTTGGGTGTATATATGTGTGAGGGGTCGACAACACTCATATTTCTCAATCGCCTTTTCAAATATTTTGGAATATCGCTTATACAAAGTTTAAAAAGTATAATTTTATTTTGGACATAAATTTTCAGTGATCTTCTAAATGTTTCAATTTTTATTTCTTGGGGAACTATTTTTTATCTAGAAATTATCTCTAAACTTTTCTTCCTGATTTTTTCTTTCTTTTTAAAAAGTTTATTTGAAGCAACTGAAAAATAAATCAAAGAATTTGTATTTAATCCTCGTTTCTTCATTTTTTCTTTTTGGTTTGCCACACTTTCCTCTAATGTTCTTGAAGTTCGCGTATTTGTAATGATAGACCCCCCACTTTTTTATCCTTTTTCAGACAGTGCCGCCTCCTGGTGGAGTTTAATTTTAGCAACAAAGAAACACAGCGCCATTTGTAATGTCACTTGCGTCTCGTCATGGATAAAATAATTTAACTACAGACACAAATATGACCCCTAAAATGTGTTTTCTTTGTGCAATAAAAGTCGCCAGAGAAGTCTTTGTAGGTGGCAAGAAAATCAGACAAGGAGCAAAAAGCGAAAAGCAAAAACAAAAACAATCTCAAATGAAAAGAAAAGAAAAATGGGAGACATTAAAAAAATCTTCTGCTATATATTTGTTTTGTTTAAGCTATTTAATTTTCTTTTGGTTTCATTTCACCGGGGAATTTTTTTTACCTATTTTCTTTCTCCCTTTTTCTTTTGTTTCATTTTCAATTCATGTTTTTTGTCTCTTTCATTTCTTATCTCTTCTTTCTTTTGATCTCGTTTTCATCTGTTCGATTCCTCCATTCAAGTATTCCTGTTTGTCTTTTTTATTTACAAATACTACTACTACTACTACTACACTTATAATAATAATAATAATAATAATAATAATAATGATAATAATTTTCAAAATTGTCGACATTGCTGTCCAAGCTGACCACAGAATAAAATTGAAAGAATCTGAAAAGAAGGATAAGTACCTCGACCTTGCTAGAGAATTGAAAAAGGTGTGGAACATGAAAGTGATGATTGTACCAATTATGATTGGTGCTTTTGGCACAATAACTAAAGGATTATTAAAAGACCTGGAAGTTGGCGGACGGGTAGAGACTATCCAAATGACAGCATTACTGAGAACGGCCAGAATACTGACAAGAGTCCTGGAGACTTGAGAGGACATGCTGTCACTCAAACTCCAGTGAAAAACCATCAGCTAATACTGATGTGAAAAACTCTAAAGAAGTAAGTAATAATAATCAAGAAAAAAAAGAGAGTAAGCAAAATTGTCGATTTTGTTGTCTCGACTGACCACAGAATAAAACTGAAAGAATGTGAAAAGAAGTACCTCAACCTTGCTAGAGAATTGAAAAAACTATGGAACATGAAGGTGACAATTATACCAATTGTGATTGGTGCTTTTGGCATAGTAACTAAAGGATTATTAAAGGGCCTGGAGGACTTGGAAGTTGGTAGACGAGTGGAGACTATCCAAACGACATCATTATTGAGAACGGCCTGAATATAGAGAAGAGTCCTGGAAACTTGAGGAGACTTGCTGTCACTCAAACGCCAGTGAAAACCATCAGCTGGCGCTGATGTGAAAAACTCTAAAGGAGTAAATAATAATAATAATAATTTACTGAATTGTGAAATTTGCTGTCCCGGCGAACCACAAAGTGAAATTGAAAGAAAATAAAAAGAAAGATAAGTACCTTGACCTTGCTAGAGAATTGAAAAAAAACAAACTGTGGAACGTGAAAGTGACGTTAATACCAATTGTAATTGGTGCTCTTGGTACAGTCACAATAGGATTAGTACAAGGACTTGAGGACTTAAAAATAAGAGAACGAGTAGAGAGCATTCAAACTATGGCATAGTTGAGATCGGCCAGATTACAGAGAAGAGTTTCGAGACTTGCTGTCACTCAACCTGCAGAGAGAAACTATCGGCTAACGCTGGTGTGAAAAACTCGGAAAGGAGTATATAAGAATAGTCATAATACCAAGAAGAAGAATACGAGAAATACACCAAAAAGAACAAAGAAAGACTAATTACAGCAATGGTAATTAAGACAAACAGAAAAACAATGAAACTAAAAAAAAGACATGGGAAGAAAAACAACTGTATGGATACTTCAAGCGACAAACTGTCGAGATTTATACGAAAAGATCAACTCATGGCTAAGAAAGGCAAAGTTCAAGAGAAAAACTGAATCTCTTCCAATAGCAACCCAAAATAATGCCATTAAGACAATGTATATTAAAGCAAAAATTGATAATACGCAACAGAATGGCAAGTGTAGATTATAGAGAGAAAGAGATGAAACGGTTATTAAGATAAATAGCCAATGCAGCTAACTTGCACAAAAAGAGTACGAGAATTCACACGGCTGGATAGAAGTGATCCACAGGGAATTGTTTAAGAGATTGGGATTTGACAATTCTTCCAAATGGTAAATGGGCTACTCATAATCCGGCCTGGAGAATGAGACACACAAAATTATTTTGGATTTTGACATACAAACAGATCCCCTACTCCCGTCTAGAAGACCAGACCTAGGGTTGATGAAAAGAAATTAGTCGTCATCTAGTGGATTTTGCCGATTGAAAATAATAGAAAGCGAAAAGGTAGACAAATACTTTGATACTTACAAGGGAACAAAAAATTGTGAAAAATGCGGGTGACTAATTGTAATTGGAGCACTTGGAACAATTCCTCAAAAACTTTGAAAATGGGCCGATAGAAGTGGAAATCGGAGGGAGGATTGAAAACATCCAGAAAACAGAATTGTTAAGATCACTTAAGATACTCAGAAGAGTCCAAGAAACTTGAAGAGATTTGCTGTCACTTAGACCCCAAGGAAAGACCACCAGCATGAGATGTTTTGAGAACTTCCCAAGACGAATAATAATATGATAATAATAATAGTACATGAAAAAGAGGACTTGCTAAATTGTAGACTTTGCTGACCCGGCTGATCACAGAGTAAAATTGAAAGAAAACGATAAGCAAGACAAGTACCTCGACTTTGCCAGAGAATTGTAAAAACTGTGGAACATGAAAGTGACGGTAATACCAATTATAAATGGAGCTCTTTGTACAGTCACCAAAGAATTGATACAGGGACTTGCGAACTTGGAAATGAAAGGACGAATGGGGACCATCCAAACTAGTGTATTATTTAGATCGGCCAGAATACGAAGAATTGCTGTCACTCAAACTCAATCGGCTAACGCTGGAGTGAAAAACTCTCAAAAGAGTAAAGTAATAATATCTCAAAGTTATTTCTATAGAAACGATAACATATACAAGTTTCACAATTCCCTTTTATCTTCTTTTGTTTTAACCACATTTCCTTCTTTTACTTTCTTTTCTTGTCTTATTTTTTTACATCAGTGCAGAAATAACAAAGAACCGAATTATAGAAACAAATAAAACTTATGTGTCATTTAGATTTTACGACTAGACGATATTTTAACTTAGAGTGATAAATATGCCCACATCCTATTTGTTAATCTTGCTGCTGGGCTTAAACACTACTATTTTAGCCACCAAACAGCTTAGAGATACACATAGAGATATGTGCATTTTATGTGAACATATCTGATAAACTCTTGTCTGGCTGCTCGATTTGGTTTTCTAACGAGAAGAGAAGAATTCTTATAAACAAACACATTGGATAAAAAAGAATAGATTTCCTGATTCTAAATTTGTGGGGACTTAAAATAGAGAACGCAGCGTCTAAATTTATTTTCAGGGGATTTAGATTTACAAGGCAAACACCCAAAAATTCAACTATCACGTCATTTGAAATAGGAAATGCTGGTCTTCAGACTATATATAAATGTGTGTGTGTGTGTGTGTGTGTGCTTATTAGTGGGGACCTATATAAATT
Organism: Sepioteuthis lessoniana; assembly: GCA_963585895.1. Lineage (NCBI taxonomy): Eukaryota > Metazoa > Mollusca > Cephalopoda > Myopsida > Loliginidae > Sepioteuthis > Sepioteuthis lessoniana. The sequence goes on along the minus strand of OY757934.1, from coordinate 54,802,547 downwards.
TTCTTTTAAAATAAAGTTAAGACAGCACTTATTCATGATCAGTGCTATATATATATGTGTGTGTGTGTGTGAGTGTGTGTGTGTGTGTGTACTTATATTTATTAAACTAAAAACCTCTATCTCAATCTATCTATTGAGATGTATGATAGAAGCGCGCAAAGCGTAACAGTTATTGTCATGGAAATGGAATCGGTGACATGTGATGAAATTCTGGATCAGGGTCTGTACGCTTCACTTCCAGCTAACACTCTTAGGAAAGGCATGAACCCACCTAGTAACTATGGGTTAATAATAGAGCAGACCGACTCTTTAGCGTCAATTAAGTAACAAACCTAAGAGACTGAAAACTCTGAATTCAAGCCGGATGTATTGCACTTCAAACATTGACCCCATTTCGCATCCTACTAGTAGTGAACGAGGGTTTGATATATATATATATATATATATATATATATATATATATAGTATCGATTATTACTTTGTGAGTCAGAAACTAACCTACTATAGTTTCGCCTAAGCGGCTCATCAGGGTACCTAATCAATACTATTTTGCCCTACTCGGTATTGAGCACTTTTTGCATTATAGGTTAGCAGTCCGAACGGTGGTTTTTTTCTTTTGACCAACCAATTGCGCGTCTTTTGATTTTTTTCAATTAGTATGACAAGGTTGGCCTTTTCTTTTTTTCCCAATATATATATTTTCCCCTTGACAGTGATTCGTTGTATATTTTCATCTTCAAATCACTTGCCGGTTTTTTTTTACCGTAAAGGCTATTATTTAATATATATATATATATATATATATATATATATATATATATATATATATATATATATATATATATATATATATAAGGTGACCATGGTTATCGTCTTAGGAAATAGACACGGCGATCTGAGTTCAAGGTCTAAAAAAGGCTGTTTCTCTGAACGCTATTACACTTGGGAAAATGTATGCATCCAGGTATGAGTAAAAAGGTGGGAAGACTAGGCTCTTTAACCTTGATATGGCAAACGGTCTAAAAGAAGGAAAAATGATTTAGTATATATTGATAGACAACTAGCTCAATATATATATTTATATAAACATTGGCATGATGGTTAGGAGACCTGGGTTCAATCCTCGGTCGAATCAAACCAAAGATTCCAAAAAATGGAACTTGATGCCTCCTTGCTTAACACTCACCATAATAAGGTATGAATCAAGGGTAAATGAAGCAATCCAGGGAACGGAATAGTACCCTTCTCTACACCTCTGTGTAGTATCTATTGAAAAGGAAGCCTTCGGGTCGCCCGTGACGATGGTCGGGCAACTTATATATATATATATATATATATATATTTCACAATTGATTACGATGGTGTCATAAATTCAGCAAAACACACCCCAGTCAGATTTTTGTTCCTGAGAGAGAGAGAGAAAGAGAGAGAGAGAGAGAGAGAGAGAGAGAGAGAGAGATTATATATAGATGAAGATTTTGTGAAATTTTTTTATTAGGATTAGTTGCTTTTATCGAGTGGATATTTATCCGACTTTTCATCTAGTCAGAATTGACATGAAGTCATTTTATACTGAGGGGGCCAGAGACAAATCAAGAGTCATACGTGAACGTTGCCAAAAATGCTTGATCCTGTCGACATTACCATTTTGCGGCACTCCAGGCACCAAGCAATAAACTCAGTCCTACCCAGCTGGCATTGCTTGGTAGGAAGACCCTCTTGCACTTGGCGATCAGCTTTTTTTAATAGGTTTCAATTCAGACTTTTCCTTCTCCTAGAGAGGTCGCCTAACCAAGGCTAAGGAAAACAGTCTGTCCAACTATTTATCCATTGCTGGAGGGAGAATAATTAGATTCACACCTTTCCCCCAGGGTATTAGTTCTATGGGAAATGTAATCAGCCTTGTCCAAAGTTTGAACTCGTGTCGCCGTGTCCATTTCCTACGACGATATCCATTACAGAACGGGCACCTGGCGATCAGCTTAATCACATCCACTGGTGCGAACATCAAGTGCCCTCCAAAAAGCCAGGTCTTTCAAAATAGACAATACAGGGTATGGCTCAGTCGGCTGGGGCAGCAGAATACACACACTATATCTCTACGGGGGGGGCAAGATTCCCCCAATGAGCCTCCTAGATATGACACTAAATAATTTGATGTTGAGACTTCAGTAATGCTGGAGATTTGGGAAATGCAGAGTACTCCATCATTACCATTGCTCCCAGGTTCACTCAGGCCTGGAGTGGTAGCACTTGATAGGGTCCTATCTATGGGCTAAATAGAACAAAACTGTGTACTCATGCTAAACTGAATTCATTGAAATAGATCTCTTTGATCATTTAACTGTGTGCAAACAAATGACTGATGTTTAATTGAATTATTAGTGATGCATCGCAGTGCTTGGAACAATTTAACTTTGTTGACTAAATAGAATAGTTCGAAATAGAATTGTTTTTGACATTTAAACTTATATTAAACTGAATCGTTTGAAATAGACTTGTTTTAGACTTTTAAACTGTGTACTTGAATTAGACTGGATCGTTTGAAATAGAACTGTTTTTGACATTTCAACTGTGTATTTATGTTGAACTTAAATGTTTTAGCTCTGTGTAAACAAAAACTGTACTTATATTAAACTGAATTGTTTGAAATAGAACTCTTTATGTAAAAAATGGATTTGGCTTTAAATAATCTACAATGGTTAGTATGCCATAAAACCAAATCAAGCCAATCAGAGTAGGATGCTATATTGCTTCAAGAAATACCCAATCAGAAAGAAGTTAAATTTTCTAACTTCTAAAGAAATGAAAATTGACTTATTTTTGTGATTAAAATAATCATTCACATTCGGTTATATATTCCTAGAGTAAGGAATATAAAATTGTTAAATAGAATTTATTGTTTAACGATACAAACAGTAAACAAAAATCTTTAATCGGTAAATCTCTTATGTGTAATTGATAAGACTTATAAAAGATATTGAACGTGAATTTTTTAGATTATCAGTAATAATTGTAGATTTTTTAACATCTAAAAGTTTTTGTTTTCTGTCTCTATTGTTAATATTAACAAAACAATATTCACTAAACAATAATACTATTTAAATATTACTCATTCTTTATTAACATACCTTATTAGGAATTCTTAAGATACTATTAAATGGTTGGTTGGTTGGGTTTTATGACATGCCAAACTTTACTGGTTACTTAATACCAAATCCATTTTTATATAAATAACTAGTTCTATTTCAAACAATTCAGTTTAGCAAGAGTACACAGTTTAATTATCAAAAAACTTTTCTATTTCAAGCTATTCAGTTTAATCAAACAATTCTGATTCAATCATTTAGTTTAGCGTAAGTACAGTTTCAAAATCAAAAATAGTTCTATATCGAAAAATTCAGTTTAGCATAAATACGCAGTTTAAATATCAAAACAGTTCTATTTCAATTTAGTTTAGCATAAGTACGCAAATTAGTTCTATTTAACCCATAGATAGGACCCTATCAAGTGCGACAACGCCAGGTCAACGTAGATCTGGGAGCGATGGCAATGAAAAGGTGCTCTACATTTCCCAAAGCTCCAGCATCACTGGAACCTCACCATCAGATTGTTTTGTGTCATATCTAGGACACTCGTTGGAGGGGATCTTATGCCTCTTCAGAGGTGCAGTCGGTGTATCCTACAGCCCCAGTGAACTGAGAAAGATACTGTTAAAGTATAATTAGTAATATTTTGATTGAAAAAATCAGAAAAAAACAGTTAAATCTCTATTCAAAGTGCCAGTGGGGCTTAGAATACGCTAATTGTATCCCTCTGCAGAAGCGGGAGTAAGACAGCACCCAAAAAGGGGTGTCATGGGCATGACACTAAACTTCATCTGATGGTGAGGCTCCTGACCTAGAGATCTGGGTAATGTAGAGTATTCTTTCATTGCTATTACTTCCGGGTCCACTCTTACTCGGAGTAGCTGTTACGGTGCCCTCTTGGGGTCAAATGGTTCAGTTAAAAATTACTCATATTCGATGGCAAAGTTTTTTGATAAATAATTGCATAAAAAATCTAACTTATTGTCATAAAATCTCTCTCGACGGGTTGACATGCTGTAAAATTAATCAGTCATTGATAACCAACGTAAACGGGTATATCAGCTTGTTACTATCTTATTCATCTATCTTATTTTGCTATTGCTATTCAAACGCTAAATGTTTTGGGGAAATTTGGACACAGCTTGCTGTCTTTATTTGCTTTTCTCCTTTTAGTGTAACACTATATACACAGTGATTATAAAAAATGAAAATGTTCCAAAAAATGTTTAATATATCTTACTTCTAATATCCCAAGTTATATCAACAGCTTGCATGAAAATTACAAGTAAGATAATTTTAGATCCATTTCTATTCATGTATAGATATGTCTTTACAACCATTCTATTTTATTTTATTTTATTTTATTTTATTTTTTGCAAACTACATCTATAAGATGCGGTTGCATACATTATAAGTTATGTTCTTTAGTTCATTGGGGTGGGGAGTCGGGTCTTTTCAACATCATACACCCTCCCTCGCCAAAGTGATACGGCAGATATTGATCAGGTCTCAGCCTGAATCCATCCAACAGAGTTGTTCATCATCACTTCCGGCGTCGCTTTCCGTAAACGAATGGTTTCGGGAATGTATATTTGAAAAGAAAACTTTTCCATATTTCCTCAATAAATATAAACCGTGATATCACAGGTGACATTGATACCTTGCGTTTATGTATTTTCTGACCGTTATTTTTATTAATCCGTCTGGATGAGATTCACTTTGAAAATACAAAATCGTCATCATCGTCATCATCATCATAATCATCGTTATCAAAGCCTGCTGACAGCATGAAATCTCTTGACTCTTTCTCTCGTTCTCTTTTCTTTCACTATCTATTCTTATCAGTCATCGCTCTTGGGAAGTATTCAAGACATCCTCCCGTATTTATACAGAGTTAATGAATGTTGGTTTTTACTGGTCGGTCAACACCGGTGTGTCCGTGTGTAGGAGTTCATAGGAAAAGGTTGTTATGAGTTCACCTTTCCTTGTTTATCAGTGCACATCATATCTTACTTGTCTTACTTGGATAGATTAGAGGATTGGAGGTAAGTGGCTGTGCAACTTCTATTTTGTCAGTTGCTGCTTACAGGATATGTTAAAACATCCCGCAGCATCGTTGTGTGATTCCTATCAAGCTTTTACTTCAGGCGTTTCGCTAAAGTGGTATAACCCAACAGTAGTAAGTACACAGCTACTGTTTGGTGGAATTCCTGATTTATTTTAACGGAGAGGTAATATTTCTATATGGTCGTTAATCTTTCAATAACAGCGATTGCCTTACCAATGTGTTATGTTGATATTGTTTTCGGTAGATGAGATATTGCTATCGAGGTATATAACCGGTCAACAAATTTCAGAAGCAAGCCATTTAATGAAGAGATACCTGTGGTTTTTCAATATCGTTGAAAAAGTCAATGTGTGGAATGCTCGTAAGTCTCTATTAGCGGAGCCGACCTTGGCAATGATGACGGTGTCGTTGTCCAGAATATATTTTCTTTGTAGTCTATCTTTTATCGGCCTAATTAGTATAAGCTGATGGAGGCGCTCTTCGTTTTGTGGTTTTATAGCTGTATTCAAAATAGCTTGTCACTTAAGTCATTGCCACCCATACTCAACGGCATTACCTTAACTGTGTTCGGAATCACTGTTTGGTCGCCATAAACGTTTGCAAGGATCGATGAATGTTAATGAGTTTATTTTTTTCCGATTAGAGAAATCAAATGATGTACATCTGTTTGTCACGTAGAAAGTTGAATCGGTGACCCGCGTTCAAATCCCGATCGAATCATAAATTCATCTGTTCTACCTAAAGGCTATTAGTAAATTGTATGATGGATTGTATTATCTAATCTTGTTAAGGCCTCCAGTTTAGGAAAAGAGAAACTGAATTCAAAATATTTATACTCTGCTTAAAAATTGAACTGATCGTGACGGCGGTGGCAGAAGGGGTAAATACATTCCTGAGCGATTCTAGCTCTAGGTTTGACCTCAAGGTTTATTCTAGAAACTTTTCGAATGCGTAGGTGTAATTGGGAGCATATATATATATAATATGATCGTATTACAAATATCGTCACTATATATATATATATATGTAATGTGAATGAAAACTTTTTCGTATTTCTTTAAAAATTACTGCCTTGATATAACAGCTGACAAAAACAAGTAATGTTTATATACTTCTGCTCTTAGTTTTATTACTCCGTCTTAAGGATATTCTTTTTAAAAATACCAAATTAATCATCACCTGGCTAACAACAATATTCGAAACAGTCTTCTAAAATAATTTCTTTGGTCTATTCCTAAAAAAAAATAACAACTGGTGCTGGAAGGACAATAACATCGTTAGATAGAACAAGTTTTCATCCACATAGACATTACCACTGGTTATGCATTTTCGACAGTAATAAAAATAGCCTGCAAAGCCTTCGTAAAAGTTTGTACCAGTGGAAGCGACTAACTTTTTCTCTGCAGTGATGACGGTGTCGTTTACTTGACTGGAAAATGTTTCCGTGTAATCCATATTTCACCAGTGTGATTAGTACGTATGGGCTGATCGAGGCACTCTTAATCTCTTGAGTTGACAGCTTTATTAAACATAGCTTTTCACTCATATCATTGTCATCACGCTTGTAAAAATTTTAATGTTTTCCTGCAAAATATAAGACCAACATGCATTCAACCTTTAATCTTGATGTCAACCTAAGACCATGCAAATGATTCCATAATCCCCAAAGCAAGTGATAATCAGAAGGAGCAGGATCAAGAGAATATGGAGGATTAGGCAATTTTAATTTTTTCTGCGAATTCCCAAGTATAAGTGGCAGAATTTGCTGTGACGACAGTTTCAAACACTTTGGGTAACAATTTCTTGGGGGATGACTCTGCTTTAAGCTGAAAATCTTACTTTTTGCATATTATTTCATTAAATGTATCATCCCCTTATGTTCTGGCCCAGTCGGCTGGGACTGTAGAATACATCGACTGCTTCTCTGCCGAGGAGTAAGACTCCTCTAACCAGTATCCTGGATATGACACTGAATAATCCGGTGTAATCCAGTAATGCTGGAGCTTTGAGGAATGCAGAATACTCTTTTGTTGCCATCGCTCCTAGGTCCACTCTGTCCCGGAGTGGTAGCACCTGATAGGGTCCTATCTATGCATCAGATTCAAGTAAACTGTGTACTTATGGTAAACTGAATAGTTTGAAATTGAACTGTTTTTGACATTTCAGCAGAGAAATTTAAACTGTGTACTTATGCTAAATTGAATTGTTTGAAATAGCACAGTATTTGACATTCAAACTACATACATATGCGGAACTGAATGGTTTGAAATAGAACTGTTTAAATGTGTAAAAATGGATTTGGTATTAAATAAACTACAATAATTGATATGCCATATAACCAACCCAAACCAAACCAAGCCCCTAAAGTTCTCTAAAAGAATTTTGCTGCCGTACTTGCATGAAGGAAACCTTTACGAAATCCATATTGATGCATGATATTTTCTTTAGTTAGGACTATCATAAAGGTGTATACCAAAGATTAAGGACAATATTTTTATAAATTGGAAGAAAAATATTTTTTTAAATCCTCATTGTATCATTTCTAAACGATTACAAGCAGCATTTAATAAATATTGTCTATAACATTGATCCAGAAAATCAGACATTACATTCGTTCTAAACTGATTCTATAGTAGACAACCTTTTGCTCTCATTGTCGCACAGTTATTTCTGTAAAAAAGCAAATTATGGGTTATTAGGGAGGCTCACCTTCTATTGCCATATCACCAACATATGTATCTAACGTTGTTAGGTACTATGACAATTGTTGGGTATCACCTACCTTTTCGGCACAATGAGCTAGTCCATCTGCCATATATAGCAGTAGCTTCTAATACCAGAAAGTCTAAGATCTACAAGGTGAACAGCCGCTCCTTATAACGGAAGGCAATACTATTGTTGAACTATATCCTTATTCCATCCACTAATCCTATGTTCTTATTACAAACAGTCTCTATTGTAAATACTCTTTCCTGTAAATATAACTCTATTTCCTCACATATTGTGGTTTGTCTTTTTATTACTACTACACGCGTTCACTAACCAGAACGTGACAATAATATAAAGAGCATTAGTTTTCAAGTGATTCTTTTAAAAGCGCGGCATGCAAGCTGTTGTTCATCGCTAGTGGAATTGCATAGACAGCAGACTGATTAGTTTTAATGGCATATTAATCCATCTGGAGTTATTTTATGCATAGGAAATAGCATACATTGTGCGTTTATATTTACATTTTTGTGTAGTTTATTGTTTTTTGTCCACAGTTATATGATATAAAATATTTTTGACTTATACAAATATTTAGAGTCCCAACTATTTGACTCAATAGGACCCTAGACGGTACTACCACTCCGAGTCAGAATGGATCTGTAAGTAATGGCAATGAAGGGGTAATCCATGCTGTGTAGAGCTCATAAAGACCATAGACAATGCATAGATAATGAAGGTGACTATGCTGAAAAATAGGATTTTATAACTCCCACAAACGTTAGTGTTCTCTTTATCTCTTGTTGCTAGCGTAGAAATAAACTGGAGTTGTTGTTTTTTTTCTGAGCATTCCTATGAAAATGTTTTCCTTATGTTATAAAATAAAACATAGTTAAAAAAACAAACAAACATCACTTTGATATTTTTTCAAGGACTAGAAACAATCGAATTAGGCTTATATCAAATAAAACAAAACCTAAGAACAGCCCCAAATAGACTTGTTTGGTGAACAAGAGAATTGTGTATACCTCCAACAGGAAAATACTGTTTGACCCGGTTAATAGTTTTCAAAAAGATATTTCAATAATTCGACTTTATAGTGACTCTATCCCAGATACTGAAGAAGAGTCCTCGTAGCATTGTGGCTAATGTGCTGAAATATGATATCGTATTAAGCGTGTTCGAATTCAACTCACAGTATTACGTTCACTTTCAGACTAATACTATTGAGAAAAAGGATTAATTCCTTTATCCCTCTAGATATGGGTTAAATAGTACCATTAGTGTTCAACTATAAATACGTCTGTGACATTAACTAAAGTCGAGTGGGACCCGTAGAGTTCTTTTTCAATTGCTTCTACACCGAAGTGTAGGGGAGGGCACTACTCCTTTCTCTGGATTTCTTCACTTTACCCTTGATCCCTATCATGCTGGGTGATTAGCAAGGCGGCATCGAGTACCATTTTTTAAGTCTTTGGTATGACGTGACCTGGGATTGAACCCCAGTCTCCCGGACCACTGGAAAACACGGTACTCATTAGACCAATGGTCCGTTGTAGGACATTAACTAACCCACGAAAATAGATATGCCATTAAAAACAAAGAAACCAAAGAAAACCTGATACTTAGATCTGCAGAAGAAGCAATTTATGCTGCTCTGTCAATATTTCTGAGATGAGGTCCTATTTACCCAATCCCTCCGCTCGGTCAGGATATGACACAAGGTCAATTTTTTAAGCGGAGTTTAACAGGTTTGAATTCAGAGTTTTTCTTGTCCTAGACTAGTTGCCTCATCAAGGCTGAAGAACCTATTCTGCCCTACTATTTACCCATAGCTGGAGGGAGAATAATTGGATTCATACCATTCCCAAGGGTATTAGTGCTATGTGAAATGCAATCAGTATTTTCCAGGAATTGAACTCGTATCGCCGTGTCCATATCCTGTGACGATAACATTACACCACGGGCACCTCCATATTTCTGAGATGAGGTATTATGTACATTATTTACATTTTTCGGACTATTATCCTCATCTTTGTCACAATTTTTCGGCCGTTATACGCTACGGCCTTCTTCAGGTGGTTGGAATGTCGAACTTAACCCTTTATTTTACTTACCAGAGTAGACTGTTCTACTTTCACGAGCCATGTTTAATGGATGTAAGTTATCAGTTATCTCCTGTTAATTTCCCCTCTGAAATTTCTCCACAGTCTTCACCGGGTATTTATATTGCGTTATTTATAATTCCTATTTTATAATATTATCCTGTTTAGTTTGCTATACTTACAAATAAAGAGAGATCACTATCGGTAACTGAACACATTTAGTTCAGTATTCTAAGTTATTTCAAAAGCTCTTCGTCTGATAATCGTGATCATGAGAAACTGAGTCACGAAACGCCGTTCACTCTGTGTCTACACTATTGTAACACACACACACACACACACACACACACACACACATGTATATATTGAGAGATAGAGAATGTGTAGTGTCCATGGCTAAGCACATATATGAAACAATCAAAGAAAAAAGAGAATAATTTTCTTTAAACTAAATATACTATTTTATTTTTCGAGTAGAAAATTATACAATGAAAACTGAAATCGTTAGATATTTTTGATTGCCAATCTCTACAGCTTCAAAACTTTGTAGCCAAAAATAAAATTTGCTACACCTCTGAAAGCAAAAGTTAAATCGCATATGTATAAAAAATCTACTTCTTTTAGGATTAGAGCATATAATTAGTTTTACATACATTTACTGTCTAAGCTACACACACTCACACACACACACACACACACACACACACACATATATATATATATAGAGAGAGAGAGAGAGAGAGATCCTATTTACCCAACCCCTTCGCTCAGGCAGGATATGACACAAGGTCAGTTTTTTAAGCGAAGTTTAACAGGTTTGAATTCAGAGTTTTCCTTCTCCTAGACTAGTTGCCTCACCAAGGCTGAAGGACCTAGTCTGCCCTACTATTTATCCATAGCTGGAGGGAGAATAATTGGATTCATACCTTTCCCAAGGGTATTAGTGCTATGTGAAATGCAATCAGTCTTGTCCAGGAATTGAACTCGTATCAGCGTGTCTATATCCTGTGACCATAACCATTACACCACGGGCAGAGAGAGAGAGATACACTCAAACTCAACGCATGAATTGTGGGGCTGGGTAGATAAAATTTAAAGAGCCTTGTTTACTCCCTTTTTACCCATAACTAGAATAGTTTCATTTATACCTTTCCCAACGTTCAGTGAAATGTAGAAAGCTTCGTTCAGGAATTGAACGTCGTTTGCTGTATCCAATTGCCGCAAGGATAGCCATTATACCCTATACATGTATGCACGTAAGTATCGCTTTATTCATTTTTTCAAGAAAAAACAATTCATTTTAATCAAAATGTGGCACAATTCTGCCAATTACGTTTAGTTCGAAGGAAATAAAAAAAGTCCTTTGAATTTTTGAATTCAGCACGGAATATGACCAGGATTTCTTTTACTTCGGTACGATCTACCCCAAAATACCCTTTTAAAAATCTTTGTACCCTTTTGAAAGGAAAATAAAATGGCAGATACAATCAAACAAAGTAATTCTCGAGTAAAGATTGGCAGGCTGACTGACAGGTCAGCTGGCAAAAAAAAAAAAAAAAATTGTAAGTGGGGTGAGAATAACCTTTACAAGTATATAAAGAAACTAGAATAAGTCAGAGAACGTTATCGTTTTAAATTACACCTGTATCGTGGGCATTTTTTTGTTGTTACTATTTAGCTTATTTCAATAAAGATATTCTAAACCTCTAGATTTCTGGAAGCAATGTTAAAAATAAATATTTAAGAACAAAAGAAAAAACTGCCATTTTGAAAAAAAAAGCGTCCATTTTTTTTTTTTTTTTTCATTGAGAGAATTGATTTTTTTTTTAAATTCTTGTTTTTGCTTTGGACAATCTAAGAGGAATGTATTGAAGGCAAATAACATTTCCAAACAATAATTATGATTTGGAATTTACTCAAAATTAAATCTAGAGCTAATATAGATTCATTCTCATTGGTCGAGTTGGTAGAGTGTTCGCCAATGGTCCGGGAGACCTGGGTTCAATCCCAGGTCGTGTCATACCAAATACTCGAAAAATGGTACTTGATACCGTCTTGCTTAACACTCAGCAATATAAGGTACGTATCAAGGGTAAAGTGAAACAATCCAGGTAAGGGAGTAGCGCCCTCCCCTACATCTTGGTGTAGTAGCTATTGAAAAGGGAGCCTTCTGGTCGCCCTCGACTACAGTCGCCAAATTTACTTTTACAGTACATAACCACATATACAGATCAATATGTGCAGATGTTCCAAAATAAGGGGTGTAGTAACAACACGGCAAATATAGCCGGATTACATTAAATGATTCACATATAGATCTACATAAGTAGGGGTTCCAAAATAAGGGGTTTATCAACAATACAGTTAATATTGCTAGATTTCAGTAAATGGTGGCATATACAGATCATTATATGCACATGTTCCAAAATAAGGGGTGTATCAACAATTCTGTGGCCTCATATATCTTTGTGCCTTAAAACATGGCAGCTCAATCGCATTCAGTATCAAAGAATATGAAAATTATTTGGCATTATTTAGTATCAAACTCAACACCATTGAAACACGCAGATTAAAAATACTTATAAGTTGCGCCACAAGAAATAAGAAGCTCTTATATGCAGTTATGAAATTTTATTTTAGTTACAGTATTGAAAGTAGTGAATGGGAGCAGAAATCTTATCAAAGAAATAGACAACTGAGCAATCCCCCTTGTTAGATACTTAGAACTCTTCTTGAAATAGACAAGTGAGTAACTTAGAAAAATGAACCAAAGGACAAGGAAATTGGTGACTATGCACAAGGCTTTACACCCAAGAAATGACAGAGACATTCTATATGTGTCAAAAAATTAAGAAACAAGAAAACTTTCCAGCATTGAGGATTACCTCGATGTAACAATACAGGGACACAAAGAATATTTAAAAAAGAGCAAAGGCAGACTAATTACAGAAGCCAGTTAGAGAAATAGCAACATAAAGTCACACAGAAAAACAGCAAAAAATAGAAAACAGATATAGAAAACAGATATGGAAAAAACCGCATAGATACGACAAGCGACAAACTGGTGATAGTGTACACGAAAAGACGTGGACATGGCTAAGAAAGCGAAAATTCCTAAGACAAACTGAATCTTTGTTAACAGAAGCACATAATAATGCCATAACCAATTATATGAAATCAAAAATTGAAAATACGGAAGAGAATAGCAAGTATGGCTTATGCAGAGAAAGAGATGCAACGGTCAATTACAAAATAAAGGAAAGCAGAAAACAAGGACAAAATTAGTACAAGACTTGAAACGACTGAGCTCTGAAAGTGATCCTCAAGGAATTTTGCAAAAGATAGAAATTTGAACGTATTACCAAAGGTTATATACATAATCTAGAATCAAAACTAAAGAATTAGATGTATAAAATTCTCTGGGATTTTGGGATACAAACAATCAGAAAATCCTGGACAGAAGATCAGACTTATTATTTAACTAGAAAAACCAAAGCATATAAATATATATATATATGTGTGTGTGTGTGTGTGTGTGTGTGGTTAGACAGCAGTCTTTCATTTAAGCATGTTTGGTTAAATAATAAGGACACATTGTGTCTATATGATTTAATTAAGACCCTTTCAAGTTTCCTGAGAAGTGTCTTGCTTTCTGGTTGGAATTGGTGGATGACTTTACCAAGATTGTCCCGAGTGTTTCGGATATTTCATAGGCCATCATCAGGGGTTGCTTGCATGTGTAAAGAGTGTTTTAAAAGAGTTTTGAAAGATTTTTTTGTTTTTATAACATAACAAAACTACGCAAACGTAGAGTTGAATAAAACTGAGTTGCTGATGAATTTAAAAACAGAACGCTATCCACGGAAAAAGATTATCAAGAAAATATGGAATATTAAAAAGAAATTCAAGGCTTTTCAAAAAGTTGTCGCTATATATATATATATATATATATTGTCCCAAAAGTTTAGATTCATTGGTAAAATTGTATTAAATTTTTTATCACAATAGATATTCAAACTTACTGCTTTAGATAGATAATCTTTCTCTCTCTCTCTCTCTCTCTCTCTCTCTCTCTCTCTCTCTGTGTGTGCGTGTGTGCGTATATATATATATATAGATATAGATATATAATGTTCCTAAAGTTTAGATTTATAGGTAAAAATGTATTAACGACTTTTATGACAGTGAATGCTCAAATTTACAGCTTTGGACTTGGTGACACTTTTATATTTGACGAATAAAAGAACAATGAATATTTCCAACTGTAACAGAACTGATGTAGTTACATGCCAAGATCATATCTATCTTTTAGTGCACCGTTTGCACTGGGTTGATTCTGATAGACTCCTGACTTTAGATGACCCTTAAAGAAAGAAAAAAACACCCTTAGGTTTTTGTGAGTCAGGAAGTGTAGGGGGGGTATTTGCTTGGTCATCCTTTTAATTCACCTGTTAGAAAAAGTTTGAATTTCCTATCATGCTAATACTTATGGGAAAGGTATGAATCTAATCATTCTCCCTTTAGTTATAGATAAATACTAAGGAGGTCTGGATTATCTAACATTATTATGGGAACCTGTGTAGGAGAAGGAAAACTTTGTATTCAAAACAAGCCCCACTCAAAAACTGACCCTGTTTCACTACAAAGAGGTTGATAAACACACACACACACACACACACACACACAAACACACACACACACACACACACAAACACACACACACACACACACACACACAAACACACACACACACACACACACAAACACACACACACACACACACACACACAAACACACACACACACACACACACACACACAAACACACACACACACACACACAAACACACACACACACACACACACACACACACACACACACACACACAAACACACACACACACACATAGGATTATCTTTAAAAAGCGAGTGCATAGTATTAAGAACGTCTTATAATCATAAAAACGGATTAAAATCCTCAAAAAGGGACGCTTTTTTGGGGCACTTTTCTTCAAAGAATTATATCAGTGACAATCGATTTTGTACGAGAGAAAGTAGGAAGTTTTTATGACTTCAAAACATTTTTAATGCCAAGTAGTCACTTTTTAAAGCAATATTTAGATTCTAGGCTAGTTGCTTGGTTGGTTGGTTGGTTTTTATGGCAAATCAACCTTTGCAGGTTATTTAACGCCAAATCCATTTTTATGCAAAACTCAGTTCTATTTCAGATAATTGAGTTTAGCATGACTGCACAGTTTAATTCTCAAAAACATTTCTATTTCAAGCTATTCAATTAATTCAAATAGTTCTAATTCAACCAATTCAGCTTAGTACAAGTATAGATTTTGTTTACACACAGTTAAGTGTCAAAACAGTTCTTTATTAAGCAATTCAGTTTAGCATAAGTACGCAGTTTAAATTTAAGTGCACAGTTTAATTGTCAAAAACATTTCTATTCCAAGCTATTCAGTTTAGTCAAATAGTTCTAATTAAAACAATTCAGTTTAGCATAAGTATGCAGTTTAGCTCTATTTAATTCATAGATTGGGCCCTATTAGGTGCTACTATCCCAGGCCAGGGTGGATCTGAGAGCAATGGCAATGAAGGGGTACTCCACATTCCCCAGAGCCCCAGCATCACTGGAACCTCACCATCAGATTGTTTAGTGTCATATATCAGGACACTCGTGGGGGTGGTCTTACCTCTCTCTAGAGGTGCAGTCAGTGTATTTTACAGCCCCAGCCGACTGGGCTATTAGATTCTATACCTATCACAAGATCTATCTATCTATTTATCTAAGAACAAATTCCTCGTCAGTTGCTGTTAGTTGTGAGTTAACAATTTGAGTTTCTAAATTTATATTTTTTAAAGATTACTCTGATCTCAGTACTGATAAACCGGTGCTATGGTGTGGGAAGAAAAAAAAGTGCCACCGGTATACCGGTGTCATCATCATCATCATATCGTGCTGGCAGCACGGATATCCCTGACCCTCTCTCGCCACTCCTCCCTATCGTTCATCGCCCTAGGTAGGTCTTCAGGACAACAACCTGTATCCTCACATAGCTGCTGAATGTACGTTCGTGCTGGTCGTCCTGCTTTTGCGCGGCCATGTGTGGGGATCCATAAGAGTACATCTCTTATGAGTTCATCTCTGCTTCTCCAGCAATGTCCTGCATGTCTGGTTCGTCTAACTTGAATAGTTTTCGTGATAGGGGGCAGGTGGCCGTACAGTTGGTGTCTTGTGGGGTGTTGCTGCCAGGACTTGTTCAGGATTGCACGCAGCATTCTTGTGTAATTGCCATCTAGTTTCTTCTCCAGCCGTTTTGTTAGCGTCCATGTAGTGCATCCATATAGCAGTATCGATGTGACCGCTGCCTGGAAGAAACTGCGTTTCATTTTATCGGTTAGGTCTGATTTCCATATAGTCGATAGCCTATTGATAGCTGTCCATGCTTTCGTTAACCTCGTTTCGATGTCCTTTTCGGTTGATTCGACGCTGATTCCTAGGTAAGTGAATTTGTCTACTAGTTTAAGAGGGGTTCCTTCTAGAGTGGAGATGTGCCCCGTTTGGTTATAGCACATATATTCCGTTTTGTGTGCATTAACATGGAGCCCTATGCTTGCTGCTGCTCGTTCCAAACTATGCAGAAGTGTTTCGGCTTGGTCAGGTGTATTTGCCAGTATCGCTATGTCATCGGCGTAGTCGGCGTCGGTAATTGTTGTTGCGGGGTATCTTCTGCTTCTTTTCTTCGTCAGTTCGAAGCCATTCTCTTTGATTTTGTCAATCGATGTTCTAAGTACGTAGTCTAGACAAATGATAAAGAGGTACGGAGCCAGCGTGTCCCCTTGTAGTACTCCTGCTACAATGTCGAAGTATTCTGTGTCTCCATCCGGTGATCGTACTTTTACTTTAGTGTTTCTATAGAGAATCGTTATTGCCGCTACGGTTTCTTTAGGTATGCCGTACGCTAGTAGGATTTGTTCCATTTTTCCTCTGTGAATGGAGTCGAAAGCCTTGGTAAAGTTGACAAATATTAATGTTGCTTGTAGGTTCTTTGCCCGTACACCTTCAAGGATTCTGCGGATGGTTAATATTTGTGAGGTCGTGGATCTATTTCTTCGGAAGCCATTTTGGTTTTTTCTAAGTATGTTGTCTATTTTGGGTTCTATGCGGTTTCGTAGTAGGGCATTGTAGATTTTGGCAGCTATGGATGTAAGTGTTATGCATCGGTAGTTTTTGGCTAATCCGAGGTCCCCCTTTTTAGGGAAGGGGAGTATGCATCCCTTCATCCATCTATCTATCGGATTTTGATTGTATACTGCGTTGCAGTGGCGGAGCAGTATGTCGTCGAATTGTCTGGTCTTCCATACTTCCGGGAGAATTTCGTCCAGCCCTGCAGCTTTCCTATTTTTAATTTTTCTGAGAACCGAGTCGAGTTCTTCTTGTGTGAACGGTCCTAGTTTAATGTCTAATTGTTTGCTAATTATTCTGGTGATTGGTTCATGTGTTATTTTTGGTGGGTTTCCAAGTAAGTTTTCGAAGTGCTGTTTCCACAGTTTTATTCTTTCTTGTTGGTTTGCTGCTTTAAGTTTTGCTTTGGCTGTGTTCTTTCTTCTGCTCACTTCGTTTATTGTTTGCCAGGCAATTCTAGATTGTCTATCTTCCACCGAGTCTCTAAACTTATCTATCTGATTTTGAATGTATTCTGTCTGTTCCTTTATATATATGCCTGCTAATTGATATTGTGCCGTTTTTAGTTTTAAGGCATTTGTGTTTGTTGGGTTTTTTCGATAGTTTTTGGAGGCTGTTTTCACTAGTGCACGTTTTTCTCTCACCGCTAAAGTTTCCCATGGGACTCTATATTTAGTTTTAATTTTTGTTGGAATGTATTTTGCTGCTGCCTCGAGGTGTGCATTGACGAAATTTTCGTATTCGTCGTTTGGTGTACTTTTTTCCGTCTTTTCTTGTAGTGTTTCGAATCTGTTTCTTAATTCTAATACATATTTATCTCTTACATCTTTGTTGTTTAATAGGGCCCAGTCATAGTGTTTGGTGGTTGCTGTTCGTTTGGCGTTTTTTCGTAGGCTTAACCGTATTTTCGCCGTGACTATTCGGTGATCGGTGGACACACCCTCAAAAGAGGAGTATGCCTCGCAGTTCAATGCACTATTCTTCCATTTCTTGTTTATAAGGACGTAGTCTATCTGTGCTTTAGTATTGTTTGCGTACGTGTATGTCCATAGTTTGCCCTCTCTTTTTTGGTAAAGTTTAATTTTCCATCATTAGTTTTTATTAATGATTTGTGCATAGAAATCTCATTTATTTTATGTTACAATTGTTCTTGATATTTTAAGGATATTGATACGCATACCGCTGCTGCTGATGTTGCTACATAATACCTTATAATTCCCTGGCCGACGTGGTACGCTTATTGGTCGAGCAGTCTGATACTAAGTTTAACGTAAAGTTAGGCGGGTTTCGATCTCAGCTTCAAGCGTCCTACGTGTCTAGCCACACTGTAGAGTTGTGATACAACGAAACACTCTGTCTGTGGATGACAATATATGTATAAATATATATATATTACATTGTGCACTCTGTGACCCTGAATTTCATAGATTTAGCTATTGTCGGACAGAATGAAGATTTTCAACAAAAAAAAAAAGATCAATTTTTTATTCGAATAGTGGCGGGGGGGTAATTGTGTGTATGTATGCCTAAGTTTTTGTGACATGGAATGTTGCTATGTTTGTGTATATACTGGCACGTATCTGTACATATTTACACATATTTCTGCTGTTTATAAGTGAGAAGGAGTGAGACGAAGGAAGAGAGTGTAAGAAGAGAAGAGTGAGTGAGGGGGGGGAGAAAATGGATTGTTGCAATCAGAAATTCTTTTTCTTTCTAACTTTATGGTTGTTAAAGGTTTATTTTGATTTGAATATGAGATATCTCTTTTGTAGGGAATTAATTTTGTTGAGTGACGATGATGATAATTAAAATCATCATCACGTTACTTTTTTTGTTGGTGAGGCTCTGGTATTTTTTCCTCCTTGTCCATTCACCATAACCCACCTGTTTTTTCATCACCTTTCCTATTACCACGACATTCATCAACCATTTCCGATGCCACACCAATTATACAACAGAATCATCGACTGTAAGTAACGTTTTCTCACATTATGAACACCCACAAGTATTGCCAGTGAATGTAAGTTGGTGACCTTAGTCGAGGGTGACATGAAGGCTCCCTTTTCAATAGCTACTACACCGAGGTGTAGGGGAAGGTGCTACTCCATTCCCTTGATTGCTCCACTTTACCCTTATACCTTATCTTATAATGCTGAGTGTTAAGCAAGTCGGTATCAAATACCATTTTTTGAGTCTTTGGTATGACTCGATCTGGGATTGAACCCCGGTTTTCCGGACAATTGGCGAGCACTCTACTTATTATATCGTCAGTAATCATAAACACTATTTTTTCACATTTTTACATTATATATTCGCACGCACACACATATATGTACCATTGCATATATATAAAGTGAAGTTGGCGACCTTTGTCGAGGGTTATCTGAAGGCTCACTTTACAATTGCTACTACACTGTAAGGGAGGGTCATGCTCCATTCCCTGGATTGCTCCATTTTACCCTTGATCCTTACCTTATAATGCTGAGTTTTAAGCAAGGCGGCATCAACTACCATTTTTTTGAGTTTTTGGTTTGACTCGACCTGGGATTGAACCCCGGTCTCCCGGACCATTGGCGAACACTCTACTCGTTAGGCCAATGACCCGGTGTAACAGAACAAATGACAAGCATATATGATGTCTTTAAATATTGTGATCTTTTCAATAAAAGCTAGTAATCTATCATTTATTGATTTTGTTAATGTTTTTTTACTTTAGTTGATTCAATTTCCGATATAGAAGTTTTAAATTCTTCTCATATGTCTGCTTTAAAGTTATATTATTTGCTACCATCGTATAATTTCATCTTCACAGTTAACCATAGAATTTCAATCGGATTCAGATAAGGACTTGGTAGTAGTAATTTACTAAGCCTTTTGCTTAGATGTGGCACAAGGCCATATGAAAGGGGCACCCAATGAGACTCGAACTCACTCGTGTAGGTTTGCTTGTCGAGCTTGCTAACCATTACACCACCAAAGACGCCTATAAGGACTTGGTAGTGACCATTCCACTATCTTCTCTCTTATAAATATTTTATGCTCAAAGGATTCAAGAGTAAACATAGATATACGAGAAGGAACATTGCCGTTCCTAAATATACACCTCACTTTGAAACTTTGAGACTAAAACTTGTACCCTGTCAAGAAAATCTTGTCCAAATCTTGTCTTGATTGGATAAAACTCTTCCTGTAGCCCATCCATTGATCCAATCAAATGTCACTTAAGATTCGTCCGTGAAAATTACTTCAGAAAAATCAAATTTTACGAAGTTCCTTGTCCAATTTCGACTCTTCAAAATATTTGCTTTAGTGAGAAGATGTCTAGGAGATTGTTTTTACAGATACCAACCCACAAAATATTTCACATCTTTTATCTTTTTTGATTCCCTCTATTTCAGCCTTTTCAAAGATCTGAGCGGTGGTTAATAGTGATTGTTTCTATATTACACGCTTTAGTTTATGTTCATCTCGAGGAAGCAAGTTCTTAAAGTCTTTTTATTTTGTTTCAAGTTCTCAACTTAGTCATATTTTCATCAACCTTCTTTATCGTTCATTTCTCATCCTCTCTGGGGATTTGTTTACCTATCCAATTTTTTATAGATCAATATCTAGACTAAAAATGGTTTCTGATTGGTTGTCCAATAAGAGACAATTAGGAGTCATATTCTCATTAATCAGCCAATCCTAGTTCAGGATTATATCTTACAGGTATAGGGAAAACCCTTTTTAGATGATTTGGCCAATGGGAACAGGTTTACAGCAATGGGATTGAACAAAAAATTCTCAGCTTGACCTGACTGGATGAGCCATGCCCAGTTCACCTTTATTTAGGGTGGAGCAAAATTAAATCTCCCCTTTGACATTGACCTTCAAGATAAGGACAAGAAAAATATGTTTTACGAAATGACCCGTTTCATCATTGTGATTGATGAAGTTAGTTGACAACCGAAAAATTAAATAAATTTGCTAACATTTAAAATCAAAAACAAATATTTCGCACTTAACTGATCTTTAAAATCAAAAACGATTGTCTCGCACTTAACTGACCTTTAGGAACGATCAACCAGCTTTTTTAGGTCAATATAAGGCTTGAACAAAAGATACTTATTTTAACGATCTTTTTATTATATATATATATATATATACATATATATAAAGATCCTTAAAATAAGTATCTTCTGAGGTGCATACGATAAGTTTCCAGACTTTTTTCGTATGGGCACTTTTATTGACAGTACACGCATGAAACTCTGGTGCCCTTCAAAGCAATCTCCTCCGGCAGCAATGCACTTGTTTTATCGTTCCAACAGCTTCTGGAAGGCCTCTTGTGTGAGCGTCACAGCCTCTTTCATCTCCTCAATCGTCTCATAACGACAGCCTCTGAGCTTAGGGAATAACCAAAAGTCACAGGGAGCAAAGTCTGGACTATAGGGAGGCTGAGGAACTGTCTTGATGCCCATCTTGGTCAAATTGTCTGTGACAAGGATGGATTTGTGGACTGCTGCATTGTCCTAGTGGAAATGCCACTGACCCGATTTGAAGAGGGCTGGCCTCTTCCAACGGAATCTCTTCCTGAACTCTCTTAAAACCTCAACATATTAACCCTAACCCTAACCCTTTGGCAAATCAACTCTGTTGTATTGACTTCCTTACTCCTCCCACACCTCTCATCATCCCTCACATACTCCCTGGCTTCCTTGAATCTCTTATGCCACTCAAAAACTGATGCTCGATTCATGCAAGATGCTCCAAAAGCAGTCTGAATCATTCCATACGTTTCTGTGGTATTTTTTCCAAGTTTAAAACAGAATTTTATTGCATATAGCTCTTCCTCGCGTTCAGTTTGCATTTTTGAAATTCACCAGCTGTTAGACTCAGGCTTTAGTAGGGTGTTTTCCAAATGCTGCTGTAGCTGTTCCTTTGAACCTGAAATCATAAAAATTGGACAGTTATCTCATAAAATGTATGGCAATAACATACTGAATTCTCAAGAGTCTATGACAATTTTAAATACCTATACGAAAAAAGTCTGGAAACTTATCGTATGCACCTCGTATATATATATATATATATACATATATATATATATATATATATATATATATATATATATATATATGCATATGTATATATATACATATATATATATATATACATATATATATACATATATATATACATATATATATAAACATATATATATATATACATATATATATACATATATATATACATATATATATATATATATATATATATATATATATATATTAATTATAGGCTGCTGCTGCTGTTTCTAAAAATAAAAATACCTTAAAATTCCCCTAACCAACGTGGTCCGCTTGTTGGACGAGTGGTCTGAATCACAGTCTAACGTAAAGTTGGACGGGTTTCGGCTCCGGGAATCCTGCGTATCTAGCCACACTGAAGAGTTCTGATAGAACGAAACAGTCTGTCTGTGGATGACTATATATATATTAATTTTCATATATTTTATAAATTCTAATTTTTACATATTAATTAAGCAGCTAATCGCACGTCGTGTCACAATTGGAAAATGATGCCATCTAGTTATTCTTCCATTCATCTCCCAGCTTCAACTGCAAATTTATCTTCAACACTTCTCAATAGCCTCTTAGCAAAAACATCTGAACTTTGATCTTTGGAAGAGAAAGTGAGCTATAATACCTGTTTCCACAAATGTGACCTTGCCCAGAATTTTCTGATATAATTAGCTGTTCTTTTTACAAAATTACTGCAGGTGTTTGACGAATGTTTCCGGCCGGAACTACTTGTACCTGCTACCTCTTCATTACCATTACTCCCAGGTCAAATTATTTAAATTCAATAAGACCATGTGCAAAAAAAAAAGAAAATGCTTAAGAAACCGCAACACACACACCAAAAATATGAAAGTACAAGGAATGCTAATCCCTAACTTCTAGACATATGATAACCCACTATGTTGACATGTCCTTAAAATTAATCAGTGAATCATTTAAAACTGTATCTTCCTTGTGTTTGGATTTTAAATACAAAATAAAAATGAATGAATTACTTGTATTTGATAGGAAAACGTGATACCACATCACTGTTGATGATTTAAATTAAGAATAATTACTTGAAGTTATGATTGTTTACTAAGGAATATTATTAGCTACTTAAAACTATATGTGTGCAAACAAATGACTGTTGTTAAATAGAAATGCTTACTTGAAACCATATAATTTTCAGCATTATATAGAAATATTTGAAACCATAAAACTCTGCCCAAATTATTTGTATAAGATACGAATACTTGAAATATAATTGTGCAAAACACTTTTAAGAAAAAAACTACATAAAAATGTCAATATAGATATACAATGAACGCAATTCCATAAGTTCTAGACATAAAATGGCATTGGAGGATTTGACATGCCGTTAAAATTAATCCATCAATTGATTAAACAAGAGCAATAACTAGAATGTATAGTTTATCAAACACCTTTTACTGTTAAACATTTTCTCATTGAATGTGAAGCTTTTGTTTTCATTTGACAGCATCTTTTTCAACGCAAATGATTTGACAAACCTATTTGGTTTATATATTTGGTTTATATAGATGACATTTTGCCCTTTTTGTGAGAAACTATATCATACAAAAAATTATAAAAGTAAACATGATTAATACCATTAAAAATGATTTTTAGAAAACGATCCTAGAGAATAATGTTTAAAAGGAATAAAAATTCTTTTGAAACACGTAAACAAAACATGTAGATGCAAATATGAATGCCCAATTTATATGATTTTCTGACCTCTAAGCATAAGATAACCTCAGATGGGTTGATATGCCGTTAAAATCAATCAATCAATCAATCAATCTTATTACCTGCGAGAACCTTTTATTTCTGAGAGAAATACTTTACCTCAGCGAAAGAGTTTACATTGTTTTGATAAGATGTTTTATTGTTTTATTTTTGTTTAATATCATATCAGACTTCGTGGTTTATAAAATGCAAAAGCTATCCTTCAAGGGAAACAGTAGTGGTACTCTTTAACCAATAGGATAAGAAGGTTCATACCTTTTCTAAGGGTATTAGTCTTTTCAGACTAATACCTTTAGAAAAGGTATGAGACTACATTTCGAAGTCATCTACTTCCAGGTCACAGCCATTTCGAAGTCGTCTACTTCAAGGTAACTGTCATTTCGAAATTGTCTAATTCGAGGTTACAGGTCAGTCATTTCAAAGTCTACAGTCATTTCAAAGTCGTCTACTTCAACGTCACAGTCGTCTACTTTAGGTTCACAGTCGTCAACTTCACAGTCGTCAACTTCACAGTCATTTCGAAGTCACAGTGATTTCGATGTTTATACTTCAAGTCAAGGTCACAGTCACTTCAAAGTTCAAGTCGATGTCACAGGCACTTCGAATTTCGTCTACATCACGGTCACAGTCATTTCGCACTCGTCTACTTCGAGGTCACAGTCATACTTCAAGGTCTACAGTCGTACTTTGAGGTCACAGTCATTTC
This sequence comes from Sepioteuthis lessoniana, assembly GCA_963585895.1. Classification (NCBI taxonomy): domain Eukaryota; kingdom Metazoa; phylum Mollusca; class Cephalopoda; order Myopsida; family Loliginidae; genus Sepioteuthis; species Sepioteuthis lessoniana. The sequence goes on along the minus strand of OY757934.1, from coordinate 54,777,867 downwards.
GAAGTCGTCTACTTCAAGGTCACAGTTATACTCGTCTACTTCAAGGTCACTGTCATTTCGAAGGTCACTCGTCTACTTCGAAGGTTACAGTCTACTTCGAAGATGACTCGTCTACTTCGAGGTTACAGTCATTTCGAAGTCGTCTACTTCAAGGTCACTGTCATTTTGAAGTCGTCTACTTCAAGGTCACAGTAATTTCGAAGTCGTCTACTTCCCAGTAATTTTGCACTCGTCTACTTCGAGGTCACTGTCATTTGGAAGTCGTCCATTTCAAGGTCACAGTCGTTAAATAACTTGTCTACTTCAAGGTCACAGTCATTTCTAATTCATCTTCTTTAAGGTCACAGTCATACCCGTCTGTTTCAAGGTCACAGTCATATTTCGAGGTCACACTCATACTTTGTTCGACTGTCATACTTTAAGTTCACAGCCATTTCGAAGTCGTCTACTTCGAGGTCATTTCGAAGTCGTCATTTCGAAATCGTCATTTTGAAATGACTTCAAGATCAAAGTCATACTCGTCTACTTCAAGGTCACAGTCATAAGTCATACTTCAAGGTCACAGTCATACTTCAAGGTCGACAGTCATACTTTGAGGTCACAGTCATTTCAAAGTCATCTACTTCAAGGTCACAGTCACTTCGAACTCGTCTACTTCAAACATCACAGTCATACTCCTCTACTTCAAGGTCACAGTCATACTTCGAGGTCACAGTCATACTTCGAGGTCACAGTCATACTTAAAGTTCGTCAGTCATTTCGAAGTTTTCAGTCATTTTGGAGTCGTCTACTTAAAGGTCGCTGTCATTTCGAACTAGTCTACTTCAAGGTCACAGTCATATTCGTGACGAGTCATAAAGTAGACGAGTCATAAAGTAGACGAGTTCAAAATGACTGTCCTTGATACCTCAAGGACAGTCATTTCGAACTCGTCTACTTTAAAAGTATCATTTTGAAGTCGTCTACTTCAAGGTCATTTCGAAGTCGTCATTTCAAAATCGTCATTTCAAAGTCATTACTTCAAGGTCAAAGTTTTTTCAAGCTCGTCTACTTTGAGGTCACAGTCATTTGGAAGTCATTTACTTCAAGGTCACTGTCATTGAGATCATTATCATTTGAAATGATTATCATTATCATTTGAGATCATATCAAGATCACAGTCATTGAGATCCTTATCATTGAGATCATTATCATTTCGAAGTCGGCTACTTCAAGGTCACATTTCGCAGTCGTCTATTTCGAGGTCACAGTCATTTCGAACTCAGTCACAGTCATTTCGAACTCATATACTGCGAGGTCACAGTCATTTCAAACTTGTCTACTTCGAGGTCACCATACTTCGAGGTCACAGTCATACTTTAAGGTCAGAGTCATAAGTATTCAAGGTCTACTGCCATACTTAAAGTATACTTAAAGTCATACGTCAAGGTCTACAGTCATACTTTGAGGTCACAGTCATTTCTAACTCTACAATGTCTACAATCATTTCAAAGTCAACTGTCATTTCAAAATCTTTAGTCGAAGTCTACAGTCATTTCGAAGTCGTCTACTTCAGTCATTTCGAAGTCGGCAGTCATACTTCAAGTCGAGGTCACAGTCACTTCAAACTTCAAGTCGAGGTCACAGTCACTTTGAACTCGACTACTTCGAGGTCAAAGACATTTCGCACTTGTCTACTTCGAGGTCACAGTCATACTTCAAGGTCACAGTCATTTCGAAGTCGTCTACTTCAAGGTCACAGTCATTTCGACCTCGTCTACTTCGATCTCACAGTCATTTTCGCACTTGTCATTTTGATGTTGTCATTTCGAAGTCGTTTATTTGAAGGTGACAGTCATTTTGAACTCGTCATTTCGAGGTCACAGGTCACATTCATACTTCAAGGTCTACAGTCATACTTTGAGGTCAACAGTCATTTCGAAATTGTCTACTTCAAGGTCACAGTCATTTCGAACTCGTCTACTTCGAGGTCTCAGTCAATTCGTACTCGTCAATTCGAAGTCGTCATTTCGAAGTCGTCCAATTCAAGGTCACAGTCATTTCGAGGTCACAGACATTTCGAACTCGTCTACTTTGAGGTCACAGTCAGGTACTTCAACCATCTCACTACGGGAACCCTCACTTCTGATAAGAATACCGCGCAAGGTCTCTGAAATGACTAATGCATAATGCCCTCATCCTAGATTATTACCTAACATTATGCAAACAATTCGCTCTCTATCTACAGTATTTCTTGCCCGTGGTGTAGTCGTTATCGTCGTAGGAAATGGACACGGCGACACGAGTTCAAATCCTGGACGAGACTGATTGCATTTCACATAGCACTAATACCCTTGGGGAAGGTATGAATCCAATTATTCTCCCTCCAGCTATGGGTAAATAGTAGGACAGACTAGGTTCTTCAGCCTTGGTTAGGCAACTAGTCTAGGAGAAGGAAAACTCTGAATTCAAACCTGTTAAACTCCGCTTAAAAATTGACCTTGTGTCATATCCTGCCCGAGCGGAGGGGTTGGTAAATAGTATCTACAGTATTTCTTGCAAAGCATTATACAATCAAAATGGATATCGTTAGGTGTTATTCATTACAAAACTCTTCAACATTGAAATTCTGTAACAAAAGGAAGAATTGTAACAAATTAGTAACCATTATATTACACTGTGACCCGGAATGATAGACATGGATTCTGACACTCAGGCTGACGAAGGCAACGGTTGTGTCAATTTGCGTTTTATGCCCTCAACCCAACACGTTCTCCCCTGCTATGGGTAAATAGCAAGGAGGACAATCTTCTTTAGTCTTGGTAACCAGTCTAGGAAATACAAAAAAAACAAACAAAACAAACAGAAAGAAAAAAAACTTGATTTCACACCAGCTGTACACCAGTTAAAAATTGACTTCGAAGGTTTCGATAAATAAATAGCAAAATAAATTGCGTAGGTATTCGGGTGTTCGGAAAGTAATCATGCTTTAAAAAAACAAAAAAAAAAACAAAAAAACAACAACAGATGAACAAATGATCTCTCTCTATCTCTCTCTCTCTCTCTTGCTCTCTCTCTCTCTTTGTCTCTTGCTCTCTTTTTCTCTCTCTCTCTCTCTCTCTCCCTCCTCGCTTTCTCTCTCTCTATATATATACATATATATATATATATATATATATATATATATATATTACTTCGGCGTACTTCATCTTGATGTTGAGCAGTGTGCCAAGTGAAAACAAGTCAGTTATTTTTAAATCTGGAAATTAACATTCGAATATACTCTCTCTCTCTCTCCCTCTCTCTCTCTCTCTCTCTCTCTCTCTCTATATATATATATATATATATATATATATATATATATATATATATATATATATATATTCCTGTGAAATAATTGTTTCGTAGAATGTGCTGCTCTGTGGAAAATTGAATTATTCTCTCCATCCACTGAGTTGATTTTTACACGTCAAAATATCAATAAAAAATAACTTCTTTATATAATGAAGCAGACGTGTGTGTCTGCTTCTCTGAATTTTCTTATTCTACTGAGTTGTTTTTGTTCAAGAACGAGAAAAAAAACTAGGCAGAGTAAGTGAATGTCAGTTTTTCAGATGTGAACACTGGAATTCGGGTAGAACATCAGAATGGAAGATTTTCGGTTTTTGGTAAAAATAACTCTAGGAATAATGAGGATTAGAGAGAGAGGGGGGGAGATAGAGAGAGGGAGAGAGAGAGAAGACCATTAGCTACGGACAACAATATTCATATTATAGTTTGAAATTTAAAGATGTCAAAAATATCTTTGTATTGAAATTTTATGCTCACACATTTATATATATCCACATTCAATTTACAAACATACCTTTAAAAAAAGATTATATATATATATATATATATATATATATATATGTTTATAAAGATAAATTGATGGATATTCAAATAGAGAGATATTGTTGAAAATTGTAGACAAGGATTAGGTGTTTAGCCTTTTTATGATCTTTTCTTGTCGGCCAGGAAGATATTGCAACTTTGGTTGAAGACATTATAAAAATTGTACAAACTCCCTAAAATATGCCTCCTAGCAAATTTGCTTCCTAAATACACATTATATATATATATATATATATATATATATATATTGTATGGAACAAGCAGTCGGAGGCATTGCCTTTACGTGAAAGCAAATAAAACAAAGTTAATCTTTTTTCAAAAAGTGTTACATTGCCAGATATGAGTATGTGAAATATTCATATATGTAAAAAATCGTTCACAATGTTCATAACGCATATAGGAATCCGAAAACACTCGAAACACTTGATAACTTTCTTGGTTCAGGTACGAAACTTTTATTAACCTTTTTGAGTTTAAGGTTTTTCGACATGAGGAGAGAGAGACACACATTTTCTTTCTATGCTAAGTTTTCCATTTGACCCCATCACGTGCGGCCCCCGCCGAAAACTACTGGTCTGGCCTCGGTGAGCTCCGAAAATCAACTCTCTCGTTCGGAGTTTAAATCTCAACTAACTTCTTTTTTTCAAATCCCCAAATCCTCAGCTCGCTTCCCGGCATGACGTCAATCACGTCCCTGGTCCCATTTCCTATCTGGGGTTTTTATTGTGACATCTGTGATTGTCACATCCGCCCCGCGAGTGCGTGAACACCATCACTCAATGTGTGCACCTAACTAACCCATGCACTAAGCCGAAAGTTTTTCAGCCTAACTAAACCGAAAGGTAAGATTTACAAAATGAAAAATGATAATATAAAACAAAATCCCTCCGCAATTATATAACAAAAGGAATCATCTCCACTTGAAGTTCCAGTTCTCAAAAATTAGTGGACTAGTTCACACACCTCACCAGCAATATCTCACCCGCTGAAGTTTTTGTCAGCATACGCCTTGTGAAGTCGTGAAATGCTATTAACAGGTTGTCGATCACATAGAAATCTGGACTCTCCGATGAAATAAGTTGATTTCTTCCAGCTGTGGCAGTGTCGTTGTGGCGTTGCTATATGGATGCACCACAGGGACACCAAAAAGAATATTGCATGCTGAAAAACACAATACAAAAAAAACAGCAGCTGTTCGGCCACTTACCTAACATCTCACGAACGATCTAGTAAGGTGAACAAAACATGTTGGGCATTGTTGGCGAAGCAAGGACAAACACGTAAGTGACGTTTTCTTATGAACATCTACGCAAGGAGATGTCAGGGTTAGGTGAACAGTAAAGACTTTCTTTCATCAGGTCTGTGCAGACACTGGATGTTGTTTGGAGGACCGGCCAGGAGCAATGGTTGAAGGGGACGGATTGCGAGAGAGGGTCAAAGAACTCCGTGCTATTAGTGCGACTTGATGATGATGATGATAATGATATATATCCATATATATATATGAGTATGTGTGTGTGTGTGTGTGGAAATTATAGATAGAGATAAATACAGTCTCACTTAGCCAGCATGCCCACGCACGCGCACACACATGATTTATTCAGTTGTATGTGTTTTTATGTGGTTGAACTTAACAATATATGATACAAAATAGATTTGTTTTGATTTTTAAAAGCTTGACTCGAAATAACACGAGGAATAATGAAGCTTAAAGAGAGAGAGAGAGAGAGAGAGAGAGAGAGAGAGAGAGAGAGTGAGAGACAGAGACAGAGACAGAGACTGAAAGACAGAGAGAGAGAGAGATAACAACGTGGTATAATGGTTATCGTCGCAGGAAATGGACACGGTGATATGAGTTCAAATCTTGGACGAGACTGATTGCATTTCACATAGCACTAATACCCTTGGGAAAGGTATGAATCCAATTATTCTCCCTCCAGCTATGGGCAAATAGTAGGACAGACTAGGTTCTTCAGCCTTGGTGACGTAACTAGTCTAGGAGAAGGAAAACTCTGAATTCAAACCTGTCAAACTCCGCTTAAAAATTGACCTTGTGTCATATCCTGCCCGAGCGGAGGGGTTGGTAAATATGATAACAACTTTTTCTTTGAATAACAGTCATATACTAATAAACCTATTTTCAATAGATTCATCTAATTTCTATACATCTAGCCATTGATACATGGGGATTCCTAATATATATATATATATATATATATATAGATTGCGACTTGGTAATAAGCAAGTTCGTACTCGAGACGCGCTATTACGTTCACTTTCGGACTAATACCCCAGGAAAAGATATGAAACTTCTGACCCACCAGCTAAAAGTTAAATAGTACAACTACTGTTATTCTAAAAGGATGACTTTGGCAATAAATAACCTACTTAGGATGATATGCCATTAAAAAACAGGCTCTCTCTCTCTCTCTATATATATATATATATATATATATTAGAAATATGTGGGAAGTTGGATAAATCAAGCACTTAACTCGAATTTAGATGTGTAATGTTTCGGTAACAAAATATCACACATCTAAATTTGAGTTAAGTGTTTGATTTATGCAACTTCCCACATATTTCTATCATACTGTCAGATTCACTACAAATCTATCTTTTCGATATATATATATATAACTGAAATCTATATGTCACATATATCTATCTGTCCATAGAAATTTAAGTCTCTCTCCCTGTGTCTGTCTGTCACTCCCTCTCCCTCTCTGTCTCTCTGTCTCTGTCTCTCTGTCTCTCTCACATACTCTTGAATTCAGGCAGTCGTAAATGTTTTCATGTTGGTTTGGTTTCTTTGTTTAATGGCATATCAACCTTTGTAGGTTATTTATTGCCAAAGCTATCCTTATAGAAGAACAGTAGTGGCACTATTTAACCTATAGCTTGGAAAACAAGAGGGTTCATACCCTTACCAAGGTATTTGTCCGAAAGAGAACGTAAACGCTTACTACGATTTCGCAGTCTACCGATTTAACCATTACATCAAGAGGACTCCCTCGTCTTCATGTTGCAGAGTTTAGTAACAATTAATAAATAATAACATCCGTTTTGATTATATATGTATACATAAAGTTTGATGATCGCATAGGTGAGAAACTGACAATCAACACTGCTTGTTGACTCTGTACTTACTTAGATCTGCTTATGCTATCACAAAGATACTGATCTATATTTTAAGATAATGTAAACTATATATACTGAAGAGTTCTGATAGAACGAAACAGTCTGTCTGTGGATGACTATATATATATATATATATATATATAACGAAGCTAGGACTAAAACATGCTTAGTTATGCTCTCAAAGAAATCATTTTCGTTATTCTCCAAGTTGTGATTTGTCTTATTTTATCGTTTCATATATATATATATATATTAAACTTACTAGTTGTGACCGATTTAAATCTTTATCTAGCGAGAAATTATATATAGAGAGATATATAAAGTTAGGATCGCGTTGAAATACACTGTTTCTCGCCAATGCGTTCATATATCTTTATCAATCTATATATATATCATTTAAATGATTATATATTCTTTTATATTCCTAATATATATGTGAGTGTGTGTGCATACGTGTGAGTGTGTGTATTTATAAATATATTATCATCATCATCATCTTGTCGCGCCGCCAGCATATATATATATATATATATATATACACATATGAGTAATATCATATATATATATATGAGTTAATATCGTATATATATATATGAGTTAATATCGTATACATATATATGAGTTAATATCATATATATATATATATATGAGTTTCTCGTCTGTGTTTCCATATTTTTATCTGTACATAGATACATATATACATGCATTACACACACACACACGCACACACATACATGTATATATATATATATATATATATATATATATATATATATATATATATATATATATATGAGTTCTCATTCGAATGATCATATCTTATTTTATATTAATAATATATACATATATATATATATATATATATATATATATATATATATATATATATATATATATATATATATATATATATATATATATAATGATTATAAAAAGTAGGATCGTATTGAAACACAGTCAACAGTTTCTTACCTATGTGTTCATATATGTATATGTATACATACATGCATACATAACACAAACACACATACATATGTATGTGTGCATATGTGTATATGTGAGTATATATATATATATATATATATATATATATATATATATATATATAATTTCACATTTAAATGATTATATATTCATTTATATTCATAACACACGCACACACACACATATATATATGTTTATACACACACACATATATATATATATGTTTACACACACACACACACACACACACACACACACACACACACACATATATATATATATATGTATATATATATATATATATATATATATGTTTATACAGTTTCAGTTGCTGTTTCTATAAGTAAATATTTCCTTATCCACTCCTAACTATAGCTCTACCTGCCTTTGTAGAGAGACATAAAGGTTATGAGTTTTCCCCGATAAACATAATCGTGTAACAAATCAATTCTTGGTCTGGAAAATCATCTCTCTCCCTTGAAGCATTCAATTTCCAGAAGATTCAGTTACATAATCCAACCAGATTAACGTAAGCGCGCGCGCACGCACACACACACACACACACACACACACACACACACACACATGTCTATCTAAATATATATCCATCTATCTATCTATAAAGAGTGATAGTGTATGTGTATGTGTACGCAGGGGGAAGGGAGAAGAGAGAGAGACAGAGAGAGAGAGAGAGGGGGGTGGCCTTGTGCGAGACGATGCTTAGCTTAAGTACTTTGTCACAAAGAAAGAATGGTTTCTTCCAAATATTCTTTTGTTGGTTTTTTCTTTGATTTCATCAGTTATTTCTTTCCTTTCGTACTCGTTCATTTTTATCTTTCCAGTTTTTATTTCATTCCCTCTTTAAAGAAAGAAAAAAAGTTCGTTCTTTTTTATTTGCTCTTTGTTTGTTTGTTTGTTTGTTTTGTTTGTTTGTTTCTTTCTTTCAAATTTAGACTCATTTTCCTTCCTTCCTTCCTTCCTTCCTTCCTTCCTTCTTTCTTTCTTTCTTTTATTTTTCCCTTTTTCATTCCGATTTTTTTTAGCTTTATGTTTTTCATTTATCGTTCATTATTTTCCCCCTATTCTCATTACACTTTCTTTCTTTCTTTCTTTCTTTCTTTCACTCCTTTTTCTTCCTTTTAACTTTCCTTTTTTTCATTCTGACATTTTTCTTTTGTGCCTTATTTCTTTCATTTCTTTATTCATACATTGTCTTCCTCCCTCCTTCTCTCCCCCTACCCCCTCTCTCTTTCTCTCGATCAATCTATCATCTATTTTATACCTTCTTTCTTTCTTTCTTTCTTTCTTTCTTTCTTTCTAATTCATTATCTCTTTTCCTTACTTTCGTATCAGTCGCTTTTTTCCCTTCAATACTTTCTTCGCTTGCACTTCCAACGAAGAATTTCCACTCTACTGGCTTTGCTTCCATCTTACTTAATCTTTGACTGTGCATGCGCACAATTCTTCCTCAATGCGCTGTTCACTTCCTTCAGCTTCCTTTTCGCTTCGAACCCTGAGTTTTTTTTTTTTTCCTGCATGGGTAACCATCTGACCCTGGACTCACAAATCTCATCATCTGATTAGAAATATGGGCCAATACATATGCTGTGACAGGCACGCACACATACTCACAAAGAGAAGAGCTTTCTTGAAATCGTACAAGTCATAATACAATCTCTAAAATGACAAGAGCCACAGTTGGCAAACATACGCTAACAGAAAATAAAATCACAACACCCCTAATAGGAGTCTTAATCTACCAAAGATTAAACGCACAGATTTTATCCCTGCTTTTTTTTCTATTGTTGCGACTTTTAACATAGGATATGAGTTATACTTACAAACACTTACACAGACATACATGTGTGTATTTCATTTTGAAACGAATACAAATATAGTTCGTTTAAAAACAGCAATGCGACCAGTAGCGAATAAAATAGTACTCAATATAAAACAAATATCGTTGAGACAATATGCCAATAACATTATTGCAAAAAGAATAAAAATATAATATCAATCAACTCACAAGTTTCACAATTTCTTTGTCATCAGTCTGATGTTAGTAATCAAAAGCTCTTATGGTTTTAGCGAGGAAAATTGTAGTCACATGCGTGTGTATGTTTGTTTACTTCCTCGCTAAGTTTTAAAGGTAAATAAAGGAGAGAGAGAGAAGTACGAAGAAGATGCCGTAAGGTTTTATATGAAGATTTTAATGGCAGCATGGAGTAAAGGGTTTATGTTTATGCTGCAAGTCTCGTAGGAAGGAAAGAAGTAAGGAAACGAAATGAAGTTATTATAGAGTTGAGGAAGTATTTTAGCAGCTAAATGCCTGAGCGAAAAGTGCATTGTTAGGTTAATCGTATAGTTGAATGTGTGAGGGAGATATGTTCACCATAGTGTAGCAAAAGTCGTGTTTGCTGTTTGAGGACAGAAATGATGTAGTCACCTATGAATTTGTGGTTCTGGTTGTTTCGGGGAGAAGCTTGAATATCTCCAGAAAATGTTGCCCAGAGATGAAGTAGCTAGGTGTAGGAGTGAATTTTGCATCGCAGTCGACATAGCTAATTTTGGGGGTGACGTTAAGTTGTTCCTGTGTGTGACGTATTGAATTCATCTAATTCATATTCAACTGGGAACCCTTCGTCTAAGAGAATAGACGTAAGGGGTCCATAGATTAGATGGCTTTCCTCATAGTGGTGTGATGCTGCGGCTGCTATTGAAGAGCAGACAGTAAGACGTCTGTCTAGAACAACGTTCCGGGCCGAATAGTCATCCTGATTGGGTGAAATTAACGGTCGAATTAAGCTACGCGCCAAACAAAAATACGAAATTCTTTCAGATACACGATCAAGAAATTGTGAAATTTCAAGTCGTAATTTGTGTGATTTTATTCGATTTTCTATTTACAAGAACAGCAACAACAACAACTATAAAAATGATAATGATAATGATATATATATCATGCTGGTACAGATTTCCCTGACTCTTTCTCGTCATTCGTCTCTCTCATCCATCGCTTCCGGCAGGTCTTCTAGACTACATGACGTGTCTGTACTGAGCAGTGGTAGATATGTTCAAGCTGGTTGTCCAACAGCTGCTCGTTCGTGTGAAGGGATCCCTTGGAGAACGTCACTTATGAGTTCTTTACTTCTCCCGCAGGGTCCCGCATGTCTTGTTCGTCTTATACGTAATTCTAATGCAACCAATTCCTCAACAGCAGGAAAGGTCAATTTTTAGTGAGTTACAGCTGATTTGAATTTACAAGATGCGGAAGCAAAATTAGGAATAATCTCGTATAATAACAAACAACTCTATTATAAAACAAGATTATTTTGATTTTAAAAGATAAACAACAAAATAACAAGATAGACACAAAACAGTAAATTTACTCAATATAGCCAACATTTTTTTAATTATTGTATCAACACGTCTTCGAAATGATTTACCTGCCTTCAAAATAAATTCTTCAAACATTTAATTCCATTCTTCCTCAATAGCAGCTTTAAGCGAACCAATATTTGGATGGGAAGCTGCATTTGTTATATTTTCTAAAACACCCTGTATAGCGTAATAAGGGAAGTTATGGTCTGGGCTTAAATCTTATTTAATTGCTGTCTTTAGTTTTCTCGTGGACTTTCAATTCATTAGAGGGCTTTCTTATTAACCTTGTGGGGTTCTTCTTAATCGTTGTAGCGAGACCAGTGAAAAAGCCTTCTTTTCGCTTTTTGTTCTTAAAAAGTTGTTTTTCTGTAATTTTTTTTTTTTTTTGCTTTGAATACGATAGACAAAGAAACTTTCGCTTGGCTTCGGCGTTAAGCAAATCATAGATTCTATGTCTTTTATTTTCTTGCTTACTCATGTTGGGCAGAATTTTAATTTAAAATAGTGCTTGGATGTTAGAGCTCATCATAAAAATTTACATTTATAGCAGTTTTTCAAAAATTGGACTTTTCAGATTAAAAAGAAATTTAAAGATAATTCCATATTTTGCTTCTGCACCCTGAAGAATTTTTGAATTACCATACCAAAGTTAAGAGACCAGGTCTGCTCCATTTTTTATTCATAACCGGTGGGAGAAGACATAGATTCATACCTTTTTCAAGAGTATTCGGGAGAAGTGAAGCACAAAGAGCCTCGTCTAGGGTTTGAACTCGGGTCACCGATTCTATTTTATATGACGATAACCGGTATGTTAGGTTTCCTATTGAAAGTAAACAGTGTTTTGTCCGAAACCTCTGTTGAATAGACTTAACTTATCAAAAGAATATTTTTCTCTCTACTTTTGATCAACCAGAAATAGAAAAACAACTTTTAATAAGGTTAGCAAGAAAAAGAAATGTATCATAAAAAAATCTCTTAACATTAAAGTGAGCGCTTCTTGTTGAGCAATATTAAACATGCTAGACTAGCAGACCAATATTAGTGAATTCGATTCTCACTGACAGTCTTATACTAGTGACCTTGTTTCTAACTAAGCTCTGTAAATCCCGGTCAAAATTCAAAATCAGTACAGGAGAATGAGACTGATATATTTTATTTTATTTTTTTTTCCAGGTTGGCAACCCTGACTGAAAATCAATTGATCCACGTTAATTCATCTCTAATTATTCTCAACATCAAAAATCTGCTAAGAGTGCTTACATTTTAAAAACTTTTCATGAATTTTGTAAGGAATTTCCTCACAGCGGTCCGTGTTCACACTTCTCAGGCTACATTTGCTCAGATTTGTGATGTGGTCATCTATTGCCGCCCTTACAATTTGTAGATCATCACGAGCGTCAGTAGGTGGTGTCCTTGTAGTGTAATGGTTAAAGCGATGGACTGCGGAATCGTAGTACGCGAGTTCGTACTCCAGTCGTGCTATTACGTTCACGTTCGGGCAAATACCCTTGGGAAAGGTATGAACCCCCTTATCCTTCCAGCTATGGGTTAAATAGTAGCAATACTGTTCTTCTAGGAGAATGGCTTTGTCATTAAATAACCTACAAAGAGTTGATATGCTATTAAACAAAGAAACGGAAACCAAATCGAAACCGAACGAGCGTCAGTGCAACTTGGCCATCCAGAATCTGGAGTTCACTTAGGCAGAAACGTTCCTTTGACCATTATTGTCAATTTAAAAGCACCAGTGACCCAGTAATTACTCAACGTGACCATTCAACCTGTATTCTTCAAAATAGACCCTCCAGCTGCTGAATTGCTCAAAATCCGAGTTCTTGTTAATTGAACAAAAACATTAGTTCGAGTCGGCAGCGTGATACTTGCTTGCATTTTTACCCTTTGCTGAACTTTATTGCAGCATGCGTCTCTGTCAAACGCTCAACCATGGACCATTTACAGAGTGCTAACACACATAATGGCCGAAGACTATAAACATGACCTTACTATCACGAATGCAATAACCAGGTCAAAAATTAATACTGACCTTCAGTTTATCACAATTCTTTATTTTCATAGCAGCATACTCAGACATACTTATATATATACATATGTAAAGTTTGAACAAAGTCAACGGCACTTGATGTTAATCAATTTTTCGCCTATACAATCGTCACACCTAGAACTCTTTATCATATGTTCAAACTTAGATCTATATATGATCTATTATCCATTACCGATATTGAGGACTCTTTCTTTATGAATATAACAAGCCGTATATATATATATATATATAGATGTGTGTGTGTGTGTGTGTGTGTGTGTGTGTGTGTGTGGCATTGAGGTAAATCTACATAGCCTATATTTATGAGCTCGTCCTCACTGCTGATCCTACTCTTGTGATTTTCTTACCGCTAGTAATGAAAAACTTTCTACTCCAAAGAGGTAATCTGCACTTTAGTCTTACGTACTGCTGGAAGATTGCGAGCGTGATTTTCACTAAGCGTCCTGTGAGATTAAGCTAAGCTTAATATTACAAAATCTGATTGCCTTAGAGCACAATAATCTCCGTAACATGCTGAGTTCAAATTGAACAGAATAAATATTGATATACAAGTTTGTTGACTCCTCCAATAAGTATAAAGAGAAGAAATCCTAACCAAAATTGACTATCAAATAATAAGAGTGGTGTATTTCACTTTTCAGGTTGGCAACCCTGATCAATTCATTAACGTTAAAGTTCAATCAGATCGGATAGGAGTGCTTACTTTTTCTTTTGGGTAGTGTCCAGTCGATTCGAACAGGTATTATCTTCCCCAGTCTACCAGCTATTATTAAATGTTTTGTGCCATTTAAAATAGTTACTAGGATAGAACCTGATCGCCATTAGCCTCATCAAAATGTTTTTGTTGCATTATCCCCAGGTTTGTCACAAAATTTACCACCCAGTTCCATTTTTTGTGACACACTAAACCAAAAAAAATTCTTATAATCTTATAGTAACAATATATGGACATGGCAACACGAGTTCAAATCCTGGACTTGGCTGATTGCATTTCACATAGCACTTATACCTTTTAGAAAGGGGTTGATAAATACATACGTATAGCTATATTTATGTTCGATATTTACACGATTATGGCTTTTTAATCTTAAAGTAAATCAAGAATTTCAATTTGTAGCTATGTCAGTATTACTGTATGGATGCACAACTGGAACTCTTAACAAACGCTTCAAGAAAAATCTGGATGGGTACCTCACAAGAATTCTAAGAGCTGTTTTAAACAAATGGAAACAACGCCCTACAACATAGCAGTTGTACGGCCAATTATATCTCATCTCACAAAACATACCAAAGAAGACACGCTGCGCACTGCAATAGAAGAAAGAACGAACTCATCAACGATGTTCTCGTATAGATACACCAGGCTGTCCTGCAAAAATTTATCTTAAACAGTTCTGCGCAGACAATGGATGCTGTTTAGAGAAGCTACCAAGAGCAACAGGTACGATGGTGAGAAAGAATCAAGGGAATCCTAGCTGTCAACACTCCTAGATGATGATGTTGAACCTGTAATAATATTTATACACATATATGAGGATGTACACTCATTCAGGTATATATATATATATATATATATATATATATATATATAGGTGCAAGTGCGCATGCGTTATCGTGTGCATGAGCCTGGGTGCGAAAGAGTGTATTTCATCAGATTAAACAAGAGATGCCAAGTTTGTTTTTTTTTACTTATCTTTCAATATGGCCAGGGAGTTCCAAAGAGTCTTCCTCTGTATTTTGACTTGTAGAAGTCTGAATCGATAGTGACGCCATTGATCATTAACTCAAACAGCAGCTTTTAAGGCCAGGCAAACAATCACTGCTTTACGATCTTGCTTTACGAACTTGCCTTATCCGCCACGCAATCCTTACGCTCTTGGATATTCATATTTTCAAAGTTGGGAGCATTCTGAGAACAGAGTTTCTTTAGTGATGTTTAGGTAAAAAGGTAACTCACACATGCTTATTGCCCTGTCGGATGGGGTTGTAAAATACACCGACTGCATCTCTGCACAGGGTTAAGACCCTCTCCCCACCAACGAGTCTCCCGGATATTACACTAAATAATCTGATGGTGAGCTTTCAATAATGTTGGAGCTTTGGGGAATGCAGAGTATCATTTCATTGTCATCACTCCCAGGTCCACTTTGACCCAAAGTGGTAACACCTGATAGGGTCATATCTATGGGTCAAATAGAAATAATTGTGTACTTGTGCTAAACTGAATTGTTTGAAATAGAACTGTTTATACATATAAAAATGGATTTAGCATGAAATACTCTACAATGGTTGATATGCCCCAAAACCCAACCCAACTAAACCAAACAAAATCTCATGTGCTTAAGAGTGGGGATACAAAGCGTGTGAATATGTCTTTATTCAAAAGTAGAAAACAATGATTGAAAATGAGAGAAACTATGCCAAGAACTAGATTTGTAATCCTGAGGCCTTCGTATTCATTGTAGTATGTTTTAAATTCTTTTGCTGCAACCCCATGAAAAAAATACGACCTTATCGTTTCTTTCGTAATTTTGAACCCTTGACGAGACTGATTGCATTTCACATAGCCCTAATACCCTTGGGAAAGGTATGAATCCAATTATTCTCCCTCCAGCTATGGGTAAATAGTAGGGCAGACTAGGTTCTTCAGCCTTGGCGATGCAACTAGTCTAGGAGAAGGAAAACTCTGAATTCAAACCTGTTAAACTCCGCTTAAAAACTGACCTTGTGTCATATCCTGCCCGAGCGGAAGGGTTGGTAAATATGGTCACAAACATTTCCAACTTAAACCCTTATTTGGTGCACACATTTAACAAATTAACATAGATTTCTATAAATTAATAACCCTGAAATAAAAAAAGCAAGTCTTATATCTTTAAACATAAGATATCGAAAAAATTATGGAATCACTCTATTTTAGACATTATGAAGAGGTGATTCAATTGTACTTAGTCTCTTAACACTTTTAAATATTATTTAACCGTTTCCTCTTCCCCAGTAGATTTTGAACTGGACACAGGAGAAAATTATCTTTTAAAAAAAGAAGCTTTTTTGGTTACTTTTTTGTTTAATGGCATATCAATCTTCGTGAGTTATTTAATGCCAAAGCCATTCTTGTAGATTAACAGTTGTGGTACTTTTTAACTCCTAGCTGGGGAGATAAGGGTGTTCATACTGTTCCCTGATGTATTAATTCAAAAGTGAACCGAATAGTGACTCTTAAATTCGAACTTACTCAGTGTATGGCCGCTGTTTGCTCAAATGACTTATAAGCATTTAAGTTCCATATGTTTACTTTCTTTCTTTGTTCATATCTATCTATCTATCTATCTATCTATTCGAACAAATAAGCAATAAAATGGAAACTTTTTTTGCTTGGTTGTGTTTTATGGGATATCAAAACATATAGGTTATCGAATGCCAAATCCAATTTATTACATGTATATTAAAACACATATGATTCGTAAACGAATAGCTTGTTGGAAAGAATTTTTTCAACGAGCCAGAGCTCATTTGTTTGCACACAGTTAAATGGTTGATTGATTGGGTAAACCATGTAGGCTATTTAATACCAAATCCTGTTATATATATATATATATATATATATATATATATATATATATATATATATATATAATTTGTAACCGAATAGCTTTAAGGCAATATCTTAAATGAGCCAGAGCTCACTTGTGTGCTCATAGTTTATTGGTATGTAACTATGACAATTGAAGTTAACACTAGTTATTTTTTGTACACAGTTAAATGGTTAACGCACATCTATTTGACCTATAGATGGGGGTCCCAACAGGCCCAATCCCTCCGAGTCTGAGTGGACCTGGGTGGAAAAGCAAAGAAAGTATGTTTCACATTCCTCAAAGCCTCACCATCAGATGCAGTTTAGTGTCATATCTAGGATACTTGTTGGAAATGAGGTCATCCTCTTCTGTAGAGATGCAGTCGGCGGATTCTACAGCTGCAGCCGACTGGACCGAAGAAGCAAATTATGTATTAGTTCAAATACTTATGAGATCATACGCTTTCATCCCCTCGTTTCGCCATTAACAAGACATTTATAGTTGGTTAGTTTATTCATTTATTTATATAAACGGTTTTTCAAAAAAAAAAAAAAAAAAAAAGAAAAAAAAGGAAGCAGTTAATGTAATGGAATACACAAATTAAATTAAAGATGACCTAAGATCATAAAAAAATCAGGGAAACATTTTTGATGGCTTGAATAATTAGACTATGAATTTATTTGGATAAAGTGTTTTGTCAAAAAGGCTGGAAACTTGTGCGTCAAAAGTTACCTAAATTTTTTTTTTCATGAATGTTTGTTAGGTATTTCCTCACATTTCCGGAGATATTACCTGTACTTGTATATTTCTTTGTTAATGGTAACTGTAGTGGAACTATGGTCTTCCTGTTGAAATCTGGTGCTGTGTAATTCAATCAGTGGACCGTATCGCCTCAGGTCACAGGAGTAAAAAAGAAAACGGTTTCTATAAATTGTGAAAGATATCTCTCACGGTCTATATCATAATGATTATTTTTATTACTCGCGTGTTTTTCACACCAGCGTTAGCTGATGGTCTTTCATTGGAGGCTGAGTGACAGCAAGGCCTCCAGGACTTTTCTCACTATTCTGGCCGACCTCAATATTGCTGTATTCTTGATGTTCTCTGCGAGTCCACCTGTACCATAGCCAGATACGGATATGCGAAATGGACATATAATGTTCATATATATATATACATAGAACATAGGAATCCCGAAACACAAAAAACACTTGACGACTTCTTAGTTCAGGTACGAAACTATTTTTTTTATTACCTTTGAGTTTAAAGGTTTTTCGACATAAGAAGAGAAATACACATTCTTTCTATTCTGGCTTTTTCATCTCCCCCCCCCCAACACGTGCGCACCCGTCGCAAGGCCTCCGCGAGCAAGCGAAAGTCAACCGTCTTCTTCCGAGGCAGGACTCAACTCAACTAACTGACTTTTTCAAAATCCCCAAAATCCTCCGCGCGCTTCCAGTGCATGACGTCACCCGCACTCTGTAGCCCCGTTTCCCATCTGGGCTATTGTGACATCTCTGAGTGACACGTCCGCTCCTCCCGCGCGCGTGAACACTTGCGTAAATGTTGCACCTAAGTAACCCATGCACTGAGCCGAAAGGTTCTCAGCCTAACTAAACCCAAAGGCATAAAACGAAATCCCTCGGCCATTATATTACACACCGATTTCCAACTTCTCCGGAGGGTCATTCAAAGTGCACTAATTGCAATAGGTATCACTGTCAACTTCATGTTTCATACTATCTTTTTTTGTTGGTAAGATCTAAGTATTTATCTTTTTTTTCTTTTTTTTTTTTTTGGATTTTTACTCTGCTAGGAGTGCAAAGTACACAATTTTACATGTTCTGTTTTTTTTTGTTAACTGTCACTAAGTCTTTATTATAATTGGTCGGTATGGCGTTGTTTTGTGCTGCTATTAGAATATATTCAGTTTCTCTCTTAAGGTTTTTATTCTTTAACCATGTTCAAATCTTCCTCTGTGAGATTTCACATGCTTGTCGCTTGAAATATCCATACAGTTGTTTTTCATTCCATTTCTATTTATTGTTATTATTGTTATATTGATCATCATGTTGTCTGCTATTTTTGGTCGCTGTACTAAGTCTTTCTTGACTTTTTTACGTAGTCTTTGAGTCGTCGTATCGAAGCGTCGACGCTCTCTTCAATGCCGAGGAGTCCTCTTCCTCCTACTTAACCTGACACATATAGTCTTTCGATGTCATCTCTCGGATTTAAGACCTTATGCATGGTCATTAGCTTCCTTGTCCTCTGGTCCATTTGTCTGACTTCTTCCCTAATCTATTTCAAGGGCGACAGATCCGGTGTTTATCTCTTTCATGTGATTCCTGCAGCAGAGCTTGATTTCAAGAAGTTTTCTCGTTCGTCTGAGATACTCTTTTTTTATTTTCTTTATTTTATCTCTATTTGTTTGATTGTATCTGCTCCCCAAGTACTTGTAAGTTTCCTTTTCTGCAAGCGTTCTGATTCTTTGTTTATTTATCAGTTCTATTCCTTCCATTATCTGTCTTTTCCCACTTTTGATAAAAAGCATTTTTCTATGCCAATTCTTTTCCTATATCCTGACTGTATATGCTTTGAGAGTTTTTCAAAACAGCTTAAGCTGATAGCTCTTACTGCAGTCTGAGTGACAGCAAGTCTCGTTAGGTATCCAGGACTCTTCTCAACATACTGAGAATACTGAGAAGAGTCCTAGAGACCTAACAACAATGCTGCAATTCTCTATTTTGAAGTCTTCCAGTCCCTGAACCAATCCTTTTGTGACTGTATCAAGCGCAGCAATTACAAATGGTATCACCTTCTCTTTCATATTCCATAGTCTTTTTCAATTCTTTAGCAAGGTCTAGGTACTTATCTCTCTTTTCGTTTTTTTTTTTTTTTTCAGTTTTACCCAGTGGTCAACGGAAACGGCAAAGTTCATTATTCGGTGGCTTTTTTTTTTTTTGTTGACTAACACTAGGTCTGGTTGTTTGGCCAGAATAAGGTTGTCCGTTTGTATCTCAAAATCCCAAAGAATTTTGTGCGTCTCTGTTTCTTGGACGGATTTTGTGTTGTTCATCTACTATTTATTCGTATGGTTGAATTTAAACTTCTTGCACAATTCCCAGTGGATCACTTTTCCCACACAGTCGTGTCTAGTCTTATACTCTTTTTGAGCTAATTTACTGCATTCGCTTATTATGTGATTGGTTGTTTTGTCTCACCACATAATCTATATCTGCTATTTTGTTACATCTAGGCTATTCTTGTTTTAACATAGCTAGTCCTTATGGCGATATCCAAGTTTTCTCGAGTCAGATTTCGCTTGTTTGTTGCTTGAAATGTCATTATTATTATTATTATTATTCACTCATTAGAGCTTTTCTCATCAGCGTTAGCCGATGCTTTTTCACTCGAGTCTGAGTGACAGCAAGTCTCTTCAAGTCTCCAGGACTCTTCTTCTTCTTCTTCTTCTTCTTCTTCTTATTATTATTATTATTATTATTATTATTATTGTTATTATTATTATTATTATTATTATTCAATGTAAGTTTTTCGTACCAATTTAAACTGGTGGTTTTTTAATAGAGTGAAAAGTCTACTCTGTTCTCTAGGGCTATACTTTGTATTCAGTCTCTTTTCCATTCTTCTTCTTCTTCTTCTTCTTCTTCTTCTTCTTCTTCTTCTTCTTCTTCTTCTTCTATATCCTAAAATATCGAGCAATATAAAATCATAAAAATCACACGATTTAATTGCTATGTTAGAAAGGAAAATAATATTTTATTCTGCCTCTAGTTTCATTTCTTGATTTGTTTGTGTTATTTCTTCATCGCTATTTTCTATTTCTTTTCTTCTTTTCGATTTTACGGGTGATTCTTTTTAAATATTTGGTTATCTCCCCTTTCTTTCTTTCTTTCTTTCTTTCTTTCTTTCTTTCTTTCTTTGTTGGTTTCTTTCTTTGTTTCTTTGTTTCTTTCTTTTATTTTTATTTCCTTTTTAATAATTCTTTCTTTCTTTCTTATTATTTATTATCCATTATTCTTTCTTTCTT
>OY757934.1:54751803-54754303 GCA_963585895.1 Sepioteuthis lessoniana | reverse complement strand
CTTCCCAGACATGTAATCTTTTTTTAAGTTTCTTGTTTCTGGAATAAATCATTATCATATTAATGTGTTGTATCTATTTTGAGGCAATTTTAAATTATTTCGCCTCCAAATAAGTAGTGATGCAGAATATTTTCCTCTCTTCTCCAATTTATTGCGATTAATCATATTTACCCAACCCCTCCACTCGGGCAGGATATGACACAAGGTCAATTTTTAAGCGGAGTTTAACAGGTTTGAATTCAGAGTTTTCCTTCTCCTAGACCAGTTGCCTCAACCAGGCAGAAGAACCTAGTCTGCCCCACTATTTACCCATAGCTGGAGGGAGAATATTTGGATTCATTCCTTTCCCTAGGGTATTAGTGCTATGTGAAATGCATTCAGTCAGGTCCAGGATTTGAACTCGTGTCGCCGTGTCTATATCTTGCGACAATAACCATTACACCACGGGCATTAAGGATTAATAGTTGTTATAGAATCCTATTTTCAAATCTGAAACCAAAAAAAGAATACAACATTATTAGTTGTAGAGTTATTAGCGGTCACATAGGTCCCATGTATATTGAAACATCCTTTATAACCATGTATATTGAGAAACCCTATATAACCATGTATATTGAGACACACTGGGACACTGCTGGAGAAGCAAGGACGAGCTCATAAGCGATGTACTCCTGTGGACCCCCACATATGGATGTGCAAAAGCAGGACGACCAGCACGAACTTACATACAGCAACTATGTGAGGACACAGGATGTAACCCTGAAGACCTGCCGGAGGCGATGAATGATAGGGAGAAGTGGCGAGAGAGGGTCAGGGATATCCGTGCTGGCGGCGCGACATGATGATAATGAAATATATGGGGGAAAGGGGCTCTTGTCTAATGACAAAGCCAGGGTGAAGGCAGCCATTCTAGGAAAAGACAGCATCAGACCCCTGCTGATTTTTAGGTACCTTTTGACGATAAAAAGTAAGAGAAAAGACAGCATCAGACCCCTGCTGATTTTTAGGTACCTTTTGACGATAAAAAGTAAGAGAAAAGACAGCATCAGACCCCTGCTGATTTTTAGGTACCTTTTGACGATAAAAAGTAAGAGAAAAGACAGCATCAGACCCCTGCTGATTTTTAGGTACCTTTTGACGATAAAAAGTAAGAGAAGATACTTTGAAATAAAACCAGAATTTTGCATAGACACCAGTTATTTTGCTATGCTTGTCATTGGGCTGTTACTACGTCGTCCTGGAGAGTAGCATAAATTTCGTACCCGAGTATAGCACTATTTTCTTATGACAAACAGAAGTCTTTACTACCTTAATATTTTACGAATCTTGTATATTTTTATAAGAAGTTGAGTTAGTTATAAATCAGTATGTTTGAATTTTAATTTTAGTCGTATAGACAGCTTTCCTCTGTTAAAGAACTTTTTTTAAATCAAGAAAGTGCTCAAATACTGGCCAGTAAAACAGGATAAAAGCTACAAGGAAATGTCGTGGGACCGGTATGTGTATGCGTCGATCCCGCGAATGGGTATTAGTGGTTGATTGAAAGAGGACTGGGCAAATGACAGAGGCAAGTGGATAAGTCGAAATTCAGGATTTTATTGAGCGAATCTTACACAAAAAGTGTATGGGTATAGAAATGATGTTTGTTGTATCACGTCTGTGTAATCTCTGGTGGGTGTTGAAAGTCTGTGTTGTAGAAAGTCCTACACTCAGCTGTCTATTAGTTTAGTGGCGACATCGCGTCTAGAAGTTGAGGATGGTCTCTGTGCTTGGTGCAGATATTAGGTGTTACAGTATGGTCTGGTCGTAGATGTTACTGGAGACGGTCAAAGATGTGGACGCATTGGTTGCAAAGGCAGGATGATCGATGTCCCATACTTTGGTTAACCAGGGTGGGGTGTCGAAGAGGCTTTGAAGTGTTGGTGCTAGTCTGAGCAGAAGAGTCGCTCGTGGACTAGCTGTTGCAGATGCTTGTCGTAGATTGTGTGATCGATGTCCCAGTTTGTTCAGTCCTTGGTTAACCGGGTGTGGGTTGATGTGGCCTTGAGTGTTGTTGCTTGTCCGAGCTGTGAGTCACTCGTGGACTAGAAGCTGCTGATGCTTGTTGCAGAAGCTGTGACCAAAAGTGTTCTCGAGAGACTTTCTGAAGTTAGCTTTTAGAAGAGCTGTTGAATGGTAGACTCTCTGAGGTTACCTTTGAGAAGAGTAGTTTGAATTAGAAAAGCAGATGTGATTTGTCTGGTTGGCTGTGCTGGTTCCCTGACTGTGATTGGTTAGATTCCACGTCTTCTACTTCAGCTGGAGGTAAGGACGCAGACCCCACATTCGGCAGCTTGGTTTTGCTGTGAGGATTCAGACTCCATGCTGCTGGGAGAGGAAAAATATCCAACCTCTCCTTCGGGCCAAGACCAGCAACCAAGTTAATATTTGTCTCCATCTCCAACCAGAATGGACTTGACACAAGGTCAATGAAGGCCGGTTTATAGTGGAGGTTAAGGGG
>OY757934.1:54453171-54745671 GCA_963585895.1 Sepioteuthis lessoniana | reverse complement strand
TCTAAAAATGGCCAGAGAAAATCTGAGAAGAAATTCCATTGACACAAAAAGCGAGACACTTTAAAAACTAAACATTGTACAAGTGGGCAGCTTAATGCAGTTGTAAATATGCAGAAAGTTGCATTGTGCCGATAGCATTTTATATATATATATATATAAACTTGGAAAAATCTACTACACTAAGAAAACTGTTCGACAAAAGCAATTATAAAATTAGTTATTGCTGTCCGAACAATATAAAAAATATCAGACATAGTTCTAGATTATTAAATGAAAATGATTATCGCCAAAACAATAACTACCAGGATTGAAGTAGATACCTTTTGATAGATTATTGTCTAATCGACTATGTATTGTATAACACAGAACAAAATAAGAATTATAATGAAAAGTTATACATCACTACCACTGAACTGAGTTGGAAAAAATGATGGTATAACGATAAACTCAGCTTGAACAACAGAAAATATGCACAACTTTGCCTAAACAAGTATTACACAATTAAAAAATGAAACAGGCAAATCAGTCATGATAAAATGGAATATTGTGACAAATGCCCAAGCTTACGAAAAAGGTAGCAATAGCTGCTGATTGTGTCTGGAGCGGAAATTATGGATCTTATAACACGCTGAAAGCAAATTGCTAAAAAAAATGCGAATCAATGTCAAAGTGTTAATGTGTAAATAAATTTATCCTGTATTGTTTACCATCTGACTAATTCCATATTCTCCTCGATTTAGACTGCTATCTAAATGCTATGATTACGTCTTGCATCAGTATGGTTTTCCTCTGCTTTTTATTTAATTACTTGAAACGCAGAATACTTCCACATTGTAGCAGGAGTACTACAAGGGTACACGCTGGCCCCATACTTCTTTATTATCTGTCTAGACTACGTGCTTAGAACATCGATCGATTTAATAAGAGAGAACAGCTTCGAGTTGACAAAGAAAAGAAGCAGAAGGTACCCCTCAAAAACAATTACCGACGCCGACTATGCCAATGACATAGCGTTACTAGCAAAAACACCCAACCAAGCTGAAACACTACTGCATAGTTTGGAACATCCCACCGCAGGAATTCGCCTCCATGTCTATGCACACAAAACTGAATATATGTGCTTTAATTAAGCAGGCGACATTTCCACACTAGACGGAACCTCTCTGAAACTATTTGAAAAATTCACCTACCTAGGAAGCAGTGTCTCATCAACCGAAAAAGACATCGACACCCGGCTAACGAAGACATGGACAGCTATCGATAAGCTATCGGTCATATGAAAATCAAACCTGACCGATAAAATGAAATGCAGTTTCTTCCAAGCAGCGGTCGCGTCGATACTGCTGTATGGATGCACCACTTGGACGCTAACTAAACGGCTGGAGAAGAACCTAGACGACAACTACACAAGAATGCTGCGAGCAATATTAAACAAGTCCTGGCGGCAACAGCCCACAAAGCACCAACTATACGGCCACCTGCCTCCCATCATGAAAACTATCCAAGTTAGACGAACCAGACCCCCACATATGGACGAGCTAAAGCCGGACGACCAGCCAGAACATACATACAGCAGCTATGTGAGGATATATGTAGCCCAGAAAACCTTCCAGAGGCAATGAACGATAGGGAGAAGTGGCGAGAGAGGGTCAGGTTTATCCGTGCTAGCGGCACGACATGATGATAATGATGACTTGAAACGAGGAATATATTATTAGTTTAAAACATTCCTGTGAGCCAAGTAAGTATGTAATTTACCAATTCTTTCTCCACATGTGACCCAAAGTCGATTTTAAGTGGAGTACAACTGATTTAAATTTGAGGCTTCTTCTTCTCCTAGAAAAACAAAGTAATCCTGAGTGTGGTTTATTGAAACCGAAACGTTATAACTTCGACTTTCTTTCATATTAAATTCTTCACTTTGGATTATTTTGTTTTTCAATTTTTCTCCAAATTGTCAGATTGTTTTACATTATTTACTTCCATATATATATATATATATATATATATATATGTATATATCAATATCATCATTAATTCGTGCTGGTAGCATGGAATCCCTTGGTTTTTTGCTCTCTCCCCATCCCTCCCTATCGTCCATCGCTCCTGGCAGGTTATCTAGACTGCATTCAGTGTCCTCACAGAGCTGATATATAAGTTTTTGCCAGTCGGCCAACAACAGCAGATCCACGAACATCACTTATGGGTTCATAAGCAGCATATCTTGTTCGTCTTACTTGTATGGTTTGTGAGATGAGGGGTAAGTGGCCGTACAACTAGTGTTTTGTTGGATGTTGCTTCCAGGATTTGTTTAAAACAACACGTAGCATTCTTATATCGTTCCTTTATAGCTTTTCCCTATATATGTGGTATCGGAAAACTGACTGTACGAGGTGGCAATGAATTCGGTTTACTGACCCCGGTTGTGCTAGACAAGCGGAAAGACTAATGGTGACGAGTACCTGATGACCCTTGTGCACCTGCTACTATTGCTGATATCCCCACCCTCATCTTTCTGATTTATAATTGCTGTTCTCCCCCACCTGCACTTTCACCCCTACAACACTGAACTATACGTTATTATTTTCATTATTCGATCCTTTTTTTTCTGGGTAGGGGTGACTTTTCTTCGCACCCTAAAGTGTTTCCCTTTTAATCATTACATCCTGCACACACACACACACACACACACACACACACACACACACACACACACACACACACACACAAAGGCTGTAAACATCTCGTCCAAGGTAATTATATTAACAGCGGCGCTCAACCAATATCAATGTGTTCTTATAAATTAGATATTACTCCAGTATCATTATTCAGTCTGTTTACTTTGGGTTTAATTTGGTTTCTTTGTTTAAAGGCATATCAATATTCTTGGGTTATTTAATACCAAAGCCATCCTTCTGGAAGAACGGCAGTGGTACTATTTGACCCGTAGCTGAAGGGATAAGGGGTTTTATAAGTTTCCCAAGAGATATATCAGAAAGGAACCTTTGTAGCACAACTAGAGTTCGAACTCGCTTTGCTACAAAGTAAATACGCTACAGCGACTCCCTCTTTCAAAATGTCGAATAATATTGTTTATCGAGTGGCTTTTTTGGAGACCCACTCACCTTCGGGCGTTATTTTATTAATAAAACTTCAATAAATAAATAGATAAAACCACACATTATTTCATAAGCTTAAATTAGTTGAGACACAAAGCTCCCTTATGAGGCACCAAGGAAAAAGCTTTAGAATTTTTCGATTTTATTTTAACGGCATGTCAACCCGTCTAAGGTTATTTCATATCTAGAGGCGAGTGAATTGACTTCATTCAACGCTATTATATATACATTTTTGTGTTACTTCTTTAACGTTTTTTTGCACACAGTTATATAATATTAAGTATTCCTATCAAATACAAATATTTTTAACAGATCCGTTTGGGCCATAGATTGGGGTCTAACAGGTAAAACCACTCTGGATCTAAGTGGATCTGGGAGTGATGGCAATGGAAAGTTACTCCACACACCCTTGAATTCCCAAACTGCAGTCTAATTCCTACATGTTTAGTGTCATGCCCAGGACTCATTTTTGATGGCGGGGTCTTACCCCTCCCCCTTGCAGGGAGATACTGCCAACATATTCTAAGACTTACCAAAAATACAATACATAGCATTTCGTTATCAGGCACACACGACAAGTCTCACAAAAACACCCGCAAAACACACACACACACACACACACCACCACCAACAACAACAACAAACCAAACCAAAATAAAACAAAAACTTTCTAACGTCTGCGTTCCGTCGTTTAACACTGTTTTAATAAGCATAATATTGAATATTACACGTTTGTTTGTAATTGAAACCTCTTTTTTTTCTATAAACATGAAAAATTTACTCTCAACATGTTCCTATAACTAAAATAATACATATAGGTAGAAAACTCCTCCCTCCTCAAGAAAGGGAAAAATTAGCATCAGTTCCAGAAATATTTTCATGATTCTGAAAAGTTGAATTAGCAACATGTGGATTTATATCTAGATCCTGAAAAAAGGGTGAATTGAGGGAATGATAACGCACTTAATTTCCCCTGGAAAAAGTTTGAAGACGACAGAAAAAAGAAGTAGCAGTACGTATCCATATGACGTAAAAGTTGTTAGATGGACATGAAAATTATAATGCAGCCTTCCACCGCCAGTGAACTTGATGCTCTGCTGTGAGACTTTCAACAAAGGATTAATCAAGGGAACACTCACGGTAGGTGCGAGAGACGCTCATACAAGAGTGCCGTAAAAGGTCAAGCTGTTAGTAATTGACTGAGCGACAAGGGTTGTCTTACATTTCGGGGCTAGTGAAATAACCTTCTTCAACCACATTTGGGATGGGCAACCACAGCTCTTTCCTTTATCGATTCAAGTATACCACTTTATGCTCCCCCCTTTTTTATACCTATTCATTGGGATTGCAAGAATGATAATAAAGTGAGTGGCATGTTTCTGTGATCACATGTCTGACGTTTTGCCTTTTGCTGACATGAGCTAGTAGTCATCTCTGCATCTCACCTTTGTCTCCACCAACTTTCTTTCTGACCTTGCAACGCCATACTTGATGTCATGTTAATTACAATTATAGATATTAGTTTGACAGG
The DNA here is from genome assembly GCA_963585895.1 of Sepioteuthis lessoniana. NCBI lineage: Eukaryota > Metazoa > Mollusca > Cephalopoda > Myopsida > Loliginidae > Sepioteuthis > Sepioteuthis lessoniana. Next base: position 54,741,021 of record OY757934.1, on the reverse strand, counting down.
TGTGTATGTATGTTCACACGTACATCCATCAATGAGACTACCCTCTATAGAAGTACCTGCATCCCACCGCAAACTTTTTGACACACCTCAGTCTGTTAGGGCTGTAGAATACAACGTCTTCATCTCTGCCGAAGAGTAAAACCCCACAAACAAGTGTCCTCAATATGACACTAAACAATCTGAGGATTAGGTTCCAATAATGCTGGAGCTTTGGAGAATGCGGAGCATGGCAATCGCTCCCAAGCCCACAGTGGCTCGAAGTAGTAGTACCTGATAGGGTCCTATCTATGGGTCAGGTAGAAAATTTAAACTGAGTCCAAAGAAATGACTAAATTGAATTGTCATAAATAGCACTATTTAACTGTTTTTAGCAAATGACTGATGATATATGGCAATACTTCCAGCAAATGATCTTTGTAGACATATGTTAAATTGAATGGGAAGAAATAGAAATGTTTGATTCATGAACTGTGTGCATCTAAAAATTGTGTTTAGAAATCATATATTTAATATATATATAAAAACAGGATTTGGCATTAAATAACCAACAATGGTTAATATGCCATAAAACCAAACCAAACCGAACACCTTTTTATCCACACAGACATGTTGGTAGATCATTTATACCAGGTACATTATTTAAACTTTTTTTTCATCACCTTTCCATACATTTTCGCTTACAATTTATAAAATGACTACTAACGCTGGTGTCAACGAAAGTGCCCGAAAAAAAAATCATAAAAAAAGTTTATTTCTTCGTCTCAACAAAGAATCATAAAATATAAACAACTAGTTTTGATATTTTTTTAATCCATTCTAAAGACTATTTTCTACCTTTTTTAAAAAGAATTTACCTCTGTATTCAAGCATTAAAAAGTGCAACGGTTTTTATCAATTGAAAAAACAAAACAAAAAACGATTATTCTGATACAGACCATTGATCGTGTAAATCATCCAAAACGTTCGATAATTTTTTTCTCGAGAGATCATTCTCTGACTACTGCCTTGTAAAACATTTTAGTCATTACAATCTAACCGATGCTTGTGCTAAATACAGCCCGACATATATCCTAATTAAAATCCAACATATAATCTAGCAGATCCTCGACTGATTGCAGGTTTTGCGATTTACTATCAGACTCATGGTTTTGCTAATTTACGCCTGACAGATGATTTCATTAATTACCACCTGATAAACGCATTCGCTAATTACCGCCTGACAATTTTTTTTACTAATTAGAGTCTGTTGTATCCTTTTCTTAATTGCACCAGACAAAAATTACAGCCAGTTAGCTGATTTCGCGGATTATGTAACATACTGACCTCTGACCAGCCGTCGATCAAGGAACAGGTGCATCCGGTCGAAGATATCAGGGTATAAACTTGACTGTGGATGGGTTGAATTGGGTGCAGATGTGACGCCCACAAGAAGCAGGTGGATGTCAAGCAATCATATAACCCGGGGCCACAGACAGGTTCAGTTTAGTTTGGAGTCAGAGTTGGAGATAAAATGATGTAGAGAGAACCAGCACCCAGCAGAGGGCTATGGGCCCTCAGGACCCCCGATTGAGCAGCCCAGCAGAACGAGAAAGAAGTGCTGCTAAAGACGAAGGAACCGGGGGTCAATATGTTGCAGTTTGTTCAGTCTCCTTCTCACCTCTCACACGCAACCCTTTCGCAACCCTTTCGAATAAAGTGTGAGAGGTATATTTTTCTAAAGAAGTGCGTTCGTTCGTCATTATTGTGTTGACTATGTTTCCGCATGTATATGTGTATGGTTGTGACCATGCAACAATTATAGTTCAACGAAACCTTTTTACTAATTACTGCCCGACATATTACGTTGATAATTAACGCTCCAGAGATTATTTAAAATCATTTTGGGGATACCAACTGGGATTTAAGCGACTGAAGCTTAAACATACATATAGATTGTATAGGAATTGACCAAAATTTTACTCGATAATATATATATATATATATATACATGCAAAATGCGGAAGCAAAATATGGAATAATTTTTAAAACGTTTTTTAGTCCAATTTTTGAATAAAAGCGTGATGATTCTAAATTTTCATGATTAGCTCTATTATTCAAGCACTTTTCCCTTAAAATTCAACCCAATATAAGTGAGTAAGGAAAGAAACGACAAAGAATCTATTATTTGCTTGACGCCGAAAGCAAGCTTAAAGAATTTCCGAAATAATTGGAGTTTCTTTAAAGCCTCCATCGGGTCCAGACCATAACCATATTGATTACGCTCCGTTTTAGAAAACGAAACAAATGGAAATATTGGTTCGCTTAAGACTGCTATTGAGGAGGAATGGACTAGAATGTCTGTAGAATTTATTCTGAAGGCATGCAAATCCTTTCAAAGGTGTGCTAATATAATAATTTAAAAAATATCGGAAATATTGAGTAAATTTACTGTTTTGTGTCTATCGTCTTATTTTGTTGTTTATTTTCTTAAATTAAAGTTAATTTTGTTTTAGAATAGAGTCGTTTTTATTATATTAGAATATTCCTAATTTTGCTTCTGCACCCTGTATATATTTGGTGATCATAGGAAATTGACTCGGTGACCCGTGTTCGAATCTCGAACGAGACAGTTTGTATTTTGCATTACGCTAACACCTTAGGAGAAGGTATGTATCAAATTATTCTCTATCTAGCTATTGGTAGATATTAGGACAGATTAGGTTCTTTAACTTTAGTAAGGCAACTAATCTAAGAGAAGAAAAAACTCTGACTGCAGATCCGTTAAACTCCGCATAAAAATGACCTTGTGTCACATCGCGGTTGGGTGGTGGGGATACGGGATACATATACAGTTATATGTTTGTGAGTGCGAGCGTATCTGTATGGAAGTGTGTCGATACAGGTAGGCTTTATATATATATATATATATATATATGTTCATTGACATTGCTGGAGAAGCGGGGACGTGGTCATGAGTGATGTTCTCCTATGGACCCCTCACATTTCCAAGCAAAAGCAGAGAGACCAGCTCGAACCTACATGCGCTGGCTCTGTGAAGATACGGATTGTAACTCTGAGGACTTGCCAGAAACGATGAACAATAGGGAGGAGTGGCGGGAGAGTGTCAGGAATATCCGTGCTGGTGGCACGACAAGATGGTGATATATATATATATATATATATATATATATAATGTACAGAGAGACATATATAATGTACATTATATATACATATGTACATTATATATGTGTGTGTACATTATATATATATATATATATATATATGTACATTATATTTATATGTACATTTTATATATATATATATATGTGTGTGTGTGTGTGTGTGTATTTGTACATTATATATACTTTCTATATATATGTACATAGATGCGAATGCGTCGTAGAATCAGAAGAATAACAAAATAATTTAGGAAGGTTAGCAAATTTTAATAGACATTATATTAAAAAAGGGAAGGATTTCTTGATGGGGAATAAAGGTTAGTTTTAACGTCCGTAATAAGCACAGAGCTCGTGCTGGTATAGGTCAGTATACAAGGATATCAATAGTTTGGTTCTGAGAAGTCTAAGCAGTGGCAGTGTGTTTTTTTTTCCGGAAGTCTGAACACCATATATTCGAGAAAGCAGTCAGCAGTTAAACAGAGTAGTTACGGCCCAGAACAGTGCTGGGTTGTGTTTTGTAGGCTGGGGTCCCTATTCCGCCCACTGGAAAAGGAAAGAGTAATGATTATGAAAAGGAAGAAGGAATGAAAGAAGGAAGTGGAAAGGTTTAAAGAAGGAACAGGGAAGAAGGAATAGTAAAGGAGGGAAGGAAAAAAGGGAGGTACGAGTAAAAAAAACAAAGGGAAAAGGAGGATAAAGAAAAGGAGGAGAAACATAGAAGAGTGATCTAATAAAAGAGTAAAGAAAAAAAGGGAAGGAAGGAGGGAAGGAAGGAGAAAGATTAAAGAAAATAAGGAAAAACTTAGATGAGTGTTTTAATAAAGGATCTAAATAAGGAAGAAAGAAAAGAAGGAAAGGAATGAAAATGGAAAATGACAGAGAAGAAAAGATACAACAAAAGATTAACGTAGGGAGAGAAAGAAGAAAGGCGAAAAGAAAGAGTGAAAAAAAGGAAGGATAAAGATAAGAGAGTGATTTAATAAAGGAATACAGAAAGAGGAGGAAGAGAAAAGAAAAAAGATATGGTAGGGGAAGAACAAAAAGAACGAAGAAACAAAAGATTCAAGAAAGGAAGAAAGGAAGGAAAGCAAAAAGAAAGTGTAAAGAAAGGAAAGAAGAAATCCGGATACCAATTTAATATTTGTGACAACTTAGAAAAAATACAAACCCCCCGGGTAAATTTCCAATGAAACATTGTCTAACTCTCATTTCCTTGACAAAAAACATGTTTGAATAATTTTCAAACTTGGTTTGCTATTCTTAGCTGTTAAAGATGATGCGTCCGAAAAAAAAAAAAGAGAAAGAATCAATGACAGCATGGATGTAACAATTTTTTTTTAGCTTCCCACCAAGCTAAAATAGACACAAGGTCATTTTTTAATGTGCAGTGCCATGCAGGAAGCAACTGTTCGGTATGGGTGGATTCAAATACTGCTAAGATTCCGTAAGCATCCCCTTTGCTTGTTACCTCAGGCACTGAGCTAAAAACCCACCCCCTACACTTTTTTGACAAGGGGTCTGGTATTGTTGGCGGGGTCTGGTATTGTTGGCGGGGTCTGGTTCCCTGAAATTCAGCCATTAACTTTTTCCACCACCTCGCACAAAAGAAACTCCTGTGCCAGATAAAAATATATCTAAATCAAAAAGTACACTTCTACTCAGCTTTGTTATTCTTTCTCTTTTTCTCTTTTTCTCTCTCTTTATTAATATACATATATTGAAATTCAACTGACTCCCATATCAAAACAAAGTGTTAATTTTTGTATAAAAAATAGGGTCGAGAAGATGTAATTTTTTGCATCTGTGTTTTTGCATTTATTGACCAATCAGCGCCTTCGGCTGGGAGGATGCATTTTAAAAAATCTTTGAGATGACAGATGATTATTTTTGCATTGCATCGCAAAATAAAGAACGAAAGTGAAAATAATTCAAGAAATCTTTTCCCTTCTTGATTGTTAAAAATGCATTATTAAACAATTTGTATCATAGATAAATGAAACCATTTTATACATTTCGAAATCTCATCCATAAGGTGATAGAATAGACAAGACTTCAGTAGATATTAATTTGTTTCTATTTCTTCACTATTCTCCTTTCTTTATTTTTCTTGAAATTAGCATGACGTTAGCAGGGGATTAAAAATCCCTCTCCTGACCTGAGTATAATGGTTGATGTGTACTCGTTTCAACCAAAGTGAATTAGTAAATTGCCAATAGAAGTTGGAGGGTTGGAGAGAATATGACCACTGACAAAAGCAAACAGCACATATGGCAAATACAACCAAAAATTCAAACGAAACCTCCCTGGATCCGATTCAGAAAACAAAATAACAGAATCCTGTCCCACTAAAAATAGAAGCAGCAAGCTACTTGTACTTATAGATAGCAAGAAATATACCGAAATTCTAATCAAAATGATCATCATCATCATCATATCGTGCTGGCAGCACGGATAGCCCTGACCCTCTCTCGCCACTCCTCCCTATCGTTCATCGCCCTAGGTAGGTCTTCAGGACAACAACCTGTATCCTCCCATAGCTGCTGAATGTACGTTCGTGCTGGTCGTCCTGCTTTTGCGCGGCCATGTGTGGGGATCCATAAGAGTACATCTCTTATGAGTTCATCTCTGCTTCTCCAGCAATGTCCTGCATGTCTGGTTCGCCTAACTTGAATAGTTTTCGTGATAGGGGGCAGGTGGCCGTAAGCTTCAAATATAAACCTTATTCACAAGAAAAGCTTAACAGCTCAAAGGGATATCAGAAACAGGGAGTTATCCCTAGCAAAGCCAGGTGAAGTAAAAACAAACTTAGGAATGCAGGAGGTTACGGAATTCAAAATGATAGCTGTAAGAAGAAATACAAAGACATTCATTTTAACATTCAACAAACCCATAATTCCAAAAGAAATGAAAAATGGATACGGTCTCGAATAGGTAGAAAAATACATCCTCACATTCTTATGGTGCTTCAGACATCAGAAATATAGACACCACAAGGAGATTAGCAGAGGACTTATGACATATGAGAGGTGTGGCCAAAACGACTTAGGCAAAATTCAGGAATATTGTCCAATCGAAACTAAATGCTCATATTGTCAAGAGAACCATCTTGCATTTTTAAGAATATACAATATATTCAAGCCAGAAGGAAAGCATAAAGGTGAAGTATAGTTGGAATATGACATTTTGAGATGAAAGTGAAATAGTGGAAGCCTATGGAAAAAATGACACCTACGCCAATGTAGAATAGAGAGTAAGTCTAATGTTGATAATCAACCAGATAAATACAGAACTCTTATCGAAAATCTAGTACAACTAAGACGAAACGACTGGCCAATGTTTCAAAAACCGGTAAAATCACCTGAAAGCAAACATAAACAAAAACGATCAAAACACAATAAAGAAAAAATCTTAAATGAATCCAAGTGTATAGAAAGTGTGGATATTGAAAGAAACAATGTAATAGTTAATTGATATATTTGAAAAAAAATATTGGATACGTCTGCGAAGTGAGACTTTTAACAAAGCATGCGTCTATGAGGTAATGTTGTCTGCTAAATTTGTCTGATGTTCTAACTATTCAAACAATTCGCTCAAAAATTATATATATATATATATATATATATATAAAACAAGAAAAATGAAATGTGTTATTAAATAACCCACCAAGTTTGATATGCCATTTAGCTAAATAATTAACCGACTAACTGACGAACTAATATATATATATATAAGTAAAGTTGGTGATCTTAGTCGAGGGTGACCCAAAGGTTCCCTTTTCAATAGCTACTACACCGAGGTGTAGGGGAAGGCGCTACTCCATTTCCAGGATTGCTCCACTTTACCCTTGATCTTCACCTTATAATGCTGAGTGCTTAGCAAGGACGCATCAGGTACCATTTTTTGAGTCTTTGGTATGACCCGACCTGGGATTGAACTCCGATCTCCCGGACCATTTGTGAACACTTTACTCATTAGGCCAATGGCCCGGCCATATATATATATATATATATATGTGTGTGTGTGTGTGTGTGTGTGTGCGCGCGCGCCCGAGCGCGTGTGTATGTGTGTGTGCGCGCGTGTGTATGTGTGTGGAATGAAATATGATTGAATGAGAAAGAAAAAAAGAAAGATTGACATATTTCGCTCGACGAGGACACAAAAACTCTGGTAAAACATGTCAATTTTATTTTTGAAACTGTTTTTTTTTATCTCTGTCTTATCTCTCTCTATATCTATGCCTCTATATACTTTTCTATCTCTCTTTGTCTCAGATTGTCTGTATGTATCTCTCTATATATGTATATATGAATATGGAATGTTATATATACGTATGGAGTATTATATATATATATATATATATATATATATATATATATATATATATATATATATATCAGTCTTCTCTGATGTATGTTTCTTATTCGACCTGCTCATTTGAATCTTTTAGTTTTTGATTATCTCTCATCTTGTTTCATGACCTTTTCAATTTCTATCTATCTATCTATCTATCTATCTATAAAGTCATTTATGGTATTCTAATGTAGAATTGATTACGGAAAGTTTTGCTTATGTGCTAATATTTTTATTTACTCTAAAATTTTTATAAATTTAAAAATTAGTTATTCTTCTTTTCCAACCTTTTTACCAGACATAATCTAATTCAAGGGAGGTAATTACTGTTAGTTAAATAAGAAAAGCATTTTAATGGAAGTTTTTTTTTTCCTATAAAATTTTTGGTTAGTTTTACAAAAAATTGATGAACGATTTATTTAATTTTAGGATTTTTTAAAACTTTTTGAGATAGGATAAACAAACTTAACAGAATCAATTACGTGTTTTTTCCCCATTCTTTTAAGTAAATATTTCAACTATTTTTCTTGCTTTTATTCAAATCTTTCGTTCAACATCCATTTTTTTTCTCAAATCGTTTTGTTTTGCAGCCTTTTAATTTATCACCAGACAAAATCTTCACAGAGTGGAAAGGAAATAAATACCTTGTAAAGAACAAGAAATACAAAAATTTGATTGAGCAGATTAAAACCAGAGTGGTACCACTCTTATCATTTTCTATGTACGGGTTTAGATGCGCTGTAAAAATAACATTCAAGTGGTGTCCTCAGCGTAACCATTATCCTTGCACGAAATGTAATCGGTAACTCGAATTCAAATCTAAGCGAGACTGTCTGAATTTTACTTCTCACTAATGCTATTTAGAAAGGCATGAATCCATCTTTTTTCTCCCTATGTGTAAACAGTTGGGTAGACCGAGCTAGCTGCACCAATAGTTTAAGAGAAGGAAAATTTTGGATATAACTCTGTTTAAAATTGACCTTGTGTCACATTCTGTTTGTAACGGGGGGGTGTAAATACAAATAATTTTCTCTTTTCTTTAAGGAATGAATATGATTACAACTTTTATGTTAGCAATCTGGGAAATAAGAATTTTTGAGTCTTTTAGTTGGTTGTTATACCGGGCATTGGCATAGTGGTTAGAGTGTTCGCCAATGGTCTGGGAGACCTGAGTTTAATCTTCAGGTTGAGTCATATCAAAGACTGAAAAAATGGTACTCGATGCTTCTTTGCTTAACACTGAGCATTATAAGGTACGGATCAAGGGTAAAGTGGAGAAATCCAGGGAAAGGAGTAGCGCTATTCCCTATACTTTGGTGTAGTAGCTATCGAAAAGGGAGCCTTCGGGTCACCCTCGACAATGGTCGCCAACTTTTTACTTTTTTACTTAGTTGGTTGTTAGAATACGTCAACTGCATTTTTTGCTGAGGAGTAAGACCCCCACTCCGATGCAAATAGATATTCTTGGTATATTACAAAACTTTGTTGAGATTCTAGTTCTGGAAGCATGGGGAGTTTTATCTATAAGAAGGTTGGTTGGTTAGATTTTATGGCATATCAAACCATTGTAAGTTGGTTGAAAAGTAAAGTTGTCTCCCTTTAGTCGAGGGCAACACGAAGGCTCCCTTTTCAATAGCTACTACACCCAAGTGTAGGGGAGGGCACAACTCCTTTCCCTGGATTACTTTACTTTACCCTCGATACGTACCTTATATTGCTGAGTATTAAGCAAGGAGGTATCAAGTACCATTTTATAAGTATTTGGTATGACGCGACCTGGGATTGAACCTAAATCTTCCGGACCATTGGTGAACACTCAGCCCACTAGACCAATGAGCTGACCTATAAGTTTTAAAAGATCAATAAAAAGAAGAAGAAAAAAACTAGAATAAATTAAAAGTTATAACAGTTCCCAGTAACCACTGACAGGCAGTAGGAACCGCGCATACCTTAAATAAAGACTTACTGGTACTAAAGAGAAACTTTGGCTCACTTCAGCGGTACACCTCAGACTGAAAGGACTTTTTTTCACTCAGCTGCTTGCGGTGAACACATGTGAAGATCGGGTCTTGTGAACTGATACATAGCCATGTCTGCTGCTAGCAAGCCGACACCACCAAAACATATATTACTAAAAACACTTACTGAACATAACCATATTTACCAACCCCTCCACTCGGGCAGGATATGACAGAAGGTCAATTTTTAAGCGGAGTTTGACAGGTTTGAATTCAGAGTTTTCCTTCTCCTAGACTAGTTGCCGCACCTAAGCTGAAGAACCTAGTCTGTCCTACTATTTACCCATAGCTGGAGGGAGAATAATAGGATTCATACCTTTCCCAAGGGTATTAGTGGTATGTGAAATGCAATCAGCCTCGTCCAGGATTTGAACTCGTGTAGCCGTGTCCGTTAGTGCTATGTGAAATACTGAACATAACCACCGACTTTAAACTCACCAACATCAGAAATGACAAATGTATTTTAACACCTTCTCTAGGAGACGCGACTGTTTATATTGGTTTCAGGAAGAATTTCTTTGCCCACCGAATAGTCGTTAAACATAGAAATAAAGGTTTGAATTGAAAGTTTTCTTCATCTCTTTCCTTACCTCCTTCCGCAATTCTTTTGCAGTCAAAAAAGATGTCAACATGATAGACGGGATAAGAAGAGAATAATGGAGTCAGATACCTAAACTCGAATTCCACGACCGATCACAACTAAAATCCAAGAAACGTACGAACGTATTCTCTGTGCCCCACATGTCATTTAAGGCCAAATCCTTTTTATTCACATATATTAAATATATGAAATTCATAAACAAATAGTTTATAGGTAACAATTTAAGTAAGCCAAAACTCATTTGTATGCACACAGTTAAATGGTTTTAAAAGTGCTAACACAAACAATTCAGTTTAACACTGGTCATTTTTTTTTTTTGCAAACTGCTATTTGACCAATAGATAAGACGCTAACTGGTACTACCATTCCGAGTCTGAGTGGACCTGGGGGTAATGATAATAAAAGGAAAGCAATATTCTCCCAAACTCCAAGACTGAAACCTCAACATTACATGGTTTAGCATCATATTCAGAACACTCTGTGATGGAATTATATCCTTCTTCAGAGATGCAATCTCTTTATTCTACTGTCCCGGCAGACTGAACAGTATTTATTCTAAATAGTTATTATATTTACAGATTATTTAGGCTATCTGAAATTTCCGAATGAAACCGAAGTTACCTTCCGCACGTCACCCTCGGTGGAAACAAACCTTAAACACATTGTAAATAAACCACAAATAAACAAAACGCGTTGTAAATACGAATTATTATCCAGAACGTTAATAAAAAGTGAATTTTCCTACTTAATCTTAATCCTATTTACCAACCCCTTCGCTCGGGCAGGGTATGGCACAAGGTTAATTTTAAAGCGGAGTTTAACAGGTTTGAATTTAGAGTTTTCCTTCTCCTTGACTTGTTGCCTCACCAAGGGTGAAGAACTCAGTCTGTCCTACTATTTACCCATAGCTGGAGGGAGAATAATTGGATTCATACCTTTCCCAAGGGTATTAGTGGTATGTGAAATTAAATCAGTCTCGTCCAGGATTTGAACTCTTGTCGCCGTGTCCATTTCCTACGACGATAACCATTACACCACGGGCACCTCTAAACTTAATTTTAATAATGACCATCTTATAGCCTGTATGTAATACTAGCAAGTGACACTAGTTTATTAAATTCCTCTTGTTACTGGGTCATAGAATATACTGACAGTGTCCTCTACAGAGGAGTAAGGCATCCCCACTAAAGGCGTGATCTTGGTATGACACAAACTGCATCCAGCATTGTGGTCTAGTACTGGAGATCTTGGGAGAATAAGGTGCCCCTTGATTGGTATTACTCCCAGGTCCACTCTAATTCGGACAATTAGTACCTGTTAATTATTGTTTTTTTTTTAAATTATTAGTATTGGATAGAAACAGAAGAAAACAAATACGTGAAGCCACATTACTGTATATGAATCATTATTAGCCTGAATAATTACTTGAAGTTAGAATTGTTTACAAAGTATTTTAACTTGTTACTTGAAACCATAATATTGTGAAAATTATCAGTCGCTATCCTTTGGGTTAATTGTTTGTGTTCGTCAATGGTCCTGGAGACCGGGGTTCAATCTCAGGTCGAGTCGAACCAAAGGCTCAAAAAATAGTATTTGTTGACTCCTTGCTAAACACTCAGCATTATAAGGTACAGATCAAGGATAAATAGAGCAATCCAGGGAAAGGAGTAGTGCCTACCCCTATATCTCGATGTAGTAGCTATTGGAAAGAGGTCCTATCATCGGCCAAATTATTTGTGTCGGTCATGCTTAGATTACGCATAGTGCATAATCACTGAAGGTTAAGAACAAATTATTTGTATTAGATAAGAATACTTGAAATTATACAACCATCTGCAAATTATTTGAATTTGATAAGGATACGTGAAACTATTCAACTGTAAGCAAATTATTTGAATTAGAGAGATCATCATCATCATCATCATCATCATATCGCGCTGGTAGCACGGATATCCCTGACCCTCTCTTGCCACTCCTCCCTATTGTTCATCACCCTAGGTAGGTCTTCAGGACAACTTCCCGTATCCTCACATAGCTGCTGAATGTATGTTCATGCTGGTCGTCCTGCTTTTGCACGGCCATGTGTGGGGGTCCATAAGAGTACATCTCTCACGAGTTCGTCCCTGCTTCTCCAGCTGTGTCCTGCATGTCTAGTTCGTCTAACTTGAATAGTTTTCGTGATAGGAGACAGGTGGCCGTACAGTTGGTGTCTTGTGGGGTGTTGCCGCCAAGACTTGTTCAAGATTGCACGTAGCATTCTTGTATAATTGCCGTCTAGCTTCTTCTCCAGCCGTTTTGTTAGCGTCCATGTAGTGCAGCCATATAGCAGTATCGATGTGACCGCTGCCTGGAAGAAACTGCGTTTCATTTTATCGGTTAGGTCTGATTTCCATATAATCGATAGCCTATTGATAGCTGTCCATGCTTTCGTTAACCTCGTTTTGATGTCCTTTTCGGTTGATTCGACGCTGCTTCCTAGGTAAGTGAATTTGTCTACTAGTTTAAGAGGGGTTCCTTCTAAAGTGGAGATGTCACCTGTTTGATTATAGCACATATATTCCGTTTTGTGTGCATTAACATAGAGGCCTATGCTTGTGGCTGCTCGTTCCAAACTATGCAGTAGTGTTTCGGCTTGGTCGGGTGTATTTGCCAGTATCGCTATGTCATCGGCGTAGTCGGCGTCGGTAATTGTTGTTGCGGGGTACCTCCTGCTTCTTTTCTTCGTCAGTTCGAAGCCATTCTCTCTGATTTTGTCAATCGATGTTCTAAGTACGTAGTCTAGACAAATGATAAAGAGGTACGGAGCCAGCGTGTCCCCTTGTAGTACTCCTGCTACAATGTCGAAGTATTCTGTGTCTCCATCTGGTGATCGTACTTTTACTTTGGTGTTTCTATAGAGAATCGTTATTGCCGCTTCAGTTTCTTTAGGTATGCCGTACGCTAGTAGGATTTGTTCCATCTTTCCTCTGTGAATGGAATCGAAAGCCTTGGTAAAGTCAACAAATATTAATGTCGCTTGTAGGTTTTTTGCCTGTACACCTTCAAGGATTCTACGGATGGTTAATATTTGTGAGGTCGTGGATCTATTTCTTCGGAAGCCATTTTGGTTTTTCCTAAGTATGTTGTCGATTTTGGGTTCTATGCGGTTACGTAGTAGGGCATTGTAGATTTTGGCTGTTATGGATGTAAGTGTTATGCCTCGGTAGTTTTTGGCTAATCCGAGGTCCCCCTTTTTAGGGAAGGGGAGTATGCTTCCTTTCATCCATCTATCTATCGGATTTTGATTGTATACTGCGTTGCAGTGTCGGAGCAGTATGTCGTCGAATTGTCTGGTCTTCCATACTTCTGGGGGAATTTCGTCCAGCCCTGCAGCTTCCACTTGAGGCTATACAAATGTGTGCAAATTATTTGAATTAGACAAGAATACTTGAAACTATGCAACCGAGTACAAATCATTTATATTAGAGAGGAATACTTGAAACTCTAAAACCGTGTGCTGATTATTTGAATTTGATTGTAATAATTGAAATTTAACATCCGTGCACAAATTATTTGTATTAGGTAGGAATCTTTGAAGCTCTGAAATCGTGTGCATATTATTTGTAATTGATAGGAATACTTAAAACCATATAAACGTGCGCAATTTATTAGTATCATAAAGAAATACTTGAAACGAATTATGTACAAATTATTTGTTATAGATAGGAATACTTGATGTCATATAACAGATAAGCTAAATTGAAAATTTTTTTCTAAAAGTGCAATTCAGAACATGGAACTTTGAAGATTTAGTAATCATCACAATCAAATACTTACAAAGGAAGCAAATTTTAGCTTTAAATAACTTGAAAGGAAGTGAGATTTCATTAAACAATAACAAACCAATAAAACTTTTATAGGGTCAAGGTAAATAACTTTGTAAAAATTACATTAGAGTAGCTTCCCTTGAAAAAATTAGCTATAAATTAGAACGAATCTATATACATTCATGTTTAGACCGACGCGCACACACACACACACACACACACACACACACACACACACACACACACACACACACACACACACATATTACAAACGAAGTAATAAAATAAGACTTTACTATATCAAGGTCTATAACTCCGAAAAAAATTAGATTAGAGTAGCCTCCCTTGTTGAAAAATTCGCTATTATTTTGATCAAAACTTTCGAAGCGCTTACACACACACACACACACACACACACACACACACACACACACACACACACACACACACACACACACACGCGCGCGCGCGCGCTCGCGCATGTATATATATATATATATATATGCATGTATACATACTTGAAAAAAAAGAATTCAACAGGACTGAAGAAGTCCTATTAACATTTTTGGGGGAATTTTTTTTTATTCATATCAATGCTCATAACAGGGTGGAAATAAATTTATAATCCCAATGTGACTGAATATTGTTTTTTCTTGAAATATATATATATATATATATATATATATATATATGAAGAGTAAATAAAGGATTGTAATCCGACAATATATAGAAAAACTGATAACAACGATCATTCCTTACACTTGGATAGTTGTTATCAGTTTATATATATATATACAGCGTTTGATAATAAAATTCTGAAGAATTAACTGTGAGATGCTTTATATTTCCAATCTGCTTTGTAAAGTTTCATGATTGACATATGATCGTCAGCGGCACGTAAGTTATATTTCACTTGACCATTCAAAACTATCATGCATTTCACAAAATTTTATAAAGATTATTCAGATTCATATACTTCTACTTCCTAAATTCTCCAAGCAGCTTCATCCACTTTGATGACTAGTTTCAAACAACTTCTCAAAACCACCGAAACGTTAGTATCTGTATAAGCTATTATGACATCTGAAAGAAAAGGTACAGTCGAACGGAAAGGATAAAGATATTATATATACATGATGTATATAAAAAAATATGGAGAATAAAGCATAGAGTTTTTGAATTTTGAAATATAACATTTAAAGAAATACATCTGTAAAGGCTTAGCCTCTTTTAAATGGTGCAACTCCTGTGTGCGGCAAGTGAACTTAGACAAGTGCTAATGATAGATCCGTTTAGTTAACGTCTAACCACTTATTTAGCTACGATCAATTACTATCATATGTAGGACCAGTGCATACCGTGCGTTTGCAGATGAAATGTTGTTTTTTTTCAAAACAAACGAATCTGTAATTGCTATTTAGGGCTTTCGTGCTTATTTCATTCTTTGTCGAAGTGATGTTGTTCCGTCTATGATATTCTGTCCATAATAATATCGATTTTCTTTCAGTAGATTCATGGAGATTTTTTATGTCCTCCTATCGACATGGAATATATAAGATCCCAAACAATTCTAAAAAAATCAGTATCCTGTTTTAATTGATTAAAGCCCAAATATAAAACTGTTATTTTATGGGTTGCTTTTTAGAGAGAAATTTCAGTTTTCCTTAATTATCTTTGATTCTTCCGGTTCTTTATTTGAATAAAAATTGGTTGGCTGGTTGTTTTGTTTTGTTTTACAGCGTATCAACCCTTTTCAGGTCATTTAACCCCGAACAGAATCTTAAAATCGATTTAAAAAGTGTACGCATTAAAAAAAGGGCCCTTTCTTTCGGTCTTGTCTCCTCAGACACAGGCATATATCCACTTCTATCTGCGGAAATAGTTTGAATTACCAAATAAACCTACACCACCTGAACTAATTCTTGGCCATTGCACGACATCTATTGGACAATCCAGCCAGTGCCAACGAATATTATCCTAAAATGTTTAGTATTTTGAGAATGCTGACAACGTGTTACACCTGTTTGCTCTCAAAGTGATCTATTTTATAAAGTATAAAACAAGACATGGCTAAATGATGAAGGTGATTAATTAGGAATTGTACAAGAAATTGAATTTTGACCATATAACCAACTGGTATATACGCAAACTCGAATCTGTTTTGGAGAATTAGACACAAATTTTCCGTGATTTTGAGATACAAACATTATCATCATGTCGCACGGATATCCCTGACCCTTTCTCACCATGCTTTTTTATCGTCCATTACTTCCAGCAGGTCTTCAGGGCTACATCCCATATCGACATAGAGCTGTTGTATGTAGGTTCTAGCTAGTCGTTTCGCCTTTGCTCGTTCATGTGAGAAGTTCACAGGAGAATATAACTTATGAGTAATAGCAATTGTAATTAATGCGCTCGGAACAATCCTAAAAGGCTTGGTAAGAGGTTAAAAGATTTGGAAATCGGAGGACGAGCAAAGATCATCCAGACTACCGTAGGGTTAAGATCGGCTTAAATACTGCAAAGAGTCCTGAAGACATGAGGAGACTTGCTGTCACTCAGACTCAAGTGACCATCTGCTTCCGTTGTTGCAAAAAAAAAAGTCACAAGAAGTAAAATAATAATCGTCCTTCGTAAATGTTTGAACAGTTGTATATGACCCTGAAAGGTACAACCAGTACTACCAGTGGACATGGGAGTAATGGTAATGAAGGGGAACTCTAGTTTCCTCAAAGCTCCAGCATTACTGGAGCCTCATCTTCATATGCAGGACACTTGTTGGAGGTTATGCAGAGGTGAAGTCGGTGTATTTTACAGCCCCAGCCGACCAAACGTTAAAATATAATGGAATATATTTAGATATGTATAAATAAGAAGCTTTGTTGTAGAGGTAGATTGGTTCGTTGGTTGTTTGGGTTTATGGCATGTCAACCCTTGCAGGTTATTTAATGCCAAATCCATTTTTAAAGAAATAATCAGTTCCATTTCAAACTATTCAGTTTTGCATAAGTTCACAGTTTAATTGTCAAAAACAATTCTATTTCAAGCTATTCAGTTTAGTCAAACAGTTCTAATTCAGATAATTCAGTTTAGTGTAAGTATAGATTTTGTTTATTTACAGTTAAATGTCAAAACAATTCTATATTAAACAATTCAGTTTAGCGGAATACAGTTTTAATGTCAAAAACAGTTTAATTTCACACAATTCAGTTGAGCACAAGTACATAATTTAAATGTAAGTACACAGTTTAATTGTCAAAAACATTTCTATTTCAAGTTATTCAGTTTAGTCAAACAGTTCTAACTCAAACAATTCAGTTCTGCATGAGTATGCAGTTCGATTTAACCCATTGATTGGGCCCTATCAAGTGCTACTATTCTGGGCCATAGTGGACCTGGGAGCAGTGGCAATGAAAGGGCGCTTCGCATTCCCAAAGTCTCAGCATCACTGGAATCTCACCATCAGATTGTTTAGTGTCAGATTCAGGACACTCATTGGGGTGGGGCGGGGTCTTACCCCTCTGCAGAGGTGCAGTCGGTATATTCTACAGCTTCAGCCGACTGGGTAATTGCTGTAGAGGTCTGTAGAAAAAATTGATGCGACAATTATAAAAATTGTTATTGGTGTGCTTGGAACGATCCCCAAACGTTTGGTAAGAGGGCTGTAAATGTTGGAAATTAGAAGACGAATCGAATAGGGGTGGAATGGTGGAAGTGATCTAAATTTGTACTTTTTGTAAGAATGTAATAGGATTGAAGGAAGGTGAGACAAGAGGATATGTACGGTAAAATTGATTTTAATCTGAAGAAATATAGAGATTTTGATCAAACGTTGATTTTATAGAAAGAAAGTCGGATTAGAGGTCATATGTGATTAAACCGATTTTAAGCTGAAGAGATAAAAAAATGGGATTTAATTTTGGACTTGGGTAGATAAAACATTTTCAGATATAGTACACAGTGTCAAATGCCAAAACGTTCTCGAGCAACAGGTAGAGTCGATCATTTATTTTTATCCATAATTGGAGGATCACCTTATGGATATGAATTCAGAGCTGTTCGTCTCTTAGAATATTTACGAAATAAACTAAAGATCTTAGTCGTTATTGCTATCTTTTACGAACTATCTCAACCGGAATTCTGTTTGGTGAGGATTGTTGATCGTATTCATATTTATAGAAGTAATGATGAACCATTTAAGATTATAAAACCAAAAGAAAATGTGTTTATGAGTGTAAGGGAAATAACTCCTAAATAAATATTTTCAAGGGTAGTCTCCCTTGTGTAAAACTTCCTGCAAGCATCATTTATTGTTTGTCGAAATTTCTGTGACGAAGCTTGATAATTTTTATCCTTTACTAAGTTTGGCTATTGTTTTCATCTTTATTGTTATGAATAAAGATGAAGACAATAGTCCGAAAGTTCTAAATGATAAAAAAAGTATCTACTGTATATGAATTGGAATTTAAATTATATTTTAGTATTTTTGAACGTAAGTACTATATTTCTTTTAGGAAACTAGGCATAACGTATTTAAAACATTCGTAAAAAATTCGGTATAAATTTATTTCATACTTTTCATTACATCTGTAGATTGATAGCCAGGTTAAAAAATACTCAACTAATATTTTTTTAATCACAAATATCCGTTCTTGTCCAGAATAGCACACTCCTGAAAATTTTCTTTGATTCCGCTATAGAACAATTATCTACAAAAGATTAAGATAATAGCCAGAAAACCTGAATGATAAAAATTTGAATGATTTACTTCATATTCTCTGTGAAGAATTAAATCCCCAAAGTACATCTTCAACTAGCTGGCTTATTTTTTTCTCACCAAACAACGAAGAAAGTATCGAGTTATAGCTAATGGCCAATTAGACGTTTTGAGATGTTTAGTTACAAAAAAAAAAATTCATAAAATTTATTATTTAGATAATGAATATGTACATGATATATAATATATATATATATATAGTACACACACACACACACACACACACACACACACACACACACACACACACACACACACACACACACACGCACGCACACACATTTATATATGTAACCGATTGTTGTTTCTTTTAGAGAATATATATATATATATATATATATATATATATATATATATAATATTTAGAATAAAACTTGAACGATGAAAGTAATAAACGCGTAGAACAAGTGTCTTATGTCCTGAGGGAGGGGAGCAGCAGACTAATAGTGAGATATGGAAAAGCCTGATTTCTCATATTTATAATTCTCAACTGCCATACAACTGATAGGTTGCTATTTTTTCAACATGGATATGCATATGACCAGAAGTGAATTTGTACAAAATATAAGATTGGTGGAGAGCTTTTCTGTTTCAAATTTTTCTTGAATCCGTTTATTTCAATTTTTTTAATTTTATGGCAAATTATGATAATTATATCAATCTTCGTTTAATATTCAATGCCAAAGCCATTCTTGTAGAACAATGCCCAGAAACTAAAAAAGGCACAAAATGAATTAGCAAGCATATACCTAAAAGAACAGACAGAATACATACAAAATCAGATAGATAAGATTAGAGACTCAGTGGAAGATATGCAATCTAGGATAGCATGGCAAACAATAAACGAAGTGAGCAGAAGGAAAAGCATATCCAAAGCCAAACTGAAAGCTAAAAGCCAACAGGAACAAATAAAACTGTGGAAACAGCATTTCGAGAATCTAATAGGAAATCCACCGAAAGCTACACATGAACCAATCACGAGAATTATTCGTAAGCAATTAGACATCAAACTAGGAACGTTTACTCTAGAAGAACTCGACTCAGTACTTAGAAAAATTAAAAATAGAAAAGCCGCAGGGCTTGATGAAATTCCCTCAGAAGTATGGAAGACTAGACAATTCGATGACATACTGCACCGACACTGCAATTCAGTTTATAATCAAAATCCGGTGGACAGATGGATGAAGGGATTCATTCTCCCTTTCCCTAAAAAGGCTGACCTCGGATTAGCCAAGAACTACTGATGTATAACACTTACATCCATAGCAGCCGAAATATACAATGCCTTACTACGCAACCACATAGAACCCAAGATTGACAAAATTCTTTGGAAGAACCAAAATGGCTTCCGGAGAAGTAGATCCACGACCTCATAAATATTGACTATCCGTAGAATTCTTGAAGGCGTACGGCAAAAAACCTACAGGCGACAATATTATTTGTCGACTTTACCAAGGGCTTTGATTCCATTGACAGAGGGAAGATGGAGCAAATTCTACTCGCATACGGTCTACCAAAAGAAACCGTCGTTGCCATAATGATTCTTTATAGAAACACAAAAAAAAAAAAAGACGCAGACTACGACATTGTAGCTGGAGTACTGCAAGAAGACACACTTGCCTCATACCTCTTTATCATCTGTCTACGTGCTTAGAACATCGATCGAAAAAATCAAAGAAAACGGTTTTGAGCTGACAAAGAAAAGAAGCAGAAGGTAATCCGCGTAAATAATTACCGACACCGACTACGCCGATAATATAGCGATTCTGGCAAATACACCCGCCCAAGCCGAAACCCTACTGTATAGTCTGAAACGAGCCACCGCAGGCATTTGCCTCCATGTCAATGCCCACAAAACGGAATATATGTGCTTTAATCAAACAAGCGACATTTCCACACTAAACGGTATCTCTCTGAGACTAGTAGAAAGTTCACCTGCCTAGGAAGCAGTGTCTCATCGACCGAGACAGACATCAACACGCAACTAGCAAAGACATGGACAGGTATCGATAAGCTATCGGTCATATAGAAATAAGACCTGACCGATAAAATAAAATGCAGTTTCTTCCAAGCAGTGATTGTGTCGGTACTGCTATATGGATACACTACATGAACGCTAACCAAACGGATGGAGAAAAAGCTTGACGGCAACTACACAAGAATGCTGCGAGCAATATTGAACAGTTCCTAGAGACAACACCCCACAAAGCAGCAGCTGTACGGCCACGTACCATTCATCACGAAAACTATCAAAGTTAGACGAACCAGACATGCAGGGAAGAGCTCATAAGTAATGTACTCCTATGGATCCCTTTACATGGCCGAGCAAAAGCAGGGTGACCAGCTCGAACCTACATACAGTAGCTCTGTGAGGAAAGGAGGTGTAGCCCTGAGGATCTGCCGGAAGCGATGAGCGATAGGGAGAGGTGCCGATAGAGGGGGTCAGTCATATCCGTGCTGATAGCATGACGAGAAGATGATGATGACGACCGGATTTCGAATTTGCTTGTTACGCTGTCGCAGTTCAGATCGTTAGCCACAACTCCACGAAGAGTCATCAAATTGCTGTAAATAACAATATAAATATCACTGAAGCTGAAAAAAAAAACCCAACAAAAAACAAAATTCAAAGCTTCATTAGTTTTAAAGAATTATCAGATATAATTTCTGCTTTCAAACTTATTCTGTCATTTCCTATTTCTGTGTGTTTTCTGTCATCTGTAGAGATTCAATAAGAAATAAATAAAAAAAAGACAACAACATAAAAAAAAAAAACGCAAAATAAACAGGTGGTGAAATAAATAAATCAAAAAGTACCAGTTTCTCAACAAGCCTTTCATTGCTAAAAAGTAGGGCTTCCTGACACCAAAAAGAAACTCTTTCTAAGAAGCCCTTTAACACCTCACCCGAGAAGAATGCATCTTTTTCTCTTGGCTGCCTGTTGGGAGCACACGTGCTAAGTTCCAACGATACAGCGGCGTGTTGTGTCTCCTTCTAGCAGCTGCCTCTGCCAAACGTACCCAATGAACACAGAGACACATGATGGACTTATAATATTACAATTTGCCAAAAGTGATTCTATGATAATTTTCAAAGAACTCTACTGAGGAGCGTGGTTATTTCTACTAGTTCAGGAAAACATTCTCTACAACGAAGAAGTCGTAGAGCCTGAAAAAAACCAAAAAAAAACCAAAAAAAAAAAAACCCAAAAAACAACGAATTGAGTTTAAAGGTATTCCTGTTTTTTTCCATTTTTCCGTCCTTAATTCTTTTTACAGCTTCGACAAACAAAAAGAATATAACAAGTGACTGTTGTAAGCAGAAAAAGGAGTCAGACACAAATTTCTGAATTTTCCAACAACATTAACAAACTTTATTGTGCATCATACATCTCAGGTACATCTTCGACATTTCAATATAAGTTGAAAAATCTATATATTTATACACTATGAAGCAAAATACATTTCCTCCTCTTCTTTCGTGTGGGTTAGTTGTCTGGTATCTCAAACAAACTCTTCACACCAAAGTGTGAATATTTTTATAGAAGTATAAGACTAGTGAATTAGTCAATTGGTCACAAAAACAAATAATGTACTATTTTTATTCAATGATTGGTAATTTGGTTTAATGGCATATCAAAACTTGATAGTTACTTCATGCCAAATCCTAACGAAACAGTCTGTCTGTGGATGACAATATATGCTCCCCCATGGGGGTTGAGCTCTCTGTCGAAGGAATTGCCGGTCGCCGCTAGCGTAATGCAAAGCTCTTCGAAAGAATTGAGCACTCTGGTAGCCGATAGGGTATAAAAAAATGTAAACAAAGGCTGCTGCTGTTGTTTCTAAAAATAAAAATACCTTAAAATTCCCTTAGCCAACGTGGTCCGCTTGGTGGACGAGTGGTCTGAAACACAGTCTAACGTAAAGTTGGACGGGCTTCGATCCCGGCTTCGAGCGTCCTGCGTGTCCAGCCACACTGAAGAGTTCTGATACTATTTACCAACCCCTCCGCTCGGGCAGGATATGACACAAGGTCAATGTTTTAAGCGGAGTTTAACAGGTTTCAATTCAGAGTTTTCCTTCTCCTAGACTAGTTGCCCCACCAAGGCTGAAGAACCTAGTCTGTCCTACTATTTACCCATAGCTGGAGGGAGAATAATTGGATTCATACCTTCCCCAAGGGTATTAGTGCTATGTGAAATGCAATTAGTCTCGTCCAGGATTTGAACTCGTGTCACCGTGTCCATTTCCTACGACGATAACGACTACACCACGGGCACTGAAGAGTTCTGATTAAACGAAACAGTCTGTCTGTGGATGACTATATATATATATTAGTTGTCTAAATTTCTGAGACGAAGCTTGTTGATTTTTATCATTAAGGTTTTTCGGACTATTGTCTTCATCTTTATTGTTATTTCCACAACATTTCGGCCGATATGTCCTCCGGCCTTCTTCAGGTGTTTGTCGAACTCGGGAACCTTCACGGAACTTCGAACTACGTCCTTTATTGAAACCACGGGGGTCGCTTGTTCTGAATCCGTTTGCCATAACCGGGTACAAGTGTTAAGTATTCCTGTATATTACTTGCCTGTAGTGAGGATTGAACCTTTAACCTTCAGATGATTGTCTTCTTAGAAGCTCAGGGAACCAACGCCTATAACCGTTACGCTTTGTGTCCTGCAGGACAATTCAGAGTGAATTTTTGGGTATTATAAAGTTAATGTTCTTACTTTTAGCTAGAATTACTACTATTATGAATGATTTTTTAACCTGTGCTCAAATTCAGATTTCAGTTTGTTTTTTTTTGTTTTTTTTTAACCTTAATGATAAGATATCAAAACTTGATAGTTATTTCATGCCAAATCCTGTCTCTCTCTCTCTATATATATATTAGTTGTTTTTTTTTTATATATATTCAGTAGCATGGAAGCTTGTCTGCAACCTCAGGTTTCATGACATTTTATAAACGATAATCATAAGGCAGAGAATGAAACAACGCTCCTCCATGGAGGTTGAGCACTCTGGCGAAGGAATTGTCGGCCGCCGCTCGCATAATGCAAAGCTCTTCGAAAGAATTGAGCACTCTGGTAGCCGATAGGGTATTAAAATGTAAACAAACAGACGCTGCTGCTGTTGCTAAATAGATACCTTAAAAAAATCCCTTAGCCAACGTGGTCCGCTTGTTGCCCGAGTGGTCTGAGACTTAGTCCAACGTAAAGTTGGATGGGTTTCGATCCCGGCTTCGAGCGTCCTGCGTGTCTAGCCACACTGAAGAGTTCTGATAGAACGAAACAGTTTTCTGTGGATGACAATATATATATATATATATATATATATATATATATATATAATTTGTAAGCGCATATATGTATATGATTTGTAAGTGAATAGTTTGTCGCTAAGTTTATTCTAAAATTTTGTTGGCACGCAGTTAAATAGTTTCAAGTATTACTTGTTAACACTAATAATTCAAATATTCTCTGGCTTAGATGGCTGAGGCTGCAGAATACAGCAACTGCTTCTCTGCAGATGGTTAAGATCCCCCCCATGAGTGTCCTAGATATGACACTAAATAATCTGATGGTAAGGTTGCAGTAATGCTGGAGCTTTGGGATATGTGGAGTACCCCTTTATAGCCATCACTCTCAGGTTTACTCTGGCCCGGAATGGTAGCACGTGATAGGGTCCTATCTATAGGTCAAAAAGAACAAAACAGTGTATTTATGCTAAAAGGAATTTTGTTTGCTAGGCTTGGGAAGAAGCTGGACGACAATTACACAAGAATGTTGCGAGCAATATTGAACAAGTCCTGGCGGCAACACCCCACGAGACACCAACTCTACGGCCACTTGCCTCCCATCACGAAAACTATCCATGTTAGACCAACCAGACATGCAGGACACTGCTGGAGAAGCAGAGACGAGCTCATAAGTGATGTACTCCTATGGACCCCTACATATGGCCGGGCAAAAGCAGGACGACCAGCACGAACATACATTCAGCAGCTATGTGAGGATACGGGATGTAGCCCTGAAGACCTGCCAGAGGCGATGAACGATAGGGAAAAGTGGCAAGAGAGGTCAGGGATATCCGTGCTAGTGGCACGACATGATGATGAGGATGATGACAGATATATATATATATATATATATATATATATATATATATATATATATATCAATTGCCACTTAAGCCCAAATGCCAAGCAAAAAATCTTGTGTTAAACTGAATCGTTTGAAATCGAACAGTTTTTATATATAAAAATGGATTTGGCATTAAATAATCTACAATGGTTGATCTGCCATAAAATGAAACGAAACGGAACCAATCAGTTTAAATAATTTCAACCATTGTTAACACTAATAATTCTATTTGATATTAATCATTTGTTTGCCCACGGTTAAGTGGTTTGATGTCTCGCCCTACCCCCTAAAGACAACAATATGATAAAAAGTTTATTTGATAGTTATACTGATGATGATGATGATGATGATATTATTTTTACTTCAGATTGTAATCAGGCTTTTATGAAATGTTAACAGTTAAATGAAGAAGGTGTTTTATAAGACTGTCAGAAGATAACCTCAGAAAAACAAAAATCTTTCTTGTCACGGCTTTGTTACTAATTGCTTTCTGGGAATGTGCTATTTGTGAAGAACCAAACACCTCAAGACATTTTTTTTCTTTCGAATCACTTTAACAATTTCTTTTAGGTCCTGGCCTTTCCCAAATTTTAAAAATAAAATATACGATTAGAATTGGTGTATGATAGTGGCCTAAACAATCAACCACATTTTCCTATAATTCATTAGACTATCTTTTTAATAGTCTAACACTAGAATAGTTCGGCAAGGAAAGACTTCATGACACGAAAAGTTAAACTGCAAACATGTAATATTTACATATATGGTACACAATAATAATTGTCCCAGTAAATACTAAATTAAAGTGCAATAGTTGCTTCCAAAAAAGGTGATGAATGGCAGAAGTAACACCTATGTAACTCTGGTGTAGTGCGAGTTCTCGTAAGGTGATTTGTATGCACGTGCTTCTCACATAGCAGGGGCTGAAGTAGCTGTCCTATCCCTACGCTTTTCTTGGTCAAAAAGAAGTAGAACTCGCTTCTCAAACTGTCACATGATCAACGGTCACGTGATTGTCGGAAGCTCCACTCATGAATCACAAGAAAGGGAGACAATTACGTTTTGTTCTAAACACTACCATAACATGTTCGTTCTTCGTTAGTATTAACGCATTTGCTCTAGCTGTTCGAAAGCCAACGATATTAAAGAGATCGTGAAGTTACGTTATACTTATAAGATAAATTTAAAAAATCATCCTTTCTCTGCAGTAAAATAGTGCAATTTTATTAATTAAATTTGAAAATTATCAACCAAGTAAGAATCAAACTTACATTAGGTTACTCATCTTATTCTTTAAGCAATACCAAAACAAAAAATATGAATAAACAAACTTAAGTAATATTTATTTTGCGTGATTACCACTCTTGTTTACCGAGAAATTTCTGCGAGTGACAGCTAGATGTGTTGTATAGTCATATGCAGATTCATGTAGAACACAACGACACAATGAAGACGACGCGACACAGTCTTTTAGAAAAATATACCTCTCACTTTAATGAAAGGGTTCGAAAAGGGTTACTCAAGGTTTTACTGTAAGAGGGAGTTGGAGACCGAACAGAACTGCAGCATATTGATCCCCAATCTTATGGCCATCAGCGGTGTGTCTTTCTTGTTCTCCGGGGCTGCTCAACCGGAGGCCCGGGGGCCCACTCCGCTGGGTGCGGGCTTCCTCTACCGTATCTTGTTACCAATGGGTCTCCAAACTCTGACTTCCTGTCTTCACTGAGTTATATAATAGTTCAATCGCCCACTCAGTATCTTTGGAATGGCATGTTTGATCGTCATCAAGCGGAAATAAATATCATGCAGTTCACTGGTCACTCTCTTCCGGTGCATCAGTCTATGACTGTACCCTGGGATTTTACCTTGTCCCATATAGTCAGCCAAGCCTGCTTACGCGATTTCTTCCCATAACTGCCATCAAAATGTGTCACTTCCTTCCGGTGCATCACTTTTGAATGGCATGTTTGGCCGGGTCGAAGGTCAATATACAACAGATGGGCGTTGCAAAAGCGGTATAAAAAATAGAGCATGAATGTTACATCAATTTTTTCTCAAAGAATGTCTGATAGACAAAGCCAGTAACAACATAATTGTACACAGCCTTAAGCTACTTGCTTCTACGCTTGCAAACAGGCATATTTAATTTCACACAACCAACAACTAAGGAACATTAAACAAAAAATGTACGTCTCCACCAAACATTCATATCTCTTAAGAACTGCGCATCCACGCATGCGTGATAAGAACATTTCTACATAGATTTACTCCTTTTGTATTCACTCTATTTTGTTTGTTCAGACAATGGATCATGTTTTTTTTTTTCTACGAAATTGTTCTAGCTTCATTGGTTTAGTTTCTTTGTTTTTAATGGCACATCAACCTTTTTGGGTTATTTAATACCAAAGCCATCTTACCAGAAGAACAGTAGTGGTACTATTTAACCCATAGCTGCGAGGATTGGGCGGCTTACACCTTTCCCAAGGTTGTTTGTCCGAAATTGAACGTAATAGCGGGACTGGAGTTTGAGCTCACTTACTACGATTCCGCAGTCCGGCGCTTTAACCATTACACCATCGAGGATACTCCCGAAATTGTTCTGATATCGATTCTAGAGAGAAACCAACATTTCTTGAATAATTTTCCTCTACAGTTAGAGTATATGACGCGTACAGTCGATCGAATTCATCATTAATATTTTCGGGAGATGAACTTACTTTCCTTAGTAGTGGTATAAGGCCAAGTGCATGAAGCACAAAAGGACAATCAAACTCACTAACAATAATCTGGTAAATCCAGTTAGCTAATTATTATACTACACGTAGTGCCCGAGTTTTCTGGTTATAACGAGATATATAATAGATAAAAGGGATTTAAAAAAATGCAAAATAGATCCTTTTTTTTCAGAATTATTTTTCATAAATATAAATATAGAATTAAAAAAAAATGTTCAGAGCAAAAGTTATTTTAATCTTACGGAATAATTGTTTTTAGGTTGTTCAAAATATTGGCAAAAAAGATGTAACTGTTACATGATTGCGGAAGGATTTTTTTATATTATCATTTTCCGTTGGTTATATCTTATCTTTCGGTTTATTTAGGCTTAGAACTATTCGGCTTAGTGCACGGGTAGGTGCACACATTAAGCGCAGGTGTTCACGCTCGCGCGGGGATGACGTGACAATCACAGATGTCATGATAAAAACCCCGGATATGAAATGTGACGGGGGATGTGAATGACGTCATGCCCGGAAGCGATCGGCTGAGATTCAAGGGTATTTTGAAAAAAAAGCAGAGTTGAGATTTGAAATTAGACGGGGCGAGTTGATTTTCGGACCTAGACGAGTCCAGTTGTTTGCTTCGGGGTGCACGCGTGTTGGTTGGGTCAGTGAGTTGAGAGCTGACGCTGGACGAACAGTCAGCATAGTAAAAATTGTGCCTCTCTCTTCTCGTGTCGAAAGCCTAAAAGTCAAAAAGGTAATAAAACTTTCGTACCTGAACCAAGAGAGTCGTCAGTGTTTCGGGAATCCGATGCATGTGAACGTTCTACGTATCAGTATATTTCACGTATCCGTATATTTCACATATTCGTATTTGGCTTTGTTACATAACAATGGCTTTTAAACCAAAAAAAGGAGTGTACCATTTGAGGTATAAGAATCAATTAATAAGGAATTGAGCAGACTAGAAAAATTTGGAGTGATATTAAAAATATACAATTCTGAATGGGCATTACCGACAGTTTACGTAAAAAAAAGGAAATACTAAAATCGGCGACACGAGTTCAAATCCTGGACGAGACTGATAGCATTTCATATAGCACTAATACCCTTGGGAAAGGTATGGATCCAATTATTCTCCCTCCAGCTGTGGGTAAATAGTAGGGCGGACTAAGTTCTTCAGCCTTGGTGAGGCAATTAGTTTAGGAGAAGGAAAACTCAAAATTCAAACCTGTTAAACCCCGCTTAAAGATGACCTTGTGTCATATCCTGCCCGAATGGAGAGGTTGGTTAATAAAAATCCACGTATGTGCTGATTTTTCAACAGGGTTAAATGAATGTTTGAAACAATATAATTACACGTTGCTAAGTCCATTTTCTTCGTTGGATATTCCATCAAGTGAAGATTCGGTCAAGTTTATGAAGAAGCAAACTATCACACTCCAGAAAACCAGATCTCTGAGTGAAAGTATTAAAAAAGAGGTGGCTCTGTTGATCTCATCCCAGACAGAAAATAATTCGTCCTAAGACAATGGTGAAATTAGGCAGTTACAAGAATAAGTGCAGTTATTATTGGAAGAAAAAGAACAACTGCCATAAACGGTAACTCGTTGCAGGTAAAATTTGTTGATATTGAAAAGCTGCTGGTGACGAAAAGACCAGTCTGACTCGTGTGCTGGTTATTTTACAGAAAGTGTTAAAGAGGCAGAATCTGAAAGTCAGAAAACATTAAGTGTCAAAGAGAAAGTGTTGAAATTACAAGAAAGTTTGAAAGAAACAAGATGAACATAATTACATATTGGAAGCTGTAGCTCTGAAAGATAAATAAAAATTCAAGTTGAAAAATGAACTCAAGAAATATAGACTTCAGATGAAGTAATCTCAGGGGGGAGGTATCAAATAGGAATAAAATGAGACACAAGAAATTAATCACCGATCGCTAGTGGATGGAAGTGGCAGGCCTCAAAATAATTTAAATGGAGGTTCCGCGCTGATTAGCAAGGGAGTCAGTCGAAAGAATAATTTGCATGGGAGATTAGTCGAAGAGCAGTAGTTGGACGGTGTTTAGTGAGAAGGACTTGCAGTAATATCTTGGCTGGCAGTGTAGAGATAGTAACTATCTTTTGTTTGTCTTGTTTTTCTGTTAATGTGTTCTTTCAGGTGAATGAAATACTCTTGCTTTTGTTGAGTTATCAGCCATTTATTTTCTCTTATTTTTATGCATATGCGAGCGTTACAAAAATAACAAAGTGGTTGTATTAGACTCTGCCTCCCACCAGACAGGACTTGAGCCCTTCCAGACTTGAGTTGTTATATAATTAAGGAATGATTTTTTTCATATTAATCATTTTTCGTTAATTACATTTTATCATTCAGTTTGGTTGGGCTTTGAACTATTCGGGTTAAGAGTTCAGGTGTATTGTCAATTGGTACAGTTTACGCTAGCGCGCAACGGATATGAGAATCACCATTGTCATAATAAACCCCCAGACAGAAAAAGGGGCTGGAATGTGGATGACGTCATGCCCGGAAGAGATGGCTCGGAGAATTTGAGGATTTTGAAAAAGAGCCAGTTGAGGGTTGAAATTGGACCATGGAGGCAGAGAGTTGAGTTCTCTACCGTTGAGGCATGTAGTTCGGGTTTTTCGGATCTCTACTGAGAGAGATCTTAACAGCACTAGATTTCTTCTCAAGAAAAGAAGAATGATAGTATAGATGGAATTTTCTAAAAAGAAAGGAGGTAAGTTTTCCAATAATACTGAGATGAGGTGAAAAAACTATAATTTAAGTATGTTTTTATAAGTTGGCCAAACTTTGTCAAGGGCAACTGGAAGGCCACCTTTTCAGTAACTACTACACCGAATTGTAGATAGACGGCGCTACTCCTTTCCCTGGATTGCTTCACTAACCGTTTATCCGTACCTTATAATGCTGAGTGTTAAGCAAGGAGGCATGAAGTACCGCTTTTTGAGTCTTTGGTATGACTCGCCCTGGGATTGAACCCCGGCCTTCCGGGCCATTGATGAACACACTACCACTGTGCCAATATATATATATGTTTTGTTTGGGAACTGCTGGAGAAGTATGGAAGAACTCATAAGCGACGTTCTGTTATGGACTCCTCCAGCATGGACTTGCCTATTACAGATCTGGCTGGACACTGGATGTAGTGTAGAGGACCTTCCTGGAGCAACGGACGACATGCGAGAGCTAGAGAGAGAGAGAGAGAGAGAGAGAGAGAGAGAGAGAGAGAGAGAGAGAGAATGAGAGAGTCAGGAACTCTGTGATATCAGTACGACTTGATAATATATATATATATATATATATATATATATATATATATATATATAACACTGTAAAACCACATATTGAAACAAATCATTTCACTGTTTCGTAGAAAGAACAGAAAATAATTTTGAATATTGAAGAATATTGAAGAATTTCCTATCATTTAGAGCATTTGGACTATTGTCTTTATCTTTATTGCTATATTCACCACAATTTGGCCGATGCGTCTTTCGGCCCTTTTCAGTTATTTCTAGTCGAACTCGGGAGCCAGCACGGTACATCGAAACCAACACTTTATTTAATCCACGGTGGTACATTTTTCTCATTCCGTTAATTATAATCGGGTACAAGTGTTAAGCTATAGTAAGTATAGGTTATAACTTTTTTTTATCTGTAGTCAGGATTGAACCAACAATATCCAGATGATTTCACATGGCAGTTCTGTGACAAAACACCAATATCCATTATGCCATGTGTCCTGATGAAGATGGTTGAAAGACGCATCGGCCGAAACGTTGTGAATATAACAATAAGAAATGAAGACAATGGTCAGAATACTTTAAATGAAAAAAATCATCAAGCGTCATCTCAGGAATTTAGACAAATAATATTCGAGAAGTCGATGGAACGGTTATGGGCAAAGTGCGAAATGTTTTCTGAATGGTCTGCTTAATTTTACAAGGAAAATCGCGTTTATAAAAATATGCACTTATGATTCAAAGAAAATAGTTTTAACAAAACTTTGATTTACGGATAATGAAAATATTCATTTTTTTTCTTTAATATACTGATAATATTCATGCTGAATACATTAATTTTCCAAGTATTTATTAATTCAAAAAAAGTTGTAATCTATCACGGTAGCAACGTGTGTTAATCACATTTATATCAATGATAATTATCAAACCAAGACTTCTATATTGTGTTGAAAAGATCTCTTTACTGAAGAAAGAAAAAAATCAATTGTTCCATATTTCTCAGATACATGTTCACACATAATATGGTTTCTGTTGTGAAAATGGTTGACGTACCTTCAATGTAAAAATACCAAATATTTTTTGTAAAGTAGATCGCCTCATGATGAGCTATGTCTCATTGTTGGACAACTTTTTGAAAAAAATTGCCCGTGCTTGCTATAGAACAACAGACCAAAAAATATCCTCGAAAAAAAAAAAAAAAAATGAGTTCTGGTCATAATACACTAACACGCTCAGAATTCTTTAAATTTCTGAAGCCAATTTTACACACACACCTTCCACATATGAACACATAAACGCACACACACACACACACACGCACACACACACAAATGGACACTCACACACAAATGCCCCCCAGGCATATATGTATAGAGTAATCGGTTCCGTTTCTTTGTTTAATGACATATCAACATTTGTGGGTTATTTAATAACAAAGCCATCCTTGTAAAAAACAGTAATGTTAATATTTTACCCATAACTGATTAGGATTAAGGTAATTCATACCTTTCTCTATGGTATTGTGAGAAAGTGAACGTCATAGCACGATCTCGCTTACTATTATGTTGCAGTCCGGTAACAACTTAGCCACGAGGACTCCTCCCATACGTAGTAGTTTGACAGTCTCTAAGTCAGGATATTTCATCAAGTCTAAAAGTAAAATAGCCCTTTCGAAAAAGACCTAAGTATTCCATCACGTCTAAAAACACAATTACTCTTTCTTAGAAAAAAAGATCCAAGTTTGTCATCATTTCTTAAAATAGCTTTTCCCTATTTTGCCACTAAAATCTTGTGGGTCTGCAACCTGCTATCTCCCGCCTAAATGATAAAAGTCTTTGAATTTGTGCTATGATAGAAATAAATATATATATATATATGAATTGTTTTGTGTATTTTTAAAATTTTATTTTTACAAACGTTTTATCGCAACTTAGTTCATCGATTTTGAGTAGTCAATGCGTAAAGCGGGTTTGCAAGATGCCACAAAGGAACAAGAGAAAAAGATGATCTACGGTACTTTGATCAGCACATCCTCCACCAGGGAAAAAACGAGGCGAAAAAATGTAGCCATGGCCTGTATTGAAAACAAAACGGCCTACGATATCATCCCGCAAAGCTGGATAGTCGATTGCCTAAAAATACAATATATACGACACAGTCATAAATTTGATCACAGAAGCCATGAAAAACTGGAATAAACAGAAGGATGAAAAACTTTGGCTAAGGTGAAAATCCAGAAAGCTATCTTCCATGGAGAAGCAGGTTCACCATTACTATTTAAAATAGTGAGGATGCCGGATATAGAAATGGAGTTTAGCATTGAAAAATGTGCCATGCTAATATAAAGAAGCGGAAAAAGACAAATAACGGAAGAAATTGAACTGCCAAATCAAGAAAGAATCAGAATGCTTGGAGAAAAGGAAAATTAAAAGTTCTTGGGAATTTTGGAAGCAGAAACCGCCAGACAAGCGAAGATGAAAGGAAAAATAAGAAATGAGTATCTCAGACGTGCAAGAAAACTCTCCTGCTGATATTTCATCAAAGGGATATATATATATATATATATATATATATATACCTGAGCTGTCCTCCGTATAAGATACTCAACAAGATTATTGAAATGGACGAGGGAAGAGCATAGACAAATGGACCAGAAGACAAAAATGATAATGACGATATACGCGTTCTTACATCCAAGAGATGACATAGACTGACTATACGTGTCAAGAAAAGGAGGATGAGGACTCGCCAGCATTAAATATAGCGTGTATACATCAACAAGAGGAATCGAAAACATAAAGATGCGCTAAATATCTAATTAGAGCAACCAGAAACAGCACTGACAGCATAAAAGATCGGCAGAACAACAATAACCAGGAAACAGAAAGGGGAAGAAAAACAACTGTATGGATATTTTAAGCGACAAGCTGACAAGCTCACACACGAGAATCTCTTCTAATAGCAGCACGAAGAAACGCCATAAGAACCAATTACGTTGAAGCTAAAATAGCTAAGATGCAACAGGATTGCAAATGTGATTTATATAGTGACAAACCAAAACACTTGATTATATAATGCATGAATGTATCAAACTAGCGCAAAAATAGTATAAGACTAGACACGACTGGGTGGGGAAGGTGATCCACTGGGAATTGTACAAGAGGTTGAAATTTGCCCATAGTACCATATAGTATATGCACAAACTAGAATCCGTCTTGGAGAATGAAACGCATAAAATTCTATGGGATTTTGAGATGAGATACAAACAGTTCAGTTAATGACGTCCAGAAGACAAAACCAAGCGATAATTAACTAGAAGCTACCGAATAGTGAACTTTGCCGTCTCGGCGGAACAGTGAGTGAAAATAATAGAAAACGAAAGGAGAAATAGTTCTTAGACTTTGCCAGAGAACTATATTTGGTGCACTTGGAACAAACACCAGAAGTTTGGAAAATGATCTGGAAGAATTAGAAATAGGAGGACAAACTACAGCATAGTTAAGATCGGGTACAGTATTGAGAAGAGTCCTGCAGACTTGAGAAGAATTGCTGTCACTCAGACGCCAATAAAAGACCACAACTAAAGGTGGTGTGAAGAAAAGAAACCACACCAACCTGAGACGTAAAAACATGGACTAGGGAAGACAACCGACGTGCACTACACTGCTATTTTACGAGCAACCCTACACAAAGAGGATATAGGAAAAGAATGATAGAGATCTGGCTAGAAGAATGTGCTAGTTTTCAGACAAGTCAAAGTCTTGCCGATCAAGTCAGGACAATAATAAAGAAAGGTTGTTTTTCTGATCTTGAAATACAAGAAATATACCAGAAAATAAACAACGAACAAGATAGTAATACAGTACCTGACACATTAGGTATTAACAATGAAAAAACAACGGAAATGAACCGCCAATTGCGGGAAATGGAAACAGCACACAACTAAACAACGGATAACCTAACAACCCAGAACAAACACTAACACAAGAAGAAAAGATAAATATAGAAAATTTAAAGAGAATAATGGGCAGTGAAAAGACTAATTTACCATCATTAAAAAACATCGAATGGAGAACAGTTATGACGGAAACGAGTAAAATAAATCAAGTACTACCTTATAAATCAACGAATAATATAACCGAATTAAATAATCTAATCTATGCTCGGGCGAAATTAGTTCATGAAAAAATTGGGATCTCCTCAAAAAGCACGAAGAAAAAATCGAAACCAGGATAGGAAATTCGACTGGAAACGCAGATAAAAAAAATCTACGAAAACAGGCCAAAATGATAAAACAAAGGAAAAACACAGGAACATGTAGAGACAAAAAAAAAAAGGGGAATACAAAAAGAAAAAAATAGCAATACAACTTGAGGAAATAAACAAGAAAGTCTTGACTAAAGAAGGAAGGTTAAAGATTTCTAAAGAACAAAAGAAAATTTTACTAACAACTAGGTGGAGATGACACGAAAACGTACGATCAATCAGATGAAAGAGAACTCGAACAATTTTGGACTAAAATATGGCAACCAAAAAACATAACGGAAAAACCGAATGGATAAACAATATGACAAAAGAATTAAAAGGGCTCGAAGAAGGCCCGAAAGTTGAAATACATATCGATTTACTCAAAACAACACTAAAAAGAAAATCAAACCGGAAAACGCCAAACCATGATGGAATACATGGTTTCTGGTTCAAGAAATTCAACTCCATTCACGACAGACGTGAACTAGACATGAACAGATGCCCACAAGGAGCACAAGTACCCGAATAGATTACCAAAAGAAAGACCACATTGATCCAAAAGGATAAGTACCTCGACCTTGCTATGGAATTGAAAAAAGTTATGGAACATGAAGGTAACGATTATACCAATTGTAATTGGTACATTCAGGACAGTAACTAAAGAATTATTAAAGGGACTGGAGGAATTGGAAGTTGGAGGACGAGTGGAGACCATCCAAACTACAGAATTGTTGAGAACGTCCAGAATACTGAGAAGAGTCCTGGAGACTTGAGGAAAATTGCCGTCACTCAAACTCCAGTTAAAGATCATCAGCTAACGCTGATGCGAAAAACTCTAAAGGAGTAAATGATTATAATAGCATTATTAAGATGGTGCAGAATCCTAAGAAGAATCCTGGAGACTTGAGGAGCATTGCTGTCACTCAAACTTTTGTGAGAAACCATCGGCTATAGTTGGTGTAAAAAACTCTCAAAAGAGTCATAATAATAATAATAACAATAAGATTCCGGTGAGTTTAAAAAATTTCAATACCGAGTTAAGGAATTTTGAGAGTGTTGTTGTGATATATTTCGGTTTAGTCTAAGAGATTTTGTATTGCGGTAGGTCTGTTGAGAAAAGAATCAGATTTACTCAACGTTTTACAGAAATAGCCAGCTTATCTTAATCTATCTATGTTGTATTTCTGTCAGTGCCACTGTTTAAAAAATAAAATGAAGCGCACACATAGATAGACATATCAACCAAACCCCATATATATATATATATATATATATATATATATATATATATATATATATATATATATATATATAATGATTGTTAAATTGATGTGTGTGAATAGAATAAAATAAAAAAAAAACAATCGTTAAAAAAACAGTTCGAAACAGATGAGTAAAAGAACACATGTGAGATTAGAAATTCTACTTAAATGAAGTTTATCGACAAAAGCCAGACGTGAACAAAGATACCACAAAACAAATAATTTTCTCAAATTAACGTAAGTGCTCACAAAATGACTATCGAAATACAAGCTGCTGGTAGATTGCCAATACTTATTTTATTTTAAAGAATACGGAACAGTAGTTTTATAGATATGTACAAAAAGAAGTCTGGCATAAAAGAGAATACTGTAAAATTAAAAAAGTAAATGTTATTGCACATATTTTCAAATTGAAAAAAAATCCAGAACACACACACACACACACACACACACACACATATATATATATACATATATATGCATGTATAATCATTTGTGTGTGTGCAAACGAAAAGGTAATTTGCTTTTTTTTCCTGTATTTAAAAGGTTCATGTTCCTTTTCATACACAATCGTCAGAGAGAAGGATGAACGGATATATTTGAAGGCATGTGAAAGTTTTAGTAACGGGAATAAGAAGAACGTAGTTTATTGAGTAATATTTCAGTTATTAAACTATCTGTACACGGGTGGATGAGCTTTTTGATTTTATTGTCCATGTTCATATTGCTCTTTTGTATAGTCGTTATTATACAAATAATATATATATATATATATATATATATATATATATATATATATATATATATATATATATATATATATTGCGATCTAAAGAAGCTGTTTATTTTTGCCAGCTGAAATTAATTTATAATAGCCAAGTGACTGTTGGTTGAGTTTTTTCAGTTATATGGAAATTTTCTCTGTTAGATATTTATATATTAATTATCTTATACTGAACACTCCTGAATCCACGAATATTTGGTTTGGTTTGTTTGGTTTTATGGTATATCAACCTTTGTAGGTTATTTAACGCCAAATCCATTTTTAAGTAAATAATCTGTTCTATTGAAGACAGTTCAGTACACAGTTTAATTGTCAAAAACATTTCCATTTCAAACTATTCAAGCAGTTATATGTAATAATTCAGTTAAGTGTAAATACAGTTTTAATGTCGAAAAACAGTTCTATTTGAAATAATTCAGTTAAGCATAAGCACGCAGTTTAAGTGTAAGTACGGTTTAATTGTCAAAAACGTTTCTATTTTAATCTATTCAGTTTACTCAATTCATTTTAGCATAAGTATGCTGTTAGTTCTATTTAACCAATAGATAGGGCCCTATCAGGTGCTACCACTCCGGGCCAGAGTGGACCTGGGAGCGATGGCAATGAAGGGGTACTCCGCATTCCCCAAAGCTCCAGCACTGCTGGAACCTCACCATCAGATTGTTTAGTGTCATATCCAGGACACTCATTAGGGGGGGGTCTTACCCCTCTGCAGAGAAGCAGTCAGTGTATTCTACAGCCCCAGCTGACTGGGCAAACGAATATATTCTTGAATTGAATCATTTCCAACTCATCTTCTTTGGATATTATATATATAAGATCTTGTGGAAGGTACAGAATCTAGATAATGCTTAAAAAAGGGTGTGCTTAGAACAATTTAAAAATTCAAAAACGATTTAAAATTCTTAAAGAAGCGGTACCCCTTGTTTCGGTCACTTCTAAGAGAATTACATCAGTGACAATTCGAGACAATCGAGGTTGTACTAGATAAAGTAAACATGAGAAGGTGACCAAAGGAAAATCTAGGGGGATGGGAGAAAAACACATTGCGAAAAAGAATGTAATGTATTTTCATCTTGCCTTATAAGTTATCATTGCTCTGAAAGGAATATCTGGAGAGAAAACCTTTTAATATGATTTAATACACTTCAAAAATATACCCGTGGAAGTTTTTCCTCTTTGTCCAAGACTCAGAATTTACTCTCTCGCTGTATGCATTTACCGTATTCTTAGGCCACGGACAGGATGTGACATAAAGGAGTAAAGTTGTTTTTTAACTTTGAGTTTTCCTTCTCCGAGATGAGTTGCTGTAACAAAAATAAAGAGCCCAGTTTGTTGTGTTATCTAGCCATAGCTTTGGAAGGATGGGAGAAGAAAGGGACTCATGCCTATCCGAAGGGCAATTAACC
Source organism: Sepioteuthis lessoniana (assembly GCA_963585895.1). Taxonomy (NCBI): domain Eukaryota; kingdom Metazoa; phylum Mollusca; class Cephalopoda; order Myopsida; family Loliginidae; genus Sepioteuthis; species Sepioteuthis lessoniana. The sequence continues at coordinate 54,702,477 of OY757934.1, read as the reverse complement.
TGAAGTGAAATTCAATTTCATTCAGGATTTGAAGTTAGCTCGCTGAATCCATTTCTTCCCGCAATAACCTTTGCAGTAAGCGCGCACCCCACCTTGTAACGATAACTGTGTAACTATAAGACAATATCGCTAATTTGTGGTTTTGTCTTCCAATTTCATTTACCTGTGTGTAACCCGATGGGACAGTCGAGGAAATTTATTGACCGTAAAAATAAGAATTAACCGTGGTGGAAGTCCTGGCAGCAACACCCCACAAGACACCAACTGTACGGCCACCTACCCCCTATCACGAAAACTATCCAAGTTAGACGAACTAGACATACAGGACACTGCTGGAGAAGCAGAGATGAACTCATAAGAGATGTACTCTTATGGATCCCCACACATGGCCGCGCAAAAGCAGGACGACCAGCTCGAACGTACATTCAGCAGCTATGTGAGGATACAGGATGTTGTCCTGAAGACCTACCTAGGGTGATGAACGATAGGGAGAAGTGGCGAGAGAGGGTCAGGGATATCCGTGCTACCAGCGCGATATGATGATGATGATTTATATCTACCAACCTTCCGCTCGGGCAGGATATGACAATAGGTCAATTTTTAGGCGGAGTTTAACAGGTTTGAATTCAGGGTTTTCCTTCTCCTAAACTAGTTGTCACACCAAGGCTGAAGAACCCAGTCTAACCTACTATTTACCCATAGCTGGAGAGAGAATAATTGGTTTCATACTTTTCCAAAGTGTGCGATGTGAAATGCAATCAGTCACGTCCAGGATTTGAACTCGTGTCGCCGTGTCCATTTCCTACGACGATAACCATTACACCACGGGCATCTCCATTAACTCAGTACTATTAGGTGCTAACACTCCGGGCAAGAGTATATTCTGGGAGCCAGGGCAATAAAATCCAAAAATAATAGGAAAAAAAAGGTTTTGTGTTTAGTGAAACACTTAGACCTGTTCATTGGCTTCTCTCTCAAGACGACCTTGCCAACATTTGATGTTTCTCATGAAAGTTGGGAGCTTGCCCCATGGTAATTATATGCCCACGTTAATGAGCGTCCGCTGTATACTGTCAATTTAACCGCAATCATTTACTAGTCTAAACTTAAACTTAGTTTAGCGTAAGGCCAATAGTATGAAGTATGAAGTATGAAAATAGTATGAAAATCGAACTCACTGACAATGATCTCTGCACTGAGCTTGTTAACCACTGCACATTGCAAGACATCAACACAATGCGTAATTTTGATGATTACTGCTTCACACACACACACACACACACACACACACACACACACACACACACACATGTATAAATATATTATTTCTATCTGGAGTATTCTGCCCTTTTCTTGTAACATAAATAATATTCATCGATCGATTTGATTACGACCATTAACTAAGATGCTGATTTTGTTTCGAATTTAGAATTTTCCCTTCTCCTTGACGGGTCATCTTACCAAGTCTTATATGCTCTTTTATATACCCATATAGGGAGGTAGGAGAAAATAGATGATTTTAGTTTGGTCTGGTTTGGTTTTATGACATATCAACCATCGTAGATTTGTGCCAATACTCCCTCGGCCCCCCGAATACGTCAACTTCTTTAAACCATTTCGATCTTGGCCGGTGATCATCTAGTTGTTCCGATTGGGGCATCGCACATTTCTTCATGGCTACAAGAATTACAATCAAGGGAGTGGGAGAAAAAGAACAAAGAACAAACGAACGATAAGACTTGGGTCAACTCAAGTGCAAGAACGTTAAGTTGTGGTACAGCATTCCCTGTAGACTAACGCTAGCGTGTATTTATAGCGAAAATTCTACAAACCACGAGGAGTGCTGACTCATTTTGTCTGGTCTTCCCTCACTGCTGCTGGACCCTATCTCATGTCGACTGGTCTCTTCTGCCGTCCGGTATCTACTGCCAACCGCCCCTCTCCGTCGCCCGTCGCCAACTGCCTTCTGTGGGTTCCTTCTTCCAACTGGCCGTCTCCTCTCTCTCGGACCTGCCTTTCCTACCCCACTTCCGGTCTCGTCTGAGATCTCGAGTCCAGGCCTTTGTTTGGTTTCGCGCCAAAACAAACACAAAGATTGTCTGCTTAGCGCACCCCCTTCATAGTGTCACATGATTATTTAATGCCAAATCAATTTTTATACATATAAACAGTTCTATTTCAAAGAATTTAGTTTACCATAAATACGCTATTTAGTTCTATTTAACCCATAGATAGGACCCTATCAGATACTGCCACTCCGGGCCAAAGTGGACCTGGGAGCGATGACAATGAAGGAGTCCTCGCATTCCCCAAAGCTCCAGCATTACTCGAGCCTCCTTATCAGTTTGTTTAGCGTCATATCGAGGATATTCGTTGGGGGAGTCTTATCCATCTGCAGAGATACAGTCGGTATATTCTGCTGCCCAAGCCGACTGAGTAAAAAATAGATTAATTTATGAGTTTCTGTAAGAGCACTATCATCAAGCGAAATACAAGTATTCATTCAACCTCTCTACACTAGCGGGATGTGACACATGGCCAATTTTTAAGCGGAGTACAACATGGTTTAGACCTGACCGATAAAATGAAACGCAGTTTCTTCCAGGCTGCGGTCGTATCGATACTGCTGTATGGATGCACTACTTGGACGCTAACTAAACGGCTGGAGAAGAAGCTAGACGGCAATTACACAAGAATGTTGCAAGCAATATTGAACAAGTCCTGGCGGCAACACCCCACAAGGTACCAACTATACGGCCACCTGCCTCCCATCATGAAAACTATCCAAGTTAGACGAACCAGACATGCAGGACACTGCTGGAGAAGTAGGGATGAGCTCATAAGTGATGTACTCCTATGGACCCCCACATGTGGCCGAGCATAAGCAGGACGACCACCTCGAACATACATACAGCAGCTCTGTGGGGATATGGGATGTAGCCCTGAAGACCTACCAGAGGCGATGAACGATAAGGAGAAGTGGCGAGAGAGAGTCAGGGATATTCGTGCTAGCGGCACGACATGATGATAAGACGCAAACCCCAAGGACAGATGGAAGGCAAAGGAAAATTGACCTTGTGTCATATCCTGCCCGAGCGGAGGGGTTGGTAAATAGGATTACACTACAAGCATCTCTATAAGTGTAACGCAAGTAACTCCACCCACGATACTTAACTCAGCCCGTCGATAACAACTACGCTAACTATAAGTAATTACGGCCATTTTCTTTTGTAGTTTGGTTTGGTTTCTCTGTTTAATGACATATCACCCCTGATGGATTATGTGACAATATACCCGCTAGCCGACCCCACTATCTCAACCTCCTAAACCAGCTCCTAGCCATTCGATCATCTTGTGGTTTTTCTCATCACCGGCCCGGGGTATTTCAGATTTCCTTGCAAACACAGAAGACACAACATACACACTCGAGAGGGTGAAAAAAAAAGAAAAAGGAACAAACAAACACGGACTTGGGTTAACTCTAAGTGCAAGAAGGGGTGGTTTATGACACTTTCCTAGCATTCTGTACTTTTGTGTCTGTAACGAGCGTGTACTCGAAAATTCCCATACAGCTACCAGGAACGTTGACTCATTCTCTCACGTTGGCCAACCTGGCCTCTGGGTCCATAGATCATAGCTCCTCGCTTAGCAGCCGCCTTTCCCTACCTGTCAACTTCCCCGACTTCTGTTGAATGCCCTCTGCTGCTGACTGCTTTCTTCTGTTCGCTGCCCTCGGACCTTGCTTTCCCTCGTCTTCTTCCGGTCTCGTAAAAATCTCGCGTACAAGCCCTTTGTGTGGGTTTCGCGCCAAAACAGACAAAGAGATACTTTGACTGGCACTCACCTACACTAACAGAAACAAATGCCACCTATCCTGCCACAATTATTTAATGCCAAAACCATTCTTATGGAAAAAACTGCTGTGATACTTTTTAATCAGTAGTTGAAAGGGTAAGAAGGTTCATGCCAAGGGGATTAGTCTGAAAGTAAATGTAATAGCACGATTAGAGTTCGAACACGCACTCCAGCACTTAAGTCATTACACCATGGAGACATCTTTCATTGATATATCAGTTTAGTTTGTTTTCTTTGTTTATTGACATATCAACGCTTGTGGATTATTTAATGCCTTGTAGAAGAAAAACAGTGACACTATTTAATCCTTATGTGGAAGCATAAAAGGGTTAATACTTTTTCCAATGGTATAAGTCGAAAATTGAACGTAATCCTATTTACCCAACCCCTCCGCTCGGGCAGGATATGACACAAGGTCAATTTTTAAGCGGAGTTTAACAGGTTTGACTTCAGAGTTTTCCTAGTTACCTCACCAAAGCTGAAGAACCCAATCTGTCCTACTATTTACCCATAGCTGGAGGGATAATAATTGGATTCATACCTTTCCCAAGAGTATTAGTGCTGTGTGAAAATGCAATCAGCCTCATCCAGGATTTGAACTCGTGTCGCCATGTTCAATTCCTACGACGATAACCATTACACCATGGGCACCTATAAAATTGAACGTAATAGTGCAACTGGGGTTCGAACTCACTTACTATAATGTCGCTGGGGGGTGTCCTTGAGGTATAATGGTTTAAAGCGATAGACTGCAGAATCGGGATAAGCGAGTTCAAACTCCAGTCTCGCAGTTACGTTCACTTTCGGACAAATACCCTTAGGAAAGGTGTGAACCCCCTTATCCTCCCAGCTATAGGTTAAATAGTACTATAACTGGTTTTTTTTTTTTTTTATAGAAGAATGGTTTTGGCATTAAAAAACCTACAAAGGTTGATATGCCACTGAACAAAGAAACCAAATCAAACCTATAATGTCGCAGTTCATAGCGTTATCTACTACGCTTCCCTTTTTTATTGCAAGATTTTTGTCAAGAATGTTTCACTTGCAAATGTAAAGTAAATAAATGTGTTTATATGATGAAGAGATTGTAATATTTTTGGTTACCATTTTGTCTTAAAAAATGATGAACAGGAAAACCTACTAGGCCGCCTGCAGTTTCCAAAGCATGTAATTATTTCGAAATTACATTGTCTCGATCTTATGGAGATACATTTGTTTTATTTTTATTTTTCATTTCATTTTAATAGAATCCAGCTACTTCCAGTGAGTTTTCCTCCCCAAACAATATGCACTATAAGTTATAATCGTTTCTCTGCATTTATGTATATATCTATATGCAGTATATTATGATTTTTATGTCTATACTCACAAACTATCAAAAAAAAAAAAAGGAAAGACAAGCAAAACATGCTGGCCCGAACCCACAAAAGAAGTTCTCTTGTACACCCCCACAGATAGAAACTCATTATTAACCGACCAACAAATACTTACATTCGTCAGCTCTTTGTAGACACTGGATGCCGACAAGAGGACTCACTAATAGCGATGGACGATAGGAATGGATGGCGATAGTGAGTCAAGGGAACTTATTCTTGCAGCAAGACTTGATTACGATATGTTTTATATCAATGATACATATTCGTATAACTCATATTATCATGACTTAATATTTACAAGTTGATTATAGCAAGAATTATTGCGGGTCTTTTGCTAGAACAAGAGTGCTAAATCTAATACTAAATAGATAAACAGATAAGGGGACGTAATTGATGAGAAAGTCACATATGACTTCTGCCTTACTTTCTCAACAGGGCCCAGCATATTTTGTTCGTTGTATTGGAATGGTTTATGAGATATTAGATAAGTGGAAATACAGCGGCTGTTTTATGGGGTGCTGCTTCCAGGATTTGTTCAAAAAATCTTGTAGCATTCTTTTGTAGTTCCCATCAAGCCTTTTCTCTGTGTGTTTCGTTTGACTGATCAGCAAAGATTTATATACAGCAGTTCAGTGCAAATGCTAGATGCTGTCTTGAGAATCAACCAAGAGTAATGGGTGATTGGGATGAGCGAGAGAGAGAGAGAGAGAGAGAGAGAGAGAGAGAGAGAGAGAGAGAGGAATGAACTCCAAGCAATCTGAATGATTTGATGTTGACATATAGGTAAAGATTTGATAGGTATATACTTGGAGTTCCAGGTTGGAAAAGCGGTTCTCTTTTCCGGAAGTCATGCTTCCATAAATTCAAGGGAACTTTCAGGAATTAAACACACAAGTGGAGTCGCAAGGCCGTGCCGGTTGGGTTCACCCACCGTCCCCGATAGTTAGTCACAACATAAACATAATAGTGTCCACTTAGACATTAAACGTCACTACCACATACACCACATTTCACTAAAATGAAAGAGTGAATAAAGAATCATGTGGATTTTCAGGAATTAGTTTTGTTTCTTATTTATTTACTGTTTATGGAACTGACCAGTGACTTATAAGGTTTTGACAAAATGTGGCGCCCTACAGATCTTTTAAAACCAACATACAGAGAACAAAATACGGCTTGTAATGATTACAATATTTAGTCAAAAAAGTGTGTTTAAAATGGTACATATATTCACTTATCCTTGAGGGAAGGAGTTTTATTTGGTGTGTGTGAATATTCCCCTTCTTCCTTTCTTTCTTTCTTTCTTTCTTTCTTTCTGTCTTTCTTTCTTTCTTTAATACTTCTTTCTTTCTTTATTCTTTCGTCATTATTCCTTCTTTTTTATTTCTTTTTCGCTTAATTTCGTTTCGTTTCGTTTCTTTCTTTCTTTTCCCATATTTTTTTTTTCCTTTTTGTTTTCTTTTTTCATTTCTTCTTTTCCCTCTAAAACTTGTGACTGAATACACAGTAGACAACCTTTCCTTTTTTTATCAAACTGAAAATCAAACAATAAAAACTTTGTAAACTTTTGACCATTGCTTTTATGAAACTATGTTAGTTCTCTTCCCATTTTTTAATCACGATATCTTGGGATTCTGACAAGAGAGCTGATCTCTGTGAATACAACTTTCTCAAGGTACACGGCATTTTATCGATTATTTATGTATATATAATTTATCATCAGACACATTATAAATCGGGGAAGTGCCCGTGGCGCAATGGTTGGACTACGGCTTCGAAGTAAAGAATTTCGAACTCCAATAACATTATTATATTCACTGGCAGACTAATACTCTTAAAAAAGGCATGAACCCCGTGTTTCCCTAGTTGTTCTTCTACGAGGATGGCTTTAGCATTAAATAACTCACGATGTTTGATTAGCCGTTAAACAAGAAAACTGACCATCTTTGTGAATAAATTATTAGGCAATAATCGTTAAGAGATAAAATAATGATGATTAGTATACAAATTATTTATTAAAATTTTTTTTCTTTTCCTGAAATGTATTACTTATATTAATTTCTTAAAAAAAGGTCACAGAATGTTTACAAGTTAGAGACACAGGTTTCTAACCGTTATGCTATACTTCATTGTTCTTTTGCCTAAGAAAATAAAAGATGTCTCTCTCTAGGAAATTCTTGGCTTGCAGACGATTGATAGTAAATTTCAGCCTCAGTGGGTGCTAGATAAGTGCAAGTGCGAGGAACTTTTTCAACTTTAAAAAATACATTGAATATTATGTTTTTACTATTACGGTGTCAGTCCGAACATTTTTAGTATTTTTTAACAAAACACAAATATTTAACTTTTAGTTAATGCCAGTCTAAAATACTTCAGCGCATTTTGTATTAGATAGGAATACATGATATCATATAACAGTGTGCAAAAAAAAAAACTCTCTTTAAAAGCAATTACACGAAAAACATAATAAGAATGTACATTGAATGTAATTCCCTGACTTGTAGAAATTAAATGACCCTAGACCAGTTGATACGCCATAAAAAAAATCAACCATTTAACCATTTCCTATTGTGGCTCTGTAGCAAACTTGTCTAGGAAATGAGATGTCTCCCTATCAATTTTTCTTATCTCACTGGCCATTGACCGTAAATTCTTGCTTCTGTTGATGTGACTCAAGTGCAAGAGCGGGAAACTTTTTGAACTTTGAAGGTCTAATTGATATTTGTTATCAGCTTTGTAGATGGTAGTTAGCGCATTTTAGTATCTTTATAACAGACTCTCAAATTTAAACTTTTAGATAATGCTTGTCCAAAAGAGATTGATGTATACAACTTACCCCACCAAAACTTACAAACATTTTAATGCTGCATTTTGGTTTGGTTGTTTAATGGCATATTAACCTCCATGGGTTATTTAGTACCAAATCCATCTCTCTAGAAGATCAGTTGTAGTACTATTTAACCCATAGCTTGGAGGATAAGCAGGTTCGTACCTTTCCCAAGGTAATTTCCCGAAAGTGAACGTAATAGCAAGACTGGAGTTCGAACTCACTACGATTCCGCAGTCTAGCATTCTAACCATTACATCACGTGAACACCTCCAGCCGAATTTTGGGATTTATCTTTGTCCAGAAATATTTGAGATAAAGTTTTAAAAGTGGAAATTAGCAATTCAAATTTATCTTTGACAAGACCATAGATCTCTAATCCGGCACTTGTGTTATGTTTAGTCAGACTGAAAAATAAACCACTACTCCAGTATTTTTGCGACTTTGAACCAGATTAGCAAACTTATCTTGACCAATCATTAATAATGTGAGTTCAATCCCCAAGAGTGCTTTTTTTTGTCTCTCAGTGTCAATTAAGCTTGATAAATATTTATTTTGAACACCTGCGTTGAAAGATCTTTATCTCTGTGCGCCACAAACATAAAACATAATGTTTATCGTAGAGTATGTATCTACTTTTTGTGAAGTCTGTTTTAATACATTTTTGATTAACGACAATAGACGAAAAAGCATTTTCAATTTTTTCATAAAATTTACTTATTTAGGTATTAAACCGTATATTTAAATCCAATGAATGCAAACCTTTCCCAATATTTCCTTTTATAAAACGTGACCTCCACAAAGAAAACAACCCAACAACAAACAAACAATAAAAAAACACGTAAAACAAATACAAGAAAAAATAAGAAAAAAAAACAAAACGTTTTAGAATAAATCATGCGACAACAACGTGTGTAGCACTATGTGGGTAGGCCGCCAAAGCAGACGAGTCTGTTTTGGCGCGAAACCAGACAAAGGAGTCTTGGACATGAAATCTCGCCGTTTCCGGAAGTGGGAAGGGGACGCGAGAGAGGCAGTTGACGAGGGACCCGGACGAGGCAGTTGACGACGCGACCGAGCAGAGGGCAGTTGGCGGCTGGAGAGCAGAGAGGCGAGGCAGCATGGGATAGGGTCCAGCGAGAGTGAGTCAAGATGAGTCTGATTCCAGTAGCATTGTGGAATTTTCGCTAGTAACCCACGCTAGCGATAGTCCGCACATGCATGTAGTGTTGCATACCTTCCTCTGCTCTTGGTTAACCCCAGGCTTTGTTCGTGTTTGTTCGTCTGTTTTGTTTTCTCCTGTCTCCCTCGATCGTATTCTTGTGTGGTGGCAAGAAATGTGCGTTGCCCCCTCGAACCACTAGTTGATCACCGGCCGGCTAAGAAGTGACATGGTTAGAAGAAAGTTAACGTGTGTGGGGGCGAGAGGGGGTAACGTTTACACGTGTATCGTCCCTTGGCCTTACCTCGGACAACACTCTTGACCTAGAGTAGGAATGGTTTGGTTTGGTATTTTTGTTTAATGGCATATCAACCTCTGTAGGTTATTTAATGCCATACTATTCTCCTTGAAGAACAGTAGTGGTACTATTTAACCCATAGCTGGGAGGATAAGGGGGTTCATACCTTTCCCAAGGGTATTTGCTCGAAAGTGAACGTAATAGCGCGACTGGTGTACGAACTCGCGTACTACGATACTGCAGTCCATCGCTTTAACCATTACACCACGAAGACACCCTCCTGCAGTGGGAATAGAAGCGGCATTATTTGTATAAGATTGAAATATTAGATACCATATAACTCTATGTAAATTGCTAGTATTAAGAATAGTTACTTAAAATTCTGCTTCCCGGATGGAGACACAGACTACTTCGTCATTGTAGCTGGTGTGCTGCAAGGAGACGCATTAGCCCCATACCTCTTTATCATCTGCCTAGACTACGTGCTTAGAACGTCTATTGATAAAAAGAAAGGTAACGGTTTCAATCTGGCAAAGGAAAGAAGCAAAAGATACCCTGCACAAACAATTACGGATGCGGACAACACCGATGATATTGCACTTCTGGGAAATACACCCACCAAAGCCGAAACCCTGCGACATAGTCTAAAACGGGCAGCTGCTGGCATAAACCTCCATGTCAACGCAGACAAGACGGAATACATGTGCTTTAATCAAAGAGATGACATCTCTACATTAAATGGTAGTTCTCTCAAACGAGAGGACACGTTCACCTACCAAGGAAGCAGTGTCTCATCAACCGAGGCAGATATCAATTGGCGACAAGCAAAGGCATGGACAGCTATCGATAGGTTATCGGTTATACGGAAGTCAGGCCTGACCGATAAGATAAAACGCAGTTTTTTCCAAGCAGCAGTCTTGTCGATACTGCTATATGGATGCACTACATGGACGCTAACAAAACGTGTGGAGAAAAAGCTGGATGGCAATTACACAAGAATGTTGCGAGCAATATTGAACAAGTGCTGGCAGCAGCACTCCACAAAGCAGCTGCTGTACGGCCACCTACCATCCAAGTTAGACGAACCAGACATGCAAGGCACTGCTGGAGAAGTGGGGACGAACTCATAAGCGACAAACTTTTGTGGACCCCTTCACATGGAAGAGCAAAAGCAGGATCACCTGCTAGAACCTGTATATAACAGCTCAGTGCTGATATATTATGTTGCCTTGAAGACCTCCTGGGAGCGATGGACGATAGAGGCAGTTGCTGAGAGAGGGTCAGGGAGATCCGTGCGGGTGGCGTGACACGATGATAATGACTTGAAGCTATAAACTGTTTACTGAAGAATTCTTTTTATTTAGTTGAAACCATTAAACAGTTATAAAACAATGCGAAAGAATTATTATTAAATAGAAACAGTTGCTTGAAACCATTTACTTATTCGTATTAGAAAGGAATACTTGAAACCATACAAGTGCGTGCAAATAAATGTCTATCATTTAATAGAAATGATTACTTGAAATGTTATCATTGTGTATAAAATATTACAATTAGATAGAATTGTTTGAAGCCATGCAAGTGTGTGCAAATTAATTGTATTAGATAGGAATACTTGAAATCATAAAAATCTGTGCAAATTATTTGTATTAGATAGGAATACGTGAAATCATAAAAATCTGTGCACATTATTTGTATTAGATAGGAATACTTGATATCATAAAAATCTGTGCAAATTATTTGTATAAGATAGGAATACTTGAAACCATACAACTGCGTGGAAATTATATGCGTTTGATAAAAATACTTATAGCAAATAACTGGGAACAAAAACAAACTACTCTTAAGAATCGATAACGCAGACAATGTAAATATAAACGTAATATGTACGCGAATCCCTAACTTCTCGGCATGGAATAAAGCCAGACAGATCGACGTGCCATTAAAATCAGTCAATGAATAAATCTATCATTTAATCTTGACTTTGCAATTTAGTGGAATTGTAGATATCCTTTGAATGAATATGTGACCGAAAGTTTGGAGTAAAAGTCCATGAAAATAAAAGGAAGATATATTTGATACAGCCTAATATATATAAGTATATTAATATATTAAATTAGTATATTAATAAATTAGTATATTATATATTAAAAAATTGTAGTAGAAAGATGGTCTTTAAGTATGTACATGACCTAAGCTCTCGAGTAAATATTCGTAAAAACGGGAAATGAATTTGATACACCCCAATATATATATATATATATATATATATATATATATATATATATATGTATATTAGTAATATAGTGGAACTGTAGATAGCCTTTAAATACGTACATGAGTTAAGGTTTTGGGTAAAGGTCAATAAAAAGGAAAAAGGAATATGATTCACATTAATATATATATATATATTTATATATATAAGTATATTATTGATAGGGAAATCATACATAGCTTTTATATATATTAATGACTAAAGGTTTGGAGTAAAGGTCGATGAAAAGAAAAAATGAATTTTATTCGCAGTAATAAATGTATATATATTTAAGCGTATTAGAGAGAGAAATAATAATAGATGCCTTTTAGATATGTGCAAGACAAAAGATTTGGAGTAAAGGTCTATTAAAAGGAAAAAATGAATTTGATACACACTAATATATATAAACATTTTGTCTCTGTGTACAAGTTCAAACGCACTTATTTTCCGCGTCAATTGGTTCCGTGCATACTTGCATTTACAAGTAAATGAATAAACAAATAAATATCTTCCAGGACTATTCATACTGAATATAGAATTCAGCTAAAACATTGTATAAAATAACAGAAAATACACGTAACATATTTTCATGAGTGAGTAACCATGTTATGAATTTGTATGCATAAAAGATTTGGAGGTGCCCGTGGTGTAATGGTTATCGTCGTAGGAATTGGACACGGCAACACGAGTTCAAAACGAGACCGATTGCATTTCACATAGCACTAATCCAATTATTCTCCCTCAGGCTATGGGTAAAATAGTAGGGCAGACTTGGTTCTTCTGCCTTGGTGAGGCAACTAGTCTAGGAGAAGGAAAACTCTGAAGTCAAACCTGTTAAACTCCGCTTTAAAATTGACCTGGTGTCCTATCCTGGCAAAGCGGAGCGGGTGGTAAATATGATAAAAGATTCAAACCATAGAAATGATCTCACCTTGAGTAAAATTATGAATACTGCCATTTACAATTTGATGCAAAACTTTTATGGATTTGAAAACGAAATCTTTTATTCATTGCATAATTATTCAGTAATTAAAGTATTTTGCTTGAGTTTTTATGATTTCCCTTTAGCTTTAAGGTAAATTTTATATTCAATTAAGAATCATTATAATCTAATTCTCGTTTATAATCTGAAATTCTATGGTTTAATAGTGATTGATTTTAAATGCATGTCAACAAATTTTTGGTTGTTTTATGACAAGAGATTTAAGAACCACGTTTACACTTACATTCTTTGAGTAGTATAAGGTTTTATTTTGCAAACGATTCAACCAAATACGAATATTTTTTTAAAAGATCTATTTTAAACATTGATTGGACTTATGAGTAATACCTATCCAGATTTCTATTCTGGTAAACGCAAGTAAGTATGGCGTCTACTGACATGGGAAATAAAATCGTGGGACTGCTTTGGAATTTGAACACAGACAGTTTACCATCACCTCGCGAGAATTCCTTCAAGAAAATTATTATAAGTTGCCATTCACTCTGTGCTCTTACACCTGAAAAATAATGGCAGAAAAGAATAGTTGACAAACGACTAAGCAATAGCTTTTAATTTAGAAAACAGTAAAAAACTATGAATATCTTAAGGATACAGTAAAACATAAGTTGTGATCGATAACCAGATAAGGAGAAGAGCGTTTCTGAATTCAAACTCTGGCAATGAAGCATGGGCCAACGTAGCAGTGTAAGGCTAATAACTCATGTCAGACCTGAAATCTGATGTGTATTTGACCGCATAGCAGTTATCTTTGTGGCACGTGTATATAATATTGTAATATACATATCTATATGGCAGTTGCATCATCTCTCACAAATCACAGCCGTCTCCCATAATCTCATAACCCCACCATCGGCATTATTCCGTCTGATAATGCTTTTCTAAAAGAGGCCACGCAGATAGATAGATAGATAGATAAGGAGGTAGCTGTGGTGTAAGTTTATCGTCGTCGGAAATAGACACGGCGACACGAGTTCAAATCCAAAGGCTAATTGCATTTCACATAGCACTAATACCCTAGGGAAAGGTATGAATCCAATTATTCTCCTTCCAGCTATAGGTAAATAGTTGGGCGGACTGGGATTTTTAGCCTTTATTAGGCAACCAGTCTAGGAGAATTCAAACTTGGGAAACTCTGCTTAAAAAATTGACCTTGTATCACATCCTACCCGAGCGGAGGGGTTGGGTAAATACTGATACATAGATACATGACAGATGCACCTTCTCGCACAAACCCCAACCGTATCACATAATACCCCCACCCCACTATCATCATTTTCCCGTCTGATCGTGTTTTTCTAAATAAGGCCGCTCAGATAGATAGATAGATACACGGCAATTGCATTATCTCTAACAGATTACTGTCATCCCTCAGCATCCCACCATCAGTACCCCTCCGCTTATCCTGCTTCAGATCCACAAAGTCTGGAGCAAAAGTGACTCAAGAAGGTCACCCTCCCCACTAGATCGATTGGGCCAGCTTGTAGAATTTGACGCTTGTTTACTTATTTATGTCTTTTGAGACCAGAAACCGATTTGAAAACTTCATTAAGCATTTTCTGTTTCTGGAGAGAAATCTGTGTGCATTGAATGCTTCTCACGGGGATTCTGACACATAACATATCGAGCCTTACAGAGTAAAATCCAACCACATGTTTGACATCGCCAGCTATCCACGTTCAACCTAATATTACAGATATTTCCTTACTTACAATTTTTTCGTATGGTTTGGTTTTATGGCAGAACAACCGTTGTAAGTTATTTAATACCAAATCCATGTGTATACATATAAACATTTCTATTTCAAACAATTAAGTTTAACATAAGTATAGTTTTTGATTACACACAGTTAGATATAAAAACAGTTCTATTTCTAACAATTCAGTTTAGTTTGAGCACACAGTTTAGTTCTATTAGACTCATAGATAGGACCCTATCAAGTGCTAACACTCCGGGCCAGAGTGGACATGGGTGTAATGGTAATAAAATAGTACTCCGCAATACTGAAGCCTCACCATCAGATTTTTAGTGTCATATCCCGGACTCTCGTGGGAGGAGTTTTACCCCTTTGCAGAGATACAGTCGGTGTATTCTGCAGGCCTAGATGAGTGGGCCAGAATATCAACTATGTTGTTGTTTTAAAAGGAGTGAACAGGGTTATTGAGGCTGAGTGTTTGTCATATATATATATACAGAGAGAGAGAGAGAGAGAGAGAGAGAGAGAGAGAGAGAGAGAGAGATGACAGTGTGCGGAAAAGTTCATTTGCTTAAAAGTTCATGTGATAACGAAATATCTGCTCGTGATAGCTCTTTTGACCAATGGGATCTAAGCACTGCACCAACAATGGAAGTGTGTAGACTGCTAGGAAGGATATGTTAAAAAATAAACCTCATTTGGTCACATCTTATGATGAGAGTATCTTGTTCAGCCTTTGAACTTTTCAACCGACCCTTGTAGAATTAAAAGTTTCATTGTGTTTGAGTGTGTATTTTTGTGTATGTGTATGTATGTTTGCATATGTGTGTGTATGTGTGATTATAATATATTTCCTTTGGAATTTATATAAAACAGAATGGGCACAACAAGATAAAAACTCAAAACTCAATTTCATGATAAAGATCCCCAGGTAAGCTTGTATTAATTATGTCGTCAGTTTTTATCCAGTTTAACACCTTTTAAATTATATATATATATCCTAATACTATAAAACACAAGAGTTCTGTGTGTACATCTGTTTGTCTGTAAACATAATACTTAAAAAAAAGAAAGAAAAGAAAGAAAGGAAGAACGGAAGGTGAGAGCCCTAACGTTTTTGTTGTAGTCTTTAAAGAAAAAAAAAAATAAAAAATAAAGAATAAGCGAATCAAGTGATTTGTAGTTTGCTACATCGAAAGAGAAAAGAAAAGAAAGCTGACCTGGTGTCAAGTCAGCAGTCGTAACAGCAGGCTAACGTGAGAATTAAAGAAAGAAAGAAAAAAAGAAAGAACTAAAGGTGAGATGTCAGGTGTTTTTGTTGGTGTGTTTGAAATCTTAAAGAAAGAAAGAAATGAAAGCAAAGAAATGGAGTGATTTATAGTTTCCCAGCGTCGAAGAAGACACCA
This sequence comes from Sepioteuthis lessoniana, assembly GCA_963585895.1. Classification (NCBI taxonomy): domain Eukaryota; kingdom Metazoa; phylum Mollusca; class Cephalopoda; order Myopsida; family Loliginidae; genus Sepioteuthis; species Sepioteuthis lessoniana. The sequence continues at coordinate 54,686,600 of OY757934.1, read as the reverse complement.
AAAGAAAGTAAAACAAGGGGAAATATGTCCACTGAATGATTTTAAAAGTTATAAAAACTATTATTCCAACGTTGTTTAAGCAGTTATGTATATGAGGAAAAAAATTTCTTAAATTGGAAAATGTTCCGCTGAGAAAGAAATTAATAATTTTGTTTTTAGTTTAAAAAATCCGAATTCATTTTTTTCAAATATGAAAGGAAGTTTCTCAGGGGTATTTTTAAGTCATTTTTTTCGCGTTTCATATCGACTTTTGTTCATCATATTATGAGATGCCTATTTATGGAATCATCAGTTTATACTGAAAAAAAATGCAATTCTTTTGCTTATCATACATTTAGTTATTTTAATATACACAGATATTTTATATAAAAGTCAACCGCCATTATTGACGGGTGTTTTCTAGTATATATAAGATGATGGATCCTTCTTTTCAATGGATCACAACTTCTTTATTGATCACTGCATGACCATTTGCACACACGTGACTTTTAAAACCTGATAATCCCTACCGGATTTAAGAAATAACTGCAACACATATACCACCCTTTAAGTATCCACTGCTAAAATTCAAAGATAAGCAGTGATCGTTAGCTCTGTCAATGACAGGTTTTTCAGAATTTCTTTTTCACCCAGTGTAATCCGTCTTCATATCAGGGCATTCAAGCTTTTCTGCCATCGTCTTCCTCGGGCATTGCCACGACCACATACCGTTTTATCAACATCTTCCCACTTTGAATCGTTTATTTCTTTGATTTAATAGCAAATCAACCTTCGTTGGTTCTTTAATACCAAAGCTATCCTATAATTTTTTTTAGTTGTCTTGATATTTAAAGAAAACGCAGTTGTAGGAGATAATATGTGATTAAGAAAAAAACAACATTGGCTCTATTGAAATTTCATAATTTATTCGTCAGATTAGTTGTGATAATATTTACTCTTCGTTTCATTGGGGTGTACTAAATTAAAAAGTAATGAGTAAATCCTTCAAATATATGAGCCGGGAACAAAATATATAATCAAAAGTAATGAGCCAATCCTCCAAAGATATGAGCTGGGAACAAAATATATAATCAAAAGTAATGAGCCAATCCTCCAAAGATATGAGCCGGGAACAAAATATATAATCAAAAGTAATGAGCCAATCCTCCAAAGATATGAGCCGGGAACAAAATATATAATCAAAAGTAATGAGCCAATCCTCCAAAGATATGAGCCGGGAACAAAATATATAATCAAAAGTAACGAGCCAATCCTCCAAAGATATGAGCCGGGAACAAAATATATAATCAAAAGTAATGAGCCAATCCTCCAAAGATATGAGCTGGGAACAAAATATATAATCAAAAGTAATGAGCCAATCCTCCAAAGATATGAGCTGGGAACAAAATATATAATCAAAAGTAATGAGCCCCTCCTCCAAAGATATGAGCTGGGAACAAAATACATGATAAAAAGTAATAAGTAAATCCTCCAAATATATGAGCTTGGATTAAAATATATTAACAAAAGTAATGAGTGAATCCTTAAAGATATGAATTGGGAACAAAATATATAATCAAAAGCACTGGAATGTAAATTTAAATCCTTGACTTGGCATTTGTCATCAAGTCAATTAATCATCGAGTTTGGCGAAGGGAAAAAAAAGTATGTATAGATTATCTGATGACTGGTGACTCAAATAACGATGTTAGTGTTTAAAAGGAATTTCAGAACACAAACTCGGAATCTTTGAATGTTATTCCCAGGATAAGATTCACCTTATCAAACAAGTGGCGTGATTGGAAAAGCTTGTGTCATATAAATAGAGACCCCGGTTGATTGTTTTCATAGTAAATTGTTTCCAAGCTAGAGTAAGAGGTCAACCACAGGACGGGGAAAAGGAGAGACATATATGGGAAAGAGATTTGAGATAGATAGATAGATAGATAGATAGATAGATAGAGAGAGAGAGAGAGAGAGAGAGAGGTGGGGGCAATAAGAGAGAAACATATAGTAAAGTGAACGGTTGGTTTCTGAAATTCAGGTCATGATAGCAGCCACTGCCCAAGTCAAAACTAGAAATGTACCAGTACCAAATCGCCCGATGGCTGTGATTAGCTAAAAAAAAAAAACCTCAAACGAAAAAGCAGTTGAGGTGGATTCAGGATTCGAAAGGAGGAAAAGAAAGAGTTGGAGACTAGCCACGGTGCTGTTAAAGCGGTACTCCGAGCAGGCACGTATGAGAAGTACGACAGAAAACCAAAACTAATATTAAGGCCCTGTATCTGTCTTTCTTGTCTAATGACGGTTTAAAAAGCGGTTGACTCTCTTTCTCTCTCCTCAGTGACTACGATGAAGGGTAGTAGCAAATAAACTTCGTATCAAACGAATCAACTGATGATGTTTTATGATCGTCACTTTTCATCACAGTGGAGGTTAAAACAAGGGTCCGACTGGAATGCAAGGTGTAGTGCTACACTCATTAGACCCTTTAGAACCCGGGTGCTGTAGCGTAACACTCACGCTGGACCGATAAAATGAAACGCAGTTTCTTCAATGCAGCGGTCGTATCGATACTGCTGTATGGATACACTACTTGGACGCTAACTAAATGGCTGGAGAAGAAGCTAGGTGGCGATTACACAAGAATGCTGCGAGCAATATTGAATAAGCATTGGCGGTAACACCCCACAAGGCACCAACTGTACGGCCACCTGCCTCCCATCACGAAAACTATCCAAGTTAGACGAACCAGACACGCAGGACACTGCTGGAGAAGCAGAGACGAGCTCATAAGTGATGTACTCCTATGGACCCCCACATATGGCCGAGCATAAGCAGGACGACCACCTCGAACATACATACAGCAGCTCTGTGAGGATATGGGATGTAGCCCTGAAGACCTACCAGAGGCGATGAACGATAAGGAGAAGTGGCGAGAGAGGGTCAGGGATATTCGTGCTAGCAGCACGACATGATGATAAGACGCAAACCACAAGGACAGATGGAAGGCAAAGCAAAACTATGCATAAATTTCATTAGTATTATCCTTTACTTTCATAATTTAAGTTGCTTTTTATTGCTGACCGCTCAGGTCATCAAGTCTATCTCAACAAAAGAAAGAACACATCGGAAACAAGAATAAGCAACAAAATAAAAACTATGCATAAATTTCATTTGTATTAACCTTTACTTTCGTATTTGTTGCAGACCACTCAGGTCGTCAAGCCTATCACAAGATAAAGTGTACATCGGAAACAAAAATAAACAAAATAAAAATTATAATGTTAACACTATCGGTGGGTAGGAATTGCAGACAACAATTATAACACCTACCAATCGGAAACAAGACTATTTAATGGGTTTATAGATATTTTTTGAACATCATTCTTCGATGTTTTAGTTGGTAATGTTGCTGTCGGTAGAATCAGGCTTCCTCAAAGCAAAAAGGTGGATGTTAGTTCGATTCATACCGAGCGCTCATTCTTGTTTCCGATAAACAGCCTCCCTTGCTGTCATAGAACTGAAAGCTTAGTTATATTGCGATAATAAGCCATATGAATTAGGATGATTAACGATTATATCAGTCAATAATAAATAATAATATGATGCGATTCAACGATCTTGTTAGCCGGCTATGTGCAACATGACAGATAAGAAAAGGCCAGTCATGCAAACTATCGTTTTGGTGGATTGATTGATCTTAAGGGCATATCAATCTGTCTGGGATTAATTTATGCCTAGAAGTAACGGATTTGCGTTCATTTGTGTAGTTGTTTTTTAAAAATATTTTTGCACAAAGGTATCAAGTATTTATTTTTATTTAAACTGTATACTCATGCAAAACTGAATTGTTTGAAATAGAACTGTCTGGAATTTAAGTATGTGTAAAGAAAACCTATTCTTATACTAAACTGAATTGTTTGAGACTTTTATCAAAATGATTTTGCTCAGTCAGCTGAGATTGTAGAATACATCGATTTCTTCTCTGCATGGGGATAAGACCCCACCCCAAGAAGTGTCCTGGATATAACACTAAACTACTTGATGGTGAGGTTCCAGTGATGCTGGAGCTTTGAGGAATGCGAAGTACCCCTTCATTGCCATCGCTTCCAGGTCCACTCTGGTCCGGAGTGGTAGCACCTGTTGGGGTCCTATCTATGGAACAAATAGAACTAAACTACATATTTATGCTGAACTGAATTGTTCGAAATAGATATGTTTTGACATTTAACAGTGTGCAAACAAAAACTATTCTTATACTAACCTAATTTGCCTTAGAACTGTTTGACTAAACTGAGTTGTTTGAAACATAAATATTTTCGACAATTAAACTGTGTACTTATGCTAAACTGAATTGTTTGAAATAGAAGGGTTTATTTGTATAAAAATGGATTTGGCATTAAGTAACCTACTAAGGTTGATAGGCAATAATACCCAAACAAACAAATAAACAGACAAACAAGCAAACAAAATGTCTAAACGTAGCGTTAAATGGCCTGAAAACAGGTGATACAATTCAAACCAACCAACCAACCAATAGTTTTCAAATAGATCTATTTGACCCGTAAATTGGATCTTAAATAATAATATCTCTCAGGGTTTGTGTAGACCTGGAAGTAATATCGAAGAAAGGGTGGATTCACAATCACCAGATCTGAAGAAGGGGAGCCTTACAATCATATACAACTTAGTGTCATACCCAGGACATCTCTTTTTATGAAGAGGGGAACTTACTCCCTCCGCAGGGAATACACTCAGCGAATTCTAAGCCCAATTGACAAAACAGGGAGCGAGAGATGGTCAGACTCAAGACATGGAGACTTTTAAAAAGAATCAGTTAATTAGAGAAACAAGTCAAAATCTATATTTTTGGTCAAACCGAACCCGCATCCCTCCATCAGGACGTGGCGACTAATTTATAGAAGCGCAAAACTTTCCTCCGTCGGTGTACTAAGAAACCACTCCTCGTATACAAATATGGTTTTTGCTGGTAAGAAACTTTGAACGCCCGAAATAAACGTGAGAAAGATTTACTTTTGTAAATGCTTGTCTGTCTTTTCCTTACTGATATAGACAACCTCGACACAGCTTTTATCTCTCGTTTTTCGAGAAGCCACGACGCAACAATAATGATGATTGACAAAGCTCCATCTAAAGAAATAGCTTAATCCTTTTTTTCTTTATTAGATGTCTTTTTATTAAGATTTGTTTTCCTTTCTTCTCTCTTTTTTTCTGTCGACGGCGCAAAGAATACTCTGAGTATTTACCCTGCAGAAGAGTTAAGCTCCCACTTAAAGTTTGGTTAGTTGGTTGTTTTGTTTTACGGCGTATCAACCCTTTTCGGGTCATTTAACAAGAAATTAAATTTCAAACAATTCAGTTTTGTAGAAGTATAGTTTTTTGTTTACACACAGTTAAATGTCAAAACAGTCCTATTTCAAGCAATTCAGTTAAGCATAAGTACACAGTTTAGTCCTATTTGGCTCATTGATAAGACATTATCAGGTTCTACCACTCTGGGTCTTAGTGGACCTGGGAGTGATGGCAATGAAGGGATACTCTGCATCCCTCAAAGTTCCAGCATTACTGGAACCTCACCATCAGACTGTTTAATGTCATATCTTGGACACTCATCATAGGGGTGTATTACCCCTGTTCAGAGAAGCAGTCGGTATATTATACAGCCACAGCCGACTGGGCAATACATGGAGTTAATGTCAAAACAGTTTTATTTCAGATAATTCAGTTTAGCATATGTATGCATTTTAAATGTCAAAACAGTTCTATTTTAAACAATTCAGTTTAGCATAATAACGCAGTTTAAATGCAAAAAATAGTAAACTCAGGAAACCAAGGTTTAGTTCTATTTAACCAATAGATAGAACCCTTATCAAGTGCAACCACTCCGGGTCAGAGAGGACCTGGGAGCGATGGCAATGAAGGGGTACTTCACATTCCCCAAAGCTCCATCCTTACTGAAACCTCACCATCAGATTGTTTTGGGTCATATCCAGGACACTCGTTGAGGGGCGTAGAGAAGCAGTTCGTGTATTCTACAGCCTTAGTCGACTGAGCAAAGAAGATTTGGGGAGTCTGGAGTCGTTCTTTTATTGCCATTACCACCAGACTCACTTTAATGGTACAGGTCACCTATTACTAATCCACTTCCATCAGTAACCCGGAACTAATTGGTGTTACTGGAGTTTCAAATTTCCTTGGTTATTGCACTAACTTGTCGTTTGGTGGCGCTACTTTTAGCTTAAATAACAGTGTCGGCGCATCTACAGATTTATTAGCAATTAAGGATTTCTCTCTCTCTCTCTCTCTCTCTCTCTCTCTCTCTCTCATTTCTAAGCTCTAACATGAATGTAGTTCACTTGTTAAGCCATTTTCAGTTTTAGTACCGCTGGGAATTTGCTGATGAGGGCGTTATTATATTAAATATTCCATTCATAATAACGTAAAGTAAAGTTGGCGATCGTAGTCGAAGGCGACCAGAAGGCTCTCTTTTCAATAGCTACTACATCGAGGTGTAGGGGAGGGCGCTACTCCTTTGCCTGGATTGCTCTACTTTATCCTTAATACGTACCTTATATCTCTGAGTGTTAAGCAAGGAGGTATCAAGTACCATTTTTAAAGTCTTTGGTATGACACGATCTGGGATTGAACCCAGGTCTCCCGGATCATTGGCGAACACTCTACCCACTATTAAAGAATCAAACCGAAAAAATTAAGACAATCAACTCCTCCCATTATAGTATCGGCTGAGAAAAAGAAAAAAATGTCAACAACATTCAGCTAATTTATTTGGAGGTGAATGAAAATTGAATTTAATTACAAGGCATGAACATAGTAAACCGTCTGTGAAACCCTGGTTTAAACCCTGATGATAGGAATATCTTATAAATAATGCACCACTGGTAGTTAGATTAGTTCTTCTAAATTGTCATGTCAAATTGTTTTAAATTAGCCATCTCGCCAGTTTTTGCGTTGGTTCTTAATCTTGACAATAATCTAAATAAACAAAGGATACTGGAGTGGAAAGTGGAAATTTAGTGCAAACTTATATGTGTTTCTTAAAGAATAATTTAATCAAATGACTTTTGATCTTGAAGCAAAGTTCATTACTGTCTCCTTTCAGATTTTCTTATTTTACACGTAAAATTGGCTAGATCGACAAATTTGTCACATTGTAAAAATATCATTTAATGACTGAATTAAAATAAAGATCAAAACCAGCTCAGACGACCGGTTTAGTTAGGTCAGTGTTGGGTTATGGATGTCATCACCACACGTATTTATTCGGCTCCCCACAAGGTGAAAATGTGACACAAGTTCGGTTTAATGTGTTTGGGATCTGCATAAAACGAACCTCCTGTGTGGCTAGTGAAAAAATTGCTTGGCTCACGTCAAGATTCCCTTTGTGAAGCACCGTAGGCATTCGGCAATAAAACTTACACCTTTTAGTTGAGAGGGCAGGTGTTGCCTTGGGAAGGATGCTCCCCTTTTTGATACAATCTAATTGATTTTCTCACCCGGCAGGAAATTGAAGTGAAACTCTTGGATACTGTAAAAATCTGAAACTTAAATCATATTTCTTGACCTAGCCGAATAATCGTCCTAAGGAGAATACTAGACAATTGATAACATTTCAAAGATTCTAAAAATAAATTGTGTAAAAAATTTAGCTTGTAAATTTTTAGGTTATTGATAAAAACAAATCATATTTAAAAAAATAAATGTATAAAATTGTTTGAAAAAAAAAAAAAAACAGAAAAAAAGGAAATGGTGAAATAAATATAAATAATATTTTCTCCGGAATTTGAAATAAAAGCAACTAGAAAACATCTTTCTATAAGTATAACCTGTTTTTGATAAAAATTCAATAACTCTATAATTTATAGGAATATTTTTTTATCGTTTTTCTAAATGATAATATAAAGAATGAAACGGTATGAAACTAAATTTATATTAACTTTAACGATGTCAGGTGTTCTTCAGAAAGCCTTAACTAATTGATTATAATTGCATGCCAACCCATCTTGGGTTATTTTATGCCTAGATGTTAGGGTTTCCTCTTCATAGTACGTTCGTACGTACATTATTTGTATATTTATTTCTTAAACGTTTTTTTTTGTCCATGGTCTTATCGAATTCGAATTATTCTCAAATCCATCTATTTGATCCACGTATGGGACTTAATTAGTACTACCAATCCAGGTCAGAGTGAACCTGGGAGTAATGGAAAGGAAGTGGTAACCCAGTCTCCTCTGTGGTACAGAATTGAAACTTCATCATCAGATCTAGTTTACTGTCGTATCCTAAACGACTTTTTTTTTTTGAGTGGGGTGAAAGGTTAAAAGACTTTAGGATATACAGATAGCGTATTCCAAGTCCCGTCAACGAAACCGTCGGGAAACATTCGTCATTGGAAGTAGATACTTACCTTTATGCAAATTTGTAATAGAAGTGATGTACGTGATTTTTAAATCTACTTTCAAAAAAAGTTTTAATTCATTAAAGAAAGTTTGAGTTTAAATCTTTCTTTTTGAAACGTTTTAAAGCAATATAGAAAAATTGAGTTTTAAATCAATTTATATTTTTAAAAAGTTTTAAATCATTAAAGAAAATTTGAGCCTTAAATCTATATTTTAAAAAAGTTATACATACAGCAGGACTCGAATTGTGTATCAGTTATTAGCGTTGCTTCCCTAAGATTCTAAGTGACAATCATCGGGAGGTTGCAGGTTCATTCCTGACAGCAGGCGAATAACGATACAGGAATACTCAACACTTGTACCCGGTTAAGTTTAACGGAATCAGAGTAAGCGACCTCCGTATATTAAATAAAGGAGGTGATTCGAAGTTCCGTGTGGGCTCCCGAGTTCGACAAGGAACACCTGAAAAAGGCCGGAGAACAAATCGACCGAAAAGTTGTGAATATGATGAAGACAAAAGTCCGAAAACCCTAAATGATAAAAACCATCAAGCTTCATCTCAGATATTCAGACAACTTAAAAACCCTTAAAGAAAATATTATTTAAATTTATATTTAAAATAATAAACCATCAAAGAAAATTTATGTTTTAAATCTATATTTAAAAAAAAAGTTTTAAATCATAAAGAAAATTAAAGTTTTAAAATTTACATTAAAAAAAGTTATAAATTATAAAAGTATTTCAAAATATTTAAAAAGTTATAAATCATTAAATTTTTTAAAAGATATTTAAAGATCTGTAAATCATTAAAAATAGTTTTAAAAAAGACGCTCTTGTTTTGCTGTTTATTTGTCCTAAAACGTGAAAAGAAACATGCATAAGATGTAAACTATTTTCTTTTTTCATTTCGAAAAATATTCAATCGATATTTTACGGTTTCAAAGAAACGACAGATTATACATAATCAACCTTGTTGGCTTGGGATCTAATAAATCCTTCAGCGAAGGTCTCGCATCGACGATAAATTAAATTCAAAATCACAATAAATATTTTTAGGGCTATTTCAGTAAATATTTTTAGGGCTATTTCAATAAATATTTTTAGGGCTATATTTTTAAAATTCAAAACACAATAAATATTTTTAGGGCTATTTCAGTAAATATTTTTAGGGCTATTTCAATAAATAGGGCTATATTTTTAAAATTCAAAACACAATAAATATTTTTAGGGCTATTTCAGTAAATATTTTTAGGGCTATTTCAATAAATATTTTTAGGGCTATATTTTTTAAATTCAAAACACAATAAATATTTTTAGGGCTATTTCAGTAAATATTTTTAGGGCTATTTCAATAAATATTTTTAGGACTATATTTTTTAAATTCAAAACACAATAAATATTTTTAGGGCTATTTCAGTAAATATTTTTAGGGCTATTTCAATAAATATTTTTAGGGCTATATTTTTTAAATTCAAAACACAATAAATATTTTTAGGGCTATTTCAGTAAATATTTTTAGGACTATTTCAATAAATATTTTTAGGGCTATATTTTTTAAATTCAAAACACAATAAATATTTTTAGGGCTATTTTTTTCACTTTTGGACTAATACCCTTGGGAAAGGTAAGAAACTCTTGATTCTACTAGCTATGGGTTAACTAGTATCACTACTGTTATTCTACAACCATGGCTTTGGCATTAAATAAACCACGAACGTTGATGTGTCATTAAACAAAGAAACCAATCAAAGGAAATAATTTAGTTGAGTGGTGAAGTGTTAACAGGTCGATGTCACATATTGCAGCACTAGACAAACAACGAAGGGTTCGTAGATATATAAAAATATAATTTCTATTTTTATTCTTCGACGGCGACGATTGTGTGCAGTAGGAATACAGTAAGAGAGAGTTGACACATATCTTTCTTCTGTGGAGGGGATCCTTTCTTGTGAAGTAGTGCGACGGCTGGAGAACACACACGGGGAAGCCGACAGGTTTACTTGAGCGACCAGCGGACTCCCCCTTCACTTGAGTGGCCAGCGTGTCTCTGCCTTCTGTCTAAAATTACAGACCTTATATATCTTTTCAAGTTCCATGCGGAAATAAGAATATCCTTTTCGCCCACGTATTTTTCTGTTTATGGATGGTTATCGGAACTTACATACTTCGGTTTTTTTCTGATAATTTGTTGATCTTGTCTGCGAACGGAAATATCTGTCACTCTATCCATAGGCAATAAATTATATTCTCTCCATCATCTTTTATTTTTATTTTTCCTGTGAAACCACTTTGTTGATGTTATCTTGCGACCGCATTGAATCTGCTAAGTTCATCGTCACCAGCTAAGCTAGTATATTACATCGAGAGCAACATCATTTTTATCAGTAAATAGGAAATGATGAAGGTTTACACACTGCAGCATAAATGAATCCAAGAAAGGCAAAAGTACACGGATGAATTAAAATTTTTGCAATATTTTGGTAAATGACTCTATTATAAAACAAGACCAATTTCAATTTAAACAATAAACAACAAAATTAGAAAATAGACGTAAAACAGTAAATTTACTTTATATGGTAGCCATTTTTTTCAATTATTGTATCAACACACTCAAAAACGATTTGCATGCCTTTAAAATAAATTCTTTAGACATTTTATTCCATTCCTCCTTAATAGCAGTCTTAACCGGGGCAATATTTGGATGGTTAATTTGCATTTGTTTTGCTTCCTAAAATGCTCCTTATAACGTAATCATAGGGGTTAAGGTCTGGGCTTAATGAAAAAGCATAAGGAAAATCCAAATGTTTCGGACATTTTTTTGGCTGAGTTTCGGCGTTACGCAAACCACAGAGTCTTTGTCGTTTCTATCCTAGCTCATTCATATTGGGCTGCAGTTTAAATGAAAAGATGCTTAAATAATAAAGCTAATTATGAAAATTCAAATTTATCGCGTTTTTTTTCCTCTAAAAATTCGACCAATCAGAATAAGAATAGTTTAAAAAATTATTTTACATTTTGCTTCCGCATCCTGTACGTGAGGCACTATTCGGTAGCTCCGGATACTTTTGCTGAGGTCATAAAAGTTACCAACCATCCTGGATTGTGAGATGCTGAGATCGCCTGATACTCTCTAAGTGATACTCGCTTGATTTGCGTCTATGGCTTCAAGCACGACCTCGAAATCTATAGCTTTAGACCAACTTGAACATGCCTGGTCGTCAAAGTTCTTGCAACCGGAGGAAAATCCTTTGAACCATCTAGTTCCTGAATGGGGATCAACTGCACTGTCAAATTTCGCACAATGAATATTTTTAGTTGCTTCCACTGCGCTATGGCCCAGTTTGAACTCATAAGCCATAAGTTTCCGAATCAGAATACATTGCAGATTTATCTTCGCAGCTTTCACATCCCACATGGAATGAAGCAATGCACAACATGTCAGTGTACCAACTATCACAATACTATTGACTATAGAGGATACGTAACATATTTTGAATTGCTTCGGTTCGGTGATATAGTCACACACTCTTGCACGTGTGAAAATATTGCAAAAGCTTTGGCTCAGTTTCGTATTTGAAATAACTCAGATTGCGAGATATGTTTAAGTAGATAAAAAGAGTACAACTGACGTGTCACAGCTGGAAAATCCTGTGCCTTCAACATCAGATATTCTGTCACCATCATCAATTCCTGATAGCTCAGTTACCTTTCAAGAGGAAGATAATAATAAATCTGACAACCCTTCACTTTGAGATGGAAATCCCGACAGCCTCAAAACATATAAATGTGCTTAGTTGCAAAGTCCAGCTTTTCACTTTGGTTAAGGCAATTGTGAACATTTTTCTGTGAGGCAACAAATGTACATGGATCATTTAGACTTACCAGGACGACATAAAAATTTAACTTCATGTAGAACATTTCTTTATTCAGCCCATTCGGCTGGGACATTAGAATACACTGACTGCATCTCAGCAGAGAGGTGAGACCCGTCCTCAACAAGTGTCTAGAATATGACATTAAACAATCTGATGGTGAAGATCCTGTTATGCTGGACCTTTGGGGAATGCGGAATATCCCTTCATTACCATCGCTCCCAAGCCCACTTGTCTTTGGGTCAAATATAACGGTCTGACATTTAAACTGAGAGCAAACAAATGACTAATGCTAAATTGAATTGTCTGAATTAGAACTGTTTGATCATTTAACTGTGTGTAAGCAAATGACTGATATTTAACAGAATTGTTGGTGATACATAATAAAACATTTGTTTGTTGACTTAAGTTTACAAATCATATATGTCTAATATATATGTTGGTGATACACAGTAAAACATTTATGTTTGTTGACTTAAGTTTACAAATCATATATGTCTAATATACATGTTGGTGATACACAGTAAAACATTTACGTTTGTTGACTTAAGTTTACAAAGCATATACCTCTAATATATATGCATAAACAGGATTTGACATTAAACGACCGACAATGTTTGAGATGCCATAAAAACCTAGCAACCAACCAACCCAGTTTCTTTATTATTTATTAACCAACATGTTTTGATCTATAGGATATTTTAAAAGTAGGATCAGGTGATTAGACTAGTGGTTATTTGATCGATTTAAACGGTATGTCAAAGCATAGAGGGTTATTTTATGCTTAGAGGTTAGGAAATCGCATTCATTGCACTTCATATTTACATTTTTGTGCATTTGTTTCTAAAGAGTTCTTTTTTTGCATACAATCCAATCAAATACGAATAATTTTCAGCAGATCTATTTGACCACTAGATGGGACTCTAAAAGGTACCACCACCTGAGGTGAGAGTGGACCAGGGATTAATAGCACGGAAGAGGTTATTCACACTCCTCAGATTTCCAGAATTAGAATCTCACTTTCAGATGCAGTCTAAGGTCATATCCAGAACAATGTTTTTTTAGAGAGGGATCTTACCCCTCTGGAGAGGATATAGTCAGCGTATGCTAAACTCTGGCGACAGGGTAGCTTAACTCCTGCGTTAAGTTTATGATAACCTAACCACACGGGCAAAATTCTACAGGTCCCAATGATGTCGGGTTAGTGATGGTCGACCTGAAGTGCCTGTTGGGGCCTTCTCTATGGGTTAAAGAAATCTTTTAGCGATTACGTTTAAAAGGAATTTGGACTACATTATTTTTAAAACTTTGTAATTGCAACGAAATCTGAACTGATTCTAAAGATGCATTTTTTAAACATATATGATTGGAGACTATTATTATTATTAAACTGGTTTTGAAATAAAGAAACCTAATAAGGGTTGACATGCTGTAAAACCAACTAACTAACTACTATAGCGATAGATAGGGAAATAAGAAACCATGTACCTTTGTGTAAATCATTTGTATTGAGAATAGTTACTTGAAGCTATAATTGTTTACTAAAGATCATTATTAGTTATTTGAAACCCTATAATTCTTTGTAAATAACAATTATTAAATAGAAATAATTACTTGAAACCATATGATTATTAGTATTAGATAGGAATGCTTGAAATCATACAAATATGTGTAAATTATACTTGAAATCATATAATAGTGAGCAGATTATATGTATTTACAGAAAGTACATGTTTATTCACAGGCGATTATTGTCAGATATCTAAAACCATATTATTGTTTGAAAAAAATATAGACTTTAGCATTAAGTAATCTAACTAGGGTTTCGATGCTGTAAAACTGATCTATCTATCTATCTATCTATCTATGTAATTGTTTGTTTAATAAAATTGGTGATAAGAAGGAAAGTGTCTATTTAAATATTTATATGATCATGCGCTCTCGTCCATACATATAGCCACACCCCCAAAATTTAACCAACCAACCAACCAACCAACCAACCTTGTTGTTTATTTCCACAGAGTTTCAGATAAAAGATAGTGTGCTCAAGTTACAAGTGACAGAAGGAAATTTGCTTTGGACCATTATCATCTCTCCAATTTTCTTCGAATTGTCCTTTTTTTCTGAATTCGAAATATCTCCTTCAAGCAATCACCGACGCTCTGTCTGCCACAATCGTAGACTAAAGCTGACAATCTACATATATACACAACTTAAGACAAGATTCTACTGATACCCCATTCACTTGACTTGGCTAATCATAGCCTGAAGATTATTTGTATCTAAAATTCTGATTTTGAGATTAAAATCTCCTTTTATGCACAAATATTCCAATTTAAAAGTGTCGCTTGTCATCAGGTGACTTTTTGTTGGTTATTTTATCACTTTATTTAACCATTGCTTACAAACGTCTTTGTCTCACAGAATTTCGTCGTAGAACTCTGTAAGCTTGGTTGGCATGCAGTATAAAAGAACAATACTGGGTTCAAAAGGTCATCCAACATTGTCTTTAACCTCATTCTAGCGATTCAAGGTCAAATGAACTTGTTTAGAAATATTCACATCCGATAGAACCGTGTGCAAAAAACAAATACAAAACAAAAACGAAAATCCTAAACAAATCATCATCATCATCATCATGTCGTACCGCCAGCACGGATATCCCTGACCCTCTCTCGCCACTTTTCCCTTTCGTTCATCGCCTCTGACAGGTCTTCTGGGCTACATCTCGTATTCTCACATAGCTGCTGTATGTTCTAGCTGGTCGTCCTGCTTTAGCTCGGCCATATGTGGGGGTCCATAGGAGTACATCACTTATGAGCTCGTCCCTGCTTCTTCAGCAGTGTCCTGCGTGCCTGGTTCGTGTAACTTGGATAGTATTCGCGATAGGAGGCAGGTGGCCGTATAGTTGGTGCCTTGTGGGGTATTGCCGCCAGGACTTGTTAAATATTGCTCGCCGCATTCTTGTGTAGTTACCGTTTAGCTTCTTCTCGAGCCGTTTTGTTAGCGTCCAAGTACTGCATCCATATAGCAGTATCGACACGACCGCTGCTTGGAAGAAACTGCGTTTCATTTTATCGGTCAGGTCTGATTTTCATATGACCGATAGCTTATCGATATCTAGACAAATAACCACACAAAAAGTAATAAAAGAACGTGATTTCCTTACTACTAGAAATAGATGGATTGATTTACATAGATGATATGCATAGATGGTTCGATATGTCGTCAAAATCAATCAATGAATCAATTAAATGAGTTTTTATAAACAAAATTGAAATTATACATGTGAAAACAAAACAAATCAACATCAAAATAAAAGTAAAGTTCGCGACCGTAGTCTAGGGTGACCAGAAGGCTCCATTTTCACTAGCTACTATACCGAGATATAGGGGAGGGCGCTACTCCTTTCCCTGAATTGCTCCACTTTACCCTCGATACGTACCTTATATTGCTTAGTGTTAAGCAAAGAGGTATCAAGTACCATTTTTAAAGTCTTTGGTAGGACGCGACCTGGGATTGAACCCAGGTCTCCCGGACCATTGGCGAACACACTACCCACTTGGCCAATGAGCCGGTCACATCAAAATAAAACATTTCCAGAAATTACGGTAAGGTTAAACATTTTTGTGTTATGACAAAAACTGTTTTAATTGATTGATTGATGCAAGAATTTATGTTAACAATCATTCTCAACTTCAAAGTTCAATATGGCAAATCCTTGTCAAAAACATCCGGATATTTTACAAGTTCATCTGTAAAAGAAGACACTAAATATTCAAAACCTGTATTATGAATTTATAACAATATTATGAAAGATAAAAGCAATTAATATCAAAACAGAAAAATGTTTTTTTTCTAAATTAGACTGGACTCGATTTTCTTTTATATATATATATATATATATATATATATGTGTGTGTGTGTGTGTGTGTGTGTGTGTGTGTGCGCGTGCGCACAAGTGAGTGTTTGTGTATTTGTCTGATAAGCCTATATATATATATATAGAGAGAGAGATAGGACATAAACCAACGTCTTTTTTATAATGTGGGTTTAGAGATGAAGGAGGTCGAGTACGAGCCGAGACACGTGCCCTGCTGAACTTATGCTTGTCATCTCCTCACTTAGTGCGATGTGAGCCAGATAAGCTGGCTGGACAAGTGCTTAGTCCATATTACGTGAGTCCGGCATTGAAGCTCTTTATTCAAATAAATTTAGGATTGATTTTCATCTCTTTAAAATTAAGGATAACAATCTGTGGAAAAAGAAAATCTCGTCTTCTGCATTTTGCATATAAAATTTTGTATATAAAATGCAGTGAATCAGATTCGATAGAAAACGCCACCAGCGACAAGGGCAAATAATTTCAAGCTGTGTAAATTGCTTTTTTAGTTTTCTTAGTTTTGATGGCATATCAACCTTCGAGAGTTATTTAATGCCAATGCCATCCCTGCAGAAGGTCTGCAGTTGTACAATTTAACGAATAGCTTATGGAGTGATAGGGTTCATGAGTTTTTTCTGAGGTATTAGTTCGAAAGTGAATGCAATTGCTTGACTAGAGTTTGAACGCGGTTACTACGATGTTGTAGTCCAGCACGTAAGCCACAACTCCACGGAGACTTCCCGAGCTGTGAGGAGTCTGTCAATGTCAACCCTGGAAAACGAATGGATGTTTCCCTTGCTGTCTCTTATTTCAAACTGACAGTGCTCCCAAATAAATAAATCAAGGAACAAATTGACCTCAACCAGATGTGTAACCTGAATGTGTCCGCCTGAGGAAATAGAGGGTGAGAGGCAAGTTAATCGATTTAGCGTATCTTTGATGAGATTTTAAAAAATTTTTTTTTCAGGTTTATTTATTAGTGACACGCATTAAGGACACCTTTGAAGAAGGCATTAAAACGTGCAGGAAAAGGGATTCACCAGAGATATTATGTTTAGCAGATAAAAAGACAAGATACGAAGAGATGTTAGGGTTTGTATCAGGGAAATTAATTAAGTTCATATGTCCGGCCGATCGACCGTCAGACAAACTCTCAGTTTGTATGTAATGTCATTTAGCTACTTTGATTGATATACGATGATACGTAAGCCTATCTATCTATCTATCTATCTATCTATCTATCTATCTATCTGATTTGCTTTATAATCTATCTATCTATCTATCTATCTATCAGCACACACATATACATACACACACATACATTTACCCAACTCTTAAATGCTATATATCATATATGTATTCACTAATCTCTTCGTACGAATGGGGTGTGACACACGGTCACTTTTTAAGTGGTGGCTAACAGGCTTGAATTTAGAGTTTTCCTTCTTGGAGATTGGTTACCATAAAAAGATTAAAGAGCTCACTCTGCCCAACTATTTAACCATAACTGGTGGAAGAATAGTTGGATTAATAACTTTCGCGAAGGTATTAGCACTTTGTGAAATTTAAACAGCCTCGTCCAGGATTTGAACCCAGCTCGTCGCATCAATTTCGTACGACGATAAACATGCCACGAGCGCTGCCATATATATACACATACACCGTTTCGGTGGGACTTAGTATACCCTGACTGTATCCGGAGAGGTGTTATATTTATTGCAGAGTAATTTTATTATCATTTTTTTAAATTTGTTTCTCCCAACATGAACTTATTCATGCAATTTTTTCCTTAATTTCGTTAATGAGTGTGTTTTATAAATAAATACATAAGTGTATTTTATATACAAATAATTATTGCCACTCTGGTCTAAAATAAGGTATGAACAGACACACGTACCCGTCTCCCGTAATATCGGTTTGTCCTTGTCCAGCGGGCTCATCTGGCTCACATCGCACTAAGTGAGCCGTTGACAAGTATAAGTTAAGAAGGGTACGTGTCTCAGCTCGTGCTCGACCTCCCTCTTCCCTAAACCCACACTATCAAAAAGACGTTGTGTCAAGTCCTATTTGGTAGGAGGCAGAAACAAATCTCTCTCTCTCTCTCTCTCTCTCTCTCTCACTCTCTTTGTATATATATATATATATATATATATATATATATATATATATATATATATATAAGCTCATCAGACAACCCCCCCACATATATATATAATGCAATAAAAAAGAAAATTGAGTCAAGTGTAATCAAAAATTTACTTCTGTTCTATATTAGGCACTTTTATCTTTCATTATAACTTTTTCTGAATTCATAGTTCAGGACTTGAACATTTGGTGTCTTTTTACTGATCGATTTGTAAAATATCGGGGCGTTTTTGACAAGAATTTGGCGTATTGAAGTAGTATGTGTTTGTTAAGATGGTTTCTTTGAGCGTTTTGATTTGATAAGTGATACGTGTTCATAGCGTGATAGAAGTTTATCTGATATAGTAATTCGTGACAATGCAAATTAACGTCGTCAAAGTTCCTCAAAAACAATCTACCATCTTAAAATCGTCCGAAATCCTGAATGTTTGGGACGATTTCCATACTATCATATTTGATGAAAAACAAACACTTTTTTTAACACTGCCATTAGTCTGTATTACTCTCCAGAGAAAAAAATGGGATTTGGGGTCTTTTTGACCGCTTTGTTGATCTCAGGTTTGTATATTGGTTGCATGTACTTACTCTACGAATAGATTGAAATTGTGGCTAAATGTGATAGCATCTCTTATATAAATCCTGAATGTTTGGACGATTTCTATACTATCATGTCCGATGAACAAAAGCCAAACGAAAACAAAAACAAAAAATACCCCCCTCAAAAAAAAAAGAACAAACAAAAAAATCCCCCCAAACAAAAACAAAAACGAGAAAAAAAGCACCCCAAGGAAACCCCACATTTTAATACTGCCACAAGTCTATTGTTCTCATTTTATCGGTTTAGAATTCAATTATTGAAGAGGTTTAAGGCCTCCATCAAAAACAAAGGGGTGTCTTGGTTATAACATTCATCATCATCATCATGTCGTGCCGCTTGCGCGGATATCCCTGACCCTCTCTCACCACTTCTCCCTATCGTTCATCGTCTTCTGGGCTACATCCCGTATCCCCACATAGCTGCTGTATGTATGTATGTATGTTCGAGCTGGTCGTCCTGCTTTTGCTCGGCCATATGTGGTGGTCCATAGGAGTACATCACTTATGAGCTCGTCCCTACTTTTCCAGCAGTGTCCTGCATGTCTGGTTCGTCTAACTTGTATAGTTTTCGTGATGGGAGGTAGGTGGCCGTATAGTTGGTGCCTTGTGGGGTGTTGCCGCCAGGACTTGTTCAGTATTGCTTGCAACATTCTTGTGTAATTGCCGTCTAGCTTCTTCTCCAGCCGTTTAGTTAGCGTCCAAGTAGTGCATCCATACAGCAGTATCGATAGGACCGCTGCCTGGAAGAAACTGCGTTTCATTTTATCGGTCAGGTCAGATTTCCATATGATCGATAGGCTATCGATAGCTGTCCATGCCTTCGTTAGTCGCGTGTGGACGTCTTTTTCGGTTGATGAGACACTGGTACCTAGGTAGGGGAATATTAAACTGCATCTAATCCTATTTACCAACCCCTCCGCTCGGGCAGGATATGACACAAGGTCAATTTTTAAGCGGAGTTTAACAGGTTTCAATTCAGAGTTTTCCTTCTCTTAGACTAGTTGCCTCACCAAGGCTGAAGAACCCAGTCTGTCCTACTATTTACCCATAGCTGGAGGGAGAATAATTGGATTCATACCTTTCCCAAGGGTATTAGTGCTATGTGAAATGCAATCAGTCTCGTCCAGGATTTGAACTGAAGTCGCCGTGTCCATTTCCTACGACGATAACCATTACACCACGGGCAGCTCCTTTCGAACATTCTTGTGTAATTGCCGTCCAGCTTCTTCTCCAGCCGTTTAGTTAGCGTCCAAGTAGTGCATCCATGCAGCAGTATCGATACGACCGCTGCCTGGAAGAAACTGCGTTTCATTTTATCGGTTAGGTCAGATTTCCATATGATGGATCGGCTATCGATAGCTATCCATGTCTTCGTTAGCCGCGTGTCGATGTCTTTTTCGGTTGATGAGACACTGGTACCTTGGTAGATGAACATTAAACTGCAATTAATGGTGAGGCTCTAGTTCTGAAGATATGGGGAGTGTGAAATACCCTATAGGAACTCTGCTGATTTCCATACTAAAATAAGAGGTAAATTTTGTGCAAACGACATGGCTTGAGAAGTTATCATTTTTGTTTGTATTTTTTGCATTTATTAACCAAGCAGAGCATTCGTGTTGGTTTTTAAATTTCAAGATATTTGCAGACAACAAAATTTGACTTACAAAGAAAAATTTAAAGCATCAAAACCTAAAATAATTAAAAAAAATCTTTTCCGTCCAAAAAATATTAAAGATAAATTTTATTAACCAATTAGATTCATTAATAAATTATGAACATTTTTGTTTGTTTAGAGCCTACCTAAATTTTCATTATTTAGGGTTTTCGGACGATTGTTTCAACTTATTGTTATATTCACAACATTTCGGCCGATATATCCTTTAGCCTTCTTCAGGTACTTCTTATCAAGTTCGTGAGCCTCCTCTGAACTTCGAACCACTTCTTTTATTTTATCCATGCGGGTAGCTTGGTCTGATTCCATTAAGCGGAATTTTAAAACATTCTGGTATAAAATATCAATTTCTGTATTTTTGTTATTGTTTGTATATCCCCGAAATAAATGGCGGTTGGATCCTAATTTTGTGAAAATCTTTATGTCTTGGAGTTTTTTTTGTTGTTGAAAAAAAGCTCAAAAACCTCTATAAAGGCCAGTTACTACTTCCCAACAATATTGACAAATAAATCAATCCCTTGGACTGTAAATTAACTCAACAACAACAAAAAAAATTTCAACTTAGAACCCAATTGCCTTTTATTTCAAGGATATACTAACCTCAAAAAGAATACAGAAATTGAAATTTTAGATCAAAATATATTAAAAGTCTGGGATAAAATGTAATTTCAATCAAACCTGAATTCCGTGATCTTCTTAAGTTTGAAGCCATCAAAAATCGATACAACAAAAAACAACATACATTACTAATTCAACAACTAAAAAAAGGCTTCTAAAGAATTACGCAATCTTTACCCAACATCACCATAAAAAAGCTGACAAAGTAAACATTTTTGTAGTACTTGATGAAATAAACTACCATTCAAAACTAAAAAATATTCTCGATGACCATACCAAATTCAAAACTTGAATAAGAATCTTACAAACTAACTTAAATAAAAAAAATAACAAACTAATTACTGCAAATAATGCCGAAGGTGATAACACAAAACTAGCCAAAATAATCGGTGACTATAAACCCGGTTATATATACGGAACTCTCAAAATACATAAACCTAATCATCCTCTACGCTCAATTATAACACAAATACCTACACCGATTTATGAACTCACAAAAATAATAAAACAATTTATTTACATCGTACTTACCTATTAAATATAACATAAAATCATTATATGATTTAATTCAAATCCTAAATACACTTAAACCCAATAATGGTATATTAGCTTCACTTGAAGTTGAAAATGTATTTACGAATGTACCAGTCAGTGAAACCACTGATATTATGATAAATAATATCTATAATAACCCAGATCTCCCTCTTCTAAAAATCAACCTTAATATATTTTGAAAAATAGTCCTTACATACTCTATTGAAAATCTATTTTACAATCACCTGGGCAATATTTACATTCAAAGAGACGGTATGTGTATGGGATCAGTTATGGGCCTGATCTTCAATAATTTCTATATGTCTAACTCTGAAAATAAAATATTTAATAGGACTAAAGAAAACCTTCAATATACCTAAGATATGTCGATGATAGACTTATTCTTACTTATGATACTAATAAAATAAAGATACTACAAGACGCCTGCAAAGAAAAAAATCAGTTCTTAATTTTACCCATGAACTAAACGAAAACAATAAAAATTCCTTTTTCGATGTTTTGATTGATACTAACAATGAAAATAATGATAATAACTTCACTACCTCTATTCAGAAAACCCCCACTAATAACAACTCTTTTACCCTCAACTTTAAAAGTGAATGCCCCTTCCGATATATAAGAAAGCATTCATTAATAATCTCACATACCGAGGAAAATTAATCTCCTCCTCCAAAACAATATTTCATAAAGTGTTTAAAAACATAAAATAAACTCTCTTCAATAATGGGTTCCCTAACTATATTGTTGATGAACAAATTAAACGTACAATTAAAACTAGTAGCCAACAAAATAAACACAGCAACACTCCACCCAATAAACAAGTATGTATCAAACGTTTTTACCGCAAATAAATGCTCTGAAATTATAAATCAAATGAAAATATTTATAAAATATTGATTCAAAGAAACATACTCCCAACTAATCTTAAAAAAATAAATTCCTCTTCTCGATTGGAGTTTTACAAAAAACAAATTTAAATGTCCTTTAGGAGATTGCATTTCAGAAAACAACGATATATACGTTAGTTTAGCTTCAACTACCCTATCGAGACAACTCAATATGCATCTCTCTGACATTAGTTCAATAGCTTAACATTAAAAAAACATGATATTAGAACAACAAAATAACAAGCCAAAATTGTAAAACTTGAAGCGCCCCACATTAGAAACAAACACCCGCAACTCAAAGGAATTTATTTTGAATCCAGTGCTAATATACTTGAACATCTTAGCTACTGCTGATATTTATATAACAAATAACAAAATAAAAGAAAGTTACAAAAATACGCCAGTATAAATAATAAACGCTCAATTATTACAAAGTAGTAATGAACATGCAAAGGTTGCATTGCTTATGCAAAATGCACCCCACTGATGATAGCGCATGATCGTCAAAAAGTACAAGGGAACTAATTATGGAATGTTCATAACCAATTCCCGCAGTATATCATAAAATCGATAGGGCAACTTGAAAGGATAAGTACAAAAATATGTAGACAAAAATGTCTCTATTGTTTAATCAAATATATGTATATGTGTGTATATACTAAAAGAAAGAGCTTTCAAAAATTGTACTCTAATTTATGAAAGTTACTGCTTCGATATTACAGCACGTTTTGGAGCGGAATATCCACAAGCTCTTATTTCCAGGCTTTGGCTCAAGAAGGATAACATAGCCTTAAAAACGAATGAATTCAATACTTGTTTATGCGAATAAAAATATCGAAAGCAATCATAGGGTTTTAATTTCACTTAAATTGGAAGTACTTGAATTTTCACCGAGAGTGTTTTCCCCCTTTAAACCCCAATATTCAATCTGGAAATTAAATCTTATGTGGCTCATTGTCTTTCTTGTAAAATTTTACATCAAAATACATATTTTGTTTTGGTGTATCTTCTTTTCGTCCTATAAATGTTAAGACACTGTTAAAAACACAAACAGACGTTGAACTTTATCATGTGTATATATATATATATATATATATATATATATATATATATGTACGCTTATATATATACATATAAATATACATATATACTCATATATATACATATATATATACATATATATGCACATACACACACATATACTCATATTGGTACATATATATACATATATTTGCAGATGATCCTACATATATAATTATACTTTTATATATATATATATATATATATATATATATATAAATTGGAGGTATTTGAATTTTCAATGAAGCATTTCCCCCTTTAATTGCACTGGAAAGGGAATTTTATCTAGTTCATTGTCTTTCTCGTAAAATTTTACATTAGAATAATTCCTTGTTTTTATATATCTTCCATGAAAATTGGATGTATTTGCACTTTTAAAGGGGATCTGCGCCTTGTTATAAACTTCATCGGGTGTTGGGGTTAAATATTTTTTCTTAGTGCTTAGTCGTTATCTTTTTATTTTCATCGAAACAGGTGGTATCTGAATTTTCACTGTGGGCATTGGCCCCTTTAAATCGCCCTTGTTTAATTGGAAAATAAATTTCATGTCGCTCACTGTCTTTCTCGTAATATTTTACATAAGAATAAATACTTTGGTCGTATGTATCTAGATCTCTTTTTTGTCCTATGTACACATATACAGATTCAGACGTTGAACTTTAATATATAGATATAACAACCACTCGACACGAGCAGGATTCAACACTTGGTCAATTTTTTAAATAGAATTTTACTGGTTTGAATCAATATTTTTTCTCCTTCTAGACAGTTGACATATCATGTTTAAAGAGCCTAGTTTGCCATAATATATATCCATAGCTGTAGAGAGAATTGGTGGATACATTAACTTTCTTAAGAGTGTTAGCACAAAATGAAATTCAAACACTCTCGTCCAGGATTGGAACTTGGGCTACTGCGCTATTTTCCAACGATGATAATCATAACACCACGTCCATAATGCTATAGGTTGTATGAAATAGGTAATTTGAATACTATTACGTTAAGTAACAGTGACACCGATTATTTTCTATTGAAAATTATAAATATATATAATTACAAGACACTTAACATAAATGCAAGTTATCCTTCTAATGTAACGGAAGACGTAGTTATGAATATTCATTTGGCGGTAAATATTTGACTGAATATCATTTATCAAGCAACTGACAATGAGCCAAATATGGTATAGTCAGGGTTCACGGAACAACCATCAAAACACTGATTTTCCAAACATAAGGTATCATTCTGTCTGAAAGTCTATGTCTACAGCACAACGCTATCTTAATATCATCATCATCATCATCATCATATCGTGCTGGTAGCACGGATATCCCTGACCCTCTCTCGCCACTCCTCCCTATCGTTCATCGCCCTAGGTAGGTCTTTAGGACAACATCCTGTATCCTCACATAGCTGCTGAATGTACGTTCGAGCTGGTCGTCCTGCTTTTGCGCGGCCATGTGTGGGGATCCATAAGAGTACATCTCTAATGAGTTCATCTCTGCTTCTCCAGCAGTGTCCTGCATGTCTGGTTCGTCTAACTTGGATAGTTTTCGTGATAGGGGGCAGGTGGCCGTACAGTTGGTGTCTTGTGGGGTGTTGCTGCCAGGACTTGTTCATGATTGCACGCAGCATTCTTGTGTAATTGCCATCTAGTTTCTTCTCCAGCCGTTTTGTTAGCGTCCATGTAGTGCATCCATATAGCAGTATCGATGTGACCGCTGCCTGGAAGAAACTGCGTTTTATTTTATCGGTTAGGTCTGATTTCCATATAATCGATAGCCTATTGATAGCTGTCCATGCTTTCGTTAGCCTCGTTTCGATGTCCTTTTCGGTTGATTCGACGCTGCTTCCTAGGTACGTGAATTTGTCTACTAGTTTAAGTGGGGTTCCTTCTAGAGTGGAGATGTCCCCCGTTTGGTTATAGCACATATATTCCGTTTTGTGTGCATTAACATAGAGGCCTATGCTTGCTGCTGCTCGTTCCAAACTATGCAGAAGAGTTTCGGCTTGGTCAGGTGTATTTGCCAGTATCGCTATGTCATCGGCGTAGTCGGCGTCGGTAATTGTTGTTGCGGGGTATCTTCTGCTTCTTTTCTTCGTCAGTTCGAAGCCATTCTCTTTGATTTTGTCAATCGATGTTCTAAGTACGTAGTCTAGACAAATGATAAAGAGGTACGGGGCCAGCGTGTCCCCTTGTAGTACTCCTGCTACAATGTCAAAGTATTCTGTGTCTCTATCTGGTGATCGTACTTTTACTTTAGTGTTTCTATAGAGAATCGTTATTGCCGCTACGGTTTCTTTAGGTATGCCGGACGCTAGTAGGATTTGTTCCATCTTTCCTCTGTGAATGGAGTCGAAAGCCTTGGTAAAGTCGACAAATATTAATGTCGCTTGTAGGTTCTTTGCCCGTACACCTTCAAGGATTCTGCGGATGGTTAATATTTGTGAGGTCGTGGATCTATTTCTTCGGAAGCCATTTTTTTTTTCTGGATGTGGCTGTTTGCGTTTTACTTCACGCTAAAATATGATAGTATCTTCTTCCTTCCAACTATGGATTAATACGCATAGAGGCGGGGTTCTTTGGCCTTGGTAAGGCAACCAGTATAGGAGAAGAAAAAAACTATGTTCAAACCTGCTATAATCCGCTTAAGAAATTAACCTTATATCATATCCTGCCCGTGAAGGAAGAGGTTGGTCATCTATATATATGGGATTGTAAAGACAAATTCAATAAATCATTGGTTTAAATTCAATTATTTCATTTTCCAAGACAGGTTGCCTTATCAAGATCAAAGAACACAGTCTGACCAACTAGTTACGCATTGCATACATTTCCAAATGATATTAGCGTTAAGAAATGCAAACTGCTTCGTCGAGTATTTGAACACCTATCGTCGTTTCCATTTCCTCCTGGTGCATCCATGATATATATATATATATATATATAAATGTATGTATTTGGATACGCAAAAATTGTTGAAATTATTAAAAGAACTAAAGTGTGCGTAGCAGGAATTGAGGATTGTGTTTCGAGAAGAATTTACATCTTTATTTTCCTCAAACAAACCCGCCTTCTTTACAAGAAATCCTAGTTCATAAGCAAATGTAGACATGAAAACAAGTTCTAGCTTTTTCAATTAGCTCCTGACTGAGAGAAGGAAAACGTATATTTAGTTAAGAGCCGACTGTGATACTCACTATCACCTCCTTAAAAGTCGGAATCGGGGTAAATGTGAATACTTAACAAAAAATAATTACTATCAACATAAGTGTCTGAAAACCCATTCATACCGTGAAAATGATAGTAATGCTCAAAGGATCCTAAACATTTTTTAGAAGTTTCTTGTAAAGGTTTTAAAAAGCGATTTTAACCTTCGGCCTGCATTCACACACATGCACTTACACACATGCACTTACACACACACACACACACACACATATATATATATATATATATATATATATACCAAAACCTTACACATGAAAAATGTGACACAATGTCAAGGATTTTTATGCGGTGTTTAACTGGTTTGAATTCAAAGTTATTCCTCTCCAAGACCTGTTGCTTTGCTTAGCTTTTAAGCTCAAACTGCCCTATTATTTATCGAAAGCTGGAAAGAGAATACTTCGATGCACACTTTTTCTGAGGGTAGCAATGCTATATGAAATGCAAGAACCCTCGTCCAAGATATATATATATATATATATAGTTTGTTTCTAAACATTGATATCATTTGAGATGTATAGGCTATTTCAGAAAAATTGATAATATTTCGTAATTCAAAAACCAATACTAGTTCAAATAATCTAAATTATCGCGTAAAAACAAGACAAAATTCTTTTTAATGATTCAACGTCTTCTCTTGCCTACTTAACGTCATTTCTATACCTGAAAAGAAAAAAAGAATATAAAACATACGATTTTGAGCTGTTTCTCCACATAGTGTTAATAATTGATCGTATTTAACAAGAATTGGTCTAATTAATTGATATCAAAATGATGTCAGTTTTTTAAAATAAAATCCTGAACGAGACAGTTCGTATTTCACATTGCGCTGGTACGATTCGGAAAAGTGTGACTCCAGCTATTGGTAAATAGTCGGGCAGATTGGACTCTTCCACCTTGGTATGGCGACAGGCCAAAGGGAATAAAAACTCTGAATTCAAACCTGTAAACTCCACTTTAAAACTGATCTTGTGTCACATCCTGCACATGCGAAGGCGTTCGTATATATATATATATATATATATATATAAGCGACACGCTCCTCTCTCCCTTGTAACATGTGTACTTAGGTTAGAAAAATAAAATTCAATTATTGAAGAAGCTATCTTAATATCGAAACATGTCAATTTAATTTTCCATATTGTCTTTCTTTTTTCATATCGTTGGATTTTATTCTAAAACTTGCTCATATATTTAATACGAAACTCTCAAAATTTGACAGATAGATATTAGAATCGTAATAAAAATATCTTTATTCTGAGAGTCTTAGAACAATATCAGCTTAAGTGAAGTTAAACTTAGACTTAACCTTTAGAATATGTCAGTCTTTCTCTCTTTCTCTCCTTCGCTCTCTTTCTCTTTGTCTGTCTCTAATAATCTAAACTTTTACATGCATAGATTGGCTGGATAGTTAAAAGAATCTTCAGTGAACTTATATAATTCGTGATACAATGGCTAGTACATCAGAAACTTTTCTCCTGCACAATCGCTACATTTTAATAAAATAAAAGTAAAAGTAAAGTTGGCGACTGTACTCGAGGGCGACCGGAAGTCTTCCTTTTCAATGGCTACTACAGTGAGGTGTAGAGGAAGGCACTACTCCTTTCCCTGGATTGCTCCACCTTACCCTCGATACACACCTTATATTGCTGAGTGTTTAGGAAGGAGGTTTCAAGTTCCATTTTTAAAGTCTTTCGTATGACGAGACCTGGGATTGAACCCAGGTCTCCCGGACAATTAGCGAACACTCTACCCACTTCCGACAATATATTCGTTTTTTACTCCCTTATTTACTCCCACCATGTTATCAATTTTTTCTCTATGTTTTAATGAAATATGCGTTTCAATTTAAAATGATGATTATTTCATTTCATACAAACAATAGGAATATATTCAAATGTTTTCACTCATACATTTAAGAAGAGCTGCCTTTTCTGTGATGTTTAAAATATGCTAAGTGTATTCCTCGTTGAGGGATGAGATCCCTAATAAGGAGTAATCTGAGTATGACACTTAACTGCATTTAATGGTGAGACTCAAACTAGAGCTCTGGGGTGTGTAAATTACCTCTTATTCATCTTTACTCCCTGGTTCACTCTTCCCCGGAGCGTTAGTACCTGTTAGGGCTTCATCTTTGGGTCACATCGATCCGTTAGGGTACCATCTAGGGGTCAAATCGATCTTTTAGGGTACCACTATGAGTCAAATAGATCTGTTAGGGTCCCATCTAGAGGTCAAATCAATCTGTTAGGGTCCCATCTAGGAGTCAAATAGATGTGTTAGGGCCCCATCTATAGGTTAAATAGAAATGTTAGGGTTATCTAGGGGTTAAATAGATCTTTTAGGGTCACATCTAGAGGTCAAATAGATCTGTGATTAGATTTTAGGAAAAATCCTCTTATAAAACAACTACACAATATCGAAGATAAAAACGTATTATGAACCAAATTACCTAACCCCTAAGCATAAAAACCTAGTGAGGTTGAAATGCTATAAAAATCATTTAATCAATCTTAGATAACGGAAATCAGCAAAATATAAAACGTTTTTTTAATCTCTACCAACATTAAAAAGTTTTTAACGACTGGATTTTTTAAAAAATCACGTCTTCTTAAAACAAACTGAAGGAGTTGTCACTAACGTGCTGGGCCACAACATCGTTGTGTTTGAAACTCCAGTCGTGGTATTTCATTCACTTTCATACTTATACCCTTGGTAAAGGTACGAACCCCTTATTCTCTCAACTATGGGTTAAATGATACTACAAATGTTCTTTCATAAATGTCAATTTTGAATTAAATAACTCTTGAAGGTTGATTCGCCCCTCCAAGGGTGCAATGGTTGGGGAGCTAGACTAGCAAACCTTCACGAGTGAGTTTGAGTCTCTTTTGAAGCCACATTCAAGTGACTTTGTGCCACATTTAAACAAAAAACTTTGTAATTACAACTCTTGAAGGTTGATATGTCATTAAGCAAAGACACCACACCTTTTAACAAGCTCTACCAAATAAAACCCACATTAAAAGAAAACCAGATTATAGCAAAAGCAAACGAGACCAATCTGACACGACTCCGAATAGCTCACGCCAAACCAATTCAATCTTTTATACAAAAACAAGACCAACTCTGAAATGGCTTAAGTTTGGTTTGGTTTGGTTTGTTTGGTTTTATGGCATATCAACCTTTGTAGGTTATTTAACGCCAAATCTATTTTTATGTAAATAATCTGTTCTGTTGAAAACAGTTCAGTTTAGCATAAGTACACAGTTTAATTGTCAAAAACATTTCCATTTCAAACTATTCAAGTAGTTATATGTAATAATTCAGTTAAGTGTAAATACAGTTTTGATGTCGAAAAACAGTTCTATTTCAAATAATTCAGTTAAGCATAAGCACCCAATTTAAGTGTAAGTACGGTTTAATTGTCAAAAACGTTTCTATTTCAAGCTATTCAGTTTACTCAATTCATTTTAGCATAAGTATGCCGTTAGTTCTATTTAACCCATGGATAGGGCCCTATCAGGTGCTATCACTCCGGGCCAGAGTGGACCTGGGAGCGATGGCAATGAAGGGGTACTCCAAAGCTCTAGCACTGCTGGAACCTCACCATCAAATTGTTTAGTGTCATATCCAGGACACTCGTTAGGGGGGGTCTTACCCCTCTGCAGAGGTGCAGTCAGTGTATTCTACAGCCCCAGCTGACTGGGCAATACACAGATTTAAATGTCAGACAGTTTTATTTCAGATAATTCAGTTCAGCATAAGTACATAGTTTAGACGTCAAAAACAGTTCTATTTCGAGCAATTCAGTTCAGCATAAGTACGCAGTTCCAATGTCAAAACAGTTCTATTTTAAACAATTCAGTTTAGCATAAATACGCAGTTTAAATGCAAAAATCAGTATAGTGAAAGAAGCACGGTTTTGTTCTATTTAACCCATAGATAGGACCCTTATCAGGTGCTACCACTCCGGGCCAGAGTGGACCAGGGAGCGATGGCAAGAAAGGGGTACTCCGCATTCCCCAAAGCTCCAGCATTGCTGGAACCTCACCATCAGATTGTTTAGTGTCATATCCAGGACACTCGTTGTGGGGGGGTCTTACCTCGCTGCAGAGAAGCAGTCGGTGTATTGTACAGCCCCAGCCGACTGGGCAAATGGCTTAAGTGGAACACTAGATACATTGAAATACATTTTGATGGAATGCAACATTTCTGCCCATACTCGAAGAAAATTCTATATCATATAGAGTACGAGAAAACTATCTGAAACAATAGATCCTAATAACGTAACTTCCTGTAAAAAAAGCCTGTCTTCAACCAAATATATAAATCCATACACTAAAACCTCACATGAAAAAAATTCATTCACACTTGGATGTACAGAAATACAGATGTCATTAGGTAGCAACAACCAAACCCACACATCGATACTGAATCTTTAATTATCTGCAGAGACATATATCAATTGAAATAATGTAGAAATAAATGCACAAGTAACGACCATATCGCACAAATAAGCGAATAAAATAAGAATGTTTTCAGTATAGAATGACCTAAGGGTTGACATGTAAATCCAACAACCCAAACAGCTACGTTTTCTGAAGAATTTTCCTAATATTTTTTCTAAGATTTGATAAATCCTTATCTGATGAAGCTTATAGCTGTGAAACCTATGTGATAATATATATCTAAATCTACCTAATTGGTTTCCATGTCTTATTTTTTTTCCAGACGCTCTATATACAATGTCAACAAATAAAAGTAAACATTCCCAAGACTTATTGACTTTTTTTCCAGAATCTTGTATTACAATCTTGTCAATTAAATATACAAAATATATGTTCAGCAATCTAATATAATAACAAATCTCTGCAACTGTTAGTTTCTAACCAATTTATAGAAAAAAAAGGAAACATTTCTGTCTAAAATTTTCGAAGACAAGGTACCCTCAGATTTGCCCAGCGGTGAAAGTGAAATTGCTTTCCAGCCGATTCGGCAAATAGAAGCCGAGTTAAACATATTTATGCGTATCCAAACATACACACACACACACACACACACACACACACACACACACACACACACACACACACACACATATATATATATATATATATATATATCATGGAGGCACCAAGAGGAAATGGGCACGACGATACGTGTTCAAATACTCGACGAAGCTGTTTGCATTTCTTAACGCTAGTATCATTTGGAAAAGTATGCAATGCGAAAATAGTTGGTCAGACTAAGTTCTTTGATCTTGATAAGGCCACCTGTCTTGAAAAAGGAAACATTAGAATTTAAACCAATTAAACTTTGCTTAAAGTTGATCCTGTGTCGTATCCTGCTCGTGTAGAGGGGTTTGAGCCCCACTATATATATATATATATATATATATATATATATATATCATTGGCCAAATGAGTAGAGTGTTCGTCAATGGTCAGGGAGACCAGGGTTCAATCCCAGGTTGAGTCATACCAAAGACTCAGAAATGGTACTTGGAGTGGCCATGCTTAACACTCACCATTATCAGGTACGAATCAAGGGTAAAGTGGAGCAATCCAGGGAATGGAGTAGCGTCTTCTCCTACACCTCTGTGTAGTAGCTATTGAAAAGGGAGCCTTTGGATTACCCTCGACTAAGGTCACCATCTTTACTTTATATATAAGAATGCGATGGTACATATATGTGTGTGCGTGCGTATATATATATATATATATATATATTTGTGCGTGTATGATTAGGTGTATTTGTATGTGTGAACATATATGATCGTTTAGGTATGTGACTATATTCGTGTATTTGTAGCATGTCGTACGAAACTGATATTATGAGTCAATAAGCTTAATGTCCTTTCCGCGCGAATTCGTCATTCAATAAATCAAAGCGAATGTCCGTTATTTAATGCGACTCGACACGGGTTATTTTAATAATACGCCTAAGACTGAGCCCATATAATCTTCAACGGATTAACTTGTACATATACTCTAAGTGAGAGAGAGAGAGAGAGAGAAGTGGCTAGATAGGTCTGTGTTTACATACAGCTGTGGTTCTCAAAATTCTTCTGGAGACGTCTTGATTTAAATATATATATATATATATATATATATATATATATATATATATATATATATATGCGCGGACCCCTTGAGATTTTTGTTGATTAATTGATCGGATTTGAATATATAAATAACATAATAAAAATCAATGCCATCTGAATGTGACTAGCCAAGTCGGCTGGGGTTTATAAAATATGCCGACTGCATCTCTGCTGATATGTTAGACCCCCTCAAAGAGTGTCCTGATATATGATACTAAACAGCATCTGATGGTGAGGCTCCGGTTCTGGAACTCTTAGTAATGAGGAGTAACTCTTCATTGGCATTATTCCCAGGTCCGTCCAGATCCGGAATGGTTGTATATGATAAGTTCCTATCTATGGGTCAAATAGATCTATTTAACCATTTAAATACGTGCAAACAAATGACTGATGTTAAATGAAATAGTTAATGTTAAATAGCACTAAGTGAAACAATTTAACCGTGTGCGACTTGGATAGTTTTCGTGATGGGCAGTAAGTGGCCATACAGCTGCTGCTTTGTGGGGTACTGCCACCAGGACTTGTTAGATATTGCTCGCAGCATTTTTTTGTAATTGCCGTCAACCATACATTTAGTGAGCGTCCATCCCCAAAACTATCCAAGTTAGACGAACCTGACATGCGGGATATTGCTGGAGGACTAAGGACGAACTCAATAGCGACACACTTCTGTGGACCACTTCACATGGACAAGCAAAGACCGAACGACCAGCTAGAAACTATATTCAACAATCTCTGCCGATACAGGATGTGGCATTGAAGACCTACTGGGAGCAATGGACGATGGAGACAAGTGGCAAGAGAGATCTGCCCCGGCAGCGTTACACGTTGATGATGATGATCCGTGTGCAAACGAATAAGTAATGCTGAATAGAATTATAAATCTCAGATAGCAATATTTCATCATCATTATGACAGGCCGCCAGCACGGATCTCCCTGACCCTCTCTCGCCACTCGTCTTTATTTCTAATCGGGAGCTCTTCAAGGCAATATCTTGTGTCAGCACAGAGCTGTTGTGTTGTATATAGGACCTAGCTGGTCGTCCATGTGAAGGGTTCTATAGGAGTATGTCGCTTATGAGTTCGCCCTTATTTCTACAGCTGTGTCCCGCATGTCTGGTTCGTCTAACTTGAATAGTTTTCGTGATGGGTGGTAAGTGGCCGTATGGCCAGCTTGAAACCGTTATCTTTCATAATATCAATAGACGTTCTAAGCACTAGTTTTATTCCTATTTCATAGGAATACTTGAAACCACTTAACTGTGTGAAAACAAATGAGCTATGGCGTGTTTAAAATTTAACCTATAAACTATTTGTTTACAAACCATTTAACTGTGCTTTAAACAAATGACTGTTGTTTAATTGAATTGTTGGTGTTTCATAGAAATACTTGAGACAATTTTACTGTGTGCCGATAAAAAATCTAGTGGTTAATACTAATACTCGAAACCCTTTAAATGTGTGCAAGCAAATGAGCGCTGGTTTGTTTAAAATATAAACAAATCTTTTTCAAATTATACATATATATATATATATATATATATATATATATATATATATATATATATATATATGCGTGTGTGTGTGTGTGTGTGTATGTGTGTGTTTTGGGTTGTTGGTTTCTTTGTTTAATAGCATATCAACCTTTGTAGCTTATTTAATGCCAAAGCCATTCTCCTAGAAGAACAGTAGTGGTACTATTTAACCCATAGCTTTCCCAAGGATATTTGCCTGAAAGTGAACGTAATAGCGCGACTGGAATACGAACTCGCGTAATACGATCTCTTTAATCATTACACCAAGAGGACACCCCCGTGTGTTTTGGGCTTTATTACTTTGTTGAGACATGTTTGGTTAAATAATAAAGACGTCTTTTATGTACATATTTTTATTTTGGTCCGTTCACGTCACCGTATGGATGTTATAATATCCAACTGGAATTGGCTGATACATTTTTCGTAATTAATTGGTTCCCAAGTACTTTTGGACCCATTTTGTGCCATCATCCGAGGGTATGTTTATTGCAAAAGCTATACAACCTTTGCAATTACAATACAACTTTGTAAAAATTAAGCGTTTAATATTTATACTGGAGGTGCCCGTGGTGTAATGGTTATCGTCGTAGGAAATGGACACGGTGACACGAGTTCAAATCCAGGCCGGGACTGATTGCATTTCATATAGCACAAATACCCTTGGGAAAGGTATGATTCCAATTATTCTCCCTCACTATGGGTAAATAGTAGGGTAGACTAGGTTCTTCAGCCTTGGTGAGGCAACTAGTCTAGGAGAAGGAAAACTCTGAATTGAAACCTGTTAAACTCCGCTTAAAAATTGACCTTGTGTCATATCTTGCCCGAGCGGAGGAGTTGGTAGATATGAGTATTTATACTGGTGTTATGTCACACACACACTCACACACACACACACCGAGAGAGGATTAGGCATTAATAAACTATAAAATCCAACCAACCAATTAGAATAAATATTATTCTACTGACAAATCTTTAAAAGGCTTATGTAAGACAAGTACAAATATGGTTTGAAAAAACAAATTTTAATTCTTACCTTAAATATCAAAGTGGACTATTGATATAAAAACTATTTAGTTTTTGAGGAATGGTTAATTAGATTTCATTTTTGATTAACTCTTTTGTTTCATGGCCCAGTTGGCTTGGGCTGTTGAATACACAGACTGCATCTCTGCAGTGGGATAAGATTCCCCTAATGAGTGTCCTGATATGACACTAAATAATCTGATGGTGAGGCTTCAGCAAAGCTGGAGCTTTGGGGAAAACGGAGTACCCCTTTATTGCCATCGCTCCCAGGTCCACTCTGGCCTTGATTGGTAGCACCTGCTAGAGTCTTATCAATGGGTAAAATAGAGCTAAACTGTGTGCTTATACTAAGATGAAATGTTTGAAATATAACTGTTTTGATATTTAACTGTGTGCAAATAAATGTCTGATGTTTAATTAGATAGTTAGTGATATATAGCAATACTTAGAAGCATTTAACTTTGTTGAATAAACTGAATAGTTTGAAATCAAACTGTTTTCGACATTTAAACTGCGTATTTTCGACATTTAATCTGCTAAACTGTATTGTTTGAAATATAGCTATTTTTTGTATAAAAAGGATTTGGCATTAAATAACTTACAATGGTTGATATGCCATTAAACCAAACCAAACCAAACCAAACAAAAAGTTTTCATCAAAATTGATTCGGCATTAAATGATCCGAAAAGGCTTGATAGGACGTAAAACAAAACAACCAACCAACCAATCTTTCTTTTCCTTTTATAGAATCTGTACCACCCTAAATAAAACTTCAGGTGTTTGCTCCACAATAATACAACACAAATTTGTTCTAACAACGTAGACACGAGAAATTTGACAAAAACAAGAACATTAAAAAACAATTTTATATTTTATATCAACTCGACAATCGCGAGGAAATGATTATACAAAAAGGTGTTCTTGTGTGTGTGTGTGTGTTTGTGTGTGTGTGTGTGTGTGTGTGTGTGTAAAACATGAATATTGTCAGTCAAATTGAATGTGTGTATATGTGTGAGTATGTCCACACTAAAGAGATAAGATAGACTTCTACTTACATACATGTATGTGTGTATGTCCTGGTATGTACGAGTCTTTTGGTCGACTCTCCTAACCATTGTGTTTATTAGCAGGTCATCTGGTGTCAATCTATCATGCTGTGCTCTGCCATGATGTGCTTGTCTGCTGATCTGTCGGTCTTTACTTTAAACTAAAAACTTCGCTTTTTTATATTTTTAGGTAAAATAAAAGTGGATGAAAGTAAAATATTTTAAGTTTATTACTGATGCGCGGAGGTCGACGAAAACACAACCTGTGACCTGTCTTCAACAATCAGATTTACAGAAATTACTTTTTTTTGGAACCTAACTATTTTTGTTTCAGTGTCAAATTTTTCTACTAGGTTGTTTTTGATCCGATTTTTTCCGAATATTTTATTCTATGTGTCCTTCTTTGATTGGTTTAAAAATGTAAGAGCATGAATTCTATATAAGTGAGATTTTAATTTTTTTCTGGAATATTCTTATCCACATGTTCTCGGTTAATTTATCGAAAACTAAAGACATGTGTATCCTATTCCTATAAGTACTTGAGTGACCAGTGTTGGGGAAAAGTGCAGGGTTTTGCCTGGATGTCGATTCCCGTTCATTCAACAGGAACAGTGAGTCCATGAAACAATTCGAGGGCAAACTTAGGAGTGAGTCAAGCAGAGAGAGAGAGAGAGAGAGAAAGAGAGAGGTGGGGGTGCAGAGAGCTCACCAGCACTTTAGGTTTTGCCCTGCGTCCATATTGCTATCGTTAGGTTATGCTTAATTTAGACAGAAAATTTAAGTGTCATACAGCGCTATAGGATTAGTCAAGAGAATTCTTTCAAACAATCTTCGTGGGTTATTTAATGCCAAAAACATCCTTCTGGAAGAACAGCAGTAGTACTCTTTAACCCATAGCTGAGGGGGAATAAATAGGTTCATAGCCTTCTTAAAGTGAACGTAAAAGCGAGATTGGAGTTCGATCTCGCTTACTTCCAGGTTTTGTTTTTCCTTTGTGAAGGTGAGTCATCGATACTGATGTTTTGCCTAAAACCGACAGCCATCTTCTTTTTAAAAACAAACGTAACGAGGAAGGCGGTAAGCCGGAGAGACAATCTATCTATCTATGTCACTTTCTATCTATCTATCTATCTATCTATCTATGTCACTTTCCCTTTCTTTCTTTCTTTCTTTCTTTCTTTCTTTCTTTACTTGCGAAAGAGACAGATTTAATTATTTATTACAAGTTTAGGTATGCTATTTCTTTAAGATGTTTTAAGCCTTTGCTATACGTATTTATCTTTTTTAAGCCTTTTCTCATTCGTTATTTTTAGATGGTCTTGGAGTTCCTGATACTTATTCAATCATTTTTTTTATTCTGAGAGGTTACAAGATATACTAAAATGGAATTACCAAAGTCTGCTTAAGAATTCAGCGTATCTGCTGCTGTTTATAAAGTAT
The DNA here is from genome assembly GCA_963585895.1 of Sepioteuthis lessoniana. NCBI lineage: Eukaryota > Metazoa > Mollusca > Cephalopoda > Myopsida > Loliginidae > Sepioteuthis > Sepioteuthis lessoniana. The sequence continues at coordinate 54,648,494 of OY757934.1, read as the reverse complement.
AGATGTCAAATCTTTTTTTCATAGTTTTTCTAAGTGCATTATGTAACTGTAAATGTATGAAGTCGTTGACGTTATCCTTTTTTGATCTTAGTTTCGTTTTTGCTCTTTGCTTTTTTCTCTTAATATTATTTGTTTTTGTTTTTTATCTGATTTATTTTGTGCGTTGTCTTCATCATTAGTCAATGTTACAAGGTCAGTCTATTGAATAATGAGACTGACAGTGAAAAAATATTATCAATAAATCAACTTTACCGTCTTTAAAATATTTGGATGAGTCAAAAGTTTTGCGGTAATTCGGTAGTATGAGAAGTACAATGCATCAGCTTCGGACACTTTTCTCAAGGTTGTGAAAGTGACAAACCACTGATACTCTCCGAATGCTACTAGCTGGATTTTCTTCTATAGCTTTAAACAAGGTCTCAGAATCTATAGTTTTCGACCTCCCTGACTTTGTCAGACTTTTGGAGTTCATGTAATACGAACCCGGTTTCTTGAACAATCTGGGTACTTTATTGTGATCAACTAGACCTTCACCTTTCGTTCAAAAATTTTTTTTGGTCACATATGGCACAGTTAGATCTCGTAAAGCATATGTTTCTGAATATGACTACGTTACACGTTCATTTGTGCGGTTTTTAAATCACACAAAATGAGAAGCAATGCACATCGTGTCAGCGCACTAACTACCATGATACTACCAATCACAGAGAGTAATATACTACAAGTTGAACTACTTCAGTCACGTAATATACTAACTGTAAACTAGTACATATCAAACTATTGATAAGCTTTTTACTCCCTCGTATTCGTTCGTTTAAAACCATACACCGAGGAAAACGTTACAATTCCTGAAAACATTGTTAGTCTTCAACTGAAACTATCTTTAGTTGATTCATTATGACTTGGTAAATATTTTCAGAACTTTCTAAATGGCCATTATGGAGATAGTTTTTTATTTTTCGTAACAGTAAATTGAAGGATTTATATCAGGGAGGGTATATGAGTAATGTATTTATACAATTCGTCTGCCATAGTCAATTTTGAAGCGGAGTTTAAATTCTGAGTTTGCCTACCACACTGGTTAAAAACTGCCCTACTATTTATCCATAGCTGGAAAGAGAACAGATGGATTCATGACTTTCCCAAGGGCATTAGCACAAAGTGAAACATAGAACCATTCAAAATTTGAACACGAGTAGACAAGTTCCTACAACGCCACGAGAGCATCGAAATATTTGGCGTTTACAGTGGTGTGAGGGTTAGCAAGATTGTCTCACACATGGATTTTCGAATGCTGTGTAATAAATTCTGTTCTCATTAGCTGCTCCAAGTCAGAAAAAAATTAGTTAAAATATACACTTTTTTCTAGCTTGGAGGTCATCTGGCTGAGACTTAGATAACGTATCACCTCAATCCTCATAGAATACTTTGGACTGTGGAATTTTGTCAAGTAAGCACAAGATACAAATGATTTTGCCTTTTATTCGAGGCTCTAAACACTGTTTTTTTCTATATTTGCGTAAAGAGATAGTTCAAATGTCTGATATATATAAATATTTATATATTCATCCACAGACAGAGGGATTCGTTGTATCACAACTCTTCAGTGTGGCTAGACACGTTGGAAGCTTGAAGCTGGAATCGAAACCCGCCCAATATTACGTTAAACTTAGTCTCATACCACTAAGCCAACAAGTGAACCACGTCAGCTCAGGAATTAAAAGGTATTTTCTCAAGTAAGCACAAGATAAAAATGATTTTGCCTTTTATTCGAGGCTCTAAACACTGTTTTTTTTTCTATATTTGCGTAAAGAGATAGTTCAAATGTCTGATATATATAAATATTTATATATTCATCCACAGACAGAGTGATTCGTTGTATCACAACTCTTCAGTGTGGCTAGACACGTAGGAAGCTTGAAGCTGGAATCGAAACCCACCCAATATTACGTTAAACTTAGTCTCATGCCACTAAGCCAACAAGTGAACCACGCCAGCGCGGGAATTATAAGGCATTAAGTAGGAGCTTTCGTTTGATTACATTTTACAACTGGAGCCTCACTATCTGGTGTAGTTTAGTGTCATATCCAAGACATTACATACATTTATATATATATAAAGGAAAACATTTTTTTGAGTTCTTGCTCGCCGTATGATGAGAAATCAATATATAAATACATCTGTCCAGAAGGCTGGGATACCTGGCTTCCCCGGATGACTAGAACATTCACAAATGATATGGAACTCAATACTCTCAGCAAAAAGGGACAAAACAGAACTACATGTGATCTGGCTTGATCTTGCCAATGCACACAGATCAGTTCCGCACCACTTAATCCGAATGGCCCTCGAATTTTTTAAAACTTCCCTAGCAATGTTGGGGAAATCATAATGAAACACTTCAATTCAGCTTTCAAGAAATTTACCGTTAAAAACTATACCACCAAGTTGCAGGCACTTGAGATCGGCATCATGATGGGCTGTGTGATTTCCCCAGTTTTTTTCATTCTGGCCATGGAACTCATTTTACGAGGGGCAGCAAATACGTCGAAAGGAGTAATGAAAAATGAACACCTGACTCTTCCTCCTTCCAGAGCTTTTATGGACGACATCACCATTCTCGTCCCGTTCAAAATCGCTGCCGATGGTTTACTATAAAGGTATTATGACCTTTTCACATGGGCCAGAATGAAGGCTAAGCCAAAGAAAAGTCGAAGCTGATTGTTAGTCGGAGGATCTGTCAGGGAGATCCATTTCAAAATTGGGAGTGATAAGATCCCAACAGTCAGGGAGAAGCCATTAAAGAGTTTTGGACGTCTTTATTCAATCCCACTGACTGATCATCATAGGGTACAGAAGTCCAGAAAGTAGCTTTGAAGGAGCTTAAAGCAATTGACAAAACTTCTTTACTCGGAAAGATGATGGCTTAGTGTTACCAGCATGGTCTGCTCCCCCGTCTTTTGTGGCCCTTATAGATGTACGAGATTGCGATATCTCGCGTTGAATGGATTCAACAGTATAGCAACAAATACCTGCGTAAGTGGCTTTGAGTTCCTCCTTGTTTTTCGAAAGTGGGTTTATGGACCAATTCTGGAAACCTACAGCTCCCATAATACTCACTAGTAGAATAATTTGAAATGGGGAAAGTACGCTTCACATGATGATGAAGGACTCAGCCGGCGAGATCATTCGGAAGGCGTACCAGAAATAAAATCAGGTATAAAGTGGTCGGCCGTTAAGGCCGCCCAGGAGGCAGAATGTGGCTTACGAATCAAAGACATCATAGGCGTCCCTCAAACCAATCGAGATGGGCGGGATAGCACGAGCCAAAAGTTATTCTTCAAAGTGGGCCCCAAAAGAAAAAGAGACATGGTGAGCAAAAAAGTCAGGATATTTGAGGAAGAGCAAAGAAAAGCCAGTGTTGTTACTCAGGCCAAACAACGTACTGGGACAAAATGTAATTAACTTATCGTGGAAATCTTTAATTGCAATGGAGCCACTGGCGATATCATTCCTTCTTCGCTCTACTTATGATCTCTTACCAAATGCAACCAACCTAAAATTATGGGGATATACCGATTCGGTCCTGTGCTTGTCGTGTAAAAGTGATCGGGGTACTTTGCGCCACGTACTATCAATCGCTTCAGATGTACACATGGCGAATTAATAAGATGTTAGAGGTGGTAATAGAGTTGTTAAGAGCACAATGTGAGACAGCAAACCAGCAATCTGTTACAGCCAAGGAACCCATAATTTAGTTTCTCAAGGAAAGTGAATGTCCTGGGAGGAAACAAAAAAATCCCAATATGAAGCTACTGAATGGAGCTAGTGACTGGAAAGTTTCTGCGGATCTCAAGACATCTCTACAATTTCCTGTTCACATTATTCAAACAGAAAAGCGGCCGGACTTTGTAGCATCGTCCGATTCAAAGAAGAGTGTCCTCCTCATAAAATTGACTCTCCCCTTGGAAGAAAACCGGAAGGAAGCACACGAGCGGAAGAAAAACCGATACCAGACACTGCGTTCCGACTCCGTGGAAAAGGGTTGGATATGACATGTCATTCCTATTGAGGTTGGTTGTCGGGGTTTCACAGGACACTGTCCGGTGGCAAAAGCTGCTTAGTAGTGCCAGGAGTGGCAGTACCGTTTTGAGCTACCGAAACCGAGTTATTACTCCTGGTTGGTGGCTGATGAGGGCAGGGTAGCGCATGTGCTTTCATACGTTGTATGATGATATATATATATATATATATATATATGTAATGTCTTGGATATGATACTAAAATACACCAGATAGTGAGGATCCAGTTCTGGAGCTCTTGGGAGGAGGGAGAACCCTTTCATTCCTATTATTACCAGGTCCACTCGGACCCGGAGTGGTAGTATCTGGTAGGATCTCATCTATGGTTTAAATAGACCCGTTTGAAAATTATTTGTATTTAATAGGAATATTCTAAACAGGAAACCTGTCTTCAAGTCATTTGTATTAAAAATATTTACTAAAAGCTATAATTATTTATTAAACATTATTATTATTAGTTACTTAAAACTATATAACACTATACAAACAAATAACTATTATTAAATAAAAGATGTTACACGATATAATATAATTGTGTTTGAATTATTAGTATTATATTGGAGTACTTGAAGCCATAATAATTAGTGCAAATTATTTATATTAGATAGGAATAATTCACCATCATCATCATTATGTCGTGCCGTTTGCACGGAAAACTAATAATATAAAATTGTCCGTAAAAGTTCTTAAGAAACAACTACACAAAAATATAAATATAAACGTACAATCAATGCGATCACCAAATATTTAGGCTTAAAATAATCTTAGACCAGTTGACATAACGTTAAAATGAATTGATCAATTTATCAATGCAAAATGTGGTGCAATGTGGAATGTACAAACAGGTGTACCCTAGCGGTATTAAAGAGACTTTAGACTCCCGTTGTGACTTAGCTGCGGTAACAAGTTGACAAAAATGAAACGCTGTTAAACATATGCCAAAGGTTTATCTACTACTAGGTCGCAAGTAGCCGCAGGGAGAAAGAAAGGGAGTATCGAAACATGAGACGACCGTCAACAAAAAATAAACAACATATCCCTGTGAGAAAAAGATGAGCAGACACAGACCTTTATTTTTTTCTGGTTCTAAAACGCTTGTCCGCTGGATCGCATAGTTCAGCGCCCCCTTCGGAACGCCATACCCCCCATAAAATTAGGGCTCATAAACTTTTGTCCCTTACATCTTCGTGGATCGTGTTCTACTGACGTCTTCACCTTATTGCGTCCTGCCGTTGACTCAAGGAGAGGATACAAGTTGTCCCGCCGCTTCCGCACGCACCGCACATTCGCACAAAAATTCTGACCTCCAGTTTTCCTTAGTCATTTTTAACTACAATGAGTGCCTCTGACTTGTTATTCAGCGACTACAGTCTACTTTATTTATTTATTCAGTCATATATTTATTCATTCAATTTTCTATGAGCCGTTCAATTACGTTACACGGGGATATTTTTGGTAATTCACGTCCCCGGTCACATTTCCTATCTGGGGTTTTTATTGTGAGATCTGTGATTGTCCCATCTGTCCCGCGCATGCGTGTGAACACCTGCACTCAATGTGTGCACCTAACTAACCCTTGCACTAAGCCGAAAGGTTCTCAGCCTAACTAAACCGAAAGGCAAGATATATAAAACGAAAAATGATAATATAAAAAAATAATCCCTCCGCAATTATATTACATCAGCGCAGCTACGTTTAAAATAATTGTGTTGTTTGGGTTTTCTCTCTTTCGTTGTGCAAACAGTCTTGCAAAATAAGAACTCAAAACATTTCCATCATGTATTTGGTCAGTATGGCAGGTAATAGCCTATCCCTATTCATGTCAAGCAAACTTGGGAAAGGGGTAATCACCGTGAGGAAATGGTTAACAAGCAAGACTTCGATATCGTAGTAAAAGAGTTCGATTTCCAATCATGAAATTACGTTCACTTGCGGACAAATACTGTTGGGAAAGGAATGACTCCCCTTATATCGCCAACTATTGGTTAAATAGTATCACTAATGTTCTTCTATAAAGTGGCTTTGGCATTGAATAACTCATGAAGGCTGATATGTCATGAGACAAGGAAACCAAACCAACTCAAATCATGGAGAAAGACTGTTGAAAGTGATCCCAAAAGAAAAACTCTGCAATTTATCCTTGCGTAACATTGCCACATCAATGAAATTTGCTGCATCTTTTAACAGGGGCACTTTGCGTCACGTAGAAAAAATGGAATCGGCCACCCGAGTTAAATTCTTAGACGAGTCTTTGTTTCACTTATTCCTTGGGAAATGCTTGAATCCAGCTGTTCTACCTACCGCTATGGATAAATAGCTGGGTAGACTGGATTCTTTGGCCTTGGATTGGCAAGCAGTCTCGGAGAAATAAAACATGGAATTCAAACCCCACTTAAAAATTGACCATGCCACTCTAGAAGGAAAAGTCTGATTTAAAACCAATTTCACTTCGTTCAATAATTGTCTTCCAGTCACATCCTAACCATATATACATTCTCCGCTTAAAAATTGAACTTGCGTCTCATCTTGCTCGTAACGGTGGTGTTGAAGAAATACATGCATCTCTCAAGAAATAACACAAAAAGAACAATAAATTTAGATTCCTGTGTAAAGTTACAACATAGGTCATCATATTTCGCTAAGACCCACCTCTTCAAACAAGTACTGTTTTTACTCTATTTGTTCATCTATAAAAAATAATTGATAGGATAGATACATCTTTTATCATTCATGGTTTTTGGACTATTGTCTTCATCTTCATGGTTAAATTCACAACTTTTTGGTCGATATTGTGAGATGGAGGTATTAGTTTGCAGTACTGCTACTCTTTTGTAGGCTGCTGCTTTCAGGATTTATCCAAAACACCTCGTGGCATTCTGGGCGAGTTCACATCAAGCTTTTACTCCAAGTCTGAGAGTCCAAGTAGTTCAAGCATACAGAAGTACTCATGAGATGTACGTGGTATAATCGTTATTCTCGTTGGAAATGGATACAGAGACCCGAGTTCAAATCCTGGACGAAGTCGTTTGCATGTCACATAGTGCTAATATCCATGGTAAAGGTATGAATCCAACTATTCTCCCTCCAGGCATGAACAAATAGTAAATTAAACTGAGTTCTTTAATCTTAGCCTTATTCAGGTGTTTCTTGTCGAACTCGGTAGCCTATATGAAACTTCGAACCACGTCCTTTATTTAATTCACAGGGGTCGCTTGCTCTGATTTCATTAGACATAACCGAGTATAAGTGTTATATCTTCCTGTATTATTATTTGTCTGAAGTCAGGATTGAACCTTGAACCTGCAACCACCAGAAGATTGTCTTTAAGAAGCTTAAGGGAAACAAAGCATGTAACCGTTATGGTATGTACGTGGTGTAATGGTTATTTTCGTTGGAAATGGATACAGAGACCCGAGTTCAAATCCTGGATGAAATCGTTTGCATTTCACATAGTGCTAATATCTTTGGGAAATGAATCCAACTATTCTCCCTCCAGGCATGAGCAAATATTTAAGTTAACTGATCTCCTTGATCTTGGTATAGGAGATAACTAAAGTTAAGCAACAATAAGTCTGTTCTGCACTGAGGTGATTTGTTACTTTGATACAGCTGGTAGCATCAAATTAAAAAAAAAGCTCAGTAACTAAGATCTGGTTATAACTAAGTATAACTTAGTAGATAACTTAGTAACTTATAAGATAACTTAGTAACTAAGATCTGGTTAGCCCAGTCGGTTGGGACTATAGAATACATCGATTTCATCTCTGGAGAGGGGTAAGACCTCTCCACCTATGAGTGTCCTTGGTATGACATTAAACAATCTGATGGCGAGGCTCCAGCTCAGGACCTTTGTGGAATTTGGTGAACCCCTTCATTGCCATTGTTCCCAGGTCTACTTTGATCTGGAGTGGTAATACATGATATGGTCCTATCTGTGGGTCAAATAGAATTGTTTCACATTTAAACCGTGTGCAAACAAATGACTAAGATCGAATTAAAATGTTAAAAATAAAGCTGACCATTTAACTGTGTGTAAGTAACTTATATTTAATTGAATTGTTAGTGATAAATAGCAATACTTGGAACCATTTAACTGTGTGCAAACGAAGAGTAATATTGAATAGAATTATTTGCATTCAAGGGCAATACTTAAAACACTTGAACTGAGTGCCAACATTGATTTATTGGAATTATATAGTAATACTTGGAACTATTTGACTGTGTGTAAATGAATGAAGAATGTTGAATAAAATTATTAGTGTTGAATAGAAATAATTGTAACCATTTCACAGTCTGTAAACAAATAATCAATGTTGAATAGAATTATTAGTGTTAAATAGCAATACTTGGAACCATTTAACTGTTGGCAAAAATGAGCTCAGACTTGTAAAATAATGTTATCAACAATATGTGCTTAAAAATCACATTTAATATATGTAAAAAGATTTACCACTAGATAACCTATAATAGTAGATGGGATATCTACCATTGTAGGTTATCAGTAGGCAAATCCTCTTTTTACATATGAATAGAACCAACAATTGTGTCTAACTTCTTTGCATTAAATAGGAATACTTGATGTATATCTTTACACAGGAACTTAAGAAATAACTCCAAAAAAAGTTTGTTAATTTTTTTTTTGCTTAATGGCGTATCAACCTTCGCGGATTATATTCAGTGCTAAGGCCATTCTTATAGTGGTATTAATTAACCCATAACTGGGTACTGAAAAGAGGGTTCAAATCTTTCTTAAGAGTATTTGTCCGGAAGTAAGCATAATAGCACAACTGGAGCTTGAAGTCGCTTACAACGATTTCGCAGTCTAAATATAAATGGAAATATGAAGGGAGTGTCCTCGTGGTGTAAGGGTTAAAGCGCTTGACTCCGGAATTGTAGTAAGCGAATTCGTACTCCAGTCGCGCTATTATGATCACTTTCGGGAAAATACCCTTGGGAAAGGTATGAACCCCTTTCTCCTCCCAGCTATGGGTTAAATAGCATCACTGCTGTTCTACTTGAAGCATGGCTTTGGCATTAAATAATCCACAAGGGTTGATATGCCATTAAACAAAGAAAATGGAAATATGAACGCGATTCCCCCACATCTCGGCATAAAATAACCCTAGAGAGGTTGACATGCCGTTAAAATCAATCACTCAGAAATTATTAAACACCTCGATAAAAATAAGAAAAAGTTTGACGCGAGATAGCAAATATGTGAAACATTCGTCAAGTTATAACAAACCAACCAACCAACCAACCAACCAAGACATGGTTAAGCACCATTTCAAAATCGATCATTCACTCTTTACTTTGATGGGTGAATACTAATGAAAAGTAAGTACTGTAAGCAACCGGTAGCCGGTGTTTTGACAAAGCAAAGCTTAATAATTTCTTTATAAGTAAGTTATTTATTAAGCTTTGATTAGATGAGGCATAAAGTCACATCGAAAGGCTACCATCTGAGAATCGAGCTCAACAAAATAGTCAGCAAATGTAGCATGCTGTCTATTTCACCTCGTGAGGTACCTAAACTTGTACAAAAGTATCATTTTAGAGACTATTTTAAGTGTTCTTAATTCAATATAAATGCTTTGTAGGGGAGACTAGATTAAAAACAATCTTATATTAAACAATAAGAAAAATACCAAAAATTTGTTCGAGCGAATATTTATTAAAATCATTCCAGTCATTTCTTATAAAGTAACCAATTACGATTCAAGAAATAAAAATGAAGTTAAGCATTAATGATGATGTTCAGTACTTGGATGGGTAACCAATCAAGAATAGGAGATGTTGTAAGGTTTGGTTTGGTTGGTTTCTTTGTTTAATGGAGTATCAACCTTTGAAGGTTATTTAATGCAAAAGCCATTCTTGTAGAAGAACAGTAGTGGTACTATTTAACCCATAGATGGGAGGATAAGGGGCCTTATAACTTTCCCAAGGGTATTTGCCAGAAAGTGAACGTAATAGCGCGACTGGAGTACGAACTCGCGTACTACGATTCCGCAGTCCATCGCTTTAACCATTACACCACGAGGATACCCCCAGGAGATGCTGTAAGAGTAATCATACTCCAATGCCAGACTAATGAATACGAAGTAAATGCAATTATACTTTCTCTTGACCCCTATTTTTACCTTTTTAATCTCAAACCGGAAGACATCAGACATACATTCAGAATGTCATATTTAATAGTTTAACCTTGAGAGCTAAAACACACACACAACCCTAAAAAAACAAACAAAAAAACTAACAAACAAAAAGGGACAAAAATGTGAATTATACAAATGTATGAGCTTATTTTGGTATCATTCGTTGCTCTAAGGGTAAAACATATAAGAATAACTATGATCAACACAGCGCGAAAAATATTCCTTAGCATTTCGTTTCGATTGTTCACATATTTAGAATTTTATTTTTATTTCCTCTTTTTAAAAAAAATAAAATTTCTTCACTGAGACTTCAATTTAAAGAATTATGCCTGAGTTAATGAACAACTCCTTGGTTTGATAGCAATTCATTTGAATACGCAGTCTGAACTCTGAATTGATATAACGTTTTTGTTTTCTAATTTTTCTCTGGGAGGTTAAAGGAGAATGTCTCGGCTGTCTATCAAAGTTAATTTAAACGATTGGCTAAGTAAGAATTTCATAAATAGTTGCAAAAAGAAAAAAAAATATCGCAAGGAGAAATACAATAGAAAATTAAACAAAATTGCTAATATTTTAAATAGTATCCTGTGTTTTAATGTTACTATTATTCTTGAACACACACACACACATACACACACACACACACACACACACACATATATATATATATATATATATATGAACACACAGACACACACACACATACACACACACACACACACATATATATATATATATATATATATATATATGATGAAAAGTAGAAAAAACAAAAAAGTCAAATTTGATAAATTTATTATGAAAGTCGACGTTGAACGTTTCGGTTGTTATAACCTTCTTTGGGAATTTAAATTCATGAAAAGTCTTCTTAAAATAACGATGGATGTTTGATGAAAGAGCAGGAGAAAATAAACATCCATCACTATTTTAAGAACTTTTTTCATGAATTTAAATCCCCGAAGAAAGATATTATAACTGAAACGTTCAACGTCGACTTTCATAATAAATTTATTAAATTTGGATTATTCTTTTTTTCTACTTTTCTTCATACTGTCAGATTTAATTTCCTTCTTTACTTCCATATATATATGTATATATATGTGTGTGTGTACGTGTGTGTATGTCAGTTCAGCGGGCTGGGGCCGTAGAATATACCAACTACATCTCTGCAGAGTGATAGACGTCCTCCACTGTTATGACACTAAATTACATCTAATACTGAGGTTCTATTTCTGGAGACATGGAAATGTGGAATGCTTCTTCATAGCAATTACTCCCCAGTCCGCTCTGACCCGGGAGTGGAAGTACCTGTTAGGGCCCCATATATGAGTCAAATAAACCTATTTAATTATTTACTATACTTGAAGCCATCTGTGTACAAACAATAAATAACAGTAGCTGAAATGATTTAACTGTGTGCAAACAAATGATTAATATCGAATTGAATTATAAGTGTTTAATAGCTATAACTGAATGCATTGAACAGTGTGCCAACAAATGAGCGCGGGCTCATTTTGAAATAATGTAACCGACAAACTATTCTTTTGCGAATCATATATCACAGCTTGAAGCATCTCGCGTGTCTAGCCACACTGAAGAGTTGTGGTACAACAAAAATCTTTCTGTGGATGACAATATATATACTCCACTCCATGGGCTGAGTACTCTAGTGGTGAAATTGGCCGCCTACAACGTAAGCTGAAAGGTAATAGCTCTTCTCAAGAAGTGAGCATTCCTGGTAGCCGATACCATATATGTAAAAAGGTATGTACGAAAAAATTCCTTCACTAACGCTGAGAATGACGATAGTTCTAGGGTAAAATATCCGAGAGATGTAAAGTCAGCCGGGTTTCGATCTCTGCATTGATTGAAGCATCTCGTGTGTTTAGCTTCACTGAAGATTTTTGATAAAGCGAAACAGTCTGTCTGTGAATGACAATATATATATATATATATATATACATCATTTGGCATTAAATAACCCACAAGGAGTGACATGACATAAAACACAACCAAATGTATACACACACATATATATGCATATATTCAAATGTGACTCATAGGGTGCAAGTGTTAGCAAGCTTGATTAGAAGACCATTATCAGTTTTTCACTGGATGCTATTTACTTCTCACCATGTGCCACAACTAAGTTAAGCAAATAGCTATGTATTTACTTAACCCCTCCTCCATGAGTAGGATTCAGCATAAGTTTTAAAACAAATTAAAGCTCATTTGAATTAAGTTTTCATACTCTTTGATTTTTTGACTTACTAAAAATAACATAGTCTATCCTCCTATTTATTCATAGCTGGGGTTGAGAAGAGAAGGATTCATGTCAATAACATTGTCTAGGATTTGAACTCAGTCTGCCGATTTAATTTCCTTCGACGATAATCGTTAGCAAAAGAGGCTATATATATATGTATATTATAACAGTGTTGGTTTTCAATAAATCACTTTGTGGGTTTGTGTCGAACCAAGTGCAATATAATATGGAGAGTGCTCAATATCTACGATAGAGATATTATATGATAATGATAAATAAATATATATTAGATATGTATATTTAATTCATGGAATTTAGACTGCGACCCCTGAGTTTTTGGTTGTTGAAAATCTCCATGAAATCCAAGGGTCGCAGTCTTAATTACATGAATTAAATATATATATCTAATATATTATATATATATATATATCATGTTGTACCGCCAGCACGGATATCCCGGACCCAATTTCGCCACTTCTCCTTATCGTTCATCGCCTCCGGCAGGTCTTCAGAGCTACATCCCGTATTCTCACATAGCTGCTGTATGTATGTTCGAGCTGGTCGTCCTGCTTTTGCTCGGCTATATGTAGGGGTCCATAGGAGTACATCCCTTATGAGCTCGTCCCTGCTTCTCCAGCAGTGTTCTGCATGTCTGGTTCGTCTAACTTGGATAGTTTTCGTGATGGGAGGTAGGTGGCCGTATAGTTGGTGTTTTGTAGGCTGTTGCTTCCAGGACTTGTTCAATGTTGCTCGCAGCATTCTTGGGTAATTACCGTATAGCTTTTTCTCCAGCCGTTTATTTAGCGTCCAAGTAGTGTATCCATATAGCAGTATCGATACGACCGCTGCCTGGAAGAAACTGCATTTCATTTTATCGGTCAGGTCTGACTTCCATATGACCGACAGCTTATCGATAGCTGCCTATGCCTTCTTTAGCCGTGTGTCGATGTCTTTTTCGGTTGATGAGAGACTGCTTCCTAGGTAGGTGAACTTGTCTACCAGTTTCAGAGGGCTTCCGTCTAGTGTGGAAATGTCGCCTGTTTGATTAAAGTACATGTATTAAGTTTTGTGTGCGTTGACATGGAGGCCAATGCCTGCGATAGCTTGTTCCAAACTATACAGTAGTGTTTCGGCTTGGTTGGGTGTATTTCCCTGAATCGCTATGTCATCAGCGTAGTCGGCGTCAGTAATTGTTTTTGCCGGGTACCTTCTGCTTCTTTTCTTTGTCAGTTCGAAGTCGTTTTCTTTGATCAAAATGAATAGGCCCACAAAGAGTTTTATATGTTTTTTAAAATTATTTATTCATTTATTACGCATATCTAGCCTGTTGCTTTCTTCTGAGAACTTTTATTCTTTTTTCAGGTGTGGTTTATGTCGAGGTTACTGTTTTGATAGAGTGGTGGCTTCTTTAAATTTCGTGATTGATTTCTTGTTGGGATTGGTTTCTTTCTCTTTTTTTTTCTTTTTCCTCTTTTTCTCTTTCTCAGTGTGTGTTTTCTTTTCTTCCTTGTGGATGCATTTTTTTCCCCAATTAGGTTTTGATATTTGATTTGCTACAAAGCTTTTTTTGTGGTTTTACTCAGGGTCGTTGTATGTATGTGTGTGTGTGCGAGCGCATGTGTGTGTATCTGTGTGTGTTGTTGATATGATATGTAGTTTATTGGTCGTTTTCTAAAGGGGTTTAAAATTCAACTAACAGCTACTGTTTTACTTCTCTCTCTCTCTCTCTCTCTATATATATATATATATATATGTGTGTGTGTGTGTATGGGTATTTGTTTCTGTCAGTGTAAGTGTATAGTTTAAAGGTTATTCAGTGTGGGCTTGAATTTTTCTGCGAAGTAATGTGGTTTCATTAAGTCACGTTGACAGCATGGTATTCCCTGACCCTTTTTTGTCACCCATCCCGATCATCATCGCTTTTGGTTGGTCCTCTAAACTACATACAGTGTCCACACGGAGCTTATGTGCATAAATCTTTGCTAGTTGGACAACACAGGCGCACTCATGTATAAGTGTCCATCAGAAAACGTCACTTATGAGTTCATCCTTACTTTTCCAGCTGTGCCCCGCATGTTTTCTTCATCTTACTTGGATGATTTGTGAGATGGGAAGTTGGTGGACATACAGCTGCTGTTTTGTGGAGTGTTGCTTTCTGGATTTATTCAAAAGGGACTTGGTATCCTTGTGTATTTCTCATTTAGCTTTTTCTCTCTACATTTTTTAATGTCCAAATGGTGCATCCATACCGTAGTATTGACACAACCGTTGCTTGGAAGAAATCCCGTTTTATTTTATCGGTGAGATTAGATTTTCTTATGATAAATAAACTTTCAATAGAGGTTCACGTTCGCGCTTGGTGTATGTTTGTATACTCATAATCAACATACACGGGAACATAATCAAACATAATGACGACTTCAATGAACAAACGAACACACTTCTTTATAAGAATATACCTCTCACACTTTATTCTCGAAAGGGTTGATGTTTCTTGTGAGTGAGAGGTGAGTTAGAGACGGGGACAGACTGCTACATATTGACCCAAAGTTTTTCTCGCGACCATAGCAGCACTTCATCCTCATCTTGGCTGGGCTGCTCAACCGTGGGTCGCTGAGGGCCCAAAGCCCTCTGTCTGTCGCTGGATCTCACTCTGGCTTCTTGTCCCCAACTGACTCCAACTCCAACTGGAACTGGAACTGACTGACTGATCCAAGCCGTCTGTGGCACCTGGTTATATTATTGTTTGCCATCCACCTGCTTCCTGTGGGCGTACGCATCTGCCACCGTCACCGAATTCAACCACATCTACAGGTCAAGGTGATATTCTGATATCTTCGACCGGGTGCACCTGTTTCGCTGTTCTTCCGCTTATTTACACAGGTGCATCTCTTGATTGACGGCTCGGTCGAGGGTCAATATATAGCATGTTGAGATCACTTTTAGTAGATAAAATACTGATACCTAGGTATATGAAGAGGTCTACTAATTTTAGAGGTTTGCCAATCAGGACATTCATTTCGAGAAGTCTTAACGCTTCGGCAGAGATGTATTTGGTGTATACTGCAGCGCTAGCAAATTGGATTATATGGTGAAGGATGAAAAAGTAGAGCATGATAGTAGGTTTGTTGCTAGTTCGGTTGGGTTTCATAGCATATCAACCTTTGTAGGTTATTTAATGGTTGGTTGTTTGGGTTTCATGGCATAACAACCTTTGAAGGTCATTTAACAACAAATCCATTTCATGCCAATAGTCAATTCTATTTCAAAAACATCAGTTTAACATGAGTACACAGTTAAACTGTCAAAAACACCCCCATTTCAAGCCACTCAGTCTATTCAAACAGTTCTAATTCAGCCAACTAAGCCTAGAAGATGTATAGATTTTGTCTACACACAGCTAAATGTCAAAACAGCTCCACAATTCAGCATTGCATAAGACCAGTTTCAACGTCAAATACAGTTCCACTTCAAACAATTTAGTTTAGCATAAGCATGCAGTTTAAATGTTAGTACAGTTTAATTGTCAAAAACATTTCTATTTCAAGCTATTGAATTTAGTCAAACAGTTCTATTAAAAACAATCCAGTTTAGCATAAGTATGCAGTTAGTTCTATTTAACCGATGAATAGGACCCTATCAGGTGCTACCATTCAGGACCAGAGAGGACCTGGGAGCAATGGCAATGAAAGAGTATTCCTCATTCACCAAAGCTCCAGCCTCACTGGAACTCACCATCAGATTGTTTACTGTCATATCCAGGACACTCGTTGGGGGGGGGGGTCTAACCCCTCTGCAGAGAAGCTGTTGATGTATTATACGGCCAAAGCCGACTGGGCAAAGGTATTTTAATGCCGAATCCTGTACAAATATATTAAATATATATGGTTTGTAAACAAATAACTTCTAGGTTAGATTTCAAATAAGCCAGAGCCCATTAGTTTGCACTCAGTTAAACAGTTTCAAGTATTCCTATCAAACTCTAATAATTCTATTTAGTTTCAATTATTAGTTTGCACACATTTAAATAGATAAACAGTTTTTTTTTTAACTATTGATGAAACTCTATCAGGTACTACTACTCCGGATCTGAGGGCATCTGAAAGTAATTCGAATGGGGGCGGGTACTCTGCATTTCCTTAAGCTCCACGAATGGAGCATCACGATTAGGTTTTTAGTGCCATATAAAGGACACTGGTTGGAGGAGTTTTTCTTTTGCTGAGGTGTAATCAGCAACCCCAGCCGACTGAGCTAGCTGAGGGTGAAGAGAAAAATAAGTAAGAGAGAAATTAAATTGTGTTGTCTACCTAGTAATTACCTGTGAAAATGAATCATGGATATATTTGAATGACTACAATACGACGTTTTATCATCTTAGAATTTTTATTATTCACTAATAAGAGAAGGCAGTACGAACAATATTATATATATATATATATATATATATATATATATATATATATATATATATATATATATAGTGTATAGTTTGGCAACAATTTATCATTTATACAAGTTTGGTTAAAGGATACGAAATTTTCTTTGTTATAATTTTAAGTTTTTCTTTAGCTTTCTTGCCATTTTCATTGTATCTGGGTCCAATCAATAGAGAATTTGCTCAAGGTTCTTTTCCTAAGCGTTTTCAATCATATCAATTGATCGTCTTCAGAGGGTCTTTTTGTCGGTATTATTTTTAGCACGAAATTTATTTGGCTAGAAGAGTTTATCATTAATTTATAAATAACTATTATTTATTATTTGGATTGCCTATTAGTTGTTGAAGATGTTTAATTTGTTAGTACCAGTATTGAATGTTATTTTAAGTTTTGTGGTTTATTTTTTATTGCTGATGGCTTCGAGGATTTGAAGGTGTTTTATGTTGTCATTTTTATATATATGGTTTGGTGTTATTTATAAGAATTTTAGGCACTTTAGCAGATGTGAATTTATCTGTGTTTTTGCAATGTATTTTAGATATATGTTGTTTGATAGCACTGGTATCAGAGTGGTGGCATGTTAGATAAGGGAGGATGGTTGATGCATCATCAATATATAGGTATATATTTTTTGTGTGTATTTACATGAGAAGTGTATCGAAATTAATGCTTTCCATATATTTTCTTGGAACATTTAACCAACTTCAGAAGCTAAATAATGTGGAATAAAACGAGTTTTATTACAATTATTTTATTGTGCACACACACACACACACACACACACACACACACACACACACACACACACACACACACGGTCAATTTTCTATCAGATTGCAGTTGGTTTGAATCCAGATAGCCTCTCATTGACTCATTTTTTAACCTAAATTAAAGAATCCTGATGCCAAACTATGTGTCAATCGCTATTGGGAGAAAAGACAGATTCATGCCTTTTCCAAGGGCTTCATCAAGAAAGGAAACAAACTACCTCATCCATAATTAGAACTTGGGTAGCCAATTCTGTGCGTATATATATTTATTTCAAAATTAGTATACTGGATCATCAGACGGAAATTTAAACAGAAATAGGTTTGTTTCTAACAGTTAAAATCAGGGAATACATTTTAGCCCTTAAGTAAGGTTTTTAAGGAGTCATAATTTAAATATACAATAATATATAATGCTTAAATTTTTTTTGTCTAGTCATCATCAATTCTTTTGACTCTCGCTATCTAGTCCGTATTGTCTATCGTTCTTGGTAACTCCGCACAGAGCTGACGAATATAACATTTTGCTTGTCGAACAACATTGGTGTGTCCACATACAGGAATCCATAAAAGAGCATCGTTTTTGAATTTGTACTCAGCATGTCTAGCTCATTTTATTTTGTTTGTCGGATGGGTCATATTGCTACTCTTTTCTGGGGTGATGCCTCTTGGTTTTGTTCAAAATAGCACACAACAACCTGATGTAAATACCATTTAGTTTTTTCTCCAGGCGTTTCTTTAAAGTCCTAGTGGTGCAACCATACAATAGTACTCACACGGCTATCTCTCCTTCTAACTATAGTTTCATAACTATAAGACACGATCTTCATATGAAACTGTGTTTACTAAATAAAGCTTTATTTGTTGATTATATCTTCTAGGTGACAAGTTCTTTTCTTTCTAGAGAGAGAAGAAATGGATTCATGTCTTTCTCAAGGGCATTAGCACTGTAGGAAATACAAAGAGCCTTTTTGAGATTTTCGTCATTTGTATCTATTACAGAGTAGGCACTCATCTAAGTACTGAACAGGCTCTTTGCTGCTTAAATTTAATTATTTGGTGGCAACGTCGACTTTAAGTAAGACTCGGCTGTAAGCAACTGTTTTGTGTTACATTTTAATGACGCATAACTTTTAGTGTTATACTTTAATGACAGATGACTTTTAGCGCTACCTTTTGATGACGCATGACTTTTAGTATTACACTTATATGACGTATGACTTTTAGTGTTACTCTTCAATAACACGTCTTTTAGCATAACAAGTTAATGACACATGACTTAGTGTTTTACTATAATGACAGATGATTTTTAGTGTTAGAATTTAAAGATGCATAGCTTTTAGTGTTACACTTTAATGACGCATGAATTTTAACGTTACATTTTAAGAACAGATGACTTTTAATGTTACAATTTAATGACACTTTTCGTGTTACACTTTAATGACATATGACTTGTGTCTGGAGACAGAGTAAGAAAAATCAGAGCTATTAAAGTTTTTCGCAGTGAATTAAACACCAGCTATAGACAACATAAAAAGTTGACTTACATAGTTAAATTAAGTCAAATTTTTGCTTTAGTAAAAAGTAAACAAATGTGTTTTTTTGTTGTTTGAACCAACTGTGAGTAAAGATTGGTATTATTCATTTTTTTGAATTTCGGCTCATAAACAGATATAGGTGGTTTATGTGACCACCTGTTTAACTTGTTTCTTTTGAAATGACTCAAAGATGTTAGGACGTTAAAATTACTTTTCATGTAAAGTCATTAGAACTGCTTTGCGGAATAAGACTTGACTTATTAATAAATATGAAGCCTATTACGGAATGTCAATTGTCATCATCGGTGGTTGGACATCACGACAAAAAAAGGTAGGCAACTAGAAAAACACTGATTTAATGACTTATAGAAAATCATTATAAATAAGACCGTTTTTCGGCTCATCTAGTTGAAGATAGAGAGCCAGTAGGTGGAGCAAAGTCATCAGAGAATAACAGAGTCAGAAGGAATTCCACTCACAGAAAGTAAAGTTTGTTGTTGCCGACCAAGGAGCAAAACCTCTCTCCTCCACATTACCTCAACTTTGCCGCCAAAATAAATAGCTACGCCAAAAACTAAAACTGCTGGCGTTCGTGTTGCTTGCTTACCGCATGAGCAAGTACTGTTTCACCTTTAAAGGAGTTGGTAACTTATTTTGACTTTCAAGCAGAACCAGAGGCCGAAAGTAATAATAATAATGATAATACCAATTGTAATTGGTGCGTTCGGTACAGTCAATGAAGGTTTGGTACAGGAACCGGAGGACTTGGAAATTAGAGGAAGAGTAGAGTCCATCCAAATTGTAGCATTGTTGAGATCGGCCAGTATACTGAGAAGAGTCATGGAGACTTGAGGAGAACTGCTGTCACTCATACTTCAGTAAAAAACCATCAGCTAACGCAGGGGTGAAAAACTCTCAAAGAAGAGAAAAAAACTCAGAGGTTGAAATCAGCAGCAACGAAATGATGTGGCCACACAGTTCATTTTAATAACGTGTCCTCAACAACGTTGGCTGCGCTACAATTGAAGCAGAAATGCAATCCTGACACGAATACATTTACTTAGGAATACAGACAGAACTGAAAATGTTGGAAACTCAAAACATTACACGAATTCTTTCACAGAAGATGAAAAATATAAAGCAATGATAAGAATAATTTTTCTTAATTTCTTGGTAAATTGTGTTCAAGAGATATTTGAAATCTACCGGATATACTAAAGTAATGAATGACTTCGTGTAATGAACGAACCCTAATTTCTAGCCACAAAAAGGTGTTTTTATGATATAATGCATTGTGAACGACCCCCAACATTTGATAATTCTAGTCTACAAGAAATATTTCTCCGACATCCAATAATATTAAAAAAACAACACTTATTTATACATCAAAACTCCTATAAAATAATTAAAATCAAAGCAATACTGTTTTATACCTAACTGATCTAAGCTGGTTGTCGAGGTTTTTGCTCATTGAGCCAAAATTCTTCCTCCATCTGCTTACTGTATTGGGATCAACTACGCTTTGATCTTTTGCAAAAGATATATTTTAGATTGTTTCGTCACGTTATCACCCAGTTCAGTCTTGTGTGGCATAAGTTCTCGAATTAGACTACAGCTGTCAAATTACACATAAAGCACAACGTATCAGCATACTTACTAAGAGGACACTACCAACCACCGCAATTACTTACTAGGGCCTGAACTATTTTGCTCATGTGCTATAAGCGCTAAAAAAAGCACGTACCATAATAGAGCTGAACTATTGATGTGATATAATAGCTTAGTTTGCGATAGAGTACCGTGTATGAACTTAGCAGTCGCAAGATAACATCAACAAAGTGGGTCACTGGAAAGGAGGATGGCGAAGAATATAATTTATTGCTTATGGATAGAGTGACAGATATTTCTGTTCGCAAATAAGATAAACAATTACCGAAAACAAACGGAAGTATGTAAGTTCCGATAACCAGCCATAAACAGAAAATACGTGAGGCAAAGAGGATGTTCATTTTTCCGCATGGGACTTGAGAAAGAATATAAGTCGGTAATTTGGGACTGGTGGCTCAAGCGAAGGGGAGAGGTCTGCTGGTCTCTCAAGGGAAGGGAGGAATTCGCTAGGCGCTCAAATGAGTGGGGAGATCCACTGGTCTCTCAAGCGGAGGGCAGAGAACCACTGGTCACTCAACCAGACCTGTCAGCTCCTCGTGTGCGTTCTCCGGCCGTTGCAAAAATTCACAATAAAGGTCCCCACCACAGAAGAAAGATATGTGTGAACTCTCTCTCTGACTGTATTACTACTACACTCAATCGTCGCCGTCGAAGAATAGAAATATGAATTATATTTTTATACATCTACGAGTTTTTCATTGTTTGTCCCGCGGTTCAATATACGACATTGATTTATCATACATTACTAATGGATTTATAATAAGAATAGATTGAAAATTAGAAAGAAAGTCGTTGCCAGTGGTCAACGCAAGCATTGTATTGATAATAGAAATATCATATGTATCATTTTGGGATCCGTCCAGTCTCACAGACTAGCCGACTCCTCATCACGTTGTATTGAGTCTTTTAAAAGGAAGATGACCGCCGGTAATTTTCGCAACTTCAGAAGCCACGGGTCAGGTCCACAAAGGAAAAAGACAAAATCGATAATAAAGTCACACGATCGTTTTTGTTGATTATTGTCATGTTCCTCAAGGACTAATACTGTGGTGGTGTACCTGACACGAAACTTTCAACTAGTCAAGTAATCCCACCCCACCCAACTATATCAATATGAACCTACGGATGAGGTGATAGTGATGCTAACTTGGATGCTGGTCATCTCTCTCTCTCTCTCTTTCTCTTTCTCTCTCTCTCTTTCTCTCTGTCTCTGTTTCTAAGTGCGTCTGACTCATAAATGGTGCTGCAAACTGCCCCAACTAACTCTCTGGCTATATTGATCACAAAACGAATTATACAGTCCAGTGGAACAGGAGGACATTTTCCGCTTCACCCCAGTGCTATACACATTAAAAAATGTAATTGTCTTTTAACCTATGGCATTACTGGTATAACTAGCTTCAATCTATGGCAGTAATAAAAGAATCCATTTCTTTCTATTTTAATATCTAATTTTCTAAGGTTCGTACACGTTTAGCCACCACTTGATATTTTGAACTTACTATGACACAGACATATCTGTACGTACGTATACATAGATATATGTTACGCCTGTATGCATTCTCATGCAGATACGCAAGTATCTATATACAAGAGTATTATTGCGCGGAGAAGAGTTAATGATACATAAATTGTAAATACGATGTTAATCGTGCTACTATAAAAATGTACTACCACTATAGGGATGATTTTACAATTAAAATACATTCAAAATTGGAAAACAAGTAATTTTCAATAACCACAAATTATTGCAATTTACTGACTGAATACCACTTTTATACAATTCTTCTTTATAATATTTCTAAATAAAGAGTCTATTTGCTTCTAAACCAAATATATTAGGATTTTGTGATTTCTCATTGAACATTATGTATTGAAAACGAATATTGATATGTTTTATTTATAACCAAAATCTACGGCATTTAAACTAAAATCTATAAAGCCAAACAGCCCAGTCGGCTGGGGTTGTTGAATACACTGAATACATCTCTACAGAAAGTAAGAACCCCATCACCAACGAATGTCCAAGTTATGGCATTAAAGCATCTGTTGCCCAGTTGACTGGGGCTGTAGAATATATCGACTGCTTCCCTGCAGAGGGTTAAGACCCCTCAACGAATGTCCTAGATATGACACTAAATAATCTGATGGTCAAGTTCCAGAAATGCTGGAACCTTGGAGAATGCTGAGTACCCCTTTATTGCCATCGCTCCCAAGTCCACCCTGGCCCGGAGTGATAGCACCTGATAGGGTCCTATCTATGAGTAAAACAGAACTAAACTGTGTACTTATGCTAAACTGAATTGTTTGAAATGGAACTGTTTTTGTATGCTAAACTCAATTGTTTAAATAGAATTATTTTTGACATTGAAACTGTACTTACGCTAAACTGAATTGGTTGAAATAGAACTGTTTATTTGTATAAGAATGGTTTTGGTATCAAATAACCGACAAAAGTTTATATATTATAAAACCCAAACAAACATTAAACCATCTGATGGCGAGGCTAGAGTTCTGAACCTTTGGGCAATGTGGAGTATCTTTTCATTGCCATTACACAAAGGTTCATTCTGAGTGGTCGTCCGTGTTTGGGTCCCATCTATTGATCAAATAGAACTGTTTTAGCATTTAACTTTGTGCAAATAAATGATCGATGTTAAACATGAGTGGTTAGTGTTACAGAGCCATA
This sequence comes from Sepioteuthis lessoniana, assembly GCA_963585895.1. Taxonomy (NCBI): domain Eukaryota; kingdom Metazoa; phylum Mollusca; class Cephalopoda; order Myopsida; family Loliginidae; genus Sepioteuthis; species Sepioteuthis lessoniana. Next base: position 54,624,893 of record OY757934.1, on the reverse strand, counting down.
CTTGGAACTATTTAACTGTGCGCAAACGAATGAATAATGTTAAATAGAATAATTATTGTTAAATAGGAATGCATAAATATTTTTAACTGTGTGCAAAAATCTAATAATATCACAAAACAATATTTCGAACCATTTGACTATGTGCAAATGAATGAACAAACTTGAATGCAATTATTAGTTTTAGGTAATATTGAGGTATGTTTCAGTACCTTCTTAACATCTCATACTGAATAGCTTGAAATAGAAAAGTTTTTGAGAATTAAACTATGTACTCATGACAAACTGAATAGTTTGAAATAGAACTGATTATTTGTATAAGAATGGATTTGGCAACAACAAATAACCTACAAAGGTCGATATGCCATAAAAAAACAGCCAACCAACCAACTCTGTGCAAACAAATTACTCTTCATTTTTAGAAATGAAATTGCCAACAAATTATATATATATATATATATATATATATATATATATATATATATATATATATATATATATATATATGTGCCTCAGTGCATTAACACAGAATCGGAACATTTCAGGTCTGAGTTAATGCACTGAGGCACAGACATTTCTTTTAAAGCAAAGGTAATTTTAACGAAACAGAATAGTGTTTCTGCTACTGTATAAAGCTTAGTTGAGATTCTTTACTTTTATCATTGTAAAATAATTTTGTCTCTAAAGTCAGACCTGAAAAATTATTTTTCTTCAAAGTCAGCCCTACAAAGTAATTTTTCTTAAAAGTCAGACCCGAAAAAAATTTTTATACAAAGGTAAGTCTTAAAATAAAATAAAAAGAAAGACTTACGTTGTTTAAATCAAATGTTTTATTGTGTATAATCAAGATTACAAAGTGCAGTATATAATACTTTAAAATGAGCTTTTGATATAATAATATTTTGTCATGTCTGTGAACTATGACTGTGTATATATACATATTTTCATCATGTACAATATGCTATTTAAGCTCGTCCCAATCTATCATTTCTATTTAGTTTTGTGTTGAATTTATATGTTAGTTCTCTATTATATATGTATACGTATTCCTCATACATTTGTTTAGTTTTTGTTTTTCTTGGTGTTTCTGGTATTTCTTTTCGTAGTTCGCCGTCTGATATTCTCCATTGTGGTGAGTTTTGTGGTGTTGTTATAGGTGTTGGACAGTTAATTGGATGTCCGAGTTTTTTTGCATACTTGTACAGTTTGATCTGTATCTAATTCAGATTCCGATTCGTCGTCGCTAATTTTTTTTATTTTTAGACTTAGTTGTTCTAGTTCTAATCTTTATTTAACTTGCTGAATTTTTTTGGGAAATGTTCAGTCGTCATCATCAAATAAGATGTGTTTAGCTGGTTTCGGGCTTGTTTTTTCAGTTAACATTGACTCTACGTAGTCGTTACTTATATAATTTTTATGTGTTGATTCCATATTGTTAACCACATAAGTGGATTTAGTTCAATCACTACTCATTCTTTTAGTTTTTGCATTGGTCTTTTTGTGGTGTAGTGGTACATTCTATTCTTTAATGCTTTTTTTCCTGCAATATTACGCTCTCAGATTCTGCTTTACTTGTTAATAATGCATGGTGTTCTCTTTACCATCCTTTTTGATTGATGTTTTACATTGAGGTATGTTTCAGTACCTTCAAGTATATACTTAGTTTTTTTTCCTACATTTTTTGGTGTGAACCATATTTCGTCTGTATATATCAATGTTTTGTTGACACAACTTTCAATGGTAAAGTTAGATTCTTGACATCTCATTCATTCGCAGTTCATAAGTCCATTTTTAATAAATCTTAATATGTATGATTTGCCGGAGTTGTTTACTTCTGTTATTTGTTAATCGTTTTTCTTTTGGTTGTATTTTATAACATATTTTGAAAGTGTTTTTGCGAATTCTTTCATGCTGATATTATAGTGGTTGCACAATTCTTCAAATATGTTGATAGATTTTTGGATGCTCGTGTATCTATTTTCATCTATTTAGAATAGTTCTTTTTTCTCTCGTATTTGTGTCGCTTTTGTTTCTGAAGGCGAGGGAAGTAGAACCAAGAAGGATTGACCACGATGCTCGTGAACGGAGAAAAATGTGCATACTAAAGAAAATACCTGCACCTGTGACATTTACACATTTTTAAGGGAGTCAACTCTTGCAACAGGAAACGGAAGTGACCCCAACAATAAGAATAAAAAAAACGATAGAAAGACTTCACTGTTCCTGGATACACATTCCCTGGGCCGGGAAGAAAATTAGAAAAAAATCTTACAGTGAGAAACAAATTAAACCAAGCAGATAAGTTACACCTTTTAAACTACGGAATCCCAAAGACTGGAGCTGTAGAAAACACCGATCGCATCGCTGCAGAGGGCTAAGACTCTCCAAACGAGTGCCCTTGATATGTCATTAAATAATCTGATGGTGAGGCTCCAGCAAATCTAGAGTTTTGGTGAATGTGGAGTACCCCTTATTGACATCACTCCAAGGTTTTCTCTGGCCTGGAGTGGTAGCAGCTAATAGGGTCCTATCTTTAGGTCAAATAGAACTAAAATCTGATTACGCTAAAATGTATTGTTTATCATATTTACCCAACCCCTCCGCTCGTGTAGGATATGACACAGGGTAAATTTTTAAGCGGAGTTTAACAGGTTTGAATTCAGAGTTTTCCTTCTCCTAGACTAGTTGCCTCACCAAGGCTGAAGAACCTAGTCTGTCCTACTATTTACCCATAGCTGGAGGGAGAATAATTGGATTCATACCTTTCCCAAGGGTATTAGTGCTATGTGAAATACAATCAGTCTCGTCCAGGATTTGAACTCATGTCAACGTGTCCATTTCCTTTGGCGATAACCATTACACCACGGGTACCTCCTAATGTATTGTTTATAATTAGCTGTTTTTCCATTTAATTGTGTTTAATCAAAAACAGTGTACTTATGCTAACTTGAATTGTTTGAAATAGAACTATTTTGACATTTAACTCTGTGTAAAAAAACTGTACTTATCGTAAACTGATTGAATTAATTCGGCGTTAAATGACCGGAAAAGTATGGTTACGCCGTAAAACAAAACAACAAACAAACCAAGTATATCCCAAAATCAATACTAAACAAGCAGGTGCACAATTTATCAGGAATAGTAAAGACACTAGTATTATTGGAGCGGCTGCGAAAGAACTTATTAAACTCAAAAACAAACTTGGACTTAATGATTACTTCAGAAGAACACACAAACATACTAATGCATTTGACATATGGAAGAATTGAACATACATTTCTATGGAATTAATAATGGTCTAACAGATAATAGCAAAAATTATGGATTAAGACATTTAAATGTTTCGTAAGATGTTTTATTTAGCAGTAAATAAACAAATAACAAATGAGACAAAATATTTTTTTAGTTAATAGCTGTACATTCAGGCTACATAAAACATACCGTAAATAATCTGGATAAAAATATTCAAAATAATAGAATTTTTTATTCCAAAATATACCTAAGAAAATATTATAACATAATGTTGAGGAAAGAAATTATAAAATTCATTGAAAAAAAAAATCAAGACTTAATATTTTGTTGCATTTCCTGGACCTGCCGCGACCTGCCAACAAACATAAACAGATTGGATTACTCGTTCACCCTAGAAAAATTACATCCGGGTACGGCCGGAAATGACAAAGCCCTTTTTCGACTCTAACCGGCCGTTACAGCTAAGAAATGGATAAATCAACATTTATCAACACTTGCAAAACTCTTCTGCCAGAAATAATTCTATAAAAATGGAATTAATTATCTTCGCTAGCCTATACCAGCTAAAGAAGGACTTATTTTCTACGTCCATTTTTATAGAAGAACTTTCTATTTACATGGCACGGTAGAAGTGGTGTTGCCTTTCTTTAATATGAAAAAGGCTTTGGCGGCGAAAAATTCAGAAGTCTTCGCGGACGCTCTCAGGGGCCACTCGGCTCCACGAGGTCGAATCCTACGTTATCGCGGTTGTATTCACATCACCGCCACTTCCAGTGTCTGGTTCACCCCCTTTTTTTCATCACATTGATATGCGCTAACGGTCCTTTTAAGGTCCATAAGAGGTGGCCTTCTGCGGGTTGGAGTATCTCTGACGGTCCTTAACGACCAGTCAAAATAGACGGCCCAGAGGCAAACACGAAGATGACTCACTAATACCACCCGGTCTTAACCATCCCTCGGTTCCGCTCGTCCGTTTGGCTGTGCAGCGCTAAAGACACGGGTTAGCCTTTAGCTACCGCTTCACAATCTGCGCAGCGCTAAGATAACGCCAATCTTAGCCTCGGCCTCCTGGCCTGTTCGCTCGTCAGTGCAGAGCTTTGGCGCGAAAAGCCATAGCTACCATCAACGATGCGTCCGCACAGCTTTGGCGCGCAAAGCCATAGCTACTGTCAACGATACGTCCGCACAGCATTGGCGCGACACAGCCTTAGCTACCGTCCGATACTTCTGCAGAGCTTTGGCTCGGCAAAGCCATAGCAACCGTCAACGATACGCCCGCAAAGCTAAGGACACGACAAAGCCCTAGCTTCACCAATCCGCTCGGGTGACTTCATATGTGTTAAGGCCTGGTAAATCATAGCCAAAGTTTTCCCCGTCCGTTCACTAGGTCCGTAGTTCTAAGACACGGCTCAGTCTTAGTCACCAACTCGCTACACTCTACACGACCAAGTTGCCAACACCGATTTCGGCAACATCTGGCCCACATACGACTCGCTGTACGGGCGAGCAATCAGATCGACACCCCCGGGGTTAACCCAACGTACTGTCAAAACCGGGATATCGATTTACCAACCTCGACGCTCCCGCAATGTAGCATGCAGTCCACGTAACGACCCGCTGTTACGGACTACCCAAGCATTGCAACATCTGGCCCACGTACGACTCGCTGTACGGGCTAGTAACCAAATCGACACCCCCCGGTTAACCCAACGTACTGTAAAAAACCGGGACATCGATTTACCAATTACTCGACCGACCTCAGCTTCCCGCAACGAACATCCAGCTCCACACAACTACGACTCGACCATACCAGCTATCGACATCCCCCATCTAGCTGAAGACCACATACATCCGCCATGGACTTTACATACACGTTTGTAATTCCGACAATAAATCGTCACTTTTGTTGTATCTGTTATCTCGCTTTTGTTTCCTCCATTGTCTTTGGCTGTCACTGCTCGCACGCATTAAACTTAAATCATTTGCGGAGTCGACATGCTTATCGGCTCTGCAAGAGACCTTGATTCTTTCAGCTATATATTTCACTAATTCAAAGTAATATTCTTTATCAAATAGGTTCCAACTTTCCCAAATCTCAGATTATAGAATAGATCCTATTTGGTGGATTTGGCACGCTAATGGACTATTAAAAAATTCTGTCTTGAATTTTCAATTTTTTGTGCTGTTTGCTGGCCTGGTCATAAATTTTGTATGCCTTTCCAGAGGAACAGCTTTAATTCCCCTTTGCTCTGTAACAAGTCGCCTTATCTTCATAAAAAATGCCTTCACCATTCTAAATCCAATTTTCTATAAATAGAGTAAGAACATTATCCTGGATTTTACTGAACACCTGTGTATTGATTGTTGAGATAATGGTTACCATCTCAACTTGCTGTTTAAATTATGGGTAACATGACAACATGAATGATTGGGAATTTATTACCGGCAGGCATCTTCATACATTTCATTTGAATGTTATCAAATAAAAGTTTCAGCATCATCACCTTGGCCAATGCAGTCATTTGTTTGCACACAGTTATATGGTTTCAACTAATTAATCATCATCATCATCCTCATCACGTCACGCCATCAGCACGGATATCCCTGACCTTCTTTCGCCACCCCTCCCTATCCTCCATTGCTTCCAGCAGGTCTTCAGGGATACATCCTGTATCGATACAAAGCTGTTGCATGTAGGTCTTAGCTGGTCATCCTGCCTTTGCTCGTCCATGTGAAGGGGTCCACAGGAGTACATCCCTTATGAGCTCGTCCCCACTTCTCCAGCAGTGACCCGCATGTCTGGTTCGTCTAACTTGGATAGTTTTCTTGATGGGTGGTAAGTGGCCGTATAGCTGCTGCTTTGTGGGGTGCTGCCTCGATGACTTGTTCAATATTGCTCGCAGCATTCTTGTGTAGTTGCCGTTAAGCTTTTTCTCCATTCATTTAGTTAGCGTCCATGTAGTGCACCCATATAGCAGTATCGACACGACTGCCGCTTGAAAGAAACTGCGTTTTATTTTATCGGTCAAGTATGACTTCATATAACCGATAGCCAATAGATGGCTGTCCATGCTTCTGCTAGTCGCGTGTTGATGTCTGTCTCGGTTGATAAGATCCCGCTTCCTTGGTAGGTGAACTTGTCTACTAGTTTCAGCGAGCGACCATTTCGTGTGCATAAACCGTATTTTAAAAAAAATTGTAGCTTTAAGAAAGTATTCTTAATCTTCTCTCTCACGTAAAACACACACACACATTACGACATTAAAAAGACGCACTCACAAAAACCATTAAATGCTGCTTAGTGTCGTATCCTGGACACATTTCTTTATTGAATATGCCGAACGATAAGACCCCGTGGTATAGTGGCTAACGTAATGTACTGTGAAATCGTAGTAAGCGAGTTCAAAATCCTGTCGCGCTATTACATTCACTTTCAGATTAATGCCCAAAGGAATGGTCTAAAACCCCACTATCTTCACGTTAATAAGTATAATGGTAGCCCTAATAATCATCTAGAATTATAGCTTTGGCATTAAATAACTCACGAAGGATGATATGCCATTAAACAAAGAAAGCAAAATCGAATATGCCGAATGAAAGACGTTTAATTTCCTCTGGGATGTCGATATTGCTGTTTCATATTGAAAGTTATATAAGACCCCAACTAGGATTTGTTAGCCTTCTGGTATTACGTGTATTTAGTCATCTAGAAAACAATGGGTTTCATCTTACCAATAGCAAGGCAAAAAGGAATCGAAGGACAAATGAGAAACGAGTGCGGAAATTTGACGTAAAATCTGTTAATGTGTTCAGGCAGTTACGTGAAATTTAGATAGAAATATAAAACATGAAAACGACATTTTTTCAATTGTATACAAAATATAATGTATTTATACATAGACAATCAATTAAATGCGCACATGCGCAAATAATTACATTATCTTATATTTCTTTTGAACGTCATCAAAAATAGAAAAAAGTTGTAGGGTTGAGTACACTTAATCTTCTCCATCTCCATCTCTCTCTCTCTCTCTCTCTCTCTCTCTCTCTGTCACACACACACACACACACACACACACACACACACACACACACACATTAAGACAAGAAAAATGATACAAACGCAGATAATTAAGACAGAAAAAATTATTTGCTTTCTCATTCATTTAAATAGTTAAGTTTAGACTACTTTGCACAGAAAACCGGGTCATTCTTTGAACTGAACATCATTTGACTGTTCAATTTGTAGTAAAATAAATGTTGAAATTGAAAAGTTTAAATTGATTATGATGTTTATTCATTTATTTACTTAAAACCATACTTAAAGAATAAACTAATAAAAAAAGGATAACAATTCAGCCAATAAAAACATTCGACAAAATATACTTTCTGTTCTTACACAGAATTTGAAAAAAAATATTGACGGGGGTACTTTGCTTCGATTATTAGTTACATTTGGTTAGGTTTCATGGCATATCAACCATTGTAGGGTATTTAATGCTAAATCATGTTTATATATATATATATATATATATATATGTATATATATATGATTTGTAAACACAACTTGTAGATCACTTCTTAAACGAGTCGGAGCTTTTCCTTTCACTCAATTAAATCGTTTTAAGTATGGCTATACAGGGTGGAACGATAAAATTGTCACCCTAGAAAAGACGACGTGATTCCAATTCCGTTTAATGAAAACCCGTTTTCTTTTTTTTTTGTTGCAGACCGTCTACTAGTTGGCCAGTTGTGTACTAATCCCAAGAGCGATAGGAGCCTTCTATCATGTCTGAAAGTGACACAATGTTCAACGAGCGAGATCGGAGATGCACCGCTGTACAAGTCATGCTCTCTACCGATCCAAGTTATGACAACAGGACCATTGCCAGCACCCTCAAAATGCAAATCCGGATGGTTCAATGCTTGCGGGCACAGCTCAACGCATCGTACGACCTTTTGGAGGTGGTGGAGCGCAGGTTTCAAGTGAGGGCCACATTATGCCCCGTCACATCTTAGAAGTCGGCCTGAAAGTCAACACCAAAGTGTACCTGGATGTGCTGAAGAGTGTGATGATCCGCTGGTGCAATCAGGTGGCCGGTGGCAGACCCTGGGTGTGGCAGAAGGACTCAGCGCCGGCCTACAAGTCCAAAGAGACCCAGGCTTGGCTTCAGAAGGAGCTCTACGACTTTGAACCCTTCTCTCACTGCCCCCTCCTCTCCCGACCTGAACCCGCTGGACTACTTCGTTTGGTAATACGTCGAGAACATCACCAACATGACCTTTCACAACACCAAAGCCAGCCTGATCACCGACATCCGCCGAGTATTCGCCGAGCTCCCGCAGGCGCTTGTGGAAAAAGCATGCTCCCAGTTCCGGATCCGTATCAAGGCGGTGATTGAGGCTGAAGGCGGCTACATTGAAGAGATGTCAGCTCTACTACATAATCAAGTTACCTGAATTGGTTTTTTCAATAAAAGTTTTAAAATAAAGCTGTAGTGTTGTTTCACCCTGTATAAGAGTCACAAATTAACATCAATCATTTGTTTGCTCACAGTTTGTTTTATTTGATCCATTGATAGAACCTTATCAGGTGCAACTACTCTGGGTAAGAGTGGGCCTGGGAGTAATGGCAATGAAGCAGTTCTCGACCTTCTCCAAATTTCCTTGGAAACAGACTGTTTAATGTCATATCCAGGACACTTGTTAGTGGTAGGTCCTTCAGAGACGCAGTCAGTATTTGCTACAGTCCCAGTTAACTGGGCTGTATTTAACTTCACTTTCTAAATTTATTCGGTTGATAAAGTGTTAAAATAAATAAGATAAACAAACGCTGCGTCAGTACAGTAATCTTCAAATTGTTTTTACTTTTATAGATATGATTTGAATTTTTGATTTTTTGGATGAAATTTTTATTAAAGAAAAAAAACAAACTATTGTCCAATAGTTATTTTTTTCAGTACTGAAAAAAGTTAATGAAAATTTTGTCAATTTATTTATTAGATTATTCATTTAGAATTGTCAGTTTAAGCATTAATTTATCGAATGAAATTTATTAAAACTATTAATTTTTGCTATTGATTTCTTAAATTGTTGTTTTAGCCTGAAACATTTTAAAAACAGTCTTATGTATCATTTTTATATAGAAATTAATTAAGATAAAATAGAAATAGGAGTTATCTTTTATATTCTAATTTAGCTTCGTTAGTTTTTCTAATTTAATACATCTTATTAAATCAAAATTTAAATACTTACACATATCTTTGCGAGTAAAAATAAGAGATTTATTTGACACATCGCAGGGACCAAAACTGGTACTAACACGACGGGTCAGATGGGCCTGGAAGTAATGGCAACGGAGGTATATTCACACACTCCAGATCTCCAGAATGTAGCCTCACCATTAAAAACTGTCAAGTGTTCTACTCTAGACACATTTCTTTATCGAATATGCCAAATGTAGAGTACTCGTGGCATCGTGGCTAACGAGATGTACTGTGACATCTAAGTAAACGAAATCAAACTTAAGTCGCGCTATTACGGTCACTTTCAGATTAATACTCTTGGGAAAGGAGTTCTACAGCAGTAAGTTAAATAGTAGTACTAATAATTTTCTAGATGTACGGCTTTGGCATTAAATAACTCACGAAGGATGATATGCCATTAAACAAAGAAAGCGAAATCGAATATGCCGAATGAAAGACGTTTAATTTCCTCTGGGATGTCGATATTGCTGTTTCATATTGAAAGTTATATAATTACCCTATTGGGATTTGTTAGCCTTCTGGTATTACGTGTATTTAGTCGTCTTGAAAACAATGAGTCTCATCTTACCAGTAGTAAGGCAAAAAGGAATCGAAGGACAAATGAGGAACAAGAGTGGAAATTTGACGTAAAATCTGTTAATGTATTCAGGCAGTTACATGAAATTTAGATAGAAATATAAGATATGAAAACGACATTATTTTTTAACTATACACAGAATATCATGCATTCATTTATACGTAGTCAATCAATTACACATGTGCATGTGCAAAAAGTTATATTGCAGACGTTGCGTACACATGTTCAATACAGGAGAATAATTTTCCCTTATTGAATTTGAATCTGTAACACACTTTGCACATGTAAAAGAAAAAGTTTGAAGAAATTATATATAAACACTAATGAGCCAAATTGTTGATTAGCAATATGTAGCAAGAATGATAGCAACTATCTTTTAACAATTATGCATATAAAGGTCCGTGATAAAGCATTTATTTAGTCAACACCGCCACGTGGCAGATACCACACATCATCAATTTATTTAAGCATCGTACAACTGGTTCGGATCCAGAATTTTCCGTCTCCAAGATCAGTTGCTATAATAAGGTTATAGAGTCAAGTCTCTCCTACTATTTACCTATATCTGGAAAGATGAGAATAGTTGGATTCATACCTTTTCCAAACGTATCAGCTTTGTGAAATACTATCTGCCTCATCCAGAATTTGAAATCAGGTCATCAGGTCAATTTTCGACGATAATGTGAAGACATATATAGGATCAGGGTCAGCTGATGCAAGGAAACTTTAGGAAATCAAGTGGGTATTTAAAATCCAAATCTCAATTTCTTACGTAATCCATATGAAATATTCAATGAAAAGTTTTTGAGTGTCCGTTCGATATCAAGTAACAGCTCGATATACCCAACAACGTGAAATAAATAAAGAAAATATTTAAAAAAATGATTTTTGCATGTTTATGTGAAGAAATATATTTGAAAATACCTTGGCCTAGCATTTGTAAGTTTTAAAACCGTGGAAAAAAAGTGAATATTGCTCTTCTAAGCAACTTTTTTAGTTTTATAAGTTTACTTCTGTCAATCAAACATAAAAAATATTCATGTAAATATTTTGTGATTGCTTTCAAATTAAAGCAAATAAAAAATATAAACAAAACTACTGTAATCCTCTTGAGTCATGTGATCAGATAGTCAGACAATTCAATTTGCCATGATGTACTGATTTGAAACGTTTTCAGTAAGTCATGCCAAGTTCCAATAAAATAAGAATCACTCAAAATAATCAGATTTGATAGAAAAATAGATAGGTAAGATTAAACAGATATAGTACAAAAACGAATGGGATTTTGAATAAATAAAGATAGAGATAAAAATAAAGAAACTCAGGTTGCTTAAAGTACCAACTGTTGCGATTTACAAGACTCTGGGAGGTGTCCTCTTGGTGTGCGATGGTCTGCGAAATCGTTGCACGCGAGTTCGAAATCCAGTCGCACTATCACGTTCATTTTCGGACAAATACCCTTGGGAAAGGTATGAACCCCCATATCCTACCAGCTATTGGGTTAAATAGCACCACCACTGTTCTTCTAGGAAAATGGCTTTGGCATTAAATAACCCACGAAGGTTGATATGCCATTAACCAAAGAAACCAAACCAACCACAAAACTTTGCTTAGTTTCGCACACATTTTGTTATCTACTAAATTATTTTTAATTGAAACACATCTCATTGTAATTATGCTAATAATCTTTGTAAGTAGTCATTCATTGAAATACTTGCAGGCTACCTTTCGGGACCATGATGAAAAAGACTGTTTTCTGCGTGACTTGACCTTAAGTCATGTATATATAATTTGTTTTGCTATGATACAATCATGGCTGGAACCAGTGAACGTCATACGTTTGCTTTTGAAACGTTTTTTAGACTATTAAATTTGCTCATTTTATATTACGTCAGAATGATACTTTTCTGGATAAATTTTTCAACTTGTTGCAGTATCAATTTTCTATCCAAAACAGTATTATTCAAACCTAACATAAAATGAGCTCGGAAAGCTCTCGGTGTCGCAATTACAGATACGCCAGTCTTAAAACACCTTTCCTTTCAACAGCAAGCGAATAGTGTGTACCGATCCACACTATGATCGTTATTGATCCCACCTGAAAAAATAATTGTACGACTTTAGCTGGATGAAGCAACTCTTACGAATATTCTTAAGTTCACTGGTATCATACAGGTCACAGTTGAAAATGTAGCGGGGTATATCTGTAGCATCCTTTTTCAGTTGGTTGGAAACAAAAAGAAAATGTGCAAATTAATATGATTTGGATAGGATACGAGAAGTAAATAAAAAGGTTCGAAATCTTTTTGGTCAGGTGACCAAATGTCCGATCATTTTAATTTGTTTTGATTTACAAACTTAATTTTTTCAGTTACTCATTCCAATGTTAAATAACATAAAAATCACCGAGAATAATCACTTGAAACAGATAGATAGATAGATAGATAGATAGGTTTGTTGGTTTGTCTGGTTTTATGGCATATCAACCCTTGTAATTATTTAATGCCAAATCCTTTTATACATGAAAATATATATCATTTATAAACAAATAGTTTGTAGGGTAACGTTTTTAAACTAGCTAAGTTCATTTGTTTGAACCCAGTTAAATAGTTTCAAGTATTCTTATATAACACGAATAATTCTATTCTATATCAATCATTTGTTTGTAAGCAGCTTCACGTATTCTATCTAACATTAATAATTCTTTCAATATTTATGCTGGAATCCTGTTTATACTAATATATATTTAATATATATGATTAGTAAACGCATAATTTGTAAATAGCATTATAACAAGCGAGAGCTCATTTGTTTGCACACAGTTAAATGGTTTCAAATATTGAAATCTTACCTTAATAATTCTGTTTAATTTCAATCGTTTGTTTGCACAAAGTGAAGTGGTTTCTGGAAGTACTCATACTAATGGTTTTATTTGCACACAGTTAAATGGTTTCAAGTATTGCTATCTAACATTTATAACTCTATTCGACACTATTCTTTTGCACACAGTTAAATGATTCTAAGTATTGCTATATAATACCAATAATTCTCACTGTCAAAAAGTTTCATGTATCTTTATTCCGTACACATTTCAATGGCTTCAAGGATCGTTATGCTATACTAACAATCTAATTTAACATCAGTCGTTTGTTTGCACTCTGTTAAATGTCTAAACAGTTCTATTTGACCCCTAGATGGGGCCTAAAAGGAACTATCATTCCAGGTCAGAAGAGTAATAATAGCAATGAATAGGTACTTCATATTCCCCAGCGCTTCTAGACGGGAGATAGTTTTGTGTCATATCAGGACACTCTTACTTCTATACAGTGATATAGTCGGTGTATTTTACAGTCTAAGCAGACTGAGCTGATAGATAGATTGATGGATAGATAGATAGAGATGGGAATTGACAATTTTACAGCGAACAACTATGGGATTTCTGCAGAGAAAGAATAAAGAAACGAACAAAGACCGATCGAGACAAGATGAAAGAAGAAACAGTTGTATTGATTAGGAATAATGAAGTTTGGAATCACGAAAAAAATTCGACCCCCCCAATCATAAAACAAAAACGAATGAATAAATGAAAGAAATTAGAAGAATAATATATAGATAATAAAAGGACCACACGCAATACAAGAAAGAAAGAAAGAAAGAAAGAAAGAAAGAAAGAAAGAAAAACAAATAAATTGAAAGGAAAGTTAATGAAAGAAAACACATTTTTTCAAAAATAATGAAAATAAAATGATGATTGCTTATAATGATTAAATTTGAATGCATCTGAAAAAATACATGTAACGAAAGAATGAAAAAAAGAAGGAAGCAAACAAAGAAGAAAAAGAATAGAGAAAAACTATGGGGACAGTGGAAAAATAAATTCATCGAAGACAATAAAAAGATGGAAAAATGTTAATCGAAAAGAGAGAAAGGAAGAAAAAAATTGATTGTGAGGGAAAACAAAGATGAATAGAAAGTCATGAAACGAGTACAAGTAAGAAAGAAAGAAAGAAAGAAAGGAAGAGGAAAGAGAGAAAAATGAAAGAAAAATTGACTTGACGAAAAAGGTTGGATACCAAATAGAAAGAAAGAACAAAGGAAAAAGAGAAAAGTGAAAGAAAAATTGACTAGACGAAAAATGTTGGATACCAAATAGAAAGAAAGAACAAAGGAAAAAGAGAAAAGTGAAAGAAAAATTGACTAGACGAAAAAGGTTGGATACCAAATAGAAAGAAAGAACAAAGGAAAGAGAGAAAAGTGAAAGAAAAATTGACCAGGCAATAAAGGTTGGATACTAAATAGAAAAAAGAAAAATGAAAACGAAAAAGAATGAAAAACAAAATCAATATAATATATGTCATAAGTAGAAAATGTTAAATACCGAAAAAAGAACAGAAATTCGAATGGATCTGAAAGAATTTGATTTGACAAAACCGACCAATCCACAGAAATTTATGTACAGAAACAAGCAAAAGGCTCCATGTGATCTCAACATTAATTAGGGATTTCTTCACAGTTTTAATCACTTCTGTATCAGTAGGAACGTCGAATTCATGAGATTTCAAAGAACTTTGCCAACTGTTTGCTTCTTGATTACCCACAGGGTTTCATTCTGTCTCTTATAATTAGAATCTTTCACAGATGGGATGTGATAACCGAGTTGATGGAATCAAGTTCTGCAAATCAGAATCTGACGGGCTCCCAACTCAATACAGCGCGTTCCTCTTAATTAAAAGATATATATATATATATATATATATATATATATATATATATATATATATATATATATATGTATATATATATATATATATATATATATATATATATATATATGCAGTGCGGTAGAACCTATTACTTTCTAAGCAGTGTCCTATGTAGTGCAAGTGAACTTAAGCAAGTGGCAACCCTAGTTCCATCTACTTAATTTCTTACCATTTTTTGAAAGATATTAGTTACGGTTATGGCTTTGGCAAGCGCACAAAGTACATTTACTGTTAAAACATGTTTTAAGGCAGGTGAATATATGATTGTTACAAAGAGAGCTTTTCGAGCTCATTTGATAATGCCGATCCGGATAGAAAATACATACTGCTATAACAACCAGAATTATCTGCCACCAGAAAATAAAACATTACGTCACCACAATATTCCACAGCTCAGCCAAACCAAATATTTAGAATCAAACTGCTGTTTATTCGCGTTCCACATGAGAAAGTTAAAATATTTAAAACAAAACAAAAAAGATTTTTTCCGTTTGCTGTCGAAAGGTAAAGATAAGTTTTCTCTGTCATATTTTGGTTTAATTTCACACCATTATACATTCCTAATTTATTTTTTTATTTTAAAATATACGTACACATCTTTCTCTTAATTGACTAAGACATTTCTTTTGTGAGAAGAAGTTTTTGTGTTTTGCTTACATTAAAAACATTTCATTCATTTTTGTATTACAATATATAAAACATTGTTTTGTTTAAATATTGGGATCTTTATTGCATTAATTTTCATTCATTCTGTAACCCTATATCATCATGCTATTTCGTATATATACATACAAAAGAAAAGATAAACGAAACTGCTATGTATAGAAAATTTTACCGGAACAGCACCATTCCGACAAAACATGAAATGAGCACGAAAAGCTCTCTTTGTTGCAATCCTTTATTCACTATCTTAAAAAAATCTTTCAACAGCTGATGAATATTATGTACCAGTTCGAGCTATAATCATAACTGCTCGTATCTGAAAGAAAAATGGTGAGATGTTAACTGGGTGGAGCTACAGATACAACTTGCCTATGTTAACTTGCATCAAAAGGTGATAGTCTAAAATGTGAGAAGTATTTCTGTTGCACCCTATATATATATATAAATATATATATATGTGTGTGTGTGTGTGTGTGTGTGTGAGCTATATAACATATGCCATAGATTTTCGGTTCGTTCCTAGCGACTCTGTGTGCTATGACAAGCTGTCACGTTGTGATTAGTAAACAGGGCAGCACGATCAGGGCAATCGGGTACAAAAGATGTGTAACCGGAAGGAGACCACGTGATGAGAACCACGCGGTCAGATTTAGACAGAGTGCAGAGAATAGCAGTCGAGCAAGGGACACGCAGCCGATCAGGTCGTCTCTGACGAGCTTGCAAGGGGGTGCAAGCGTTGCCACCCCCTCGCTCCCGATAGATGTGTGAATAAGTCCTCTCTCTGTGTATATGTCTCCCCATCTATCTCTCAACTAAAAACATCAGTGTGCCCCTTTAAAGAATAAAACGAGAGATATATTTTTATAAGAAAGTGTTTCATTCGTATCTGTACTGTTATTATTTATATATATATATATATATATATATATATATATATATATACTAAATCCGTTCATGAAGTTATTTAAGATTAGTCCCACACCTCTCACCTTTGTACGGGCATCATATGCAGTGAAATTAAGACAGACATCTGAATTAGTTATTTTAGTTTGATAAGGAGTACTCGTGTTTTTCTACAACAAAAATGCTCAGCTACTGCTCTTCCTTCAAGGTAAGTTTAAGAACTTTTTGAACGACCTTCATATATGTGAGAATACGTAATCTTGTGAAAACAGCATTTAATATTGACAAAAGTTTGCAATTTGTAAAGGATTGTCTCTGAACTGACTTTGTCTTCTGTAAAGTCACGAATGGCGGCAAATGCAGTTGTCAGCAAAGCCGATCGACGTCTTTTAAGCACTCTCTCATTTCAGTCCAAGCATTGCAAGAAATGTCAAGAGATTTTTTTCTTTTTCCTTATCATCAACTTACAATTACAGTCTACCGTAATAGTGCGTCTGATCAGAATCGGAAAATCTTTATGCAGTGTGTTAGTTGTCTCGATTTTTAATGGAATCCAAAACCACAATCTTTATAAATAAAAACTGGAAAAGACTGTCTCAGGTTCGGAGTCTTGTAATCATTCTCACTATCTATCTATCTATCTTAGTGATAAATCTAATAATATCTCAGCCTAAATAATATCGATATTCTTATGTATCCATCAACTAATATCAACCTCTGACCATTTATATCTATTTCAGTCTGTTCCTATCTTTGTCTTTCTCTCAATTTATATAATTCCTTGATTATATATATATATATATAGATAGATATCAATATGCAGATATATCGAAAGATAGATAATGACTAGACTGAGACCTAAATAATATATATATATATATATATATATATATTTCAATGATTAGTTATTTAGGTCTCAGGCTAATCAATATCCATCTTTCGATATATCTGCATATTGATATCTATCTTTCTATCTATCTATCTATCCACGAGGATCATTCAATAAATAAGTTTGATATTGCCAGAAGACTATCAACAGGAACTTTAATGACGACTGCGCCTGAAACTTTTTTCTTAACTGGAGAGTCAGTGTACTTCTCCGTGAACTGCCATTCCGTTCATTTTAAAACCTTTTCTATAATAAACATGCTTTTCCGTACACATCACAGATTCTTCTATAAATTTCACATGCTATGCACTTCTCAGCTCCCAAAACTTATTGACAGATCTCTGTTTGTTTTGAATTGCTTAAAAATAGATATTTAAACTAATCTTAGCAATAAACCGATTCCAAACAACGTGAAGTTAACACAAGACTCACCCACACATGAAAACTGGGTGTCCTGAGTATGAGTCTAAACTTCATCTGATCGTGAGGCCATTATTCTGGAGTTTTAGCTAATGTGGAGTACCCCTTCGTTGCCATTACTCTGGTGCTCGATGATCGCGAGGGGTAAGACTGGTTTTGATCCAAACTATGTCTGTTTACAAATTATTCGTATTCAATAGTATATGACTGTAAATTATTTGTATTCGATAGGACCGTGTGCTATATAATTGTAAATTATTTGTATTCGATTGGACCGTGTGCAATATAATTGTAAATTATTTGTATTCGATAGGACCGTGTGCAATATAATTTTATATCATTTGTATTCGATAGGACCGTGTGCTATATAATTGTAAATTATTTGTATTCGATAGGACCGTATGCTATATAATTGTAAATTATTTGTATTCGATAGGACCGTGTGCAATATAATTGTAAATTATTTGTATTCGATAGGACCATGTGCAATATAATTTTATAACATTTGTATTCGATTGGACCGTGTGCAATATAATTGTAAATTATTTGTATTCGATAGGACCGTGTGCTATATAATTGTAAATTATTTGTATTCGATAGGACCGTGTGATATATAATTGTAAATTATTTGTATACGATAGGACCGTATGCTATAAAATTGTAAATTATTTGTATTCGATAGGACCGTGTGCAATATAATTGTAAATTATTTGTATTCGATAGGACCGTGTGCAATATAATTGTAAATTATTTGTCTTCGATAGGACCGTGTGCAATATAATTGTAAATTATTTGTATTCGATTGGACCGTGTGCTATATAAGTGTAAATTATTTGTATTCGATAGGACCGTGTGCAATATAATTGTAAATTATGTGTATTCGATAGGACCGTGAGCAATATAATTTTATATCATTTGTATTCGATAGGACCGTGTGCAATATAATTGTAAATTATTTGTATTCGATTGGACCGTGTGCAATAAAATTGTAAATTATTTGTATTCGATAGACCGTGTGCAATATAATTTTATATCATTTGTATTCGATTGGACCGTTTGCAATATAATTGTAAATTATTTGTATTCAATTGGACCGTGTGCAGTATAATTGTAAATTATTTGTATTCGATAGGACCGTGTGCAATATAATTTTATATCATTTGTATTCGATAGGACCGTGTGCAATATAAATGTAAATTATTTGTATTCGATAGGACCGTGTGCTATATAATTTTATATCATTTGTATTCGATAGGACCGTGTGCAATATAATTGTAAATTATTTGTATTCGATAGGACCGTGTACAATATAATTGTAAATTATTTGTATTCGATTGGACCGTGTGCAATATAATTGTAAATTATTTGTATTCGATTGGACCGTGTGCAATATAATTGTAAATTATTTGTATTCGATAGGACCGTGTGCAATATAATTTTATATCATTTGTATTCGATAGGACCGTGTGCTATATAATTGTAAATTATTTGTATTCGATTGGACCGTGTGCTATATAAGTGTAAATTATTTGTATTCGATAGGACCGTGTGCAATATAATTGTAAATTATGTGTATTCGATAGGACCGTGTGCAATAAATTTATATCATTTGTATTCGATAGGACCGTGTGCAATATAATTGTAAATTATTTGTATTCGATTGGACCGTGTGCAATAAAATTGTAAAATATTTGTATTCGATAGGACCGTGTGCAATATAATTGTAAATTATTTGTATTCGATAGGACCGTGTGCTATATAATATTATATCATTTGTATTCGATAGGACCGTGTGCAATATATTTGTAAATTATTTGTATTCGATAGGACCGTGTGCAATATAATTGTAGATTATTTGTATTCGATTGGACCGTGTGCAATATAATTGTAAATTATTTGTATTCGATAGGACCGTGTGCAATATAATTGTAAATTATTTGTATTCGATAGGAGCGTGTGCAATATAATTGTAAATTATTTGTATTTGATTGGACCGCGTGCAATATAATTGTAAATTATTTGTATTCGATTGGACCGTGTGCAATATAATTGTAAATTATTTGTATTCGGTAGGACCGTGTGCAATATAATTTTATATCATTTGTATTCGATAGGACCGTGTGCTATATAATTGTAAATTATTTGTATTCGATTGGACCGTGTGCAATATAATTGTAAATTATTTGTATTCGATAGGACCGTGTGCAATATAATTTTATATCATTTGTATTCGATAGGACCGTGTGCTATATAATTGTAAATTATTTGTATTCGATTGGACCGTGTGCTATATAAGTGTAAATTATTTGTATTCGATAGGACCGTGTGCAATATAATTGTAAATTATTTGTATTCGATTGGACCGTGTGCAATATAATTGTAAATTATTTGTATTCGATAGGACCGTGTGCAATATAATTTTATATCATTTGTATTCGATAGGACCGTGTGCTATATAATTGTAAATTATTTGTATTCGATTGGACCGTGTGCAATATAATTGTAAATTATTTGTATTCGATAGGACCGTGTGCAATATAATTTTATATCATTTGTATTCGATAGGACCGTGTGCTATATAATTGTAAATTATTTGTATTCGATTGGACCGTGTGCTATATAAGTGTAAATTATTTGTATTCGATAGGACCGTGTGCAATATAATTGTAAATTATTTGTATTCGATTGGACCGTGTGCAATATAATTGTAAATTATTTGTATTCGATAGGACCGTGTGCAATATAATTTTATATCATTTGTATTCGATAGGACCGTGTGCAATATAATTGTAAATTATTTGTATTCGATAGGACCGTGTGCTATATAATATTATATCATTTGTATTCGATAGGACCGTGTGCAATATAATTGTAAATTATTTGTATTCGATAGGACCGTGTGCAATATAATTGTAGATTATTTGTATTCGATTGGACCGTGTGCAATATAATTGTAAATTATTTGTATTCGATAGGACCGTGTGCAATATAATTGTAAATTATTTGTATTCGATAGGACCGTGTGCAATATAATTGTAAATTATTTGTATTTGATTGGACCGCGTGCAATATAATTGTAAATTATTTGTATTCGATTGGACCGTGTGCAATATAATTGTAAATTATTTGTATTCGATAGGACCGTGTGCAATATGATTTTATATCATTTGTATTCGATAGGACCGTGTGCAATAAAATTGTAAATTTTTTGTATTCGATAGGACCGTGTGCAATATAATTGTAAATTTTTTGTATTCGAATGGACCGTGTGCAATATAATTGTAAATTATTTGTATTCGATTGGACCGTGTGCAATATAATTGTAAATTATTTGTATTCGATAGGACCGTGTGCAATATAATTTTATATCATTTGTATTCGATAGGACCGTGTGCAATATAATTGTAAATTATTTGTATTCGATAGGACAGTGTGCTATATAATTGTAAATTATTTGTATTCGATTGGACCGTGTGCTATATAAGTGTAAATTATTTGTATTCGATAGGACCGTGTGCTATATAATTGTAAATTATTTGTATTCGATAGGACCGTGTGCTACATAATTGTAAATTATTTGTTTTCGATAGGACCGTGTGCAATATAATTGTAAATTATTTGTATTCGATAGGACCGTGTGCTATATAATTGTAAATTATTTGTATTCGATTTGACCGTATGCAATATAATTGTAAATTATTTGTATTCGATAGGACCGTGTGCTATATAATTGTAAATTATTTGTATTCGATAGGACCGTGTGCTATATAATTGTAAATGTGCAATATAATTGTAAATTATTTGTATTCGATTGGACCGTGTGCTATATAAGTGTAAATTATTTGTATTCGATAGGACCGTGTGCAATATAATTGTAAATTATTTGTATTCGATAGGACCGTGTGCTATATAATTGTAAATTATTTGTATTCGATAGGACCGTGTGCAATATAATTGTAAATTATTTGTTTTCGATTGGACCGTGTGCAATATAATTGTAAATTATTTGTATTCGATAGGACTGTGTGCTATATAATTGTAAATTATTTGTATTCGATAGGACCGTGTGCTATATAATTGTAAATTATTTGTATTCGATAGGACCGTGTGCAATATAATTGTAAATTATTTGTATTCGATAGGACCGTGTGCAATATAATTGTAAATTATTTGTATTCGATAGGACCGTGTGCAATATAATTGTAAATTATTTGTATTTGATTGGACCGTGTGCAATATAATTGTAAATTATTTGTATTCGATAGGACCGTGTGCAATATAATTGTAAATTATTTGTATTCGATAGGACCGTGTGCAATATAATTTTATATCATTTGTATTCGATAGGACCGTGTGCAATATAATTGTAAATTATTTGTATTCGATAGGACCGTGTGCTATATAATTTTATATCATTTGTATTCGATAGGACCGTGTGCAATATAATTGTAAATTATTTGTATTCGATAGGACCGTGTGCAATATAATTGTAGATTATTTGTATTCGATTGGACCGTGTGCAATATAATTGTAAATTATTTGTATTTGATAGGACCGTGTGCAATATAATTGTAAATTATTTGTATTCGATAGGACCGTGTGCAATATAATTGTAAATTATTTGTATTCGATTAGACCGTGTGCAATATAATTGTAAATTATTTGTATTCGATTGGACCGTGTGCAATATAATTGTAAATTATTTGTATTCGATAGGACCGTGTGCAATATAATTTTATATCATTTGTATTCGATAGGACCGTGTGCAATATAATTGTAAATTATTTGTATTCGATAGGACCGTGTGCTATATAATTGTAAATTATTTGTATTCGATTGGACCGTGTGCAATATAATTGTAAATTATTTGTATTCGATAGGACCGTGTGCTATATAATTGTAAATTATTTGTATTCGATAGGACCGTGTGCTATATAATTGTAAATTATTTGTATTCGATAGGACCGTGTGCAATATAATTGTAAATTATTTGTATTCGATAGGACCGTGTGCTATATAATTGTAAATTATTTGTATTCGATAGGACCGTGTGCAATATAATTGTAAATTTTTTGTATTCGATAGGACCGTGTGCAATATAATTGTAAATTATTTGTATTCGATAGGACCGTGTGCTATATAAGTGTAAATTATTTGTATTCGATTGGACCGTGTGCAATATAATTGTAAATTATTTGTATTCGATAGGACCGTGTGCAATATAATTTTATATCATTTGTATTCGATAGGACCGTGTGCAATATAATTGTAAATTATTTGTATTCGATAGGACCGTGTGCAATATAATTTTATATCATTTGTATTCGATAGGACCGTGTGCTATATAATTGTAAATTATTTGTATTCGATTGGACCGTGTGCAATATAATTGTAAATTATTTGTATTCGATAGGACCGTGTGCTATATAATTGTAAATTATTTGTATTCGATAGGACCGTGTGCTATATAATTGTAAATTATTTGTATTCGATAGGACCGTGTGCAATATAATTGTAAATTATTTGTATTCGATAGGACCGTGTACAATATAATTGTAAATTATTTGTATTCGATAGGACCGTGTGCTATATAATTGTAAATTATTTGTATTCGATAAGACCGTGTGCAATATAATTGTAAATTTTTTGTATTCGATAGGACCGTGTGCAATATAATTGTAAATTATTTGTATTCGATTGGACCGTGTGCTATATAAGTGTAAATTATTTGTATTCGATAGGACCGTGTGCAATTTAATTGTAAATTATTTGTATTCGATAGGACCGTGTGCTATATAATTGTAAATTATTTGTATTCGATAGGACCGTGTGCAATATAATTGTAAATTATTTGTATTCGATTGGACCGTGTGCAATATAATTGTAAATTATTTGTATTCGATAGGTCTGTGTGCTATATAATTGTAAATTATTTGTATTCGATAGGACCGTGTGCTATATAATTGTAAATTATTTGTATTCGATAGGACCGTGTGCAATATAATTGTAAATTATTTGTATTCGATAGGACCGTGTGCAATATAATTGTAAATTATTTGTATTCGATAGGACCGTGTGCAATATAATTGTAAATTATTTGTATTTGATTGGACCGTGTGCAATATAATTGTAAATTATTTGTATTCGATTGGACCGTGTGCAATATAATTGTAAATTATTTGTATTCGATACGACCGTGTGCAATATAATTTTATATCATTTCTTTTCGATAGGACCGTGTGCAATATAATTGTAAATTATTTGTATTCGATAGGACCGTGTGCAATATAATTTTATATCATTTGTATTCGATAGGACCGTGTGCAATATAATTGTAAATTATTTGTATTCGATAGGACCGTGTGCAATATAATTGTAAATTATTTGTATTCGATAGGACCGTGTGCAATATAATTTTATATCATTTGTATTCGATAGGACCGTGGGCAATATAATTGTAAATTATTTGTATTCGATAGGACCGTGTGCAATATAGTTTTATATCATTTGTATTCGATAGGACCGTGTGCAATATAATTGTAAATTATTTGTATTCGATAGGACCGTGTGCAATATAATTGTAAATTATTTGTATTCGATAGGACCGTGTACAATATAATTGTAAATTATTTGTATTCGATTGGACCGTGTGCAATATAATTGTAAATTATTTGTATTCGATTGGACCGTGTGCAATATAATTGTAAATTATTTGTATTCGATAGGACCGTGTGCAATATAATTTTATATCATTTGTATTCAATAGGACCGTGTGCTATATAATTGTAAATTATTTGTATTCGATTGGACCGTGTGCTATATAAGTGTAAATTATTTGTATTCGATAGGACCGTGTGCAATATAATTGTAAATTATGTGTATTCGATAGGACCGTGTGCAATATAATTTTATATCATTTGTATTCGATAGGACCGTGTGCAATATAATTGTAAATTATTTGTATTCGATTGGACCGTGTGCAATAAAATTGTAAAATATTTGTATTCGATAGGACCGTGTGCAATATCATTTTATATCATTTGTATTCGATTGGACCGTTTGCAATATAATTGTAAATTATTTGTATTCGATTGGACCGTGTGCAATATAATTGTAAATTATTTGTATTCGATAGGACCGTGTGCAATATAATTGTAAATTATTTGTATTCGATTGGACCGTGTGCAATATAATTGTAAATTATTTGTATTCGGTAGGACCGTGTGCAATATAATTTTATATCATTTGTATTCGATAGGACCGTGTGCTATATAATTGTAAATTATTTGTATTCGATTGGACCGTGTGCAATATAATTGTAAATTATTTGTATTCGATAGGACCGTGTGCAATATAATTTTATATCATTTGTATTCGATAGGACACTGTGCTATATAATTGTAAATTATTTGTATTCGATTGGACCGTGTGCTATATAAGTGTAAATTATTTGTATTCGATAGGACCGTGTGCAATATAATTGTAAATTATTTGTATTCGATTGGACCGTGTGCAATATAATTGTAAATTATTTGTATTCGATAGGACCGTGTGCAATATAATTTTATATCATTTGTATTCGATAGGACCGTGTGCAATATAATTGTAAATTATTTGTATTCGATAGGACCGTGTGCTATATAATTTTATATCATTTGTATTCGATAGGACCGTGTGCAATATAATTGTAAATTATTTGTATTCGATAGGACCGTGTGCAATATAATTGTAGATTATTTGTATTCGATTGGACCGTGTGCAATATAATTGTAAATTATTTGTATTCGATAGGACCGTGTGCAATATAATTGTAAATTATTTGTATTCGATAGGACCGTGTGCAATATAATTGTAAATTATTTGTATTTGATTGGACCGCGTGCAATATAATTGTAAATTATTTGTATTCGATTGGACCGTGTGCAATATAATTGTAAATTATTTGTATTCGATAGGACCGTGTGCAATATGATTTTATATCATTTGTATTCGATAGGACCGTGTGCAATAAAATTGTAAATTTTTTGTATTCGATAGGACCGTGTGCAATATAATTGTAAATTTTTTGTATTCGATTGGACCGTGTGCAATATAATTGTAAATTATTTGTATTCGATTCGACCGTGTGCAATATAATTGTAAATTATTTGTATTCGATAGGACCGTGTGCAATATAATTTTATATCATTTGTATTCGATAGGACCGTGTGCAATATAATTGTAAATTATTTGTATTCGATAGGACAGTGTGCTATATAATTGTAAATTATTTGTATTCGATTGGACCGTGTGCTATATAAGTGTAAATTATTTGTATTCGATAGGACCGTGTGCTATATAATTGTAAATTATTTGTATTCGATAGGACCGTGTGCTACATAATTGTAAATTATTTGTTTTCGATAGGACCGTGTGCAATATAATTGTAAATTATTTGTATTCGATAGGACCGTGTGCTATATAATTGTAAATTATTTGTATTCGATTTGACCGTGTGCAATATAATTGTAAATTATTTGTATTCGATAGGACCGTGTGCTATATAATTGTAAATTATTTGTATTCGATAGGACCGTGTGCTATATAATTGTAAATGTGCAATATAATTGTAAATTATTTGTATTCGATTGGACCGTGTGCTATATAAGTGTAAATTATTTGTATTCGATAGGACCGTGTGCAATATAATTGTAAATTATTTGTATTCGATAGGACCGTGTGCTATATAATTGTAAATTATTTGTATTCGATAGGACCGTGTGCAATATAATTGTAAATTATTTGTATTCGATTGGACCGTGTGCAATATAATTGTAAATTATTTGTATTCGATAGGACCGTGTGCAATATAATTGTATATTATTTGTATTCGATAGGACCGTGTACAATATAATTGTAAATTATTTGTATTCGATTGGACCTTGTGCAATATAATTGTAAATTATTTGTATTCGATTGGACCGTGTGCAATATAATTGTAAATTATTTGTATTCGATAGGACCGTGTGCAATATAATTTTATATCATTTGTATTCGATAGGACCGTGTGCTATATAATTGTAAATTATTTGTATTCGATTGGACCGTGTGCTATATAAGTGTAAATTATTTGTATTCGATAGGACCGTGTGCAATATAATTGTAAATTATGTGTATTCGATAGGACCGTGTGCAATATAATTTTATATCATTTGTATTCGATAGGACCGTGTGCAATATAATTGTAAATTATTTGTATTCGATTGGACCGTGTGCAATAAAATTGTAAAATATTTGTATTCGATAGGACCGTGTGCAATATAATTTTATATCATTTGAATTCGATTGGACCGTTTGCAATATAATTGTAAATTATTTGTATTCGATTGGACCGTGTGCAATATAATTGTAAATTATTTGTATTCGATAGGACCGTGTGCTATATAATTGTAAATTATTTGTATTCGATTTGACCGTGTGCAATATAATTGTAAATTATTTGTATTCGATAGGACCGTGTGCTATATAATTGTAAATTATTTGTATTCGATAGGACCGTGTGCTATATAATTGTAAATGTGCAATATAATTGTAAATTATTTGTATTCGATTGGACCGTGTGCTATATAAGTGTAAATTATTTGTATTCGATAGGACCGTGTGCAATATAATTGTAAATTATTTGTATTCGATAGGACCGTGTGCTATATAATTGTAAATTATTTGTATTCGATAGGACCGTGTGCAATATAATTGTAAATTATTTGTATTCGATTGGACCGTGTGCAATATAATTGTAAATTATTTGTATTCGATAGGACCGTGTGCAATATAATTGTATATTATTTGTATTCGATAGGACCGTGTACAATATAATTGTAAATTATTTGTATTCGATTGGACCTTGTGCAATATAATTGTAAATTATTTGTATTCGATTGGACCGTGTGCAATATAATTGTAAATTATTTGTATTCGATAGGACCGTGTGCAATATAATTTTATATCATTTGTATTCGATAGGACCGTGTGCTATATAATTGTAAATTATTTGTATTCGATTGGACCGTGTGCTATATAAGTGTAAATTATTTGTATTCGATAGGACCGTGTGCAATATAATTGTAAATTATGTGTATTCGATAGGACCGTGTGCAATATAATTTTATATCATTTGTATTCGATAGGACCGTGTGCAATATAATTGTAAATTATTTGTATTCGATTGGACCGTGTGCAATAAAATTGTAAAATATTTGTATTCGATAGGACCGTGTGCTATATAATTGTAAATTATTTGTATTCGATTTGACCGTGTGCAATATAATTGTAAATTATTTGTATTCGATAGGACCGTGTGCTATATAATTGTAAATTATTTGTATTCGATAGGACCGTGTGCTATATAATTGTAAATGTGCAATATAATTGTAAATTATTTGTATTCGATTGGACCGTGTGCTATATAAGTGTAAATTATTTGTATTCGATAGGACCGTGTGCAATATAATTGTAAATTATTTGTATTCGATAGGACCGTGTGCAATATAATTGTAAATTATTTGTATTCGATAGGACCGTGTGCAATATAATTGTAAATTATTTGTATTCGATTGGACCGTGTGCAATATAATTGTAAATTATTTGTATTCGATAGGACCGTGTGCAATATAATTGTATATTATTTGTATTCGATAGGACCGTGTACAATATAATTGTAAATTATTTGTATTCGATTGGACCTTGTGCAATATAATTGTAAATTATTTGTATTCGATTGGACCGTGTGCAATATAATTGTAAATTATTTGTATTCGATAGGACCGTGTGCAATATAATTTTATATCATTTGTATTCGATAGGACCGTGTGCTATATAATTGTAAATTATTTGTATTCGATTGGACCGTGTGCTATATAAGTGTAAATTATTTGTATTCGATAGGACCGTGTGCAATATAATTGTAAATTATGTGTATTCGATAGGACCGTGTGCAATATAATTTTATATCATTTGTATTCGATAGGACCGTGTGCAATATAATTGTAAATTATTTGTATTCGATTGGACCGTGTGCAATAAAATTGTAAAATATTTGTATTCGATAGGACCGTGTGCAATATAATTTTATATCATTTGAATTCGATTGGACCGTTTGCAATATAATTGTAAATTATTTGTATTCGATTGGACCGTGTGCAATATAATTGTAAATTATTTGTATTCGATAGGACCGTGTGCAATATAATTGTAAATTATTTGTATTCGATAGGACCGTGTGCAATATAATTGTAAATTATTTGTATTCGATTGGACCGCGTGCAATATAATTGTAAATTATTTGTATTCGATTGGACCGTGTGCAATATAATTGTAAATTATTTGTATTCGGTAGGACCGTGTGCAATATAATTTTATATCATTTGTATTCGATAGGACCGTGTGCTATATAATTGTAAATTATTTGTATTCGATTGGACCGTGTGCAATATAATTGTAAATTATTTGTATTCGATAGGACCGTGTGCAATATAATTTTATATCATTTGTATTCGATAGGACCGTGTGCTATATAATTGTAAATTATTTGTATTCGATTGGACCGTGTGCTATATAAGTGTAAATTATTTGTATTCGATAGGACCGTGTGCAATATAATTGTAAATTATTTGTATTCGATTGGACCGTGTGCAATATAATTGTAAATTATTTGTATTCGATAGGACCGTGTGCAATATAATTTTATATCATTTGTATTCGATAGGACCGTGTGCAATATAATTGTAAATTATTTGTATTCGATAGGACCGTGTGCTATATAATTTTATATCATTTGTATTCGATAGGACCGTGTGCAATATAATTGTAAATTATTTGTATTCGATAGGACCGTGTGCAATATAATTGTAGATTATTTGTATTCGATTGGACCGTGTGCAATATAATTGTAAATTATTTGTATTCGATAGGACCGTGTGCAATATAATTGTAAATTATTTGTATTCGATAGGACCGTGTGCAATATAATTGTAAATTATTTGTATTTGATTGGACCGCGTGCAATATAATTGTAAATTATTTGTATTCGATTGGACCGTGTGCAATATAATTGTAAATTATTTGTATTCGATAGGACCGTGTGCAATATGATTTTATATCATTTGTATTCGATAGGACCGTGTGCAATAAAATTGTAAATTTTTTGTATTCGATAGGACCGTTTGCAATATAATTGTAAATTTTTTGTATTCGATTGGACCGTGTGCAATATAATTGTAAATTATTTGTATTCGATTCGACCGTGTGCAATATAATTGTAAATTATTTGTATTCGATAGGACCGTGTGCAATATAATTTTATATCATTTGTATTCGATAGGACCGTGTGCAATATAATTGTAAATTATTTGTATTCGATAGGACAGTGTGCTATATAATTGTAAATTATTTGTATTCGATTGGACCGTGTGCTATATAAGTGTAAATTATTTGTATTCGATAGGACCGTGTGCTATATAATTGTAAATTATTTGTATTCGATAGGACCTTGTGCTACATAATTGTAAATTATTTGTTTTCGATAGGACCGTGTGCAATATAATTGTAAATTATTTGTATTCGATAGGACCGTGTGCTATATAATTGTAAATTATTTGTATTCGATTTGACCGTGTGCAATATAATTGTAAATTATTTGTATTCGATAGGACCGTGTGCTATATAATTGTAAATTATTTGTATTCGATAGGACCGTGTGCTATATAATTGTAAATGTGCAATATAATTGTAAATTATTTGTATTCGATTGGACCGTGTGCTATATAAGTGTAAATTATTTGTATTCGATAGGACCGTGTGCAATATAATTGTAAATTATTTGTATTCGATAGGACCGTGTGCTATATAATTGTAAATTATTTGTATTCGATAGGACCGTGTGCAATATAATTGTAAATTATTTGTATTCGATTGGACCGTGTACAATATAATTGTAAATTATTTGTATTCGATAGGACTGTGTGCTATATAATTGTAAATTATTTGTATTCGATAGGACCGTGTGCTATATAATTGTAAATTATTTGTATTCGATAGGACCGTGTGCAATATAATTGTAAATTATTTGTATTCGATAGGACCGTGTGCAATATAATTGTAAATTATTTGTATTCGATAGGACCGTGTGCAATATAATTGTAAATTATTTGTATTTGATTGGACCGTGTGCAATATAATTGTAAATTATTTGTATTCGATAGGACCGTGTGCAATATAATTGTAAATTATTTGTATTCGATAGGACCGTGTGCAATATAATTTTATATCATTTGTATTCGATAGGACCGTGTGCAATATAATTGTAAATTATTTGTATTCGATAGGACCGTGTGCTATATAATTTTATATCATTTGTATTCGATAGGACCGTGTGCAATATAATTGTAAATTATTTGTATTCGATAGGACCGTGTGCAATATAATTGTAGATTATTTGTATTCGATTGGACCGTGTGCAATATAATTGTAAATTATTTGTATTTGATAGGACCGTGTGCAATATAATTGTAAATTATTTGTATTCGATAGGACCGTGTGCAATATAATTGTAAATTATTTGTATTCGATTAGACCGTGTGCAATATAATTGTAAATTATTTGTATTCGATTGGACCGTGTGCAATATAATTGTAAATTATTTGTATTCGATAGGACCGTGTGCAATATAATTTTATATCATTTGTATTCGATAGGACCGTGTGCAATATAATTGTAAATTATTTGTATTCGATAGGACCGTGTGCTATATAATTGTAAATTATTTGTATTCGATTGGACCGTGTGCAATATAATTGTAAATTATTTGTATTCGATAGGACCGTGTGCTATATAATTGTAAATTATTTGTATTCGATAGGACCGTGTGCTATATAATTGTAAATTATTTGTATTCGATAGGACCGTGTGCAATATAATTGTAAATTATTTGTATTCGATAGGACCGTGTGCTATATAATTGTAAATTATTTGTATTCGATAGGACCGTGTGCAATATAATTGTAAATTTTTTGTATTCGATAGGACCGTGTGCAATATAATTGTAAATTATTTGTATTCGATAGGACCGTGTGCTATATAAGTGTAAATTATTTGTATTCGATTGGACCGTGTGCAATATAATTGTAAATTATTTGTATTCGATAGGACCGTGTGCAATATAATTTTATATCATTTGTATTCGATAGGACCGTGTGCAATATAATTGTAAATTATTTGTATTCGATAGGACCGTGTGCAATATAATTTTATATCATTTGTATTCGATAGGACCGTGTGCTATATAATTGTAAATTATTTGTATTCGATTGGACTGTGTGCAATATAATTGTAAATTATTTGTATTCGATAGGACCGTGTGCTATATAATTGTAAATTATTTGTAATCGATAGGACCGTGTGCTATATAATTGTAAATTATTTGTATTCGATAGGACCGTGTGCAATATAATTGTAAATTATTTGTATTCGATAGGACCGTGTACAATATAATTGTAAATTATTTGTATTCGATAGGACCGTGTGCTATATAATTGTAAATTATTTGTATTCGATAAGACCGTGTGCAATATAATTGTAAATTTTTTGTATTCGATAGGACCGTGTGCAATATAATTGTAAATTATTTGTATTCGATTGGACCGTGTGCTATATAAGTGTAAATTATTTGTATTCGATAGGACCGTGTGCAATTTAATTGTAAATTATTTGTATTCGATAGGACCGTGTGCTATATAATTGTAAATTATTTGTATTCGATAGGACCGTGTGCAATATAATTGTAAATTATTTGTATTCGATTGGACCGTGTGCAATATAATTGTAAATTATTTGTATTCGATAGGACTGTGTGCTATATAATTGTAAATTATTTGTATTCGATAGGACCGTGTGCTATATAATTGTAAATTATTTGTATTCGATAGGACCGTGTGCAATATAATTGTAAATTATTTGTATTCGATAGGACCGTGTGCAATATAATTGTAAATTATTTGTATTCGATAGGACCGTGTGCAATATAATTGTAAATTATTTGTATTTGATTGGACCGTGTGCAATATAATTGTAAATTATTTGTATTCGATTGGACCGTGTGCAATATAATTGTAAATTATTTGTATTCGATACGACCGTGTGCAATATAATTTTATATCATTTCTTTTCGATAGGACCGTGTGCAATATAATTGTAAATTATTTGTATTCGATAGGACCGTGTGCAATATAATTTTATATCATTTGTATTCGATTGGACCGTGTGCAATATAATTGTAAATTATTTGTATTCGATAGGACCGTGTGCAATATAATTGTAAATTATTTGTATTCGATAGGACCGTGTGCAATATAATTTTATATCATTTGTATTCGATAGGACCGTGGGCAATATAATTGTAAATT
This sequence comes from Sepioteuthis lessoniana, assembly GCA_963585895.1. Lineage (NCBI taxonomy): Eukaryota > Metazoa > Mollusca > Cephalopoda > Myopsida > Loliginidae > Sepioteuthis > Sepioteuthis lessoniana. The sequence goes on along the minus strand of OY757934.1, from coordinate 54,591,726 downwards.
ATTTGTATTCGATAGGACCGTGTGCAATATAGTTTTATATCATTTGTATTCGATAGGACCGTGTGCAATATAATTGTAAATTATTTGTATTCGATAGGACCGTGTGCAATATAATTGTAAATTATTTGTATTCGATTGGACCGTGTGCCATATAATTGTAAATTATTTGTATTCGATATGACCGTGTGCAAGATAATTGTAAATTATTTGTATTCGATAGGACCGTGTGCAATATAATTGTAAATTATTTGTATTCGATAGGACCGTGTGCAATATAATTTTATATCATTTGTATTCGATAGGACCGTGGGCAATATAATTGTAAATTATTTGTATTCGATTGGACCGTGTGCCATATAATTGTAAATTATTTGTATTCGATAGGACCGTGTGCAATATAATTTTATATCATTTGTATTCGATAGGACCGTGTGCAATATAATTGTAAATTATTTGTATTCGATAGGACAGTGTGCTATATAATTGTAAATTATTTGTATTCGATTGGACCGTGTGCTATATAAGTGTAAATTATTTGTATTCGATAGGACCGTGTGCTATATCATCATCATCATGTCGCGCCGCCAGCGCGGATATCCCTGACCCTCTCTCGCCATTTCTCCCTATCATTCATCGCCTCCGGCAGGTCTTCAGGGCCACATCCTGTGTCCTCACATAGTTGCTGTATGTAAGTTTGTGCTGGTCGTCCCACTCTTGCACATCCATGTGTGGGGGTCCACAGGAGTACATCGCTTATGAGCTCGTCCTTGCTTCTCCAGCAGTGTCCTGCGTGTATGGTTCGTCGAACTTGTTTAGTTTTCGTTATGGGGGGCAAGTGTCCGTAGAGTTGGAGTCTCGTGGGGTGTTGTCGCCAGGACTTGTTTAATATTGCTCTCAACATTCTTGTGTAATTTCCGTCCAGCCTCCTCTCCAGGTGCTTCATAAGCGTCCATGTGGTGCATCCATATAGCAGTATCGACACAACCGCTGCCTGGAAGAAACTGCGTTTCATTTTATCAGTTAGGTCCGACTTCCATATGATCGAGAGCCTATCGATAGCCGTCCATGCCTTCGTCAGTCGTGTGTCGATGTCTTTTTCGGTTGATGAGACGCTGCTTCCTAGGTAGGTGAATTTGTCGACTAGTTTCAGAGAGGCTCCGTCTAGTGTGGCAATGTTGCCCGTTTGGTTGTAACACATATATTCAGTTTTGTTTGCATTGACATGGAGGCCAATGCCAGCTGCGGCTCGTTCCAGACTATGCAGTAGTGTCTCTGCTTGATTAGGCGTATTCGCTTGTAACGCCAAGTCATCAGCGTGGTCGGCGTCCGTGATTGTTTTTGCGGGGTACCTTTTGCTTCTTCTCTTAGTCAGCTCGAAGCCATTTTCTCTGATTTTGTCGATCGAAGTCCTAAGCACATAGTCTAGACAGATGATAAAGAGGTACGGGGCTAGTGTGTCTCCTTGTAGTACTCCTGCAACAATGTCGAAGTATTCCGTGTCTCCATCTGGTGAACGTACTTTCACTTTGGTGTTTCTGTAGAGAATCATTATCGCTGCTACGGTTTCTTTTGGTAGGCCGTATGCTAGTAGGATTTGCTCCATCTTCCCTCTGTGTATGGAATCGAAGGCCTTGGTAAAGTCGACAAATAGTAATGTCGCCTGTAAGTTTTTTGCCCGAACGCCTTCCAGGATTCTACGGATGGTCAGTATTTGTGAGGTTGTGGATCTATTTCTCCGGAAGCCATTTTGGTTTTTCCTAAGGATGTTGTCTATTTTGGGTTCTATGCGGTTTCGTAGTAGGGCATTGTAGATTTTGGCTGCTATGGATGTAAGTGTTATCCCTCGGTAGTTCTTGGCTAGTCCGAGGTCGCCTTTTTTAGGGAATGGAAGGATGCATCCCTTCGTCCATCTTTCTATCCTATTTTGACTATAGACTGCGTTGCATTGCCGGAGCAGTATATCGTCGAATTGTCTAGTCTTCCACACTTCTGGGGGGATCTCGTCTAGTCCTGCCGCTTTCCTATTTTTAATTCTTCTGAGAACCGAGTCGAGTTCTTCTTTGGTGAAAGGACCTGGTTTTACGTCTAATTGCTTACTAATAATTCTGGTGATCGGTTCATCTGTTATTTCCGGTGGGTTTCCTAGTAGATTTTTGAAATGCTGTTCCCACAGTTTTACTCTTTCTTGTTGGCTTGCAGCTTTCAATTTCGCTTTGGCTGTGCTCTTCCTTCCACTTACTTCGTTTATTGTTTGCCAGGCTATCCTGGATTGTCTATCTACCACCGAGTCTCTAATCTTATCTATCTGATTTTGTACGTATTCTGCCTGTTCTTTTAGGTATATTCCTGTTAATTGATGTTGTGCCTTTTCTAGTTCACGTGCATTTGTGTTTGTTGGGTCCTTTTGATAGCTTTTGGAGGCAGTCTTCACAAGTGCACGTTTTTCTCTAGCCGCTAGCGTTTCCCAAGGGACTCTATATTTAGTTCTAGGTTTTGTTGGAATACACTTTTCTGCCGCCTCAAGGTGTGCTTCTACAAAATTTTCATATTCGTCATTTGGGGTACCTATTTCTGCCTTCTCTTGTAGTGCTTCGAATCTGTTTCTTAATTCTAATGCATATTTATCTCTAATATCTCTGTTGTTGAGTAGGGCCCAGTCATAGTGCTTGGTTGTCGCTTTACGTGTGGCGTTTTTTCTTAGGCTTAGTCGTATTTTGGCCGTAACTATTCGATGATCGGAGGACACACCCTCGAAAGAGGAGTATGCCTCGCAATTCATCGCACTGTTTTTCCATTTCCTGTTTATAAGGACGTAGTCTATCTGTGCTTTACTCTTATTCGCGTATGTGTAGGTCCATAATTTCCCCTCCCTTTTTTGAAAGTTTGTATTGAGGCATGTTAATCTATTTTCTATCATGAAATCTATTAGATGCTGTCTATTCCTGTTTGACGCGCAGTGTAGGCTGTATTTGTTGTGTCTGTTTTTCCCGATTTTTGCATTGATATCTCCGCCAATGACTAGCAGGTTGTGTTTCGGAATGCTACGTACTAGGGAGGATAGATCTTCGTAGAAGGTGACTATTTCGTTTTCTTCGCTAACATTGGTAGGGCTGTAGCAGGAGATAATTGTTGCTTTGGGGTTGCCATTAAACGTTGCGGCCATCATCCTAGGTTGTATTCTCTCAATGCTGTTCAGTGTTTTTAACGCTCTTGGTCCTATAAGCATTCCCACCCCTCCTACCGATGCATTGACAGAGTTTTTCCATGCCGATACAGTCACCAGCATCCATCCATTACCAGTTTCGTGATACTTGATATCTTCGGTGTGCGTGTATCGGTGCTCTTGTATGCAAATTATGTCTATCTTATGTTCTACGGCTGATGCAGTTAGCTCTGATAGTTGACCTATTCTATTTAGGGTTCTTACGTTAAATGTCGCTATCTGTATTGTTTGTTTGCATTATAGTAGTTTTTGTTTGAGTTTGAGCTCTGTAGCTGATTTTTCGAACACTGAGGCCAGGGCTCCAACCTCAGCAGGACGCGCCCCTTTTTTACCCACGCGAAGAGCGATGCGGTTTATGGATCTGGTGTGAGTACGAGTCATGGTTATCTTTCGATGGCTGTTTTTGTTCTCATCTATAGAAGCCACTCTTATAGATGAGCAGCAGTAGTTCCCCGATCGAACTGACAATCTTGAGCGTTAAGCCGCAAGACTCACACGTACATCATGCTGCTTCCCATGTGTACGCGGTAGTAAAAAAAAAAAAAAAAAAAAAAAAATTTTTTTTCTCTTTTTTATCTTAAGTTTTAACTTCGTTAAAGTCCAGGTCTGCTGGATGTTAAAATTCAAAGAAATTTTAGGGTATATTACATGGTCATCTAGTGGTGGACAGAGAGAGAGAGAGAGAGAAAGAGAGAGGAGGAGTCAACTCTTTTATGGCTTTCGTCTTTAGCACGTGTTAGACTACATTTGAGGTGTTTTGGATTTTTTTCTTCTTTCTTTTCATGGGGGGGGGCAATTTTGGTTTTTTTTTTTAGCAAATTAAGAAGTTCGTCTTCCAAAAGTAAAGTTTTTCCTGAAAATTAAGTCGCATAAGTCTTCATTCTTCATTTAAACAACACAGAATACAGCTGAGATTTAAGACATTACTATTTTAAATCAAATGTGCATTTTTAAATGAATAGTTTAGTAGAATAAATTTACTGACCTCTGTGAAAAAACTTCTGGAAACGGAATCACTTACAAACGTATGCATACTATTTCAACAAATGAAGGATTTGTGTGCTATATAAGTGTAAATTATTTGTATTCGATAGGACCGTGTGCAATATAATTGTAAATTATTTGTATTCGATAGGACCGTGTGCAATATAATTGTAAATTTTTTGTATTCAATAGGACCGTGTGCAATATAATTGTAAATTATTTGTATTCGATAGGACCGTGTGCAATATAATTGTAAATTATTTGTATTCGATAGGAACGTGTGCTATATAATTGTAAATTATTTGTATTCGATAGGACCGTGTGCTATATAATTGTAAATTTTGTATTCAATAGGACAGTGTGCTATATAATTGTAAATTATTTGTATTCGATAAGACCGTGTGCAATATAATTGTAAATTATTTGTATTCAATAGGACAGTGTGCTATATAATTGTAAATTATTTGTATTCGATAGGACCGTGTGCTATATAATTGTAAATTATCTGTATTCAATAGGACAGTGTGCTATATAATTGTAAATTATTTGTATTCGATAGGACCGTGTGCAATATAATTGTAAATTATTTGTATTCGATGGGACCGTGTGCTATATAATTGTAAATTATTTGTATTCGATAGGACCGTGTGCTATATAATTGTAAATTATTTGTATTCGATTGGACCGTGTGCAATATAATTGTAAATTATTTGTATTCGATTGGACCGTGTGCAATATAATTGTAAATTATTTGTATTCGATAGGACCGTGTGCAATATAATTGTAAATTTTTTGTATTCGATAGGACCGTGTGCTATATAATTGTAAATTATTTGTATTCGATAGGACCGTGTGCAATATAATTGTAAATTATTTGTATTGGATAGGACCGTGTGCTATATAATTGTAAATTATTTGTATTCGATTGGACCGTGTGCTATATAATTGTAAATTATCTGTATTCGATTGGACCGTGTGCTATTTAATTGTAAATTATTTGTATTGGATAGGACCGTGTGCAATATAATTGTAAATTATTTGTATTCGATAGGACCGTGTGCAAAAAAATTGTAAATTATTTGTATTCGATAGGACCGTGTGCAATATAATTGTAAATTATTTGTATTCGATAGGACCGTGTGCAATATAATTGTAAATTTTTTGTATTCGATGGGACCGTGTGCAATATAATTGTAAATTTTTTGTATTCGATGGGACCGTGTGCTATATAATTGTAAATTATTTGTATTCGATAGGACCGTGTGCTATATAATTGTAATTTATTTGTATTCGATAGGACCGTGTGCAATATGATTGTAAATTATTTGTATTCGATAGGACCGTGTGCTATATAATTGTAAATTATTTGTATTCGATTGGACCGTGTGCTATATAATTGTAAATTATTTGTAATCGATTGGACCGTGTGCAATATAATTGTAAATTATTTGTATTCGATGGGACCGTGTGCTATATAATTGTAAATTATTTGTATTCGATAGGACCGTGTGCTATATAATTGTAAATTATTTGTATTCGATTGGACCGTGTGCTATATAATTGTAAATTATTTGTATTCGATTGGACCGTGTGCTATATAATTGTAAATTATTTGTATTAAGAATAGTTGCTTGAGTGTATAATTGTTTATAAAGGATTATTATCAGTTAGTTGAAAATGTATAACTGTGTTCAAACAAATGATTATTATTAAACAGAAATAAATATTTGAAACCATGTAAGTATTTCCATTAGATGAAAATATTTGATTTCATACAAATGTGTGCAAATTATTTGTATTCGATAGGAATATTTGATAATATGATTGTGTGCCAAAAAACTCTTTAGAAACATGAAGAGAAAAAATATCACTATAAACATACTGTTGCGGGACTGATAAAACATCGATTCCGGAAACATTTATAAAAAAAGAGGACTAGGCAAGGATGATAATGACGAGACGGTAGATTTAAAAAACCAATATTTTTATTTCGGAAAATGATACATGAAGAATTTGTGAATAATCCTTTGTGTCGCGTTAAGCCCATGCTGTTGTGTAAAGTTCATAGTGTGTCGAAAGTGTAGACTCAGCTGTCTGGGAGTTCTTGGTGATGATATCGATACCAGGATTCGCTTCAGGCTTCAGTGAAAAAATTCCGTTTGCTGACGACATAGATGACATTGCGTTTTTTTTTCAAAACAAAGATTCCCGATAAAAATTGCCTGGTGGGCTACGATAGTACACTGAATGGGATTCTTTATACTTTTGGAATAAAATAACCTTTGAGAAATTGATATGCCGTTAAAATCAACTAATCAGTCAATTTTCAAACTCCTTAAATACAACAGTAATTTTATGCAGTAAAACCTCATTTTGTGCTTGACTAATGTCTTTCCTTTCTGAAGAGCAATTTTTATAAAGTTGGATTTGGTTTCTTTGATTAATGGCATATCATTCTTCATGAGTTATGTAATACCAAAGCCATCCTTGATGAAGAACAGTAATCGAAGTATTTCAACTTATAACAGGAGCGATTAGAGAATTTATACTTTCCAAAATGTATTAAGTCCGAAAATTATTTAATTCCCAAGCCATCTTTGTGTAATATACCTATACATGAATATGCGAAACGTACATAGAATGTCCATAACATATATATATAGAACATAGGAATCCCGGAACACGAAAAACACGTAACGACTTCTTAGTTCAGGTACGAAACCTTTTATTACCTTTGAGTTAAAGGTTTCGACATAAGGAAGAGAAAGGCGCAATCTTTCTATGATGACTTTTCCATTTGCCCCCCGTAGCGCACAAATTCGTCTGGCCTAAGCGAGCCCCGAAAGTCGACCCTTCCCGTTCGGAGTCTAGTTCTCAACAACTGACTTTTTCAAATCTCCCAAATTCCTCCGCGCGCGCTTCCGGTGCATGACTTCATTCACATCCCTGGTCACATCCTCTCTTTGGGATTTTTATTTTGACATCTGTGAACGACACATCCTCCCCGCGCGCGTGTCAACACCTGTGCTCAAGTGTGCACCTAACTAACCTATGTGCTGCGCCGACAGGTTCTCAGCCTAACTAAACCCAAAGGCAAGATATATAAAACGAAATCCCTCGGCCATTATATTACATTTGAAGAAGAACAGTAATGTTAATATTTCAACCCATAGCTGGAGAGATTGGGGATTAATACTTTCCAAAGTGTATTAATTTGAAATAAATTTCGAACTTGCTTGTTATGATGTCACAGCTCAACACACTACGCCATAAAAACTTCTTCTATAAAAGCTATAGAAGGTATTTGTCATTGATTGATGAAGAAGCTGAAAATCGTTTTGGTGCTATTTCCTAAGTTTGTCGGATTATTATGAATTATGGAGCAGGCGTGGATCCAAATTAATTTACTTGATTAGTCAGCAGTGGTACCTTACCTTTTGCAATTTACATGATCGATTTTCGACAAGATTAAATGAGAGAAAAAAATCTTTTCATTTGACATTTCAATGTTTTTTTTTTAATAGCGATTTCCAGAAAATTAGAATTCAATCAGAAAACATCACTAAATTCATGACAGGTTATTTTGATTGCAATACAATTCGGTTCTTATCGTGAAAAATCGTGTTTCAACTTTTTAGACCCACCTATTAAAAGCAAATGATCAGTGTACACAAATACTTATATATATATATATATATATATATATATATATATATATATATAAACACACACACACACACACACACACACACACACACACACACACACACACATATATATATATACATCGGTGTAATAGCTATTGAAAAGGGAGCCTTCGGATCCCTTTCAACAACGGTCGGCAACGTTACCTATATATATATATATATAGGTCTGTGTGTGTGTGTGTGTGTGTGTGTGTGCGTGTGTGTGTGTGTACCACAGTATCACGTAAAAATACCTAATTACAAAGCAATACACAGCACTCGACATTCTCAATTTTTTTTTCAAAATCCAATAAGATTATATAAGTTATACTTTTGTTTTACACAGTAAATTTCTTTATGCATATATGTACGTATATGAATTGACGATGTGAGGGGGGAAAGAAAAAACAGAGAAAAAAATGCATCTACTTATATTTAGGATAGAAATTTTAGAATGAAAAATAGATATTAATTGTTATATAGTATTATCTAAAAAAAAACTTTCATACACCTCACATTTAGTTATCGTAGTGGTAGTAGCTGTCGGTAAAAGAGAAAATATTAAAGTTTAAAAAATAAGCAGGAAAATAAAGGAATTGTCGGATTTGGGAACAAAAATTAGTGATACTTGACACTTTGAATATCAAAAGAAAAAGGAAAGGTGAATATGGACAGCTATCGATAAGCTATCGATCATATGGAAATCAGACCTGACCGATAAAATGAAACGCAGTTACTTCCAGGCAGCGGTCGTATCGATACTGCTATATGGATGCACTACATGGACGCTAAAAAAACGAATGGAGAAAAAGCTTGACGGCAATTACACAAGAATTCTGCGAGCAATATTGAACAAGTCCTGGCGGCAACACCCCACAAAGCACCAACTATACGGCCACCTGCCTCTCATCACGAAACTATCCAAGTTAGACGAACCAGACATGCAGGACACTGCTGGAGAAGCAGGGACGAGCTCATAAGTGATGTACTCCTATGGACCCCCACATATGGCCGAGCAAAAGCAGGACGGCCAGCTCGAACATACAAACAGCAGCTATGTGAGGATACGGGAGGTAGTCCTGAAGACCTGCCGGAGGCAATGAACGATAGGGAGAAGTGGCGAGAGAGGGTCAGGGATATCCGTACTGGCGGCACGACATGATGATAATAATGATGATATGTATATATATATATATATATATAAAGAGAGAGAGAGAGAGAGAGATAGTGGAAGAGAGAGGTATAGAGGAAGAGAGAGAGAGAGAGAGAGAGAGAGAGAGAGAGAGAGAGAGAGAGAGAATAAAATTAGAAAAAAGAACATAAAAATTGCAAAAAAAAAATCAGAAGATAAAATATTTAAAAAAAAAATCTGCAGATTCATATTTAAAAAAATCTTTTATTTGAGTATATTAAGAAAAAGTCAAGGTGTCTATAATCGATACATAATATTGATTTTCATGCTTCTAAAAATACACAATTTCTCATTTTTTCTATACAAAAGTCTTTTTCGTTATATGGGGCATTCGAGGAAATACTACTTTAAAATTACACACACACACACACACATATATATATATATATATATATATATATATATATATATATCGGCTGATGCAAAAGTAGGTGGACAGTAGGGGGAATAGGTTCGTCGTTTATAAAAGATTTCAAAGCTGTGTAAATTGTGATGGACTGCCTTTTGAGTACCTGCGTTAATAAAATGTTAGTGTTTTAGTGGCCTACTGGGTAGAGTGTTCGTCAATGGAGACCTGGGTTCAGTCCCAGGTCATGTCATTCCAAAGACTTTAAAATGGTACTTGATATCTCCTTGCTTAACACTCAGTAATATAAGGTACGTATCCGGGGTAAAGTGGTGCAATCCAGGGAAAGGAGAAGCGCCCTCCTCTACATCTCGGTGTTGTAGTTATTGAAAAGGGAGCATTCCGGTCACCCTCGACTAAGGTTGCCAACTTTACTTTTACTAATATTGTACACAATGAAATCTAATTGTCAATGTAATAATTGTATGAGTAAATATAATTGTATATATAATCTCAAAATAAATGTTATCATTTATTGTCCACCTACTTTTGGACCCCCCTGTATATAAGAACAGATGAGAATAAACAGTTATTTAAAAACCGTTTGATGAATCAAAATTACTCTAATGCTGATCAGCAGAGCACTATAAAAACTTGAAGGAATTAGAATCACACTTCTTCAGAAAAAACGTTTCTGGTTTCTGTTGTACTGAAGAAATGTGAAACTATTAGTGATAGGAGGAAATAAGATGGTGTACTATTAATTCTTTTCCGATTATATATATATGAAACCAGATCATCACCTTATATATATATATATATATATATATATATATATATATATATATATATATATATATGCCGGAGCCATCCAGTGAAGAGCTGTTTGGTGAAACCTATAGAGACTGACTGGCTCGTGGGCATGCAGGAATTATTTTCATAATATTAGTTTTATCGCAGGTATTGAGCAATTTATTACGTTTTAGCTTAGGTAATTCTGTCGGTGCTATTTCCTATTCTGTCGGTGCTATTTCCTTTGTCTAGGCAGACGTGCCGATCGATTATTTTTAAGTAGCACGTGTGTTTTTCGTTTTTTTCTTTTTTCACAAAATTTTTTCCCAGATCTCAGTTTGTAGAATTTGCAAATTGTACAATTTGTTTTTTTTTTTTCACAATAGCAGAATTATAAAGATAATATATATATATATATATATATATATATATATATATATATATATATATATATATATATGTACGAGATTCATCAAATAAGTTTCCAGACTTTTGTCGTATGGGCACTTTTATTGATAGTACACACATGAAACTCTAGTCCGCTTCAAAGTAATCTCCTCCGGCTGCAGTGCACTTGTTGTACCGTTCCAACGACTTCTGCAAGGCCCCATGGAAGTCCTCTTGTGTGAGCGTGTCAATGACCTTCGTCACAGCCTCTTTCATCTCCTCAATTGTCTCATAACGACAGCTTCTGAGCTTAGGGAATAACCAAAAGTCACAGGGAGCAAGGTCTTGACTATAAGGAGGCTGAGGAACTGTCTTGATGCACATCTTGGTCAAATTATCTGTGACAAGGATGGAGTTGTGGACTGATGTATTGTCCTGGTGGAAATGCTACTGACCCGATTTGAAGAGTGCTGGCCTCTTCCGACAGAATCTGTTGCTGAACTCCCTTAAAACCTCAACATAGTATTCCTTGTTGACTTTCTGTCCAGTGGGAACTCAGTGAATGTAGATCATGCCAGTGCAGTCAAAAAAAGGGATCATCCAAAGTTTGTGAGTGGATTTGCTCTGTCTGGCCTTCTTGGGTCTGAGAGAGCCAGCATGCTTCCACAGGGAACTCTGTCCTCATGGTCTCTGAGTCAGCAGCTTTCATCGCATGGCATTTTTTCCAAGTTTAAAACAGAATTTTATTGCATATCGTTCTTCTAAAGTCCAGATTGCATTTTTGAAGCATTTATTCCAATTGGTGCTGTACCTTTTCATTTAAATCTGAAATCATAAAAATTGGTCAGTAAGATGTATAGCAATAACATACTGAATTTTCAAGAGTCTACGACAATTTTAAATGTCTGTACAAAAAAGTGTGGAAACTTATTGAATGCATGCGTATATATATATATATATATATATATATATATGTATCGATGTATATGTATTTACAATGGACGTTCAAAAAATTCTAAGCCTCATAGATGTTTGATTCCTCACATATCTCTAACATTTCTATGGGCCTCACCTGCAAAGGAATTAAGACGAACATCTGAATTATTTTTTCTGGTTTTATAAGAAGTTGTAGTGTTTAGCCACAAAAAAAAAAGTTCAACTATAGCTTTTTCTTCGGGGTGAGCTTTTGATCTTTTTGAACGTACGCGCACGCGCGTGCGCACGCGCGTACACACACACACACACACACACACACACACACACACACATATATATATTGTTTAATTAAGAGAAACGCAAGGTTACTGAAAAGAGAAACCGTCATTTTTTTTCAGAACGAGATTACATTCCCTCGGTCAGAACATTCCATCAGCAAAAGACCCTAATAATAAGAGAGGATAATACCCCGAGGGTAATCAAGACGGAAGAAGGTAGCAAAGGTCCTTGGTATATCAGGAATTCGAGGTTACAACTGTCTCATGTAATTACAACTGGGAAGAAATCCTCGATTAATTTTGAGATCATGTAAACCTTATTGTTTTTGGGTATGGATTTCAGTGGATCGGTCAGTTTTGGCAAATGAAGTCGTTTCAGATTCATTGGAATTTAGTCCTTTTTAAGCAATGATCATTTTTTTTATCTTTTACCTTATTTTTATCCATAGATTATGTTGTTTTTTGGTTTGATTCAAACTATTTTCCTTTCAATTCTTTCTTTCTTTCTTTCTTTCTTTCTTTTGTCTATATTTATTACTTCCTTTATTTAATTTTTATTCTTTGTATTCTTTCTTTTTTCCTTATCTTGTATTTTTGCTTGTTTCTTTCTTTCATTGACATTCTGACCGTTTTCTTTCTTTCTTTCTTTCTTTCTTTCGTCTATATTTCATTTTACTTTCTTTAATAAATTTTTAAATTTTCTGTCTTTCAATTTGGTTCTAAGTATTCTTTAATTTTTGCTTCTTATCTTGAATTTTTCTTTCTTTCTTTCTTTCTTTCTTTCTTTCTTTCTTTCTTTCTTTCCGTATTATGTACGCCTCATTTATATCTTTATTTCTTGCTCTTCTAATTTCTTTCATTTATTCGTACTTTCTCTTCTTAAATCTACAAATTTTTTTCTCTTCACGCTCCCATAGGTGATTTTTTTCTCAATATATCTTTCTTTCTGTTTTTTTCCATTCTATCTATCTATCAATCTATCTATCTATCTGTTGCAAGTTATTATTATGAGTGATTCCTATTTTCTTTTAAAGATCAGTGCGAGTTACAGAAAAAAATATTCAAATTAGTACATCAAATCAAATTAAAGTGGCTAGAAATTTGGTTATATGACCAAACCTTTTTTTAACCTACTTTCCGGCTTTCCACCAAAACATTAATTTGCACATTTTTTCTTGGTTTCCTCGGAGATGACCTTATAGTTCTTCATATTTGACCAAATTAGGATTCGTAAAATTCCTCGAAAAAAATTATGAAAAATTATGAAAGACGATCCTCTTCATCAATCTTTTCTTTTTACATCATATCAAAGAAAGCAAATTATATATATATATATATATATATATATATATATATATATAAAATTTGGTTCCTTTGATATGATATAAAAGGAAAAGATATATATATATATATATATATATATATATATATATATATATATATATAATTTGGTTCCTTTGATATGATATAAAAAGGAAAGATTGATGATACATACGGCCAAGGTATATAAACAATACAACCTTTTTCATTCGATCATGAAAGGTTCGTAACAATGAGGTTATTCTATACTTTAATGGGCGAAAAAGAAACATTAAATAGTGTTATCACGATGACATACAGGGTGGAACGATAAAATTGTCGTCCTAAAGAAAACAACACTACAGTTTTATTTTAAAACTTTTATTGAAAAAAATCAATTCAGGTAACTTGATTATGTAGTAGAGCTGACATCTACAGGGTGGAACGATAAAATTGTCGTCCTAAAGAAAACAACACTACAGTTTTATTTAAAAACTTTTATTGAAAAAAAAAAAACAATTCAGGTAATTTGATTATGTAGTAGAGCTGACATCTATTCAATGTAGCCGCCTCCAGCCTCAATCACCGCCTTGATACGGATCCGGAACTGGGAGCATGTCTTTTCCACAAGCGCCGGCCGGAGCTCGGCGAATACTCGGCGGATGGCTGTGATCAGGCTGGCTTTGGTGTTGTGGAAGGTCATGTTGGTGATATTCTCGACGTATGATCAAACAAAGTAGTCCAGCGGGTTCAGGTCGGGGGCGGGGAGGGGGCCAGCTAGAAAAGGGTACAAAGTCGTAGCACTCCTTCAGAAGCCAAGCCTGGGTCTCTTTGGACTTGTGGGCCGGCGCCGAGTCCTACTGCCACACCCAGGGTCTGCCACCGGCCACCTGATTGTACCAGGGGATCACCACACTCTTCAGCACATCCAGGTACACTTTGGTGTTGACTTTCAAGCCGACTTCGAAGATATGAGGTGGCATGATATGGCCCTCACTTGAAACCACACCAAAGACCATAACCGTAGCCGAAAACTTTGTTTTCATTGCCCTGGGCACGTCCCTGTTATTTGTGGCAAACCAGATTTGTATTTGGAGGGTGCTGGCATGGTTCTGTTGTCATAACTTGGATCGGTAGAGAGCATGCGCTGTACAGCGGCGCATCTTCTATCTCGCTAGTTGAACATCTTGTCAGTTTCCCTATCGTTCATCATCTCTGGCAGGTCTTCGGGGCTACATCCCGTATCCTCACATAACTGCTGAATGTATGTTCGTGCTGGTCGTCCTGCTTTTGCCCAGCCATATGTGGGGGTCCATAGGAGTACATCACTTATGAGCTCGTCTCTGCTTCTCCAGCAGTGTCCTGCATGTCTGGTTCGTCTAACTTGGATAGTTTTCGTGATAGGAGGCAGATGACCGTATAGTTGGTGTCTTGTGGAATGTTGCCACTAGGACTTGTTCAATATTGCTCGCAGCATTCTTGTGTAATTGCCGTCTAGCTTCTTCTCTAGCCGTTTAGTTAGCGTCCAAGTAGTGCATCCATACAGCAGTATCGATACGACAGCTGCCTGGAAGAAACTGCGTTTCATTTTATCGGTTAGGTCTGATTTCCATATGATCGATAGCCTATTGATAGCTGTCCATGCCTTCGTTAACTGTGTGTCGATGTCCTTTTCGGTTGATGAGATGCTACTGCTGGTAATGTAAGCATGAGTTATTCTATCGACTACGTCAGGTTGGCTTTATACGTTTACCATGTCCGGGTACCATGATTTGCACTAACAGACAAAAGATTGAGTGTAACATAAGAGAGATGAAACTTGTAAAGAAATTGTATTTTGGTTACTGCCATGTATAGAATAAATGTGAGAACAATTCGTGACGAATCAACAACATATGGGTCCTTAGCTGAAAAGTCCTTTGCGTAGATTAAGCAGTCTTTTGTCTGGGTAGTAAGAAGAGAAATAGAAGTTTTGTGAAAATGTAACCGGCTCATTGGCCTAGAGGGCAGTGTTCGCTTATGGTCCGAGAGACTTGGATTCAATCCCAGGTCGAGTCATACCAAAGACTTTAAAAATGGTACTTGATACCTCCTTGCTTAACACTCAGCGATATAAGGTACGTATCAAGGGTAAAGTGGAGCAATCCAGTGAAAGGAGTCGCACCCTACTCTACACCTAGGTGTAGTAACTGTGGAAAAGGGAGCCTTCTGGTCCCCCTCGTCTACGGTCGCCAACTTTTCTGTTCTATTTTGTTGTGTTCAAAGAAATACGATTTTTTTTTCGAGATGAAACGCCTCTCTGTCCCGGAAGACAGAAGCTTGTCTCTACCAGGCATTCTCCTACCTAGTAGAAGGAAGAGCCTTAACACACTTGCGTTTAAAACAACAGGTTTAACACACCACCTGGGGGTCTTTAAGTAATATTCTTTGGCTGACAGAAGAAGTAATAGCCTTTAATACCCTCAAGCAGGACGGTGTCCTCGTGATGTAATGGTTAAAGCGATGGACTGCGGAATCGTAGTAAGCAAGTTGGTACTCTAATCGCGCTATTACGTTCACTTTCGGGCAAATACCCTTGGGAAAGTTATCAACCCCCTTATCCTCCCAGCTATGGATTAAATAGTACCACTACTGTTCTTCTAGGAGAACGGCTTTGGCATTAAATAACCTACAAAGAGTTGATATGCCATTAAACAAAGAAACCAAAAACAGCCATCAAGCGTTCACCAGCCGAACTCTTTGACCCATAAATACTTCACATCATTGAATCATCATCATCAAGGCATGGCAACCGAACGAATTTCTTTGATTCTTTCCCACTCGCCATCTTTAATTTCCATCGGTCTTGGTATGTTCTCTAGACGGCATCCAGTGTTTGCAGAGAGTTATAATTTTTTGATGGTTGGTTAACATTTGTGTCCCTAGGAGAATGTCACTTATGAGCTTGTCCTTGCTTTACCAACAACGCCCCGTATTACTGGTTCGTTTTGAATGGTTTGCAAGATCGGAGATAAATGGCCACATAGGTGGGTTTTTTTTGTGGGGGGGGTGTTAAAATCCAAAAGATGCAACAATATATTATTCTCGTTTTATCTTATCAAAAATCAAATTTCCATATTGTCGAATAATCACTCAATAACAGTTCACACTTTTTGTATACGCTTTCAGTTGATAAGATATTGCTACCGAGTTATACGAACTGGTCTACCAATTTCAGTGGCTTGCCATTTAATGAGGAAATGGCAACATCTTGAATGTTTTCCTTATAGTAAAACGTTTATTAATGAGCACATTTCCATTATTCCATATAACATCAAAATATAATAAAACTTAAAAAAAAAAAAATCAGCTGCTCATTTCGGAAGTTATTGAACGAATTGCTGCATTTTTATATTTGACGATATTCATTTCCTTTTGTTTTAATTAGCAGGACAGTTTTTAGCGATACCAATTAGCAGTGCTAAATGTAGATCTTTTATTGTTGTTTTTCTAGTGACAGTAAAATTATTTGTTTTTTCTTGTCGCAGTGATTGAGCAAAAGACACTAAATGAAGAGATTTTATATTCAAAAATAGTCTGCAGAATGAGAAATTCAGTTTGGTTTCTTTTTAATGGCATATAAACCTTTTGTTGGTTATTTAATACTAAAGTCATCCTTGTAGAAGAATAGTTGTGGTAATATTTGACTTATAGTTGAGGCAAGAAGTATAAAAACATATTTCTAAGGAAAAAAATAAGCTGACCACGTGCGGCACTTGATTTAGCCGAAGTGGAGAAGGGAGAAGTAATCCTAGACAGAGCAGCTCCAAAAAGTGACTTCCTCTTTTTGAACTACTATTCAGACCCTTAGTACGAATTTGGGGGCGGATAGGTTTCGTCGCTCGCTTCTTGAATAAAATTTCCCAAGAAATAAAGTAACATTGAACGAAAGTCGATTACTGAAATTCTAGCAAGTTAAACGACCGAAAGAAAATTCAACCACGAATTCTGCTGAAAAGAACTTTAAAGAAGACTTGTAATTTAATGAACTCTGAAACATTTCTAAAAAGCAAAAAAAAAAAAAAAAAGAAAAGAAAAGAAAAGAAAAATACTCAAATTCAAAGAACTTTGTTTCCCAGACACTCTCTCAGATAAGTTCCAGCAAATCATACAAAAATTTGCAACACTTTATCTTTCTATCCCTTTCTTTCTGTTTTATTTTTTTTTAATTTTTTAATTTTTTTATAAAATTCCCTTTTAAAAACTGTATTGGCTGTGTTATCTTTACTTATCAGTATCCGAACTAGAAAGCTGCTGAACTCACTGTTTAAACTTAATGTTTAAATTACCGTTAATGGCAAAATAAAACACCCTAAAAACATTACCCAGTTAAATATTAAACATGGCTTCAGTGTCACTCACATCAACAAATTTCATTCTCCCTTAAATTTTCCTTATATTGAAATTTCTACCTCTAAATTTCTTTAAAAGAGTGTTCATACCTTTCCCCAAGGATATTAGTCCGAAAGTGAACGATAATGAGACTAGAATTTGAATTTACTTACAAAATTATTCGTCAAAATTTCTGAGATGAAGCCTGATAATGTTTATCACTTAAGACTATTCGAACTACTGTCTTCACCTTCATTGTTATATTCACAACGTTTTGGCCGATACCCTCTTTACCAACCCATCCGCTCGGGCAGGATATGACACAAGGTCAATTTTTAAGCGGAGTTTAATAGGTTTGAATTCAGAGTTTTCCTTCTCCTAGATCAGTTGCCTCACCAAGGCTGAAGAACCCAATCTGATCTACTATTTACCCATTGCTGGAGGGAGAATAATTGGATTCATACCTTTCCCAAGGGTATTAGTGCTGTGTGAAATGCAATCAGTCTCGTCCAGGATTTGAACTCGTATCACCGTGTCCATTTCCTATGATGATAACCATTACACCACGGGCACCTCCTTTTTTTTGCCTATACGTCCCTCAACTTTTTTCTGGTGTTTCATGTCGAACTCGGAAGGCCACACAGACTTCAAGTCGAACACTTTTTTTAAATCTATGATGGTAACTTGTTCTAATTCCGTTAACCATGACCGGGTACAAGTATAAGCTATAATAATTATTTCTTGTTATTTACCTATAGTAGAGCAACTTCCAGATGATTTCACTTTGGATCACTTCTCAACCAAACGCCAATATCCGTTGCGCCATGTGTCCTGCTGAACAATTTTAAGAGAATTTTTGGGGCATATAAAATAGAAAGTCAGACAGAGGGATAGACAAGTAATACTATTCTTTAGTTTTGCTACCATTTAATCAAGGATTTTAGTGATATACTCTTGATAATGAAGAATCGGATGACTGCACAATGAATGCTGGTCACAACACCGAATGTGACCCTACGAGTAGAATAACCACATGCGTCTTTTGGCTAGTTACTTCGTCAATGCTTTCAGTACCCACAGAACGGAGGTTGACTTAATTTCTTTGGAACTTCTCGTGACGGGTCGAAAAATTGGTAGAAATGATTTACCGAAGACGTTGACAGCACCAAGAACTAGATAAATCTCTATTAACAATAACAATATAATCTTTATTGCAATATGATTTTGTAACCACATGCAATAGTAAAAGAAAAGGTTTTACACACTAGGTAAGAAAAAAAGAGCACAGAGAGGAATCTGGCGGGCGTTTTGGCTTTATGTTAATTAGAATGGGATTTTTAAGCAGAAAAAGTGATCTTGGTACTATGTGGAGGTCTGTATTTCTTTCGTTGGAGTTTTTTTTTAGCGGCAAGGTCTTCTCTTGTCGGCTAGGGCTGTAGAATACACCAACTGCACCTCTGCAGAGGGGTAAGACCCCCCCCCGCGACGAGTGTCCTGGATAGGACACTAAACAATCTGATGGTAAGGTTCCAGTAATGATAGTGCCCTATCTATGGGTTAAATAGAACTAACGGTATACTTAGGCTAAACTGAACTGTTTGACTAAACTGAATAGCTAAAAAGAGAAATGTTTTTGACGATTAAACCGTACTTACATTTAGATTGCGTGCTGACGCTAAACTGAATTATTTGAAATAGAACTGTTTTTGACATTGAAACTTTATTTACACTAAATGATTTGTTTAACATAGAACTGTTTTGACATTTAACTATGTGTAAACAAAATCTGTACTTATACTAAACTGAATTAACTGAATTAGAACTATTTGAACAAACTGAATAGTTTGAAATAAAAATGTTTTTGACAATTAAACTGTGTAGTCATGCTAAACTGAATTGTTTGAAATAGAACTGATTATTTTCATAAAAATGGATTTGGCGTTAAATAACCTACAAAGGTTGATATGCCATAAAAAATCCAACCAACCAACCAATTAATTTCTTGCACAATTCCCAGTGCATCACCTTCCCATCCCGGTCGTGTCCAGTTTTATACTTCTTTTTACTCTCATTTGCTTCATTTACTTATGTAATCAATCATTTACTTTCTATCAACACGTAACCTACACTTTCTATTTTCTTGTGTCTTATCTATTTTCGTTTTTACATAGTTGCTCCTTATTGATTTGTGTTGCTATTTAAAGAGACGCAGTTTCTCTCTTAAAGTTTCCCTTTCTTAGCAATTTCCAGGTTTTCCCGTGTGAGATTTCACTAGTTTAAAGCTTGAAATATCCATACAGTTGTTTTTCTTTCCATTTCTGTTCCCTAATTATTGTTCTTCTGTTGACCATTATGTTGCCTGTGCTTTTATTGGTCTCTGTTATTAGTTTTTCTCTGCTCTTTTTATAAGTAGTCTTCAAGTTCTCCAATTGATGCATCCACGCTATCTTTAATGCTCGCGAGACTACTTCCCCCTTCTTGGTGCACTATTATTTTTATTTTAGTGGAGGTGCCCGTGGTGTAATGGTTATCGTCGTAGGAAATGAACACGGCGACTCGAGTTCAAATCCTGGACGAGAATGATTGCATTTCACACAGCACTAATACCTTTGGGAAAGGTATGAATCCAATTATTCACCCTCTAGCTGTGGGTAAATAGTAGATCAGATTGGGTTCTTCACCCTTAGTGAGGCAACTAGTCTAGGAGAAGGAAAACTCTGAATTGAAACCTGTTAAACTCCGCTTAAAAATTGACCTTGTGTCATATCCTGCCCGAGCGGATGGGTTGGTAAATAGGATTATTTTTATTTTATTTCTTTGAGAGTTTTTCTCACCAGCATAAGCTGATGGTCTTTCACTCGTGTTTGAATGACAGCAACCCCCCCCCACAACTCTCCAGGATACCTCTCCGTATTTTAGCCGATTTTAATAATGCTGTTGTTTGGATGGCCTCCACTTTTCCTCTAATTGCCAAATGTTCCGAGTTCACCAGCTACCACTGGTATCACCTTCTTCTTCTTCTTCTTCTTCTTCTTCTTCTTCTTCTTCTTCTTCTTCTTTATTGTTATTATTATTTCGCTTCCAGCGAGTTCTCTCTCTACAGAATGTTAAACTGGTGTTTTTTCTCTGGACTCTTAGTTGCAGAGAATTCTAAGATTCTTTTGAGTATTCTAGCAGATCTATGCAATGGTCTGTATCGCCTCAATTCTTCCTCGGATTTGTAATTTCCTCTTTTCTCAAGACTTTGGGAACTGTTCCAAAACCACCCACTACAATTGATATCTCGTTCACCTTAATGTTCTACGGCCTTTTCTGGTCTCTGGCAATATCCAGGTATTTGTCCGGCTTTTCGCTTTCTTTCACACTATATTTGCGGTTTGTTGCTACAGTAAGATTGGTTGTTTTTTTATCTTGTTAATTAAAACTTGCTATGGTTTTCTAATCTGGATTGGGGTATTAGATTGTATCTTCAACTCTTAGAGAATTTTGTGGGTCTCAGGAATTATTATTATTATTATTATCATTAATATTATTAATAAAGATCTATGTCTTTTTTGTTTTGTTGATTATATTTTCAATATTTTGAGATGTATCTTACAGTTTTAGTTCAATAAGTTTAGAACACAAAAGTTTTGTTGATTGGACTAACCGCAAATAAGTGAAACCACGATTGGTGGTTCCTTGGGTTCGGCTTCTTTCCTCATTGGTTGCTTTTAGCTAACCTTCATGAAAGTGATTACACCAATCTTCTTACCAATCAGTCAATAAATCGATACGAATTATTGCAATATTTTCGGCCACGAAAATAAAAAAAAGAGGAAAGAAAAGAAAATACAAATGTTTTTTTATCAACTTCGACTGATAAAACAGAAAAATTATTTCTTTACAAAAGGAAAAAAACGAAAGAAAAGCGTCGGTATTCTTCTTTTTTTTTTTTTAAATAAATGCAAAATGTTGGATTGTCGTTTCCTCGTTACTCAATAATCCTTTTAATTATCCATAAGTATTCATGCGTAGTAGACGTCTGGTTGGTCGGTGGTTGGTGTTGTGTGTGATTGATTGATGTTTGCTTCGATTTTCAAAGCCAGTAAGCGGATTTTCTTTTGTATTCAGGAATTTTTTTTTTATTTTTATATTGTTTAATTTTTATCCATTATTGAAAGCCCGTGGGATATATTTGAAAATTATACAGCTGAAGTGAGTTCAGGTGAATTTAAAGAACGCAAAATATAACTTTACGCTAATATTTAAAGAGGAAGGAATGTATTTGATTCAATTTTATCATTTTTTTGTTGAAAAAGTTCTTCTAAATTGGTGCCCAAGTCAAATAAATTAGGTTTAATAAAAACTAAATATTTATGAATTTGTATAATTCATTTTGTATGGGAGAAGAGGACAGAAAGTAGAATTTAGCTGATAATATCTTTCAGATGAGTAATTGTTTAAAATAGTCGACAGAAAGTTGAACTGCACCCAGAATTAGTAGTAAAAAATGAATTATTTGTGCAAATTTCAGAAATAATCTCTTTCTCTTCTCTTAAATGATATTCACATGACATAGGTCAATACCTACCCCAGACGTGTATTCACGCGAGATGTATCTTGGGGACTTGTGTTCGAATGTGGCCTCTAGACACATTTGTGTTTGAATTAATTTTTTTTTTTCGTCTAGACTGGTCTCTATACTAAGGTTTTTGAGCCCGGCCTGCCCTACTATTTACCAATACTTGGAGGAAGTAGATGTATCCATGCCATTGCCAAGGGCATAAGCGCGAAAATGAAACACAAACAGCTTCGTTCAGGTTTTGAGCTCATGTCACCGTGTCCCTTTCCTACGACGTAACCGTTCGATCCCGCGTCTCCATCATCCGGAAATAATGTTTGTATTCAAAACATTCTTTTTAATTACAATACCAGACATTGGTCAATTGAAGAAGCTCCTTCTTACGGTATGGCAATGTCCCAGAACACATTGCCAAAGTGACCAAGCACAAATTTGAGAAACTGCCATGCCGCTTCACTCAGCCTTCAGATTATCACCTTTTTCGAGACATAGCTCATTTCCTGCAATGATGGAGCCTCAACAATCTAAATAATGTTTAAAACGGATGCAGAAAGGTTTTTGTCTTTAAACTTGCCAAATGCTAAAAGCGTGAAATTGAGTTTCTAGCCAAATGATGGCAACAGACAATTAAATATGATGGGATATATTTTGATAAGAAAACGTTTTTTTTTTTCATGTAATTTGATAGAACTATTAATCAAAGCTTAAAATACGTATAAACAATTGACTCAATGTTGTATGCTATAATTTTTTATTTAAGATTTTCTTTTTTCGAATTTTGAAAAAAAACATTGAGGTAATAATAAATCCTTTTCTTATTTTTTAAGATTCTATTACGGGAGGTTAACTGATGTTTGTAGCCTAATATACAAGGAATATATTTCAGTACCCAAACAGGTTCAGTGTAAACTGGAGGTCCCCGGACGTAACAAAACACCGAGACAAAATATTCATAACAAGTATCACCAAAGCGTCAGACTACTCCAATTTTTCATTTGTTGAAATAGGGAGGTACTGATTCAGGTTAGAATACGCAGGAGTTGGATCACCTCGTTTTGCATTGTTTTTTTTTTGTTTTTTTTTTGGCTATTTTTCGATTTTAGCATTTCATTCCTTCAGCAGGCATCTACCCCCATTATCTACAACAGATAAATACTGGGTCTATTCTCTGACGCTTCGGGATTTACCTTGATAAGCAAAGTGTGAAGGTCATCATGGTGTAACGGCTATCGTCTTAGGAAATGGAATTGGTGATCTGATTTCTAATCCTGGAGGAGGCTGGTTTTCGTTTCCCTTCGCGCCTATACTCTTAGGAAAAGCACTCATGCATTTCTTCTACCAGTAATGGTTAAATAGTTGAGTAGACTGGCTTTTTAGCCCTGGTGCGGCAACCAGTTTAGGAGAAGAAAAATGCTTGAATTCAAACCACCCGTATCCCGCTTTAAAATTGACCTAGTGTTGCTTTCTCCCCATTTGTTCCACGTAGACAAAACATAATTGGAAATTCTCTTACAGCAAATTATCTTCAGTCGTATTTGTTTAATTTTTAAGGTTGGTGCGAGGGAGGATATTTATTCACGTCTCCACTTACCAAGTTCCAATATTTGCATTAGTATATCAAATAATATACTAATACTGTATAAACACAAAGAAAGACAAGATAAGATTATTTAACACAGAAACATTTAATACATATATAAAAAAACATTCACAAAGTTTTAACAAGAATATAAAATAGAAACATGATAGAGAAAATGTGCACATGTTGTTCCACGAACAAGCATTATGTAAAAGGGTTACACGAAGGTAAAACTTTTACAAGATGTAAGTGGTTTGCACAACTTAAAAGGTGAAGCCATGTTGGATTTACTGCATATTGAAACAGACAGGTGATGCATCTTTTAGTCCATTGAACAGAGATAAAATGGTGCGGCTTGATTATTCAAATATTAGAGACGATAAAATAACATATTTACTATTCAAAGAGCGTGGGATGAAAAAGACCGGTCATTATTATGGGATTGTCTCGAACCCAACAGAAACGCCTATCAGATCCAAGGGAGATAATTAAATTAACATCAAATATTTGCTTTACTGTAAGTTTAGGTGGTCATTTACTAAACTTAGGTCAGAAATATGGGCACACAGTGAAGAGTAAACTCCAAGTGTAGATGAACACTAAGTACGAATTGGTTTATTTTATTCATAGTTCAAACATAAGTTAAAATCGAAGTACTAGAGAAAGGCTTCTCAAAACGTTTTACTTAATTCTAGCCAAATTCAGTTTCCATTCAGCCTTCCTCAAAATAAATCAGTTAAATATTACCAAACAACTAATGTATCAATATTCATTACAATTTACCTGAGAAAAAAAAACAGTAAAATATAAATTCAAAATCGCCTTTAATTCTTAAATTATTTTTTAATGGGAAGTATGGATTTGGTGGGCATTGAAGAGATCACAAATATTTGGTTGCAGGTTTTTGGCGATGAAAATTTTAAACGGCATTAGAGCCAGATTGTATGTTCTGTTAAATGATTTTGATTTAAAGATTACTATTTTTCAAAATTATTATCAATGGAATATGAAATCTTATAAACCCACACCAACAAATACAAGGCAAGACTGAAACTGACTTAACAGGTAAAGATGTAGATCTCTTCAGTTAGAGCGAGATTTTTCTTTAATAATAAGTAAAATAAACTTGGCCACCCGAAGGCTCCCTTTTCAATAGTTACTACACCGAGGTGTAGGGGAAGGCGCTACTCCTTCCCCTGGATTTCTCCACATTACCCTTGATACGTACCTTATAATGCTGAGTGTTAAGCAAGGAAGAATCAAGTATCATTTTTTGAGTCTTTTGTATGACTCGACGTGGGATTGAACGCCGGTCTCCCTGAACATTGGTGAACATTTGAACCATTATCCCAATCAATTTTATTCATTAAAAATCTGTTACCATGGATAAGAATTTAAATTTCAGGCATTGTATTTAATCTAACATTTTCATTATTTTTCTTTCTTTTTTAAAAATCAATATTGTACTCTTATTATTGAATGATTGTTAAAAAAAAAAACAATCTGTAGAGATATCGCATAACGTTTTATAAAAAATGGATAGATTAGAATTCAATATGTATATGGAATAATTTGTTTAAAATACAATTGTTTTTAAGTGTTTTATTCCCCCAAAATACGATTGTATGCATCGTAAACGACGCCGAAAATATCCTGGATCTTTACAGTCTAACTAGATCGTTCGTTTATTTAGATATTTCAAAAGTGAACAACACTCGTCATAATATCCAATCAACCATTCTTCTTGAAATACAATATCTAGTAACTAGTCTACACGATACCGCGAATATTTTTCTCCTTTTATAGGGGCTTTGGTTTGTTTTTATCGTATATCAAACATTGTTGGTTATTTCATGCAAAGTCCCGTTTATACATGTACATATTAAATACGCTTTGTAAACACATTTTTGTAGATAACATTTTTAAACGAGCCAGAGCTTATTTTTTTGTACACAGTTCAATGATTTCAAGTATGGCTATATAACAATCTGTGACGCGAAATTGTCTAAAATCCCCAAACGGGACTTTATTTTCGCACGTGTGAAGACGGGGCAGGTTGGCACTTGATCCCCTACAGAATAAGTCCTGTTCAGAGTTCTTCTCTCAGGCAGATAAGAACTGGCATATTACGTGAGGGAATAATTTAGGACCAGACTGACCACCGCTGGCAAAGGGGTTCCAAATTTCACACTATCACACACCCACCAGGCAGCTTTCTTCCTTCCCCGAGATAATGGAAGATAATGAGCCTATAGGTTTTAGTCGTAATAATATTAATATTGTTGTAGTCGGCAACTCCGGTTTCCCGTGTGATACTTTAGGAAATTAATAGGACAATTCTAAGCAAGATAACATAAGGCGAATAGAAGCTGGAAAGAAAGCATGAAGTAACAACATAGACCACATGGTAAAATGAAAATACATAAAATCCCTTTACAACTTATATATATACACGTTCAGAGTGTCAAAACATATAATTGGACAGTTCACGAATATAAATGTCTTTTCTTGCTTTTGTCCTTCTTCAAATTGAGAGAGAGAGAGAGAGTGGTAAACAAAATTTGGGTGTAAAGGAAAAATGTCCCCAAAGTTACTTATCTTATTTTCGACGGGGTTCCACTGGAGAATTTTCTTCTTTCACGGGCTACTAGACTTGGTTCTGTTTTTAATACTGGCTTGAAGGATTTGGAGTCCTTCGTATCTCAGCTAATCTTTTTGTCTTCAGCCAGGAGTAAAATGGCTATGGTCCGTCTGCCACGAGCCTTGCTCAAAAACTACCTTTTTTGTCCTTTACATCCGCTGAGGGGAAGGGAACCCCACTTCCGTTTGGGGTCCCCGCCAATCATTTGGCTTCTCTCTCTTTACCCTTCCGATGTCCGGCGACCTGAGTTCACTAAGTGTGAACATCTGGTCTATCTCCTCTGTGACCCACATTCCTTCCTTAACGGTCACTTGTTTGACGGCTTGATACTCTAATTCAATACGGGAGGATAGTATCAGTCTTACCTCTTCGTCTCCGTGAGCTATCACGTGACAAATCATTTAGCCTAAGTAATTTATTTTCATTGTTTAAGTGTCGAACTGTCCTATTTGACCCATAGATGGGACTCTGTCAGGTGCTACCACTCTGGGTCAGAGAGGACCTGAGAGCAGTGGCAATGAAGGGGTACTCTGCATTTCTAAAAGCTACGGCATTAATTGATCTTCACCATTAGATTATTTAATGTCATACTCAGGGCATTTATTGAGTGGGGGTCTTACATCTCTGAAAAAAAACAGTCAATTTATTCTACAGCCTCTGTCAGCTGACTTTTGTTATAAAGGGATTTATAAATGCAAACTAGTAAATTTCTCCCATTGGATTCATGTATTTATTCCATCCCAGGACTTAATATAGACCAGTTTCCGGAGCCCCGCTTTAAACTAAACACGTAAAGAGTTTATCTTTCTATTGGAAAATTAAAGCGATCAAAACGGATTCTATCAATCATTACATTCAATCGCATTAAAACTTTTTTTTTTATCAGAAATATGATTGTGTAGCAGTTCCGTTGCAGATTTGTTGGTTTGAACTTGCGAACACAATCAGGCCTTTTGCAAGCTGGCACCTAGACGTGGTGTAATGGTTAAAGCGATGAACTGCGGAATCGTGGTACGCGAGTTCGTACTCCAGTCGCGCAATTACGTTCACTTTCGGGCAAATACCCTTGGGAAAGGTATGAAACCCCTTATTCTCCCTCCAGCTATGGGTAAATAGTAGGACGGACTAGGTTCTTCAGCCTTGGTGAGGCAACTAGTCTAGGAGAAGGAAAACTCTGAATTCAAAACCTGTTAAACTCCGCTTAAAAATTGACCTTGTGTCATATCCTGCCCGAGCGGATGGGTTGGTAAATAGTACCTAGTCTACATGCTCCAGCGATTTTTGTTCACCAGGTTTAAAGTTATGAATGAAAAGTAATCAACACACCCTCATGGATCCCAAGATTTTATTCATACCGAGGTTTTATTTACGCCCAGGGATCACTTTGGGAAGCCCTGTATTAGGTGCACAATATCACGCAACTAGTTTACACTAGATGACGTGTAGAGGACCTTTCAAGTGAAATGGCCAACAATGAAATATATATACAGAGAGAGAGAGAGAGAGAGAGAAGGTGGGGGTGAATCCATCATATTATCATGATGATAATGATAATATTAAGAGATTTACAAATACAAACTAATAAATTCTTCCGTATTTATATGGGGAACTTTGTCGATCTCTAAGTTTTCATTCACTCCTCCAAGGTTTTATTTACCACTTGAGTCTCAATGGACCATGTTTAGAAGCCCTGTACGATATGTATCATCGCTTGCAACTAGTCTACATGATCCAGCGATTTTTGTTTTCCAGTTTTAAAGGATTCACAAAAGAAAACTTGTACATTCACCTCGTATGACCTCTGTGCTATTCTTATCACCCTCTTATGAGGGTATTATATTGACCAATATGAGAAGCCCTGCACTAGAGACCGAGTTAGTAAAATCCAAGCCTTTGAATCAGATCAGGAAATTACATATTCTCTTATTTTGTTGTTGCTTTTCCAGCAGTGAATATGTTCAAATTCTGTAGGCATAACTAGACCTGACATCAGACATTTTTTTCCATCATAACATAACCTCAAAGGTCTTGAAGCCAAAGAGGTAAAAGCTTATTGTGAACAAAATGTTTGACATGAGATATCTTTCAGACGATGGTAATAAAGTTATCAGATTTTCCCCAATCATGACAGTCTACCAACCAAATTAAGCAGACTCGTAAAAAAAAAGAAGAATCTCGCTTACTGTAGGGTTGAAAGAGAAGAGCTCACTGCCATAACACATACATCAATTACTTAAAAAGATTTATATTACTTTGGCAATGCAATGCTTGTCGTTGTTTAACCACGCATGCACAGCTTATTCCTCCCCGAAGACTGCAGTTGTGCCATTTCGACTGCCGGCAAAAAGAAATCAATGGAGAAGTAAAAGGAGAACGGCTTTCTTGTGGGTAATGAATACATCGGCAATAATAAGAGATAAAAAACTGAGAAAATAAAAAGGAAATTGGAATATTTTGGAATGGCTGATCAAAAGGTAAACGCCCATTTGTCTTAAAGTTTCTTCCGGGTCACAACAAAGTAACAAAAGCTAAAAGTTTTTCTGAATGGGATAATTTTTCAGGATTTGGTTCTGAATAATATTTTGAATTTTTTCTTAGAAGTTTTTATATTAAAATGATTTACCCTCAGATTTATTTCCATTTTTCAGTCATATATAATGCAAAGCTCTTCAAATGAATTGAGCGCTCTGGTATCCGATAAGGCAAAAATATAAACAAACGAAAGCTACTACATAATGCCTTATAATTCCCGCTTGCTGGCTGAGCGGTATGATACTAAGTTTAATGTGAAGTTAGGCCAGTTTCGATCCCAGCCTCAAGCATCCTACGTGTCTAGCCACACTGAAGAGTTGTGATACAACGAAACAGTCTGTCGGTGGATGATAATATATATATATATATATATATATATATATATTTCATTGAACATAATAGATACTTTTTGTCTACATATTTTGGTTAACCCTTTCGAATTGCAATATTGATCTTATGATATTCGGTGGGAATTGGTTGATAAATCTTCCATAATTAGTTATTTCCCAAGGACTTTCTGCCCGACTTTGGGCCATCATCAGGGGAGGATGTATTACAAAATTGATGTAACTTTTGTATGTATATTACTTCTTTGTAAGAAGAGCGTCTGTGCTGTTGTACTGTGTTGCGTTTACTTTTCGAATTTGTTTCTATAAATAGTGTCAGTAGCTAAAGATATTTAAGTACATTAGCACTGACGCTATTTTCAAATATGTTTCCACGTGCCAGACACGTTCTTATGACTTTTGAATTATGAACGCTATGTGCACGTCTATGTATATTTTCGTTGAATATTTCTCATTTACTCCTGTCATTCTCAGCAAGCATCCATCGCTTTGTAAACTATTTTGATATCCAAGTCCTGATGATGGTTACTGAAACCGAAGCGTTAACGTCGACTTTATATCATAATATATTCACCTCTTGGGATTGTGTTTTTTCTGCTACCTTCATATATATATATATATATATATAAATATATGAATTAGGGTTGCTTTTTTTGTCTTAGTCTTGTAAAAGTGAAAAAAAAAATCATTTTAATCCATTTCTTGTTTGATCTGAAGAAGTCCTGTTAATTTTTATAGCATTGATTTATAGCAATGCTTTTAACAGGATGAAAATAAATTTGTTATCCTAATGTCACCGATTGTTGCTTTTTTGGAAGAGAAAATTATTTGCTCTGTGGATTTTATTTACATTGAGCTCTTTACCAGGATTATTTAAATATAATATTCCACTTTTGAATATTTTATTGGTCCTGATTGGAATTATTCCCTACCCAGCATTTACTGGATTGAATAATATCTTATATATATATATATATATATATATATACTTTTCTAGATACACTTTCTCTTACAGTCAACAAGAATTACGCATTCGTAAACATCATAATCTTCCGATTAGAGAACGTAAATCGAATGATGTGGAATGAAGAATCTGGATTATAACCAGAGTATTCAGGATCCTATCGCAGTTCATCAGCACCCGGGTGAAATTCTGAGCAGGCCAAGAATTCAGTGGCAGAGAGCTACCAGATGATATTTTGATCAAGAACTTTCATTTACACGTGCCAACCATCTCAAAGGCCAAGAACTCAGCAGATTAGATCATTCTGTAGTGTTGTGTGCTCCCAAGTGAAGGTGATTGAATGGGAACATGAAGATCTGAAGAGAAGATAACGGTAAAGTTCAATGAGAATAAGACGCTATTTACGCAATGCCACAAAATTAACACAAATAAGAGAAAAGAAAATACACGACACTACAAATAAGACAGAATAATTCAGTGTCCAGTGACCAAAGCTGTCGAGGTGCCAGGGATGATAGTACTGCCTTCGCTATCTAAACTGTAGAATACCCCCAGATTGTTGACTGAAGAGGACAGGATAAAGAATGTGCAATCGAATGTTGTATGTAGAAAATTATATATTTAGATATATACACAAGACTCTTGTTCTATAATGTTTCAAATTGTAACGGTAATCCTTGTTCAAATTCAGAACGAGACAATTTATATTTCCCATAACGTTAATACTCTTAGCAAAGGCATGGATATAATAATTTCGCTCCAGTTAAGAGGAAATAATAGAGTAGACTAGGTTTTTTTAACTTTCGCAAATCAACGAGTCTAGGAGAAAGACGATTTTGAATTCAAAACTTAAAATTCTCCACTTGACGTAATGTATCCTGCTCATGAGAAAGGGTTCGATATATATATATGTATATATATATATATATATATATATATATGTGTGTGTGTGTGTGTGTGTGTGTGTGTATGTTGAATAGATTTAAGTAGTGCATATATCATAAATTCTAAAAAAGCACTTTTTTTTCGGTCACTTTTCGTCAGAACACACCGTGATAAAATCAAGTATTACTAAGGAATAGAGATATCTGAGAGTATTTGACGATAAAAAAAAGGAAGAACCAACAAAGAGAAAAAAATAATTACCTTGAAGGATTGGTAACGTTTCTTTCTTGTTATTATTTATTCATGCTTATTTGTCACTTGACCGAGAAAAAAAAACACTTTTTTTAGAACTTATAATGTATGCTCTACGGAGAGCTATTAAAATATTTTGTATTACAGAATACATACACACACACACACACACACACACACACACACACACACACACACACGCATATATATATATATATATACTGCTAACATTTTCAATCGATCAACCCATTCACCAGCTTCACAAATAAAAAGATTTTAAAAACTTGCCACGAATTTAATTGCGGAAGCAAAAAAATGTAATTTATTTACAGGACTTCACACAATACCAAAAGCTATGCATTAGAAAGTCAGAATGGTCATTTTATTTTAGACACAGAATAAAATTTATGGATTACAACTAATAAATACTTGAAGAACAACTCTTTCTCTAAAACGGTCAATATTTTAACAAAGAAATACGTCTCACGAATTGAAAAAATATAGACCACATTACTACGATGATAGAAGCACACAAAGATAAATGATTAATCACTTACAAACACTGATTCCAAATGGATTTAACATCAAGGTGAACGGTGCTTCATAGAAATAAGATGGACCAAATCATCACGGATAATTTGAAATAAATCATTCCAATGCTTAAGAAATGACTTTGAAGTGGCAAACACAGTGATAGGTGTCTTGACAGAAGATATGTTCAGGTACGTTGAAGACACTTTGATATCAGAAAACAATTTTCATTCAACAAAACAATATACTACGTCACTTGTTCATTTTTCCTTTCTACTCATATCGCAGATGATATCTTTGAAATATATTTACACAACTTTTTAAAATTATTTACTCAAAATGTTTTTCTTTTGATGATGAGCTAAGGTTGAAATTAACTGAGAGCAATCAAATAGTAAATATTATAGCACAAATATTACCGTATATCTTATCACTTTTGCTCATTTATATATACATATATATATATGGTTTGGTTTGGTGTGGTTTTATGGCATATCAACCATTTTAGCTTACTTAATACGAAATCTATTCATCAAGCAGTTAAGAAGAAGGAATGAAATGAAAATCGAAAATACGACAAAATACAGACAAAAACCGTTAGGATTTTCTTTTGTGTGTGGTTGTGAGTGAATGTGGGAGTGTGCATATGTTTGTATGTGTTATAGTTATGCGTAGATGTGTGATTTTAACTGCCTGATGAATGTTCTTTCATAAATTTTAAAAACTTTTATAAACTTCATGAAACCTAAAGTCGCAGAATATTTTCCATGGATTATATATATATATATATATATATATATATATTATCATTATTATAATAGCTCTATCCTAGATATTGAACACCCTGCATATATTATATTGCACTTGGTTCCACACATAATCTACAAAGTGATTTACTGACGACCAACACTCTCATAATATATATCACTATGGCGAAGGAATTTTCGGCCGCTGCTCGCATAATGCAAAGCTCTTCGAAAGAATTGAGCCCTCTGGTAGCCGATAGGGTATAAATATGTAAACAAACGGGCGCTGCTGTTGCTACATAATACCTTATAATTCCCATAGCCAACGTGGTACGCTTGTTGGCCGAGCGATCTGATACTAAGTCTAACGTAAAGTTGGACGAGTTTCGATCCCGGCTTCAAGCGTCCTCCTATATATATATAATAATATATATATATATATATATATATATATATATATAATTGGAATATAGAAGAAATAATAAATGAATTAAACCTACGTTGATTTCATAGTGTTCACAATCTGGAATAGAGCTGTGGCAATATATAACATCCGGGACATTCCCTCCCAGCTGCACGATCCTCTGACCCCTTGGTTGAGTTGGTTTTCTCAGCAAATTAAGTTGGAAGGTATGTCCGGTACGATCCCACAAAGAAATAATCAAGACAAAGACAAAGTTGGATAAACGTTTTTGGAGAGAAGATACAAATGGGGCTTTTTTTACGAAATCCCTTAACTAAGAAAAAAAAAACTACTCAACCAACCTGCATGTCTGTCAATCTCTGGTCCTCCCACCAGCTCCTTGGCATCTGTATTCTCCTCACTTCATCCCTGTTTCTCTGATTAAGTAGCTGACTCACTTCTTGGTTGTTGGTTGTTTAGGCTTTATGGTATATCAACCTTTGTAGGTTACGTAACGCTAAATCCATTTTTATACAAATAATTAGTTCTATTTCCAACAATTCAGTTTAGCATGAGTATGCAGTTTAATAGTCAAAAACATTTCTATTTCAAGCTATTCAGTTTATTGAAACAGTTCTGATTCAGCCAATTCAGTCTAGTATAAGTATAGATTTTGTTTACGCACAGTTAAAAGACAAACAAAGTTGAACAATTCATTTTAGTGTAAGTAGAGTTTCAATGTCAAAAACTGTTCCATTTCAAACAATTCAGTTTAGCATAAGTACGCATTTTAAATATAAAACACAGTTTAATTGTCAAAATGCTTCTATTTCAAGCTATTCAGTTTCGTCAAACAGTTCTAATTCAAACTATTCAGTTTAGCAATCTAGTTCTATTTAACCCATAGATAGGACCAAATAAGGTGCTACCATTCCAGGCCAGAATGAACCTGGGACCAATGGCAATGAAGGGATTCACCACATTTCTCAAACCCCAGCATCACTTGAACCTCACCATCAGATTGTTTAGTGTCATATCCAGGACACTTGTTGTGGGGGGTCTTAACCCTCTGCAGAGGTGAAGTCGGTGTATTCTACAGCCCCAGCCGACTGGGCAAACTCACTTCTTGTTATGGTCCTGTGTCTTCTCTGACTGCCAGGTCTCTTCTAACTGACCGTTTTCTGCATTTCACCTGCGTTTGTCTCCCTCCAATTCTGGTGACAGTTCTCTGTCTTTCTCTTACCTCTTCTAGTGACCAAATGACCCTGTTCTTCCGATTGTCCTCTGGTGGACCGTCAGTATATTTGGAGAGGCAAACATTACTATTTTCGGACGCATATATGGACACACACATACACAGACATTCGTATATGCATACCCATGGCCAACCCATAACCATATACACGCATGCACCCGCACGCACACACACACACATGCGCACACGTACATTGAGCTAAGCCTTTATAATAGTGTCACAGAGCCACTGAAGAATCGTAAGTAGATTGTGGTTAAAATCGAAAATGTCAAACAAGCTCCAGATAATCAACCGTGAAACAGATAGTAACGCAAAGCCTGAAATAACTGGACTATTTTAGACTTTTTTTAAGAAGTGATATTTAAAGCAATGTTTGACCACATTTTAAATACGACTCTCCTTCTCTCTCTTTCTCTCTCTCTCTCTCTATATATATATATATATATATAAAACAAATATGACTCGTCTTTTATGAATGTCAATCTCCTACTAGGCAGCACAATGAAATGAATATGGAAGTAACAATTTTTCCATTTAGATATTTTCATTTACATTTGAATGCTATTTTGAAATTGGTGGTTGTATTAAGAGGAGTGACAAAAATAGTAATAAAGTAATATATTTCAGTAGCAGGCAGATTAGTTTTGGTTTGGTTTGGTTTTATGGCATTTCAACCCTTGTAAGTCATGTAATGCCAAATCCTTTTTATACATGTATCAAATATATATTTTTAAACACATTTTGAAGTCAACATTTTTAAACATGCCTGGGCTCGTTTTGTTCCACACATTTAAAGGGTTTGACTTAATTTCATTCATCATCATCATCATCATCATCATCATCATGTTGTGCTGGTAGCACGGATATCCCTGACCCTCTTTCGCCACTTTTCCCTATCGTTTATCGCCTCTGGCAGGACTTCTGGACTACATCCCGTATCCTAACATAGTTGCTGAATGTATGTTCGTGCTGGTCGTCCTGCTTTTGCTCGGCCATATGTGGGGGTTCATAAGAGTACATCACTTATGAGTTCGTCCCTGGTTCTCTAGCAGTGTCCTGCATGTCTGGTTCGTCTAACTTGGATAGTTTTCGTGATGGGAGGTAGGTAGCCGTACAGTTGGTGTCTTGTGGAGTGTTGCCGCCAAGACTTGTTCAAGATTGCTCGCAGCATTCTTGTGTAATTGCTGTCTAGCTTCTTCTCCAGCCGTTTTGTTGGAGTCCATGTAGTGCATCCATATAGCAGTATCGATGCGACCGCTGCCTGGAAGAAACTGCGTTTCATTTTATCCGTTATGTCTGATTTCCATATAATCGATAGCCTATTGATAGCTGTCCATGCCTTCATTAACCTTGTGTCGATGTCCTTTTCGGTTGATGAGACGCTGCTTCCTAGGTAAGTGAATTTGTCTACTAGTTTAAGAGGGGTTCCGTCTAGAGTGGAGATGTCACCCGTTTGATTATAGCGCATATATTCCGTTTTGTGTGCATTGACATAGAGGCCTATGCCTGCGGCTGCTTATTCCAAACTATGCAGTAGTGATTCGGCTTGGTTGGGTGTACTTGCCAGTATCGCTATGTCATCGGCGTAGGCGGCGTCGGTAATTGTTTTTACGGGGTACCTTCTGCAGCTTTTCTTCGTCAGCTCGAAGCCATTCTCTCCGATTTTATCAATCGATGTTCTAAGTACGTAGTCTAGACAAATGATAAAGAGGTATGGAGCTAGTGTGTCCCCTGGTAGTATTCCTGCTACAATGTCGAAGTATTCTGTGTCTCCATCTGGTGATCGTACTTTTACTTTGGTGTTTCTATAGAGAATCGTTATTGCTGCTACGGTTTCTTTAGGTAGGCCGTATGCTAGTAGGATTTGTTCCATCTTCCCTCTGTGAATGGAATCGAAGGCCTTGGTAAAGTCGACAAATAGTAATGTCGCTTGTAGGTTTTTTGCCCGTACACCTTCAAGGATTCTACGGATGGTTAATATTTGTGAGGTCGTGGATCTATTTCTTCGGAAGTCATTTTGGTTTTTCCTAAGGATGTTGTCGATTTTGGGTTCTATGCGGTTTCGTAGTAGGGCATTGTAGATTTTGGCTGCTATGGATGTAAGTGTTATGCCCCGGTAGTTTTTGGCTAATCCAAGGTCACCCTTTTTAGGGAAGGGGAGGATGCACCACTTCATCCATCTATCTATTGGATTTTGATTATATACAGCGTTGCAGTGTCGGAGCAGTATGCCGTCGAATTGTCTGGTCTTCCATACTTCTGGGGGAATCTCGTCCCGCCCTGCAGCTTTCCTATTTTTAATTTTTCTGAGAACAGAGTCGAGTCTTCTTTGGTGAACGGTCCTAGTTTAATGTCCAATTGCTTACTAATTATTCTGGTGATTGGTTCATGTGTTACTTTCGGTGGGTTTCCTAGTAGGTTTTCGTAGTGCTGTTTCCATAGTTTTATTCTTTCCTGTTGGTTTGCAGATTTCAGTTTTGCTTTGGTTGTGCTCTTTCTTCTACTCATTTCGTTTATTGTTTGCCAGGCTATCCTAGATTGTCTATCTTCCACCGAGTCTCTAATCTTATCTATCTTGAATGCATTCTGTCTGTTCCTTTATATATATGCCTGCTAATTGATATTGTGCCGTTTTTAGTTTTCGGGCATTTGTGTTTGTTGGGTTTTTTCGATAGTTTTTGGAGGCTGTTTTCACTAGTGCACGTTTTTCTCTCACCGCTAACGTTTCCCATGGGACTCTGTATTTAGTTTTGAGTTTTGTTGGAATACATTTCGCTGCTGTCTCGAGGTGCGCATCGACGAAATTTTCATATTCGTCATTTGGTGTACTTTTTTCCGTCTTTTCTTGTAGTGTTTCTAATCTGTTTCTTAATTCTAATACGTATTTATCTCTTATATCTCTGTTGTTCAAAAGGGTCTAGTCATAGTGTTTGGTGGTCCCTGTTCGTTTGGCGTTTTTTCGTAGGCTTAGCCGTATTTTCGCCGTGACTATTCGGTGATCGGAGGACACACCCTCGAAAGAGGAGTGTGCCTCGCAATTCATTGCACTATTTTTCCATTTCTTGTTTATAAGGACGTAGTCTATCTGTGCTTTACTATTGTTCGCGTACGTGTATGTCCATAGTTTGCCCTCCCTTTTTTGGCAGTTTGTATTGAGGCATGTTAATCTATTTTCTATCATGAAATCTGTTAGATGTTGCCCATTCCTTATTTGACGTGTTGTGAAGGCTGTATTTGTTGTTTCCGTTTTTCCCGATTTGGCCATTCATGTCCCCGCCAATGACTAACATGTTGTGTTTCGGGATGCGACGCACTAATGACGATAACTCATCGTAGAAGGCGACTAGTTCAGTTTCTTCGCTAACATTGGTAGAGCTGTTAGCAGGAGATGATTTTTGCTCTGGGGTTGCCATTAAAAGTAGCTGCCATCATCCTAGGTTGTATTTTCCCAATGCTATTTAGCGTTTTTAATGCTCTAGGTCCTATAATCATTCTTACCCCTCCTACTGCGGCGTTGACAGAGTTTTTTCATGCCGATACGGTGGCTAGCGTCCATCTATTGCCAGTTTCGTGATATTTGATATCTTCAGTGTGCACGTATCTGTGTTCTTGTATGCATATTATGTCTATCTTATGTTCTACGGCCGATGCTATTAGCTCTGGTAGTTGTCCTATTCTATTTAAGGTTCTTACGTTAAATTCGCTATTTGTATTGTTTGTTTGCATTTTAGTAGTTTTTGTTGTTTGAGCTCTGTAACTGATTTTTCGAACACTGAGGCCAGGGGTCCAACCTCAGCAGGACGCGCCCGTTTTTTACTCGCGCGAAGAGCGATGCGGTTTGTGTATGTGGTTTGAGTGTGGGTCATGGTTATCTTTCGATGGCTCTTATATTCTCTTCTATAGAAGCCACTCTTATAGAGGAGCAACAGCAACTGACTTTTGTTTACACACAGTAATTGGTTTTAAACACAGTTAATTTATTTAAACACAGTTAATTGTTCACACACAGTTAAATGATCAAACAGTTCTATTTCAAACAATTCAGATTAGCATGTCAACAAAGTTGAATGGTTCCAAGTATTACTATGTATCACAAACAATTCAGTTAAGCATCAGTCATTTGTTTACACACAGCCAAATGATTAAACAGTTCTATTTCGAACAATTCAGTTAAGCATAAGTACACAGATTTTTGTTTATACACAGTTAAATGTAAAAATAGTTAATTTCAAACAATTCAGTTTAGCGTAATTACACATTTTAGTTCTATGCAGCCAATGATAGGACCCTTTCAGGTAACAGTGAGAGATTGGATTAATTAGAAATAATTGATTTACTAGAAAGAAGAATGAGAAGTGATCTAATTGAAACTTCCAAATCAATGAAACTTCTAATTATGGCTGTCATTTTTTAAAAATATTTCTCTTTGAATTAGAAAATAACTGTCAAGGGAAATTTAAGAAACTAAGTCCACTAACCAACTGGATATATTTTTGGTTTGATTTGATTTGATTTCTTTGTTTAATGGCATATCAACTTTGTAGATTATTTAATGCCAAAGCCATTCTCCTTGAAGAACAGTAGTAGTACTATTTAACCCATAGCTGGGAGGATAAGGGGGTATTTGCCCGACAGTGAACGTAAGAGCGTGACTGGAATACGAACTCGCTTACTACGATTCCGTAGTCCATCACTTTAACCATTACACCTCGAGGTCACTTCCGTTAGCAACACTTGAAATCATTTTGCTGTGTGCAAATAGGACTGTTAGTGTTTAATAGAAAATAGAATAGTAACACCTATACATACAAATGAAAGCTTTTCAGTAAGGAAAGAAATCAAAGTGGTACTAAACCGATAAGTATCAAATCTGCTATACTGATATGGAATTAGTCATATTGTGGTACTAGCTAAAGTACCCATCTACATAAGGTAAAATGTTAAGATTTAGATAGAAACTGGTTATAATGATCGTAAAATGATTTCTCAATACTGTTGGTGTTCTGGTAAATATTTTGTACATCCAAGTTAATATAACTGCTGAATATATATAGTTCTCAAAAGGCTTAAGATTTTTGCTAAAAAAACAAACATTGTTTGTAAACACTCTGATGATAACTTGACTAAGATACATTGCATGTATTTATCCATTCTTTCTCCCACAAGCAGAATGCAATACAAAGTCATTTTTAAGCAGAGTATAGCTGGTTTGGATTTAGAGTTTTCTTTCTCCTAAATTGGTTGCCTTATCAAAGCTAAAGAAATCAGTTTGCTCTCCTATTTACACATAGCAAGGTGGGGGGGGGGAAGAAAAGGATTCATGATTTATCAAAGGTCAACAGTGTAAAACACAAACAGCCTTGTAAGGATTTGGACTTGGATTACTGATCCCAATTCCATGTTTGTCACTAAAATTAGTTGAATCAAAAGTAAATCCTGTTTTTCCTCTATTATTTTAGTTCAACTTAATACAAACCGAGCTGTTTGGGGATGCCACCTATATTCTTGGAACAAATTACCCAATCCGATCAAGAAGAGCAATAGTGTAAAAAAAATAAAACAAAATAATGCAAAAAACGAAACAAGCAAAATCAGATTAAATTGGATTATTTCAGAAAAGAAAAAATGGTAAAAAAATTACAAGAGAAATTTTTTGAACTGTCGTATGAATTAGTTATAGAGATCAGATTTTGTCTATATATATTGTTATCCACCGACAGACTCATTCGTTGTATCACAACTCTTCAGTGTGGCTAGATATGTAGGACACTTAAAACTCGAAAC
Source organism: Sepioteuthis lessoniana (assembly GCA_963585895.1). Classification (NCBI taxonomy): domain Eukaryota; kingdom Metazoa; phylum Mollusca; class Cephalopoda; order Myopsida; family Loliginidae; genus Sepioteuthis; species Sepioteuthis lessoniana. The sequence continues at coordinate 54,551,749 of OY757934.1, read as the reverse complement.
CCACCCAACTTTACGTTAGACTTTAGTATCTTACCGCTCAGCTCCCAGAAGACATACGTCAGCTCAGGAATTATACAGCATTATGTAGCAGCTTCCGTTTCCATTCTTCTTTACTTTGGATCAATAGTGTATATATTCTGAGTAAAAATTATTTTTTAATGTTGATGCAAGAAAGTAGTAAAACGTGGAGATGCCCAAGGAGGCAAAACAAACGAATAATAAATAGTAATAAACAAAATTCTAAAAAAAAGGAACTTTGCATAAAGTACAATCTAATACTTAAAATATTAAGATTAACTGTTTAATTGTTGTTACTTTAGTCATCTTTTTAACGGAAATATTCCATAATCAGTTCACTGCCATAGTCAGTAGATGAAAAATATTTGGAGAGATTTATTCTTTGAAAGAGTTTTGGGATTCAATTTTTTAAAAGTTTTTAAAAAATTAGTGGCGTCGAATTCTAGCGGCACTATTTAATAAAACTCTCATACGAGCACTATTCAGTGCCATAATTTAGTGAGTCACTCTTTCTAGCGGCACTATTTAATAATGCTCTCATTCGAGCACTATTCAATGCCACAATTTAGTGAGTCACTCTTTCTAGCGGCACTATTTAATAATGCTCTCTTTCGAGCACTATTCAATGCCACAATTTAGTGAGTCACTCTTTCTAGCGGCACTATTTAATTATGCTCTCATTCGAGCACTATTCAATGCCACAATTTAGTGAGTCACTCATTCTAGCGGCACTATTTAATAATGCTCTCATTCGAGCACTATTCAATGCCACAATTTAGTGAGTCACTCTTTCTAGCGGCACTATTTAATAATGCTCTCATTCGAGCACTATTCAATGCCACAATTTAGTGAGTCACTCTTTCTAGCGGCACTATTTAATAATGCTCTCATTCGAGCACTATTCAATGCCACAATTTAGTGAGTCACTCATTCTAGTGGCACTATTAATGATCCACGAATTCAAAAATAATTCTTTGTGGACCAAGGTATTTTAACTGAAAATTTTACGTGGGTCACGCGTTCGAACGGAATTATTTCCTAATGCACCTTTTAGCAGTGTTTTTTGACAAATGCGTTCTAACGACACTATCTAATAACCCGCTTATTCAACGCTATTTAACTATTTAACGTTATCATCGCTATTTAAAGCTATTCAACGCATTCTAACGGTATTATTTAATGGATCACTCGTTCTAACAGTATGATTATTGACGTGCACGTTATGACGCTTATCTATCACTATTTCAGTCAATTCTATTCTGATGGCAATCACATACGGAATTTTTTTTAGTAATCCTCGTTTTATAACAGTGTGACGCTCGCCTTCTAGTGATACCATTTAATCGCACCCTCATTCTAGCACCACCAAATGCCAGGCGTCTTACAGATATGATTTAGTGAGTCACTCATTCTATCGGCATTCTTTAGTGAAGTATGTGTTCTATCAATTCTATTTGATGACCCACGCGTTCAAACAGAATTATTTGGTGACTCAAGTATTCTAAAGGATTTACTTTCTGTATCTCAAATTCTGCTCCTTATTTAATGGCGCATGCGTTCTATAGCAGTGTTTAATACAACACAATAATTGTTGACTTACGTAATTATTTTGTGAACGACGTGTTCTAACAGAATTATTAGAGACGCTCAAATCATTCGTGATGCATATTGTAGCACTATTAGGCAACAATGCAAAGTGTAATTCTTGCACTATTTAATGCCACACATTCTAACAGTATTATTTCGGGATAAACTTGTTTTAATGGTACTATTTGGTGGCCCACATTTTTAAACGGAATTATTTCGTAACCCAGGGAATAACGCTTATTCTAGTTATATTCAATGCTACACGCTCAAACGGAACTAATCAGCCGTTAGAATGAGTACGTTACTAAATAAGTAACACGCGTTCAAAGGGAATTATTTGATAATCTACGCGTTCTTATGGAATAGCACTATTTACTCAAGAACGTGTTCTAACAGCAGTATATGAATAAAACGCTCATTCTAGCGCAATTCAATGTCACACATTCTACCAGCACTATGTAGTGAGTCACTCGTTTTAACAGAACTATTTTACGCGATACGTGTTTTAACCGCACTGTTTGGTGACCCACGCAATTTAACGGAAAGATTTTGTAACCTTCGTATTCTAACAATAGGGTATCGGTGTCACTCAACCTGGCTTGATTACTATTTGGTAGCCCAAACATCCTAACGGAATTATTCAAATTGCAAGCGTTCTTATGGAATAATTATCTGACGCTTGCAATTCTTTCACTATCTACTGATACACGCGTTCTATCTGTACTATAACACACACATTGTATTTCTATTTAGTGCAACTCATTCTAACTGTACGGTTTAGTGAGCCACTTCTTAGTTCAATCAGCATTATTATTTCCAACGACATTATTTGTTAGGAAAATTTTAGCTCTGTTTCATCATTTTAACTCTATTTACTTACGCTCGATTTTAAAGGCTGTATTTAATAACACGCTCAGTCTCGTACTAGTCAGTGCCACCCTTTCTGACGGTACCATTTGGTGACCCTGGCGTTCTCACTGAATAATTTCGTGACATTTGCATTCGAACTATATTTAGTGATGCGTGTATTCTAATGGCTTTAAGTAATAACAATGTCATTTTCGAATTATTCACTGGGATGAGTTCTAACGGTAAGATTTTATGAGTTACTCATTGTAGGAGAATTATTTGGTAACGCACACGTTCAAACGGCCCCCTTTGGTGACCCATGCGTTCCAATGGATTAATTTGGTGACACTTGCATTCTAGCTCTATTACGAACCGCAACATGTTTTAACGGAATTTGTGTCGCATATATCTCATAAAATATACAGACGATTATCTTAAAACAGTCATCTACCTTTTGTGACACAGACAAAATAAAAAAAGAAGAAAAAAAGAAAAGTTGGTTAGAAATATTATGTCAAGATACGAATTCTTAGTGAATGTTGTAGGATATACAGATTTTTTTCTGAAAAATTGACATAATTTGAGATGTAAAGAGTGTTTAAAAAATGATATAATTTCTTAACATAATATCTTGACCAATGATCGTTTAAAGGATCTCAAATTTTAATAGCATGTATAGAAATAACAGTATATTTTTATCTTTCTAAAGTTTCGAGATTGAAGCTTGATTATGATTGTCCTCATTTTTATTGTTGTTAGTAGAAACTCAATGTTTCAGCCGCTGTATCCTCCGGCCTTCCTCAAGTATTCCTTGTTTATCTGGGCATAGAATTGATTTCACCAGGGAAATCCTTTTAAGAGTTCGACTGTTGATCAAACAAGGCATTCAAAAACTATGAAGATCTTATTTAAATAATGACATCATTATTTTTCCCGCCCATCATTTCTATACTTGGTCTATTCAAGAGGTCAACAGGACCCACCATGTACCGCTTCTTTGAGACGTCTTCTTTTCCAGTGTTCTTCTCAATCGATTATTTTAACTTTATTCCACAGGGGTAGATGTTTTCCCTTTTCTTTCCATATATAGTCAGCCATACCTAACATTTCTACTTCCCTTCGTACTACAGCATCGAATTTTGAGTTGTCTCAACAAATGCTGTTTAGATTTGAGATTATTGGAACGAGAATTGATCAGTTTTTTGAAACACCCAGTAATACTTAGTCGTTCGTCACTCAAACATTGAGTGGGCAAGTTGAAAGATACGGATGGGATTTTTTTCATTGAATGGAATTGCTGACTATAAAGTTTTATTTCGAAGATTTTTTAGAAATTTACTTTTTCGGAAGACGATCAATTCAGTGAATTACATTGGCCGGGGGCAAGAGAAGATTTAAATCGGACATTCATTATAACCGTTCCATGGGGTACGCTTCTAACTATGTTTTTTTATTCTGCCTCCTTCGACTAATGAGATTTCCGTTTTTTTTTTGCTGATAACATGCTATATATAATAGAAACAGCAAATCTGTTTCTTTCTTTCTCAATTCAAGTAATGTTGGATGAGAATGTTCAAAAATGTTATGGCTTGATTCTAATACTCTCCATTAACATTGACATGTAAGAACAAATAAATCAGTTGACTCTTTGTTTTTTAGTCCCTCACCCGCACATACATATATAGTCAAATGAAAAGAGTCATGAGTTCAGACGACACTATAAGTTTAGAAATAAAATATAGTTAGTTAGTGATAAATCATTAAAAATGTTGTCGAAGTTTCCATCTGTGCTTCCATCAATGATACCCCGTTTAGTTTAAACTGATGATACAAAATGGTTATTGTCAAATTTTAAAATATTATGTAAACATAAAAATGTGTTAGATTGGTTTGGTTTCTTTGTTTAATGGCATATCAACCATTGTAGATTATTTAATGCCAAATCTATTCACCCAAAAGAACAGTAGTGGTACTATTTAACCCATAGCTGGGGGTATCAGGGGGTTCATACCGTTCCCAAGGGTATTTGCCCGAAAGTGAATGTAATAGCGCGACTGGAGTACGAACTCGCTTACTAAGATCCGCAATCTATCGCTTTAACCATTACACCACGAGGATACCCCCAAATGTGTTCGAGATGGTTATTATCTTTGCATACAAAAATTAAAAGCAATCGGGGTGGTATGAACAAACAAGAAGAAAGATAGCGAAATGAAAGAAACAGAGAGGCACGACCAAAGAAAAAGTGAGGAACTGGGTGCTACGTGCTAGACGATTGACATAGGAATGAAAAAGGATTATAGCATAAATATCTATTGTCATTTGTAGATCAGATTCGACATAAGGCCAAATATATGCAGCACCCATTGATAATCGAACTAATACATATTGACGGATTCGTTATACATTAATATTATCCAATGTCCTTATATATATATATATATATATATATATATATATATATATATATATATATATATAGTGTAGTATGCTATACCTATAAATGGCGCTAAATGGTGGTAATAATGCATATATATTTTTAGTCACTGTCAGTTTCTTACCAATGTTGTCATTCGGATTAAACCTTAAATTAATAACAAAATCAGACAGGGCAAAAACAATAGTAAAATATAGAAATAAAGAATATTACTTATAATAAATCACAGATTAAAAATTTCACAAATTCAATGATCGCAATTGCGAGATGTTGAGAGTCCCCAAGCATCTTTGACAAAGTGTCTACGCTATCCTAACTAATGTCTTCTTGAGACCGCAGTGAAAGCCAATGACTATTTTTTTGAATAGATTTTATCTACTGTATTTTCAGAAATGTTTCTGTTATTTTTGTATGCATAGCTAATAAAGAAAGAGATCAGTGTTATTTATATTTTTGCGTCATTTAAACAATTTAGCCATTGCACATCACACACATATATATATATATATATATATATATATATATATATATATGTGGGGGGGGGTGTATAAAAAATGCAAATAAGAAAAGGCGATAAAAGGCATAGAATATACAAATTATAAAACCTTAAAGTTACTCAAAATCTGAAAGAGATCACTAATTTTTCAAAGCCAAATATGCGAAAAAAGTGGGTAATGAACCGTAATTATGCTATGATCAATTTGTTATGTGGCGAAGTGTTTGTTCACGTGATACTCACTAGAAAAATGTTTAAGAAATGTTTAAAAACTATCAGCAGCCAAAATATAAAAAATTAAATCATGAAATTATTTAGCTGGTAAAAAAAAAAAAAAAACAAACCGCGAAATTAATATATCTGCACTTAGACATTAATTCCTTTTTTTTTTAGTTATATTTTCCTTTAAATCTCTTTATTTATTTTTTGAAATATTTATTTATTTATTCATTTATCGGTTTCTTTGTATTTCAGTATTGATAATAAAGCGAAAAGATAGACTTTCCGAATGGTCTGAAAAAGCTGTGGAACATGTCAGTGACGGTGATAGTAGATGGAATTCATGGAACGGTCTTAAAAGTGTGAAAAGAGACGGAGGAATTAGGGATCAGAGGAAGAATCGATACTGTTCTGACCACAGCTTGAATACATAGAAGAGTCCTGGAGACCTGAGAAAACTTGTCATCACTCAGACTTCCATAAAAAAAAAACACCAGTTAAATATGGTGTGAAAAATTTGTTAGGAGTAACATAATATATATATATATATATATATATATATATATATATATATATAAAGTAAAGTTGGCGACCGTAGTCGAAGGTGATCAGTAGACTCCCTTTTCAATAGCTACTACACTGAGGTGTAGGAGAGGGCGCTACTCGTTTCCCTAATTGCTCCACTATACCTTTGATACGTACCTTAGAAGGCTGAGTGTTAAGCAAGGAGGTATCAAGTACCATTTTTAAAATCTTGGTATGACGCCACCTGAGATTGAACACCAGTTTCCCGGACCATTATCGAACACTCTACCCACTTGGTATTTGTATATATATATATATATATATATATATATATATATATATATGTATATTTACATATATATGTATATATATTTGTAAATATATATATATTTACATATATGTGTATATATATATGTAAATATATATATATATATGTATGTATATATATGTATGTATATATATATATGTATGTATGTATATATGTATACATATATGTATATATATATATATATGTACGTCTATATGTATGTATATATGTATATATATATGCATTAATGTATATGTATATATATATATATATATACATATATAATGAAATCATGTTGATATTGAATTCACTGACTCTCTCTTGTAATCTGTCTCTATTATCCATTGCTTCTGGCCGTTCCTTTAGACGGCATCCAGTGTACTCACATAGTTGATATATATAAGTTCTTGCTATTCGTCTAATAGTGGCATATCCAAGTATTAGAGTCCATATGAAAGCGTTGCTAATGAGTTCGTCCTAACATCAATGATGCTCAGCATGTCTTCTTACTTGGAAGATTATTGAAAAAGGAAATAAGTGACTGTACAATTGTTGCTATGGGAAGTGCTGTTTCCAGAATTCATTGAAAAAGGACATTGAATACTTGTCTTGTTACCATCTCGGTTTTTCTTAATGCGTTTCCTAATAGAGTCTGTGGTGCATCCGTACAATAGTAGTTACAGTTTGGAAGAAATACCGTTTTACTTTATCAGAGAGATCCGAGTTCCATATGATTACGAACCAGATAATAGCAGTCCATATTTTTCCGATGCGTATGTGAACACCACTTTCTGTAGATTAGATATGGCTGCTTAGGTTACGTTAACAGGTCCACTAATTCGAGAGGCTTGCAACTTCAAGTGAAGATAGCAAGTTCTTGTTTAAAACTCACTCTTTTTTTATATACGTTCCTACGGAGGACAATGCTTCTTAGTGCTCCCTCTTGGCTAAACGACAGTGATTCGACTTGAACAGGTATATATATATATATATATAGGGTGTCTCAATATACACGGGACCCATATGATTGCTTATAACTCTACTACTAATAACGAATTTTTTTTTTGTTTCAGATTTGAAAACAACATTCTACAACAACTATTAATCCTTGATCACAATGCCTTGGATAAGAGTAGAAAAATATTTTCCGTCACTAGTTATTTGGAGACAAAATCATTCAAAACTCTCTGAAAATAGATGCGACCCATTGATTGGATAATGATTTATTAATGAGACAAGAAAATCAAAAAAAGATTGCATGTCCTGGAAGCTGATATAATAACAATTAAAAAGGATGGATCTTTTTACAGGAGGTGTTTCAAATGACCTCCATTGAGCTAGTCTCAGTAATAAATAATTATCATATTAAAGGTTTGCATTTAGTTTAAGACACCCAATTTAAGGTGCATAATGACACGAGGTATTATGTTATGAACTCTTCTTTTGTATAAACAGAATGTTAAGTTTAGACATATTTTTGATTTCTATATATCAATCTCGTGTATTAGTCGACTGATTGCTTATTATTATAAAATCATTAATTTACAGAATGACTATTATTAAAAAGAAATCAATAATTATTCCTAGACCTTCCAATTGTTTTTAATTTCAACCTTAAGTCACGGAATCAATTTTTGTCTAAAAAAGGTCTTCAAAACAAGACCTATTTACATGTATGGATAATAAAATTTGATGAATAAATTTCCATAAATATTCAATGGTGTATCGATTATTATCTTTCTCTTTTTGGAAAGAAGTTTTTTATTTCTCAGAATCTGACAGATGTGAACACACACCCCAGCGCTAAAGGAAAAAAAAAAAAAGAAAAGAAGCCAAATGACCTTATTTTGTGTAATTATTCTTCTTCGGTGAAACAAATGCGAAATATATGTTAATGTTATATAGTAATTTACAAAGCTCTTTGCTTCGATATGGCACAAGGCCGAATGAATTGGGCGCCCAATGAGACAAGTTAATGTTATATAAGAAATATTTGAATCCAAAGAAACTTTAATTTTCTTAGTGGATATATTCATTTAGAAGAAGTAATGTTTAAATAAAAGTACATATTATTTGCACATAGAATTAGTTTCATTATATTTGTGTTTTTTTTATAGTAAAGGGAGAGGCAGAGAATAAATTGTTATCATTACATACTGTATTCGTTTGCTTTATTGAGAGAGTTTGAAACATTAACAAGAAAATGCAGAACAATAATGTTATTACAAGTTTAATCTCGACAAAATTGTCGCAAACGTATTAAATATTTTACCACATTACAGTATGAGCTAAATAATATGTACTCTCTCTCTCTTTCTCACTCTTTCTGCACACACACACACACACACACACACACACACACACACACACACACACACACACATATATATATATATATATATATATAACTATGACGGCTTAACCGAGTTTGAGTCTCTATTTAATTGAACTATATATATATATATATATATATAGTACAATTAAATGGGGACTATATATATATATATATATATATATATATATATATATATATCATACACCCAGATCCTGAAAAATAATCAAATCAGCAATGTGAATCAATAGCTAAATGTAGACATAGGAATGAATTTAAACTATAGACAAATTATCATAGATAATGCTTAAAAAAACAACAACATAGGAGTAAATTGAGATTTAAGGTGAAATGAATAAAATAAAATAAAATAAAAAAAGATGAGAAGAAACCATGTGATATGTACGTACTCTTCAAGTGAAGGGTAACTGATTTAATAGGCTCCAAAATAAAAATCTAAAATCAAGAATTTTAATTTAAAATTTTGAATTTAATTTAATATAAGTATGACTGTATCCTTACGTAAGGTTTATTAAAGAAAGTTACTCTTTCCTAAATTAGTATTAAATCTGGAGTTTTAAGTTGAAATGTATTTAGTTTAAAAAAAAAAAAATTTTAAATTATTATAATTCCAACCGGCAAAAAAAACCGGAAGTGGGCTAAATGAGGAAAAAACTCTTCACCCTTCTTCTACCCCCACCCACCCTTCCTTCCCGTGTCTTTTTCGAATTCTTTTATCCATTAGATCTGAAAAAGTCTTGTTATTTTTGGTACTTTTGATTTATATCAAAACCCAGGATGGAAATAAATTTATAATCCTAATGTGACCGGTTTTTGTTTTTTCTTAATGAAATTATTGATCTGTAATGTCTGTTACATTGACTCGTCACCAGGAAAATTTAAATGTTCACTGTTGAATGTTTTTTGTCCTGATGGAATTACTCCCAACTCCAGTTTAACTGGACCGAATAATACTTATATATATATATATATATATATATATATATATATATATATATATATATAAATTATGAAATTTGGGTTAGGGAGATATAGTGCCCTGGATTTTATGGGTTTTTCTAAATTTCCATTAGAAATCTTTCATTATTTCTTTGTCTGAAGATGAAGTTTTAACTTTAAAAATATATAGGACATGCTGAAATAAATATTATTACAAAAAATATGAGTAATTTTAAATGTTTTTTCTTTTATATAGTATGCGCACACACACAAAAAAGTTTTTATTGCTTTATTTAGTAGAATCTATCTATCTATCTATCTATCTATCTATCTATTAACAATCAATCATTACATAAATTTTATATTATAATCTTCACAATTTTTGTAGAATCTATCTATCTATCTATCTATGCAAATGTAAGTGTATGATTGTGTGCACCAAATTTGTTCCTAGATAGCAAGTTCTCTTTTAAGCATGTTCATTACTTATAACGCATCCACACACTCACTTACATACATACATGTCCACACACACACACACACACACACACACACACACACACACACACACACACACACACATATATATATATATATATATATACATATCATCATCATCATTATCATGTCGTGCTGGTAGCACGGATATCCCTGGCCCTCTCTCGCCACTTTTCCCTATCGTTCATCGCCTCAGGCAGGTCTTCTGGACAACATCCCGTATCCTCACATAGTTGCTGAATGTATGTTCGTGGTGCTCGTCCTGCTTTTGCACGGCCATGTGTGGGGGTCCATAAGAGGACATCACTTATGAGTTCGTCCCTGCTTCTCCAAGAAACACCAAAGTAAAAGTACGATCACCAGATGGAGACACAGAATACTTCAACATTGTAGCAGGAGTACTACCAGGGGACACGCTAGCTCCATACCTCTTTATCATTTGTCTAGACTACGAACTTAGAACATCGATTGACAAAATCGGAGAGAACGGCTTCAAGCTGACAAAGAAAAGAAGCAGAAGGTACCTCGCAAAAACAAATACTAACGCCGACTACGCCGATGACATAGCGATACTGGCAAATACACACAACCAAGCCGAAACACTACTGCATTGTTTGGAACGAGCAGCCGCAGGCATAGGCCTCTATGTCAATGCACACAAAACGGAATATATGTGCTATAATCAAACGGATGACATCTCCACTCTAGACGGAACCCCTCTTAAACTAGTAGACAAATTCACTTACCTAGGAAGCAGCGTCGCATCAACCGAAAAGGACATCGACACGAGGTTAATGAAAGCATGGACAGCTATCAATAGGCTATCGATTATATGGAAATCAGACATAACGGATAAAATGAAACGCAGTTTCTTCCAGGCAGCGGTCATATCGATACTGCTATATGGATGCACTACATGGACTCTAACAAAACGGCTGGAGAAGAAGCTAGACGGCAATTACACAAGAATGCTGCGAGCAATCTTGAACAAGTCCTGGCGGCAACACCCCACAAGACACCAACTGTACGGCCACCTGCCTCCTATCATGAAAACTATTCAAGTTAGACGAACCAGACACGCAGGACACTGCAGGAGAAGCAGGGACATATATAAATATAGTCAAGCAGAAAGAGTCATGAGCTCAGACGACACTAGAATTTTAGGAATAAAATATCTTTAGTCAGTGATAAATCACTTAGAACACTCGACGTTTCCACCTGTGCTCCGATCACTGGTTCCTCGTTTAGTTTAACTTGATGATGTAAAATGATTAACGCCAAATCATAAAATATTATGTACACATAAAAATGTGTTCGAGATCATTACAATCCCAGGACAGAAGAAGTGAAGGCAGTTGGGGTTGCTAGAACGAACAAGAAGAAAGATGGCAACACGAAAGAAACGACAGAAGAACGAGTGATACGACAGAAGAACAAAGTGAGGAGATGCATGCTGCGCGCCGGACGATTGATATAGAAATAATAACCCAGTACGTAACATATCTCTAAATTGTTATGAAACTCTATGCTCATGTCTTTCAGGTGAACTTGCTGGTTCACCTTTAGTTTTGATCATCAGAGACAACGTAGCTCTTTGTTTCTGCTGCGAACGAGTTTTGATCAGGAGTATAATAGCAATAATACCAACCAGCTCTCTTAAACAGTGTCTCGTTAATATCATTGAGAGACTGATTTTAATGGCATATCCACCTGTTGTGGGTTATTTTATGCCAAGAGTTTAGAAAATCACATTTATTGTAAATTTATATATACATTTTAGGCGTCGATATTTCTTAAAAGATTGTTTGCACATAATCATATAAATAGTAATCCTTTCTAATAAAAAAATACTGTTGTATGAATCCATACTAATATTTATATGGTGTAAAGTCATTTGTTTCCCCACGATCATATTGTTTGAAATAGCTAATAATAATCCTTAAGTAAAAGTACTGTTGGCGACCATAGTCGAGGGCGACCAGAAGGTCCTTTATAGCTGAGTGTTAAGCAAGGAGGTATCAAGTACCATTTTAAAAGTCTTTGGTATGACACGACCTGGGATTGAACCCAGGTCTCCCGGATCATTGGCGAACACTCTACCCATTAGGCCAATGAGCCGGTGAAAAAGTAATCCTTATAACTATATAACTTATAACTATATAATTATAACTTCAAATAACTATTTTTAATGCAAATGATTATATTATATATTACAGTTATATGGCATCAACTATTCCTAACCAATTACAATTATATGGCATCAACTATTCCTAACCAAAACTAATAATTTTCAAACAGATCTATTTGATTCATAGATAAAATTCTAACTGATCAGAGTTCATCTTGGATTAATGGAAATGAAATGGTACAAAATAATCCCAATGTTCCTAGAAGTGGAACCTTACCATCAGATGCAGTTTTGTGTCATACTCATGATGTAATATAAAGGCCGAGGGATTTCTTGCCTTTCGGTTTAGTTAGGCTGAGAACCTTTCGCTTAGCGCATGGGTTAGTTAGGTGCAACATGAACGCAGGTGATAACGTGCGCGCGGAGAGGACGCGTCATTCACAGATGTCAAAATAAAACCCCAGATAGGAAATGGGAACAGGAGGTGTGAATGACGTCACACACCGAAAGCGTGGGCTGAGTTTTGAGAAAAGTCAGAGAGTCGAGTTTTAGCGTCCGAAGAAGACGGTTGACTTTCGGAGCTTGCTGAGGCCTTGCGACGGGTGCCGCACGTGGTGGTGGGGGTGGGGGGCAGATGGAAAAGTCTTCATAGAAATATTGTGCCTCTCTCTTCCTTATGTCGAAAAACCTTTCAACTCAAAGGTAATAAAAAGTTTCGTACCTGAACTAAGAAGTCGCAAGTGTTTTTTTGTGTTTCGGGATTCCTATGTTATCTATATATATGAGTTATGAACATTCTATGTACGTTTCACATATTCATGTATAGGTATGTTACAATGGCACAGTTTTTTTGGGGGGTAGTCTTACTCATCCGAAGGGATACAGCCAGTGAATTCTGAGTGCCTTCGTTACCCCTTTGCTGAGGTACTGTCAGGATATTCTACAAACCCAGCTGACAAGGCGGGCATTGGTAAGACCTTAACAGATAATAATGATCCGGGTCAGAGTGGGCCCAGGAGTAATTACAATAAAGCTTACTTCATCGTCTTCATCGCTTCAGAAATCTATGACGGCGAACGATGTAAAAACAGTGAGCTAAAAACGCAGAATTTTAATCCATCAATAGAGGCCTGACGCTCAGTTATGTACCACATTAATTTTTGGGAGCTCGCTAAGAAGAAATTCTTAGAAAGATCCTACATTTTCATTACCCCTACGCGTTCAGTAATCAAATCGACATTAGCTATGTACTCGACTTATCTATGGTGGTTCATAATAGAGAGATAGTTTCTAAGCTAAGATCGTATTCATTACTGAGTGCTCAACGCTTATACCTATGTGGCAGACTAAATTCTTCTTAGCAAATATGTACATTAAATTTGATGTTTGGTAGTACCAATACAATTACGAGGTTAGTATACGAAGTAGATGCGCATGGGCTCTCTCATCTATGTTATTCAGCCATCTTTGTGTAACCAATGAATTCAGAAAGTAATTGATTGAAACGTGAAAGTCACGAGAGTAAGCGATAAAAGAAAGTAAAGATGGAAGGCAAAAAGCTAAAGTTGTGAAGCAGAAAAAAAAAAAGAAACTTCCACCCGAAAGGAAAATGAATTCCGATCGATTTTGACTGGAGTCGTCAAGACGATAGCAACTGAATGCGATCTGCTTCGCCTTATGTTGCAGAAACAAGCAAAGTGAAGAAATTTCAATATGCCGATTCAAACAAATATGGCCGCATCAATCGCCTGCTCTTAGAAGTTGGCGCTATTTTCTAAAAGAAAAAAAAATGAATGAATGAGTAGAATAAATGAACGGAGATAAAATGAATATTGGAGAAGGAAATGGAGAAAAATAAAACTGAACGTAGTCAAAAATTTAAAGGAAGATGTTTTAGGCTTCGTTGTGATTTTTAGTTTGTGAACTTTTAGTTTCAACCTCGCTTGGTGCTCTGTACTGGTGTCAAAATGAGTAAAACTTAATAAATATCAATACATGATATTATTGATTAAGTGATCTCAATGAATTAATCATTCATATTGTGTATGTAAACTCATTTAACGGCATGTTAACTCGCCTTGGGTTATTTTATCCTCAGAGGTAAGAGAATGATAGAAAATGTACACTTAGATTTAGATTTTTATGTTGTTACTTCTTAAAATAGTTTTCCACACAGTTATATGAATTCAAGTATTGCTATCTAACACAAATAATGTGCTCACACTTTTATAGTTTCATGTATTCCTATCTAATACTAATTATTATTATTGTTCCAGGTAATTATTAAATCAGAAGAAAATGAAAAAGAAAAACGAAAAAGAAGCAAAAAGGCATATCTCCCCACCACCCCGTAAACATACCATTAGGTGAATCCAACACGTGATCACGTATCTATGGTAAAAGTGAAAACAGTCAACTCTAGAAATGTTCAATAAGGACAGAAAAGAACAAGAGAGAGAGAGAGAGAGAGAGAGGGAGAGAGAGAGAGAGAGAGAGAGAGAGAGCAAAAAATGAGTGAAGGCAATTGATTCGTGGTGAGCTTAGCTTAACTGTTTTTGTGTAAATATTTTGAATGCAGTTCAGTTTTCAAAACTAAAAAAGTGGATAACAATATTTTCTATATTTTGCATATATCTAAATACGCAAAAAACAATCCATGAAATTGCGCCACGAAGAATTATGATATAAAGAGAAGTAAAAGGAAAAAGTCAAAAGAAAAAAAGAAAGAAGACAATTGAAATATTGAAAGTTAATTGATAAAGTGAGGAATAAGACCGACCCTTGATCCAAGAATACAATCAAAAGGGATTGGACTTAGAGTAAGTTGAAACTTGGAATTTTAAAAGTAAAGTCTTAGTCTTTCAAATTATGATTTGGTATACTGAATGCGTTTAAAAGTATCTTTATAAAGAGTGGAATTTTGATCCTGCGTAGCCAGGCAAAATTTAAATTTTCGATAAACCTACATCTCCAACACACACACACACACACACACACACACACACACACACACACACACACACACACACACACAAACTCATTTCTCATAGTTAACTTTGAAAAGTGTTGAGCATCTCTGATTGGTAAAAAAAGGAAACGATTCTAAAAGGGAAAACTTGAATTATCAAAACAGAGCCCAAACCAAATTTTCTTAGATGCAAATGAACTCTTACGCAGAGACGAGCCAGTGTTGGCCGTTCTGCAGAGACTTACATACATCAGCTCTTTGTGAATACTGGACGCTGTCTAGAGGACCTGAGTGATGGATGATAAGGACGGATAGTCAGAGAGAGAGAGAGAGAGAGAGAGAGAGAGAGAGAGAGAGAGAGAACTCTGTGCAGTCGACACCAATTAATAATGATCATTACATGATAATACTAATTTCTATCGAAAACGAACAATTTGCACAGTTGTAAAGTTTTAAGTATTATAAAGATTTGTACACAGTTACATTTATTTTAAGTAACTCTTTCTGTTTAATAGTAATCATTTGTTTGCACACAGTTATATGATTTCTAGTAACACATAGTTATAAAATTCCTTAGTAGACAATCAAAGTTTCAAGCAACTATTTTTATACGAATAATTTTCAATTATAGGGTATCAAGAATTTCTACTAAATAGTTTTCAATTATATGGTTTCAAGAATTTCTTACTCAACAATTTTCAATTATAGGGTATCAAGAATTTCTACTTAATAATTTTCAATTATAGGGTATCACGAATTTCTACCTTATAATTTTGAATTATAGGGTATCAAGAATTTCTACTAAATAGTTTTCAATTATAGGGTATCAAGAATTTCTACTAAATAGTTTTCAATTATATGGTTTCAAGAATTTCTTCTCAACAATTTTCAATTATATGGTATCAATAATTTCTACTTAATAATTTTCAATTATAGGGTATATTATAAGTCTTATTGATTGGAATCTTTGTAATTTGTCAAATTAATGTTCAAAATGTATTCCTTTAAAATATTAAAAAAAAACTATTATAAACAAAGCCAAACCAAAAATATATGACAAACCAGAAAAGTTCAACCCCCCCAAAACCCACAAACAAGAAACTATAAAGAATTAATAACACAAATGTTAATATGTAAGTACGATATACACAATTTTCTTGGCTTTTATGCATAAAATAGGCCTACACATGTTAACATCCAGTTAAAATGAATCCCCTAATGATGATTAATTGATTTTTCTCTTGGCTTGCAGTGTCTCCCTTCAGGACGTAATGGTCTTTGTTGTGACCTAAAAAAGGTTACTGATTGAGAAATAACTAAAACGAAGTTTGGAAATGAAATGGAAATCTTTATAACATTAACAAAATACAATACTGCCAGTGGCATGAAGAAGGTAACCTCTGTTCGTGGTAACTACTCCGTATCTTTTTACCCCTTCACAATAGTGTCCAACGTATTTATAAGGAATGGGAATACCCATTAATGTTCATAGGTAGGGTATATAACAGTCCTTTTGAGTCGTTGACTTTGAGGCCTCTGATTTATACATGCCACAGTAAGCAGTTATAAAAACCGTGGTTTTTATGCAATATCTATTTTTGATTTGTAGTGTTGCATTTACATTAAGTCCAGAGCCGTCAAACACAGGAAAAACACTATGGTTAACCATTATGATTGATAACTGTTGAAATTGAGGTCAGTCTGAAAGCACTGTTCTCGTTCGGTGGTTTCAGTCAAGTGACCGAAACCGTTCTAGAGTTAGAAATGAGTTTGTCATTTAGTAAGAAACTTCCATATCGAGAGGTTGAACGCTCAATATTGCTCTCACTGTTTTCCTGTTATGGCCACAGCATGGAGTGAATGAAAAAGTCGCCGAGAAATAATGAAGTAAAATGTGCATATAAGATTTTAGTTGCGTTGTAATTCATCATAAAAGCAGAGAAGAATATAAAACAACTGGAGATAAAATCAGATGATAACGAATAAAAACAAAGAGGGTGAAAAAATGACACACCACAACGACACAAGGCGACTGAAGAACGAAGTAAAAAGAAGCGAAATGAAGAGAAGTGAAGTGACGAGAAGTGAAGTAAAAGTAAGTGAAGTGAAGTGAACAGAAGTGAAATAAAGAGAAGTAAGGAGATGGGAGCTGCCTAATAGCAACTAAAAGATCTGAAAGGGCTATGTAACAATGTGACTATGTTGCCATTTTACAAATCAGATCAATTCTCTCTGGGTGCCGTACATTTCTGATTTATAGTAACTGTAAGTTAAACCTAGTAAATGTCATCGATACAACGTTCGATATTTGAAAAGCTCTCGTCTGTGCAGAGAAATCGTACGAAGAAAGAATATTCCAGAGATGTTAAAAGAAATCATTCAGCCGTAAATATAAGCCTTGGTGAATCATACCAATGGCTTGTTTCGTTTTTCTGTTTCAACAAGTGTTTCTTATCTGAGATCGACTAATATTAAAGATCAGAAGGTGTTCAAATATGAAGGAGTTATAAAAAAACGACATAAAAGAAAAGCCAGATTTAGGATAGATACAAAGTCGGTCTGATTTTATGTTGTGAAGAAAGAAAAGAATCAAAGTGAAATTGGTAGAGCAAGACATTATCAATAATAAGTACTGGTTATGCGGGTTTTGTTTTCTGACATATCAACCACTGTGGGTTATTCAGTGCCAAATCCTGTTTATACATATATATTAGATATATATGAATTGTAAACAGATTTTATTGGTAGCCTTTTTAAACGAGCCTGAGCTCATTTTTTGCTCCCAGTTAAATGGTTTCAAGTATTGCTATGTATCAGTAACAATTTAACATCAGTCATTTGTTTGCCTACATTTAAATACATACATGATTTATAAATGAATAGTTAGAAGGTAATTTCAATTTTGAATGAGTTCGAAGTAATTTT
The DNA here is from genome assembly GCA_963585895.1 of Sepioteuthis lessoniana. NCBI lineage: Eukaryota > Metazoa > Mollusca > Cephalopoda > Myopsida > Loliginidae > Sepioteuthis > Sepioteuthis lessoniana. The sequence goes on along the minus strand of OY757934.1, from coordinate 54,533,500 downwards.
TTTGCACACTAGATTTCCTATTCTACATAGTTAAGTGGTTTCAATTATAGCTAACACAAATAATTCTATTCAATATTAATTATTTGTTTGCAGAGAGTGAAGTGGTTACACGTATTGCCATTTAACACTAATTATTTTATTAAACATTATGCATTCCTTTGAACACAGTTAAATGGTTCCAATATTGCCATGTATCACTTAAAATTCCATTAACATCAGTTATTTGTTTACACACAGATAATGATCGAACAGTTCTATTTCCAAGAGTTCAATTTAGCATAAGTCATTTGTTTGCACATCGTTTAAATGTAAAACAGTTCTATTTGACCCAAAGATTGAACTTACTCCAGGTCAGAGTGAATTTAGGAGCAATGGCAATGAAGGGACACTTTGTATTCCCTAAATCTCTAAGACTGGAGGCTTACCATCAGATTGTTTAGTGTCATATCCAAAATATTCATCAGGGGGCACTCTTACCAGTCTGCAGAAATGCAATCGATGCATTCTACGGCCCCAGCCAACTGGGCTATAATAGTAATCGAAAACTGTAATAGAACAGGTCTCTAATTCCCCCAATTTTTAAACTGATGATCTATTCTGACACGCAATTTACCTATTTTGCACTTAGATTTTTCATCATCATCATCATATCGCGCTGGTAGCACGGATATTCCTGACCCTCTCTCGCCACTCCTCCCTATCGTTCATCGCCCTAGGTAGGTCTTCAGGACAACATCCTGTATCCTCACATAGCTGCTGAATGTACGTTCGAGCTGGTCGTCCTGCTTTTGCGCGGCCATGTGTGGGGATCCATAAGAGTACATCTCTTATCAGTTCATCTCTGCTTTTTTTTTTTTTTTTTGCGTACACATGGGAAGCAGCATGATGTACGTAAAGGTATTTGAATAAACCCATGTACGATCAAACTCAATACCTAAACGGGTCCTGAACATGAGTTTGACGACTTTACGCTCAGGATCGCTAGTTCGATCGGGGAACTACTGCTGCTCCTCTATAAGAGTGGCTTCTATAGAAGAGAATAAAACAGCCATCGAAAGATAACCATGACCCACACTCAAACCACTTAGATTTTCAAAGGTACATTTAAAAGGTGTCAACTCTATTGGCGGGGCTAAGAGTAAACCAACTGCATTCACTGCACAGGAGTAAGACGCCTCCCATCAAAGGGTTATCTTAGTTTGGTTTGATTTCTTTATTTGATGATATATCAACCATCGTGGGTTATTTAATGCCGAGACCATCATTGGGAAAGAACAGTAGTGGTATTATTTAACCTATGGCTGGAGGAAAAGTTTTTTCCCAAAGGTATAAATCAGAAAGTGAATGTAATTGCGTGAGTGGAGTTTGAACTCGCTTGCTAATATTTACAGTCCAGCACATTAACCACTTCGCCACGAAGACTCTACACGTAGAGTCAAGGTTATGGCATTAAATAAAGCAGACCCTAGAGTACTGTCAATGATAGGGTACTCCAAACTCACCAGAGATCCAGTGTTGGAACCTCAGCGTCAGATGCAGTTTTGTGCTATACTCAAGACAACCCTCTACGAGGGAGGCAATAAGCGTAGCCAAAACACCACCGACAGGGCAGGATAAAACTTAAAGTATTGAAAAATATCGATTATTTTATCTTATTGTTTTATTATCAACCAATAATCAAGTGGTAAGGTTTTCAATTCGACTCATATAGTATGAGCATTCGTGTTTCTTATATTGTTTTTATCTTTATAGGCGACTTGAAGTTTTATTTGGCGTTGCCCTAATGTTGGGGGCAATATAAAATATCAGTTCGTAAGATTGAGTGTTACTTACCTGGTTAGAATAAAACTAATTTCAGTGAATCAGATATAGATCAGTAAGATTTATTGTCGTTACGTGTTTTCTTCACTGAAAAAATAAGTAAAAAATGTCTCGGCAAAAAAAAGAAAGAAAAGAAAAGAAAGAAAACCTACTGAATTTCAACAGATTTTTGATAGGCTTATGTTAATATAAGGAGATCGCCATTAGATTGAGAAAATTAAGAATGAACTGAACAAAATAATTTGTTGAAAATGAGGGAAGTTTATTTATGGTAAAATTATTTTGAAATAATAGTAAGTTCAGATTTTTAATTTCTAAAAATTGAATTGAGGTAATAGTAAAACGCTCCCCACAAAAAAGAAAAAAAAAACTTGAGAAAAAACAACTCAGAATAGATTGTCCCATATCGGAAGTGACAGTCTTTTTTCTGTTTATGTTGTATCGTCGAGGTGATTGATACACAAAGAAGATTGAATGCATTTATTATATTTATAATATTCATTCAACTAGCGGATATATACAAAAGACAGTACAATAAGTTACAAACAATTAACATGAGAACTTACAAGAAATAGAGGAGGGTCAAAATGCTATAAAACCAAACGAAGAAAGATCAGTCCGAATATTAATCAACTTAATATCGGCTCAATAATCAATTTATTTGTCGTGTGCTCCACTAGACGGTGGAGTACGACACAAGGCTTTTTCAGATGGACGCGACGCAGAACCGTTGCCCAGATATGTCCAGCATTCCAAAAAAGGCCTCAGGCTCCGTCGGCATTCCCCTAAAAATGGGCTACTCAGGTGCCATGCTATAAACCTAGCCCTTCCGAGGAGATTTACAGCTTGGGGAACAATCACCTTAGGCTCAAGGAATGTTATTGGTCGCGTGAAGCACATGCTATACATTCCCGACATCCGTGCCATTCAATTTTGGCTGACTACTGTATCCAGAGATGTGACTTACCCGACCAGATCCGTACCGCTGATACTATAGACTGCTGAAGTGTGCCCCATCTACTGGATCCAACTGATTAAATCAATGGTATTTGCCTCGCGCCCCACCAAACGGACGAGTGTGGCACAAGGCTTTTTAAGATGGGTCCGGGCCCAGGGCCATAGCCCAGACACACCCAGCATTTCCCAAAATGCCTCAGGCCACGTCGGCATTTCTCTAAAAGGGGTGCCTCAGGCACCAGGCAATAAACCTAACCCCTCTGCGGAGGGTTAGAGTCTGGGGGATGGCCCCTTAGGGCTCAGGGTATTTCAAAAGACGCGACACACCCTACCAGAACCGTGTCGTTGATACGAAGACCGACCGAATTGTGTCCCATCCACTGGATTCAGCTGATTAATCAACAGTTTTTGTCGTATGCACCACAAAACGGACGAGTGTGGTACAAAGCCTTTTCAATGTGGGTCCGGGCGCAGGGCCTTGGCCCAGACACGCCCGGCATTCCGAAAAATGCATCAGGCTCTGTTGCCATTCCCCTAAAAGGGGTGCCTTAGGCACCAAGCAATAAATCTAACCCCTTCGAGGAGGATTAGAGCCTGGGGGACGGCTCTGAGGCACAAGGTATGTCCAGAGACGTGACACACCCAGCCAAATCCGTGCAGTTGATACCACGGCCGGGCTATGTGTATCCTATCAGCGAATTCAGCGGATTAATCAACCATCGAAGTTCTTAATCATAGGCTATTCATAGTTATAAGGTAGTCCATCTGTTATATGCTCATCTACAGCATCATAACGATACAATTATAATGACAGACGCAGTAATAAACGACGCAGGAAGACTTCTTTAACAAAAATATATGTACCTCTCACTTTATTGCCAGGGTTCGAAAAGGGTTACTCGAGGTTTGCGTGTGAGAGGGAGCTGGAGATCGAACATAACTGCAATATTTTGACCCCTCTTTCTTATGGCCATCAACGTTGTGTCTTTCTCGTTCTTCTGATGCCCAACCGGAGGCCCAGGACCCACTCTGCTGGGTGATGGCTTTCCTTACTGCATCTTTTCAGCAACTTCTCTGGTCCCCAAACTCCATCGGGGTTCCCGAGGGCCCCCTCGGCCGGGAGTGGCTTTCCCTACCACAACTCTCCAACTGGCTGCAACTCAACTGGCACTTGACTTCCGTCTTGACTGTGTTATATAATAATTCAACGTCCACACGATCGGCCACTTGATCTTTGAAATCGAATGTTTAATCGTCATCAAGCGGAAATAACTGTCATGCAGTTCAGAGGTCACTCTCTTCCGGTGCGTCAGTCTATGAGAGTATCATGGGATTTTTTAGCTCGTCCCATTTCATCAGCCAATTTCCACCCACTCTTACAACTGCCGCTAGAATGTGTCACTTCCTTCCGGTGCATCACCTTGAATGGCATTTTGGGCCGGGTCGAAGGTCAAAATATAACACATCTAGTCGTGTGCTGAAGGGGTGCTAGCTACTCTACAATAATCTATCGTAAATTTATTCTGAAAAGCGAAGTGTTCAAATAAATATTTTCAAAAATCCATTGAAAGTAAAAGTATATGACTCTCACATGAAAAATACTGGCTCATTAGGATGGAGTTTTGTTTATTTATCGTTGGGAAATTTATCACAGATTAAATTGAATAAATAGGAAGAAAAAAACGCAACGTTTCATTCTTTGCTGACGTCGCTTGTGAAACGAGACCAGAAGCTAAGATATATTAATGTTGGGTGGCGATCGGAAGTAAAGGGCTATCTCAGGGAAAAAGCAAAAATCAAGAACAAAAATGTAACGCAGACTAATTTGTCTTGGGGTTTGATTTTATTAAGTCGATTATGGCCTCGCTATGAATTCCTCATACGAGAAGAATAATATAGATAATACCAAATTAAAGCTTTCTATGTTGAGCTGTTTGGGTATCCATAGGCTGCCGACAAGACAGATATGATCGAGTTTATTACGTAAGAGAACGATTGTTAACCATTGCAAAAGCTAGACAAAGTGCTCTTTCCCCTTTACATCCTTCCTCGAAATGCCCGTGGAGTTAACCCTATGAAATGGTGCAATAATCACAGCCAACGGAAACTAGAAAAAAAACAAAACAAAACAAAAACTTCCCAGTTTCTTTTTGTTAAAACGGAGAACCAAATTTCTGAAAATTCGAAACTGATTTCAAAGAAATTCTTGAATTCTTTGAAATTTCTATTTATCAAAAGCTAATGAAGGAATCTTGTAATTTGCCCACGGCCATTCATTAAATATCTTCTACGCCATACAAGACGATGTTTTTGAGCTAAAAATGTACAAATAATTCTATGTATGTATGTATGTTCTTTGTGAGACATATAGCTTTTAAAATTTTTTTCGGGTACATAATTCGGAGATTAATCTCTCACTAAATCATATATTTCAAATGCGGATATCTGGGTATTCTCAGCTCCCCTTACAGTTATACAGAAACGCCTCGCAATCGTCATTTTAGGCAGTACATTGATGTACTTCTGAAATTTGCAATTTTTAAATTTCTCATTATTTTCATTCATAGTTACAAGTTTATCTAAATAGATAATGTGTCGTGCTTCGAAAAACCAAATCTCAATCGAAATTTATTTCTCACGCTTCAGTTACGAATATCCAAAAAGTTTGATATAAATTGCTGGTTTTTAAATTTTCACCTTATTTTTCAATACATACATATATATATATATATATGTATATATATATACACACACACACACACACACACACATATATATATAATAAAAATAGTTATATATTTGATGTATATATATTTAATTCACGGAATTTAGACTGTGACCCTAGGGTTTCTTGGTTTTTTTTACAAAACAACAATCATCAGGCAGTTAAGAAAATGAAATGAATAGAAAATCGAAGAAATACAGTCAAAAAACCGTTGGGGTTTTGTAGGAATCTTTACGTTTGATTGTTAGTGTGTGAGTGCGTGAGTGTGTTTGGGTGGGTTATAGTTGCATATTATTGTGTGTATGTTTGGGTGGCATATAGTATATGTGAAGGTACAAACACAGTGCGTTGTTTTCACCGGATATAAATTCATCGGTGTATCTTTTTTTTTTTGCTACATTATCTTATTTCTGTATGTGTAGGTGACTATAGCTAAGGAACAAAACATCATCATTGCATATCGAGGAAAATAAATAAAGATTTGATTTGTACGCGTATTTAAATGGTTATATTATAGACCAGAATGACAATAGGTATAAGTAGGGACATATTGTATCACAATATTGTACAATGTTGGTATTATATTTAGGGAAGAGAATTGGACTAGGATATAATAATAAATTGATGAAATGTGGCGTAAATATTATATATACTTTAGTTATCTTTGATAGTACGTGCGTAATGAAAACAATGAAGGGGTTACAATAATAGTTTGTATTTTTATGTACGATGATGATTATAACTGAAGAGCAAAGTGTTGTCATTATAAAATTAAGGAAATTGATTAAGGAAATACATGACGAGCTTGGGAGGTATGGGTAATAGTTGGGCGGTTGAGATGGTTATTTTAGTAGTTATGTGTTTTGTATCAATGTTGTGTGATTTATACGCTATTGTAGAATATATGTATATATCAGAATCGTGCTGATAGCACGGATTCTTTTGCCTTTATCTTTCCATTTCTCCTAATCTGGCATCATTCTTACCATGTCTTTTTGACTGCATCCAGCGACCGCACAGAGCTGATCAATGTAAATCCTTGCTTGTTTGCTGACACTAGTGCGCCTATGTGTAGGAGTCCATAAGAGAACGTCACTTATGAGTTCGTTCCTGTTGGGATGGGAGGCAGTATACTTCTGTAGGCCCCATTAAGCCTTTTCTTTTAAAAGTTTTAAATCCACGTGGTGCAACTAAGCAGCAGTAATTGCATGACTCTATATTGGAATAATTCCCGTTCTATTTTATGCGAATCCTTAGATTTACATATATATATAATGGATTGGTAAGCGTAACGTATCCATTTGTCAAATGAAATTTCTTTTCTGATCAAAGTGTTCCAAGAAGTCTTATATATATATATATATATATATATATATATATATATATATATATATATATATATAAGAACTATATATGTAATAGGTTTGACGATTAGTTGTAGTAATTGTAATAGTAATGATGATTGTGATGATAATTCTTAATATGGTATTAGATTATAACATTTGATATGATTTTATGTTTATAAATTTAAGGATTTGAGGTTTAGTAATAATATGAGTATTAAGATAATGTGTAAAATACAATTGTAATCTTGAGGATATATGATATTATGCTCCATCTGTTTATAATCTTAGAAAATAGTCTTAACAGTAACTGGTACAATTTTTATTTTTACTTTTAATGTGATCAATTATATGGAATAGTATAAAGATATTGGTATTACAATTTTCTTGTTTTTTTTTTGAGAAAATAGTATTAACATACAATATAATATTTTATAATATAATTTAATTTTTTAAGAAGTTATTAATACCCATGTAAGCTGTTTATAGTAGATCATTTTCTCTCCCCAAATCCATTTATTCCTTTATTCTATATTTTTTACTTATTTTCTTTCATTTGGATATAAAAGTTTTTTTGCCATTAGATAAAAAAGGAGAGAAAAGGCAAGGCAAGTCAAAAATTGATACATCTTGATACAGGAATTGAATGTCATTTGTCAACCATACTGGAAAACAGATGGTCTGGTTTTTACATAAAAAAATAAGAATAAAATAAAATTTGGATGCCGGAATTTTCTGTGTTTTTCTAAATCTTCATTAGACATGTCTCCTTATTTTGTTGTCTGAAGAAGCAGATTTAACATTTTAAAAATATAGCGTCTGCTGAAATAAATATTATCACTTGAAAATATAAGTAATTTTAAAAACATTTTAAAAATATAGTGTCTGCTGAAATAAATATTATCGCCAGAAAATATAAGTAATTTTTTAAAGTTTTTCCTTTACATATATATATATATATATATATATATATATATCTTAAGATATTTCTTTCTCTCTTTGGTCCTTCAATGAAAAAATAATTTTCGTATATAAATAACTGTTTCTCTATAATGGCACTTGGCTAATGTGTTTTCAATAAGTGTGGGAAAAGTGTATTTCAAATTAGGTGGTAACTTGAACGGCTTGCTTGTTTTTTTTTTTGTGTGTGTGTGCGTGTGGCTATTCTGTTTTAAGTAGGGGTAGGGGCTTTCAAATCAGCCTTGGTTAATTCTCCGATTTATTTATTTTTGTTGATATCTGTGGTTGTCGCTCTGTTTTTATTTAAAGGCCGGATGATTAAGGTTCATATTAAAGCCAAGGGGCACATCTGTTTTCATATTTTTTTTATCCATTTATATTTCTTTTTTTCGATTATTGGTTTTTCTTCTTGTGGTGGTAAATTTTGCTTCTCTGTTAAGTTCATGACAGTTTAAGCGGAAGTGCTGTTCGACTGATATTAGATTGTTCGGATCTCTAGATTGAATCCTGTGTTTGTATTTATCTAATCTAAAATAAAATGGCCATTCTGACTTTCTGACATAGCAATTATTTTTAGAAGTGAAACGAGTGAATGAGTTGGTTGATTTGCGGTGTTTGCAGCATAGATTTTTCTTGATGTTGCATAGTTGGCAATATTTTGAGGATTTTATTGTAGATTTCCAATGGATTACTTTATCATTTAGTTTATTGTTGTTTCCAATCATTTGTCTGTCGTATTTTGGGCGATAATAGGTTAGTATGCCTGATTCTTGAAAATATCTTTTAAGTTTGATTTTAAATTCAAAATATTCTAACGGTTCTTGATTATTTGAGCTAGTTGTTGTTGAATGTTGTTTATGCGGGGGATGCGATTCATTTTCCCTTTCGAACTTAGTTTTACAGTCTCCTGCCTAGGGGTGAAGATGGTTATGTGTTGTGGTATTATCTCTATTTTAAATACTCAAAGGACTCTTCCAATAAAGATATAACATTTGACTGAAATCCTCTCAGCGAGTTGGGGGCAGAAGTTGTTGCGGTTTTGCCCAGTTGTACCAATCCAGTTGATGGGGAACACTTCGGGCGGCCGTGGTGTCAACAGCATAGATCTAGTCGGGTGTGTCCCGTCTTCTAAACATACCTCGAGCCTTAGGGGCCGTCCCCACAGGCTTTAACCCTCCTCAAAGCCACCCCTATTTATAGGAATGCCGACAGGACCAAAGGCATTTTTGGAATGCCGGGCACGCCTGGACCTACCTTAAAAAAGCCTAGTACCAGACTTGTTCGGTTGGTGGGACGGCCGATAAATACGGTTGGTAGCAGAAGCTCTTGTGGTTTTGCCCAATTGTACCAATCCAGTTGATGGGGCACACTTCGGCCGGCCGTGGTGTCAACGGCACGGATCTGGTCGGGTGCGTCCCGTCTTCTGGACATACCTTGATCCTCAGGGGGCTGTCCCATCAGGCTTTAACTCTCCTTGAAGAGGTTAGGTTTATTGCCTGGCGCCGGAGGCGTCCCTTTTTAGGGGAATGCCAACGGGGCACGAGGCATTTTTGGGAATACCGGGTGCGTCACCCACAGTCATCCGGATGGTGGGACAGAAGAGGACAAATACCGTTGGTAGGAGAAGCTGTTGCAGTTTTGCTCAATTGTACCAATCAAGTTGATGGGGCACATTTCGGCCGGCCGTGGTATCAGTGGCACGGATCTGGTCAGGTGTGTCTCGTCCCTGGACATACCTCGAGCCTCAGGGTGCTTCCTCCCAGGCTTTAATCCTTCTTGGAGAGGTTAGATTTATCGCCTGGAGCCTGAGGCACACCTTTTTGGGAGAATGCCGACAAGGCCCGAAGCATTTTTGGAGCAACCAAGCGCGCCTTGGCTAAGGCCCTACACCCGGACCCACCTTAAAAAGGCCTTGTGCCACACTCGTCTGGATGGTGGGACGGAAGACAAATGCCGTTGGTAGCCGAAGCTATTGCGGTTTTATCCATTTGTACCAATCCAGTTGATGGGGCACACTTCGCCCGGCCTTGATATAAGCGGCACGGATCTGGTCGGGTGTGTCACGTCTCTGGATACGGTAGTCAACTGAGGTTGCCTAGTGCGAGTGACGGACAGGCCGAGCATTGGCCTCACGCGGCCAGACTGACATAGCTCCAATCTCAGAGGGCCGTCCTACTCGGAGGTGTTAGGTTTTTCGCCTAGCGCCTGAGGTGCCCCTGATTTAGGGGAATGCCGCTGGGTCCCGAGGCATTTTTAGGAATGCTTAGTGCCTGGGCCCACCTTTAAAAAAAACCTTGTGCCGCTCTTGCTCGTTTTTTAGGGCGTGTGACAAACACTGTTGGTAGCAGAAACTAGACAGGCGACATTGTATTATTTGTTTTACAGTAATACTTAATCTTTATTCTTCTCTCTAAATACGTGTTTGTCTTATTTATTTTATGCTTTTTTACGAAGACAAAACATGATGGTTATCTGTTTTCGATTAACATATGGGATTATTCCCGAACTGAGAACTGCTATTTAAGTTGATCACTTTGTCTTTTTAATTTGTTGTCATTTATGCAGATTATTTTCAATCTGATGTTTTGGGACTAGAGAAGCCGCTTTTGAGATGGTTGGGAAGAGAGGATCTGTAATGGAGATCATCATCATCATCATCATGTCGTGCCGCCAGCACGGATATCCCTGAACCTCTCTCGCCACTTCTCCCTATCACTCATCGCCTCCGGCAGGTCTTCAGGGTTACATCCTGTGTCCTCACATAGTTGCTGTATGTAAGTTCGAGCTGGTCATCCTGCTTTTTCACGGCCATATGTGGGGGTCTATAGGAGTACATCACTTATGAGCTCGTCCTTGCTTCTCCAGCAGTATCCCGCGTGTCTGGTTCGTCTAACTTGAATAGATTTCGTGATGGGGGGCAAGTGTTTGTATAGTTGATGTCTCGTGGGGTGTTGTCGCCAGGACTTGTTCAATACTGCTCTCAACATTTTTGTGTAGTTTCCGAGATAGTCATGTGTATTGCTGGGGTTTGTGTGTAATGCATTTTTTCTGTTCCTATCAATACGTACAAGAGTATTTAAAAATGTATGCCTTTTCTGGTTGGCAAACACTCCACGTCTCCATGTGTTGGAGTCCATTAGAAAATAGCGCTAACGCGTTCGTCCTTACTTCTCCAGCAGTTCTGCGCATGTTTTATTTGTCTTCATCATCACCTTGTCACGCCATAAGCACGGATATCCCGGACCCTCTCTCGCCACCCCTCCCGATCGTCCATTGCTACCAGCAGGTCTTCAGGGCTACACCCCCTATCGGCACAGAGCTGCTGTCCACAGGAGTATATCACTTATGAACTCGTCCCCACTTCTCCAGCAGTGTCCCACATGTCTGCTTGGTCTAATTTTGATAGTTTTCGTGATGGGTGGTTGATGACCGTACTGCTGCAGCTTTGTGGGGTGCTGCCTCCAGGACCTGTTCAATATTGCTCGCAGCATTCTGGTCTAGTTGCCGTCAATCTTTTTCTCCATTCGTTTATTTAGCGTCCATGTAGTGCATCCATATAGCAGTATCGACACGACTGCTGCTTGGAAGAAACTGCGTTTCATTTTATCGGTCAGGTCTGACTTTTATATGACCAATAGACTATCGATAATTGTCCATACCTTTGCTAGTCGCGTGTTGATGTCGGTCTCGGTTGATGACACTGCTTCCTAGGTAGGTGAACTTGTCAACTAGTTTCAGAGAGCTACTGTTTAGTGTGGAGATGTCGCCAGTTTGATCAAAGCACAAATATTCCGTCTTGGGTGCATTGACATGGAGGCCAATGCCTGCAGCAGATCATTCCAGACTATATAGCTGGATTTCGGCTTGAGCGGGTGCATTTGCCAGAAGCACTATGTCATCGGCGTAGTCGGCGTCGGTAATTGTTTTTGCGGGGTACCTTCTGCTTCTTTTCTTTGTTAGCTTAAAACAGTTTTCTTTGATTTTATCGATAGATTTTCTAAGCACGTAGTCTAGACAGATGATAAATAGGTATGGGGCTAATGTGTCTCCTTGCAGTACACCTGCTACAATGTCGAAGTAGTCTACTTTTCCATCCGGAGAACGGACTTAAGTGTTTGTCTTACTCGGATGTTTAGTGAGACAGGAGGCAGGTAACAGTATATCTGCTGGGGTTTTGCTTCAAGGATTTTTTTCAAAACAGCACTGAACATTATTGCGTAGTTCCCACCCATGCGAAGCGTTAGCGTCTAAGTGGTACATCCATACTGTAATATGGACACAGCCATTGTTTGGAAGAAATCTCTTTTTATTTTATCAGGTTTTCAAACAATCGATAACCTGTCAATTGCAGTTCACACCTTTGCTGGGCGAATGTTCACACACACACACATACACTAAAACATGCACGTATATATATCATCATCATCATCATATCGCGCTGGTAGCACGGATATCCCTGACCCTCTCTCGCCACTCCTCCCTATCGTTCATCGCCCTAGGTAGGTCTTCAGGACAACAGCCTGTATCCTCACATAGCTGCTGAATGTACGTTCGAGCTGGTCGTCCTGCTTTTGCGCGGCCATGTGTGGGGATCCATAAGAGTACATCTCTTATCAGTTCATCTCTGCTTCTCCAGCAGTGTCCTGCATGTCTGGTTCGTCTAACTTGAATAGTTTTCGTGATAGGGGGCAGGTGGCCGTACAGTTGGTGTCTTGTGGGGTGCTGCTGCCAGGACTTGTTCAGGATTGCACGCAGCATTCTTGTGTAATTGCCATCCAGTTTCTTCTCCAGCCGTTTTGTTAGCGTCCATGTAGTGCATCCATATAGCAGTATCGATGTGACCGCTGCCTGGAAGAAGCTGCGTTTCATTTTATCGGTTAGGTCTGATTTCCATATAATCGATAGCCTATTGATAGCTGTCAATGCTTTCGTTAGCCTCGTTTTGATGTCTTTTTCGGTTGATTCGGCGCTGCTTCGTATATATATATATATATATATATATATATATATCCAATTTACCTAACCCTTCTGCACGAGTAGGATGTGACACAAGATCAGTTCTTTAAAGCGGTGGACATATATATATAAATGTATAAACACATGTGTGTATTTATTTGAGAGAGAGAGAGAGAGAGAGAGAGAGAGAGAGAGAGAGAGAGAGAGAGAGAGAGTGTGTGTGTGTGTGTGTGTGTTTGTGTGTGTGTATGCGAGTGTGTTATCCGTGATGTAAATTATATCCTAAAGCACATTTAATTAAACAAAAATTTATTCTAGAAGAGCTCTGAAACATTTTCTTTACAAGCGTGAAAGATTTTTTGTTTGCTCATTGAAGGAATTCTTTCAAGTCGCACTTCTAATGAATGTTAACAATTTATCAAAAACAGAATTCAAGCACATCAATTAAAAATGTATTACTCATTAAGCTGAAGCCATTCATTTACACAGGTTTGAGTAAAGATGATTGAAAACTTCAAAACATTTTTCCTCTTATCAAATATAATGACTCTTTTCTATCTATCTATCTATCTATCTATCTATCTATCTATCTATCTATCTCATTCATTCATTCATTCTTTCATTCATCTATCTATCTATCTATCTATCTATCTATCTATCTATCTATCTATTTCATTCATTCATTCATCTATCTATCTATCTATCTCATTCATTCATTCTTTCATTCATCTATCTATCTATCTATCTATCTATCTATCTATTTCATTCATTCATTCATCTATCTATCTATCTATCTATCTCATTCATATCAGTCTGTACAGATCTATCTATCTATCTATCTATGTACATTTGAATATTTATTGCAATTCCTCAATCTATCGCTCTATCAATCTCAATGAATGAATGAGCAAAGAAATAAATTGAGTGAAATATAAGTCTACTAAAAATCTGTTTTTTGGATAAAGGATACTTTCTCATGTGTTTCCGGATTCATTAACACAACCGCGCCAACAGATAATAATTGTATTTGATTTCTGCACAAATCAAACTTTTCCAATTAGTTTTAGTCTTTAGAATTCTGAGAAACCCTCGACGCATGTGTGTTACTGTAGATGCCAGTTTTATTTGCTTTCAAGATGAATCAAATAAATTTTAAACCAAACTCTTTAGCAACTTTTTTAAACAGATGTTTGGCCTATTATTAATATTTTTGTGGAGTGGGCGACGAGATGGCTAATTACACCCGGAATATGTGCTAATTCTATTATATACCACTTAGTAATACATTCAGTTTCGTTTATCTGATATGTTTATTATTTGGTTTGGAGTCGATATGCCTCACGGAAGCCTAGCTGTGAGTACTTTGGGGGTTTTCAGAAAGATTTCAGTTAACACTAGAATTATCTCCCTTGTCTTTCAATTTTGAAAAATCAAATGAAAACTGAAACAAATAAGTAGAACATTAATGTTACATTACAAAAAGCATGATAAATCAGGTGAAATAATGCGTTCTAATTTGAATTATAGACATTCAGAAACTAAGAAACTAATGCATTTTTTACAAAAGTTTACATATTTCTATTAGATTAAATGCTAATTCTTCTTTTTCCAGCCTTTTTATACTTATGATAGGGTAACACTTACTGTATATACAGAAAAGCGGCCGGACATTGTAGCATGGTCCGATTCAAAGAAGAGTGTCCTCCTCATAGAATTGACTGTACCCTGGGAAGAAAACCGGGAGGAAGTACACGAGCGGAAGAAAAACCGATACGAGACACTGCGTGCCGACTGCGTGGAAAAGAGTTGGATATGCCATGTGATTCCTATTGAGGTTGGTTGTCGTGGTTTTCTAGGACACTCAGTCATTTCGTTTCTTACAAAAATAGGAATCACTGGCCGCAGTTTGAAAGTTGCCTCAAATTGTCTTCAGACCGCGGTCCAATATGCTTCAAATTGGATTTGGTCGAAAGCGAAAGGTTTTTAGCATGAAGGAAATACGCGCAGAACCACTATTCCCGTATGATTACGTAAGAAACGGCTACTGTAAAAGCGTAATAACATCAACGGCCGAAAGTAAATATATACATATATATATATATATATATATATATATATAATTCTCTTAATACCCTGTCTGGTGGCAAAAGCTCCTCGATAGCGCCAGGAGTGGTAGTACCGCCCTGAGCTACCGAAACTGTGTTATCACCCCTGGTTGGTGGTTGATGAGGGCAGGGTATCGCGCGTGCTTTCACACATTGTATGAAGAAAAAAATACTAATGTACCAGGATCAATAAATAAGTTTCCAGACTTTTTTCGTATGAGCACATTATTGATAGTATACACATGAAACTCAAGCCCCCTTCGAAGTAATCTCCTCCGGCTGCAATGCACTTATTGTACGGTTCCAACTACTTCTGTAAGGGCCCATGGAAGTCTTCTTGTGTGAGCGTGTCAATGACTTTCGTCACAGCCTCTTTCATCTCCTCAATTGTCTCATAACGACAGCCTCTGAGCTTAGGGAATAACCAAAAGTCACAGGGAGCAAGGTCTGGACTATAGGGAGGCTGATGAACTGTCTTGATGCCCATCTTGGTCAAATAGTCCGTGACAAGGATTGAGGTGTGGACTGGTGCATTGTCCTGGTGGAAATAACACTGAACCGATTTGAAGAGTGTTGGCCTCTTCCGACGGAATCTCTTCCAGAACTCCCTTAAAACCACAACATAGTATCCCTAACCCTAACCTTTTGGCCAATCAACTGTGGTGTATTGGCTTTCTTACTCCTCCCACACCTCTCATCATCTCTCATAGACTCCCTGCCGTTCCTTGAATCTCTTATACCACTCAAAAACTGATGCTCGATTCATGCAAGATGGTCGAAAAGCAGTCTGAAGCATTCCATACGTTTCTGTGGCATCATTTTTTCCAAGTTTAAAACAGAATTTTATTGCATATCGTTCTTCTAAAGTGTCCTCACGTCCAGATTGGATTTTTTAAATTCACCAGCTGTGACAATCAGGCTTTAGTAGGGTGTATTCCAAATCCTGCCGTAGCTGTTCCTTTAAACTTGAAATTATAAAAATTGGTCAGTCATCTTATAAGATGTATAGCAATAACATACTGAATTTTCAAGAGTATACGACAATTTTAAATACCTGTACAAAAAAGTCGGAAAACTTATTGAACGCACCACGTATACGTTGAATTTCAAAGGTCTAATTTTTTGGAGAAAAAAAAATTGTCACTGACAAGCACATGAATAATAATTATGTATTATTGGATTCGAAAATCATTTGGAATATCAACCTTCGTGGCTTATTTAATACCAAAACAATTCTGCGTAGAAGAAAAGTAATGGTACTATTAGGATTATTAAACAAAAATTAATTTGTTTTTCTTTATGTACAAAAACTTGCAGAGATTCATCATTACAACTCTCATATTCTTTAGCACGTTTTCCAAAGAAACTGTAACATTGTATTTTCTTTAGTTTCTTTGTTTTAATGGCATATCAACTTTCGTCGGTTATCAACTGTCAAAACCGTACTCGTAGAAGAACTGGAGCAATTCTATTTCACCCATAGGTAGGGGAATAAGGGGTTCATACCTTTCTCATGGGTATTAATCCGAAAGTGATTATAATAGCTTGACTGAAGTTTGAACTCACTCACTTCGAGGCTACAGACAAGCACGTTAGCCATTACGCCACGGGGTATTCTACGTATCATTGTAAGCGCATGGTGCCCAGGTGTGAATAGATGTTATCAAATAAAGCCAGTCAGATTGATTAATTGATTTGCTGATTTTAATTTAATTTCGACCAGCCATATGTTATTTCATGTCTAGAGGTTTGGTAATCTCATTCATTGTAGTCCATATTCACATTTTGTGTAGTCGTTTCGCAAGAGTTTTTCTTTCGTACTCGGTACTGTTGAATATGAATGATTTTTAACGTATGCATTTCACTCCTAGATCGGAATCTAACTGGTACTACAACTCCGGGTCAGAGTGGACCTGGGAGTATTGACAAAGAAGAAGTACTCTACACTTTTCAGGTCTCCGAAATTGATACACGTACTAACAACAAATAACTGGATCCTTTGTGAATATGATTTCAAGTAGGATCTAGCCAAATTTTTGAAATAAAAATATTAAAATTAGCATTTTAAATGCTTCTACCGTGACTTTCTTGGATAGAATTTCTAGGTAAAACCTGTGAGTTAAAATAACTTATCTTTTGTCGGAGTAAATCAAGATGGTCCCATCTCCTTAAATGGCAAATCTCTGAAATTAGTTGACCAGTTCATATTCCTCAGGGGCAATATCTCATCTTCTGAAAGTAATATCAACATAGACGCAAATAAGGCATTGACTGTTATCGATTGGTTATCGACCATATGGAAAAGGGATTTCTCTGATGAAATAAAATAAGAAATCTGAAGTTGCGTCATTATTACTGTATTGTTGCACCACTCTAGTGAATCGACCGGAGAAAAGGCTGTATAGCCACTCACCAGCCATCTCACTAACCATCCAAGTAAGACGAATAGGACATAATGGGCACTGCTGATAAAGTAAAGACGAACTAATATCATACGCAACTTTCTATTGTGGACTACTACACATGGACACACACGTGCTGGCCGTTCAGTCAAACTTACACTCATCAGCTGCCGTGAAGAGGACTTAAAAACAGTGATGACCAATAGCGATGCATGACGAGAGAGAAAGATTTAAAAGGAGTTCGGACAGTCAACGGGCCCTGATGATGATGATGATGATGATGTTAATGGTGATTCTAACACTGAATAAACGGAAAGACTAAAATGAACTTAATCACACACACACACACACACAACAATTTGATATGTACAATATTCATACCAATGGTAGTAAACAAAAAAGATAGATGCAAGTGTGTTCATATATCTAGAATTATACACATATTCTTTTATGAACAAGCAGTGTGTAAATGGAATAAAAAAAAAAAAAGGAAACAGGCAGATTTGATGAGTCTATGTAATACAACCATGTGGCTCTATCTTTTCAGAGACAAAGTCTATACTAGTGAGAAGCAAACAAAAAAAAAAAAAAAAGATCGTGAAGGTGTTTTCGAACTGTCACACGACTCTCTACAAGTCATGGAAATTATCAAAGGACCCTGGATGCCGTCTAGATGACATACCAAAAGTGAATTCTGATATGGGCGGCTGGTGTGAGTGTGTGTGTGTGTGTGTGTGTGAGAGAGAGAGAGAGAGAGAGAGAGAGTCAAAGAAATCCATTCTATCGGTACGCAATAATGGTAATGATGAAATTATATATCGTATATATCTTCATGTTGGGCACCTTGCATGGTGTAATAGTTAGCAAGATTGAGTGTGGCTCGATTCTCACTGGGTTCCCGATACCTCTGGCTTTCTATCAAACTAAGCCAAACATAGTAAATAAATACTTCCCTCATGTCAAAATAATTTTATAATCCAGTTCGTCGGCTTAATAAATGTCTCGCGAGGGAATGCATTGTGGTTAATGTGCTGGACTACGGCATCGTAGTTAGTGAGTTCAAACTCCATTTGCGGCATAACTTTCTTATTCAAACTGATAACCGTGGAAAAGTTAATAACCTCCCCTTATTCCCATCAGTAATGGATTAAATAATACCACTACTCTTCCTCAACAAAGATGACTTTGGCATTAAATAAACCACAAAGGTTGATGAGCTATTGAACAAAACCATCAATGATATGTATTTAAAAACTCCTTCGCAGCAGTAGGATGTGACTCATATAAGTTTTTTTTAGCAGAATCTGACAGTTCTGAATCAGAGTTTTTCTTTTTCTAAACCGGTTGCCATACTAATGTTAAAGAGCTTAGTCTACCCTACTATTTAGTCAAAACTGGAGTCAAATGCAAAACGCCTCGTGTAAGATTTGAACTCTGGTCATCATTACACAACGAGCGCCTCCTAAAACAAAGGTTAATATGTCATTAAACAAAGAAACCCAATGTTTCAAGGAAACGGGTAATATAGGAAGTGTTAATGGGAATAAGTTTTATTCATTGAACTTTGAAATATTTTTTGTCTTATTTATAACAATCTATAAGTTTGAAGCGTAACTTGGACTATAAATGAAATTCAAAATTTGAACATTTTAAGGGAAAGTTTATCTTGCCTTAAAGAGTACTCTTGTGACCCCCCCACAAGAAACAAAAAAGAAATCATCAATATCAACGCAATAGGGAGGTGCCCGTGGTGTAATGGTTATAGTCGTAGGAAATGGACACGGCGATATGAGTTCAAATCTTGGACGAGACTGATTGCATTTCACATAGCACTAATACCCTTGGGAAAGGTATGAATCCAATCATTCTCCCTCCAGGTATGGATAAATAATTGGGCAGACTGGGTTCTTCAGCCTCGGTGAGGCAACTAGTCTAAGAGAAGGAAAACTCTGAAATCAAACCTGTTAAACTCTACTTAAAAATTGACCTTGTGTCATATCCTGCCCGATCGGAGGGGTTGGTAAATATGTATACCAAAGCAATAAACTTCAGTATGTAGTATAGTTATATTCAACAGTAATTTTGAAATATAGGATAACCAACGAAATTTTTTGATCTCATGAGTAAAAAACTAAAAAAAAAAAAATACTGAAACAGATATAAGAAATTCCTCTAAAGGAAACCATTAATACTACTTAGTTATTTTAGTATCAATACAGTATATTGTGTTTACATCTTTATGAGGAGTCCATACAATTACTGTGTCTATGTGTCGTATAGCCACATACAAATACAAATATAAATATGAGGAAACATAATTTACGATAATGACGAACTTCAATGAACGAACGAACACATTTCTTTATAAAAAATATGTATCTCTCACACTTTATTCACGAAAGGGTTGATGTTTCTGTTGTGTGTGAGAGATGAGTGGAAACAGGGACAGACTACTATATTGACCCAACTTCTTTTCTTGACCATAGCAGCACTTCTTCCGCATCTTGGCTGGGGTTGCTCAACCGGGGGTCGCAAGCTGGCCTTTACTCAGGCCTTCCTGTCACCAACTAACTCAACTGCCGCCAGTACCTGCCTATATTCTTTCATAACGCCCACTTGCTTCCGCTTCTTCTATCGCTTATTTACACAGGTGCATCTCAGATTGACGGCTCGGTCAATGGTCAATATACCACATATGAAGGATTCTTGAATTTTTATTGCTTTTTTTTACCTACACCAATAAAGAAGAATCGCGAAAAGAAACCAGAAATTTACGAGTGTTATCAAATGATAGATTTCATAAATGTAAACTCTGCATTGTTTGCAATTGGTTTATAGCAACACATTTTTTATCCAGCAAAAGTGTTTGTTTTTAGGATATTCAAAGTGGCAGCAAGTCAAATGTAGTACTTCACACTTGAACTGAGATCTGTCATCAAATTTACCGAAGAATGTTCGATATGCACGTTAGACAACTGTTTATAAATGAGCTACATTGCTTATAGAAAATAGAAAAAGTATTCAGGTGGAAGACATGCCAGGCAGTCTTACAACGAGAAGAACGCCTGAAATGGTGGATTCGGTTAATGCGCTGATTTTGCCTGATTGAAAGGAAAGCAATAGAGATATTTCGGAAGAATTTGGAGTTTCTGAGAGAAGATTATATAAAATAGTGTATGATGACTTTTCCTTTTGTAAGGTTAGTTGATGTCTGCTTTCACTAGTGTTGAGTTGGCTAAGGTCGGCAGTATTTGTTGAAGTCGGACTGGAGCGTTGGTTGTTTGTACGACGTGACGTTTACTTGGCAACTAGACTCTTGAGCATCTGGTACGACTAACCCGTACTGCTATTGGACGCCGCTTATGTTTCTTCTATATGTATGCTGTATGGTCATATTTTCATATCACGTGTGTATGCATGCAAATGTGCATATCCAAAAGCCGGCTGTGGTACTTCATCGAAACGTCTCTGATTAATATTCTTCCACTACCATACAACTAAGGCAATACAAGGTAAGATACTGAAACAAGAACAGTATAAACCCTCATTCAGTTTGGTTAAAAACGCCAAGAGGGTGTCCTCGTGGTGTAATGGTTAAAGCGATGGACTGCGGAATCGTAGTAAGCGAGTTCGTATTCCAGTCGCGCAATTACGTTCACTTTCAGACAAATACCCTTAGGAAATGTATGAACCCCTTATCCTCCTGGCTATGGGTTAAATAGTACCACTATTGTTCTTCCAGGAGAATATCTTTTGCATTAAATAACCTACAGAGGTTGATATGCCATTAAACAAAGAAACCAAACCAAACCTAAAAACGTCGGAAACATCGTCTTTATAATCCAGAACTGGTTCATTATGATTTCAACCTGTTCGCCTCCTCATAGAATTTCTACATGGAAAAATTTCTAGTGATGACGAAGTGAAGAGCATATTGAGCAAATGGCTAAAAACTCAGCTGAAAGATTTCTATATAAAAGCTTGTTTTTCGAAAGGAAATATGTGTTTTAGGAACAGGAAAAACAATAAAAAATAAAGCAATTTTTTCTTGTGTGAAATGAATTGGTACATTGCCCAATTCATCTGATTTATTAAATAATCCTCGTTATACGAAAGCAATAAACTTCAGCATTGTGTTAACATTCAAGACTATCTTACAAAATCATTTGACTTCATCAAAAAATAGTTTTAAAAAATTCGATGAAGATGAAAAATATCTTCTCAAATGAAACCAACCCAAACAATTTAATTATTCTACAGATATTTTTGCAAATAATGTTTACAATATTGTCTGAAGGAGTCCAAAAATTTCTGAAATTTCTTTGAATGTTTTTACCTATATAAATAAAATGAAATATTCTTTTATTTGTTTCTAGCAAAAGAAAAACTTCAATTAACCCATATCTTTTCAATTCTCAAAATCATATCGTTGCTGGAGAACTAGTAAAACATATTATGTAGTAGATGAAAAATATGGCACCTAGCTAAGTATCGTTATGTGTATGGAATTGAGTGAGATGGAGACCAGGGGATCATCTTGAATGAGCAAGGAAAAGTCCTAAATCTCCACAGGAAACTCGCGTTGAATAGAAGGGGCCTAAAAGAAACCAATTAAAGCCTGGCGGTCGCCCAGAGAAATCAAACGTTAAGTTGGGATATAAGTTCTATTCAGAGTCAGTATTAGCCGTTAACAAAGTTTTCTCCTCTACTAAATAATCTCTGAAAAACCCCATACCCCAGACCGCCTAGGAAACACTGAATTGAGTGTATAAACACTTTAAAAAGATGTTTGTGCCATTCTTTCCCATACAATATAAAAACCAACAGTGTTACTACTAGGGTTCTGGTTAGAAACAAGTTACAGTAAGTAACAGTAATTTCTTCATCCGACTACGCAAATATATGATTCAAGGCCAGATACTTGCCCGCAGAACTCGCACTTAAGGTATATTGCTGTAGATGATCGATTGTACTAGAATGTATTCACCCAACCCCACCGCCACGGACAGAATCTGACACAAGGTCAATTTTTAAGTGAAATACAACTGGCTTGAATTCACAGTTTTCATTCTCCTTGGTTGGTTGTTTAACCAAATTTAAAGGAACCAGTCATTTCTATTATTTTACACGAGCTGGTTACGGAAGGATTCACTTCTTTCTTAAGGAAATTAGCGCGAAGTGAAAGGTAAAAATGTTCGTCTAGGAATCGAACTTAGCTCGCCAATTCCATTTCCTATGATAATCATTGTGCAAAGTGCACCCCCTCGATTATACCAGTAACAAAACGGAGAATAAACTTTAAAGGTATTTCAATATTTTACTTCCTGCTGCACAAAAGATTTACGCTTGTATTTTCAAGTCAATATTTTCTCAGTATTTAATTATTCAGCATTTGTAGCTTTCACTGCTAATTCATTGTAATCAATGAATATTAATGCATTTGCATTAATTTTTTTTCCTTTTTTTATATGAGATAAATCAATTAAGAATGTTTTTGCAATATTTTCTAGTTCCTGGTTCCTGTAAGAGCTAAGGTGGATTTTGACGGAAAATAAGCGTAATCTGATGGTAGACAAAAACAGTATATTATTGTTTACGTGTGTATTCGGTGAGAGTTTGCCTGTGTTAATGAAACAAAGAACGCGACAGATTGCGTGTCTGATTAATTGTTTTTAACATTTCAAATCGTCTTGGATGATTTTATACTTAAGAGATGAGAGAATCGCCTTTCTTGCACATTTTTATCTACATTTTGTCTAGTTGTTTCTTAAATGTTTTTTTGCTTACAGTTATATGATATTAATTATTCCTATCTAATTTGCTTACAGTTGTATGACTTCTAATATTCTTATTTAATGTTAATTATTATATTGTGTAAAGTAATTATTTCTATTGAACAGCTTTGTTGGGCTTTAGGGCGTATCAACCATTGGAGGTTATTGTTTCGTTTTTCCCGGACATTGTCATAATGGTTAGACATAATGGACATTGGAATAATGCCAATGGATCGGAATGGTTCAATCCTAGGTCGAGTCATACCAAAGACTCAAAAATGGTACTTGATGCTACCTTGCTTAACACTAAGCATTATAAGGTAAGCATCAAGGGTAGTGGAGCAATCCAGGGAAAGGAGTAGCGCCCTCTCCTACTCTTTGGTGTGGTAGCTATCGAAAAGGAAACCTTCGGGTCACCCTCAACTAGGTTCGCCAAGTTTACCTTTTACTTTACGCATAAAAATATGTAAACAAAAGTTAAAAAAAACACAGACTTGTGGGTGTACAACAAAACAGTAAGATTTATTAACCGCATGCATCTAATCATCAACAGCAGAGTTGTTTTAATTTTGTGGCACAAGTGTACGTAACCATGCTTCTCTGTCTCATGTGTTGGCGTTTTTCTCGGTTCTCACAATGCACTGTCCCTGGGAGGCAAATTCCTTTTTATCCTTCAGGGGGAAAAATCTTTGATATTTTTCATTTTTTTCTGATCCTGAAAAGTTGTTTAACCCTAAATCCTGTTTACTCACACACACACACACACACACACACACACACACACACACACACACACACACACACACATTTTAGGACTGGAAAAAGATATGTCATGAAATTAAAATATCAAAATATTCACGATTTAGTTACAATTGCTACTAAAAGTTTCATGTTGAGTAAGTCATAAATATCAGACGTAAAAGGAGGAAATTCATGCTCATTATTTATTTGTTGGTTAAATGTCTTCGTAGTCTTAATGACAGTCCACTACCCGTGAAACAATAATGTGCATTCATATATATATATATATAAAACAAGAGACACACACACACACACACACACACACACACACACACACACACACACACACACACACACACACACACACACATATGTGTCTGTGTGTTTTGGATAGATATCCGAGTTGCAAGGACTTTGTCTTCAGTGTTTTGGCGTCAGTATGTCTGAGAGATCTCTTTGCATTACACCAGGGTAGTCTTGGCGCGAAAATTGACAAAGACATGTGCCCGCGTGTATCTACGTAGCCTAACGTGAAACCTCAAGTCTGGAAGCGGAGGAAAAGGCCCAAGACACTTAAGTCAGTCAGAAAAGTAGGTTAGGAGTGAGACTAAGGCAGAGAAGGATTTTGGCCAGTTGGAGAGGGGTCTCAGAGCTGTAAAGACGATAACCAGTCAGAGTGAGTGCGTTGCCCAGGGAAGAGAGACTGTTGGCCTGTGGACGGGATGAGTCAGCATGTTTTATAGCTGTTAGGATTTTCATTCGGCACTTGTGATAGCCACACACACACACACACACACACACACACACACACACACACACACACACACACACACACACACAGAGAGACAGACAGACAGAGTACCAGAAACATGTCAGGTCTTCCTTTCTTATGGTTTTTCTGTCTCTCAAGTGCGTTGTTTTTATTTTTTTCTTTCCTTCCTTCCTCTGTTTTTTGATGGTTCTTTTTTTTTGTTTGACTTGTGAATGTCCACTCGACCACTTGGGTATTTTCATAACCTGTTCCTTCCACAAAGGAAGAGAGAAAAAATCCTAATAAGCCAAAACATTTACTAGCGTTCAACTCACTTAGACTTTGAACAAGGAGCAAAACATACTCTTTCATTTTATGATGATATAAATTATTTCTAACAATTGAAAATGTCTAGTAAATTATTTTCTCTTTCACAAAGCCCATTTCAAATAAAGGTCGATAAATTTTTCTATTTTCTGAAAACTCCAAAATAAAGATATTTCCATTACATCAGAAAACAAAAAGTCAATTTCTCCTGAAAAATTTATTTTAAGCATTATAGAACAAAATATCATTCATGAGCCTGATCAAGATAAAATAGTTTAGCTGAAGTTTAAAAACGTTAAAACTTAAGAAAATGAAGCGGGGCACTTTTTTCCCCCCGCATCCCTTACCATTCAAATATCCTCGGCTTGTCACAGAAAAAATGTCTCTGAAGGAGGAGAGTATTTTACGAGGCATACAATTAAATAGCAAAAGAGACAATGGGATGCAGCAAAAGAGACAATGGGATGCAGCAAAAACTGGGGGATATGAAATTAGGCGGATGAATTCAAAGTTACATCAACAGTGCACTTCCCTATATGCTGAGTGAAAGGATCATATAGGTTAACTGCCAGGATCAAATAGTTCATTTAGTTAACTATTGCAACTCATCTCTAAAGATGCCGTCTTTTGATCAGGAAAAAAACAGCCAACAAAAGATTACAATGACTCTAATTCAAATCATAAATCCTAATCGCATCACCCTTCACGCAGGTAAAGAAAAGGTGCGTTCTGCTGAGGTTGCAGCTCTGGCCCAACTGTTTGAAAAATCAGATAGAGAACCCACACCCAACTTGCTTTGATGCAAAAACATTGTTAACACAGCAACTTTTAACGTTAGGACTTTAGACTATGGGACCCCAAATTTAAAATGTTTTGAAATAAATATTGATATACATTGAATAATTATAATACTAATAAAGTTTGAACAAAGAGACTTGCAATCACTTGTTCTTTAAAAAGACTAATTTTTAACAGCATTGAATATATGATAGTGAATGTAACAAAATTAGAACCAGTAAGTCCAAAGAATACCCTTAGTGCTAGACAGATTGTCTGGAAGAAATTTGATTTATGACCCCTCGTCACTTGTTTCTAGCTTTGATAATCCCTTTTCCTAAAAAAAATATGAGTCGAACTTAAAACTCCGGACATGTAAATCTGGAAGAAAATATAAGCAAGCAACGAAGCACCTTTGACAGAAAATAGCCTCGAACGATTGAAATATAAATCCACAAGATTATTAACCTCTAAAGGACTTTGTAAGTAAAAAATTTACAAAAGCAAACACAACTTAAAAATTTCTAAATATAAATTTCTTATGAAAAGGAGACCAAAAAAAAAACCATTTACTTCTGTCCGTAAAATATTTCATTGTAAACTTGCTATTCATAATCCATTGTTGCACGTAAAACACACACATATATATATATATATATATAGACCAACAAATTCTTTTATTGTTATTTTTTGTGTTTGATTTTGTTGTTTTGCATGTCTATCACAAGCCTAATAATTTGTATTTTTCTAGTTTGTGTTCTTTTCTACTTTTATAAGTACTTATCTTATTGTATTCGGACAACCGTTAGCAGCGACTTTATCTCTAGCCCTGTTTAATATAGAAGTAATTGTAGTTTATACATATCCCAAAATTAGATTCCCATAACCAAATATCTATACTCCACCCACTACAAACCACATTATACCAACTATATTAGCTCATAGTATCTGCACTCCAGCACAATACAAACATAATATGCATGCAAGTACATAGATATCACCAAAGCGAACAAGATTTAAAATATCATAATACCGGTAATGGATGGACATTTTTCTTGCCATTTACGAGGAAAACTCAGTCAATCCCGCCATAGGAGGTGTAGGAATGCTTCTTAATCCTCGTGCCTTAAAAATCATTGAAGAGCGTCGAGAGAACCCAACTGAGAATTATAACAACCCATGCACAACGATCGTCTCTAGCTACTGTCCCACTAATGCTTGGCTAAATCGGATATCACATTTTTTTACGGCAGGTTATCATGTCTTGCTCGACACATTCTCAAACGTTTTAATCATTTGTAGAGACATGGATGCTCGAAAATGCAAATATGGACAACTTGTCAAATAGAAATAGAAAATATCTTGCCGATTTTTCACTCGAGGACAGTCTTTCATGCCTAAAAACTAAGTTCAACGAAAGGGAGAGAGAACAATGGACGTACGCCTACCCAAATAACACTAAAGCGCAGCTAGAATATACATTTTTTTAAAACAAAATCGTCTACGTAAAGATACGCCTGAGTCTACGCAGAAATAAAAAAAACAGTCAAAACCACTCATTATGACTGGTCCTCACTTACCCATAGAGATATAAGTGATAAACATATGGTAAGTGTAAAAAACAAATTTGATATTTTTGAGGGGACATCTGAAACACATAATCCAAATGACGAATATAAAAAAAATTGTTAACGCCAAAGTAGAAGGAGCAACAGAGTACTTACCAACCAAACAAAGAGCCAAATATAGATTTCCATTTGAGTTACAAGTTGTTAGGAAAAACAAAATAACTTTAAAAAAAAGCATTATTACTCAAAAAGAAACCCAACAAATATTAATACAAAGAAACTTAAGGAAACCTAGAGAGAACAAACCAACACATGCCAAAAAGAGCAATTAGAATACATTCAAAGTCAATCAATGAAATTAGAAATCCGGTAGAAGAAGGACAATCAAGAATGGCATCATTGACAGTAAGGAAGGAAGAGCAAAACTAAAATCTGCCGGCTAAAAAGAAAGAAACCTGCAGTGGAAAGAACATTTCCAGAATCTGTTTGGAAACCCTCCTGAAACCACTAACAAGCCTTTCCAAAAATAATAAACGGCCATCTAGACATCCAATTAGGATAGTTTACGGAGGAAGAATGTGTATTGAAAAAATAAAACCCCCCAGAAAAACAGCTGTCTTCAAAGAAATACCTCCTAAAGTTTGGAAAACAAGAAGATTTTGACAATATATTTATCTGATTATCCAACGCAGTCTATAAATAAATCTCACTTGAGAAATAGATGAAAGATTGCATTCTTCCCTTCCCTAAGAAAAGTGACCCTGGATCAATAAGAACTACCGAGGCATAGATCTAACTGCTATAGCAGTTAAGGTTTATGATACCCTGCTTCTCCATCGTATCCAATTCGAAATTGAGAACATATTTAGGAAGAGGTATATCGACTTTTGAACAAATCGCTCCATAACTTTATCGATTCTGACAGTTCAGCAAATCATAGAAGGAGTACGAGCAAATAATATCGAGGCAACACTACTGTTTGTAGACTCCTCCAAAGCTAACAATTCCATACACCGAGAGAAGATAGAGCAAATTCTACTTCTATATGGTCTTCCAAAATAAACTTTACCATTATTATGATGCTTTACGAAAACACAAAAGCAATATTTCTCTCATATGATGGAGACAGACTTTTTCGACATTGCCGCTGGAGTTATGCAAGGAGACATATTAGCCCCATACTTGTTTATACTCTGCTTTGACTACTTACTTCGATCATCCATTGATCTAATTAAAAATGGTTTCACTTTGAAAAAAGGCAAGAGGCTGATGTCATCCCGCTAAATTATCTCAGACATAGACCACGTAGATGACCTAGTCCTTCTCACAAATGCACCAAACCAAGCAGAATCCCTACTGTATGGCCTATAAGAAGTTACAGGAGGCATTGCCCTTTACGTGAAAGCAAATGAATCGGGAAAAAATGTATTTTTAACAAAAAAGAGCCATCTCCACTTTAAGTGGTAAGCCTCTAAAATAAGCAGACTGTTCATACATCTTGGCAGCAACATCTTATCTACTGAAAGTGATGTTAATATATACATAGCAGAGGGTGTGGAAGGATATTGACCGGTTATCGATCATATTTAAATCTTATCAAAATCTCATAAAAGAAAAAGGGATTTCTTCCAAGTTGTAGCTGTGTCCGTACTAATATATGGATGTCCTACATTGACACTATTAAAATGCATAAAGAAAAAGCTAGACAAGAATGCTGCTTGTTGTCTTGAACAAATCCTGCAAACAACAAGCCACAAAACACCAGCTGTACAAGCACCTGCCTCCCATCTCACAAACCATTTGAGTAAGATGAACAATACATACGGTGTACTGCTTGAGAAATAAGGACAAACTCATAAGCGACATTCTCTTATGGAATTAAACGTGAGAGATATGCAGAAAAAGCAAACATAATCTCGCGAGAATTCCCCGATGAGGATTTCAGTAATCACTGAAAATTGCTTAGAGAATCGCACCCAAATATTTTTCTTTTTCAATTTATTTTGTTTATATTGACTGTCACGATCGTTGATGAGTTGCCGGAGGATATTTTGATCTGCAGCGAATAGAATTCTGAGTAATTTTGTGAAGTCTTAGAAATGGGAATATTTTACTGAAATGATCACAGTCGTAAATCTGTATAATTCAACGAGTGTTAGTATTCCAAACAAAACAAAAAGTAAAAAAACAAACAAACAAACAAACAAAACAAACCCAAATAACTACCCCCCCAAATCTATTATTTCGATTATTTAAGTATTGCGCATTAAAAAGCAAAAACAATACAAATAATCATTTCATATATATATATATATATATATATATATATATATATATATATATCATCATCATCATGTCGCGATGGTAGCACGGATATCCCTGACCCTCTCTCGCCACTCCTCACTATCGTTCATCGCCCTAGGTAGGTCTTCAGGACAACATCCCGTATCCTCACATAGCTGCTGAATGTATGTTCGTGCTGGTCGTCCTACTTTTGCACGGCCATGTGTGGGGGTCCATAAGAATACATCTCTTATGAGTTCGTCCCTGCTTCTCCAGCAGTGTCCTGTATGTCTGGTTCAGTTTTTTTCATCTGTCTTTTAGCAAGACCGTATATTCAGATAGAATACAAAAATCTCCTTTTACATGAAGATACGGTCTTTCAAAAAGAATTTTCAAATAAATTTATAATGAAACTTAAGCTTTACTTAAAATTATTGAAAAATCGTGAGATTTTTATATACTTGTACATATTTATACCGGACATTGGCCTAGCGGTTAGAGGGTTCGCCAATGGCCCGGGAGACCTGGGTTCAATCCCAGGTCGAGTCATACCAAAGACTCAAAAAATGGTACTTGATGCCTCCTTGCTTAACACTCAGCATTATAAGGTACGGATCAAGGGTAAAGTGAAGCAATCGAGGGAAGGAGTAGCGCTCTCCCCTACACCTTGGTGTAGTAGCTATCGAAAAGGGAGCCTTCGGGTCACCCTCGACTATGGTCGCCAACTTTACTTTACTTATATATTAGTAGCCGTGCAGTGAACATTTTATTTGAATATATTAATACCATATATTCTCTATAGATTTTTCCTCTTGAGACTATTAATAGACTTAATTTATATATATATATATATATATATGATTTCTGATGCCCAAATCATGAGCAAAATATAACATAAGTCCAATTTTTCAGGGGAGTTTAACGAGTTGTAATTCCAAGTTTTCTTTCTCCTCGACATGTAATACCCAGTTTAAAGGGTCTTTTCTGGCCTACTATTTGCCCATACCTGGAGGGAGAATAATCAAATTTATACATTCTTTAAGGGTATTAGCGCTATATAAAATGCAAGCCTCTCCGTCTAGGAGTTGAACTCGGGTCACCGTGTCAATTCCTTTCAACGATAACCATTACACTAAATTCCCCAAATATCTCTGACCTGGAATCTCACAATCAGATTGTTGATAGTCATACCCAGGATGCTCAGAAGGGATACAGTTGGCGTATTCTACAGAAACCGTACCAAACTAGCCGATAGGATGTATAGATTCCGGTTGAATTTTTTGAATTTATACAGTTTGTATCATTTACATGAGTCGTCATAAAATGTATTGCTTTAGATGTATTTTTTAAAATTAACTTTTTTAAACAGTTGTTTTTTTAGTTAGAATTATCCAACACTGAAGCGACCGAATATTGGAAAATGCAGTAGCAAAAGAGTTAATAATTCATCAATAATGCGTGCCCGTAGCATTGTTTTCGTTGGTTATCTCACCGTCCACCTCTTACCTGTAAGTCCGCACAAAGCGAATACATGTAATGTTTTGCTGGTTAACCAATATTCGTGTGTCCATATTGAAGAGTCCATACGAGAATTTCGCTTATGTGTTCGTCCTTACTACTCAAGCAGTGTCCAGTAGGTCTTGCACGTCTTACTTGGCTGGTTTGCCTGATGGGAGGTAAGTGGCCGTACAGCCACTATTTTGTCGATTGCTGCATCCACAATGCATTAAAAACAACACGTTAAATTATTGTGTAGTTCATATCGAGTTTTTTCTCAGAGCATTTTCCTCGAGTCAAAGTTACACCATACAGTAGTATTGACACGGCTGCAGCTTGGAAAATTTCTTGTTTAATTTTTCTGAGAGATCAGATTTCCATATAGTCGATAGCTTGTCAATAGCAGTCCATGATTATGCTGACATTTCTTTCAGCAAATGAGATATTGCTACCGAGGTGTATGAACTGGTCTGCAAATTTCAGATGCTTGTCATTCAATAAGAAGATGGTGCCATCTCGATTAAAGCACATGTGAGTTCATATAGTGACCAACGACTCTTGCTGCCTGCTCGAGGCTATGCAACAGAGAATCGACTAAAAAAGGCTATTTGCAAGGATGGAGACAAAAATACTTGACCTTGAACTATGTCGCACATGAAAGTGATATTACGTTTTATTACAAATTCCTAAAATCATTCATGGAATATTTTGAGATATCCGATTTGCCGATAGTATTGAAATGTATGTAAGGTTTCTTTGTCGCTCACTCTATCTCTTTCCCTTTGTCTTTCGAGCTAATAACTTCAGAAAAGTTATGAACGTCATTATCCGCTCAATTATTTGTTAAATATTACCACCAATGTTCTTCTACAAGAATAGCTTTGGTACTGAATAACCTACGAATGTTGATTTGCTGTGAAACAAAGAAACTAAACCAAACCAAACCAAACCACACACAGAAACAAACACTCGTACACACAAGCCATCATCTGTGCACACACACTCACACACACACACACACACACATATATATATATATATAGCGTTTGAATCAACCAAAGGTTTCGATCCCAGCTACGGGAAGCTACTGTCTAGCCTCACTGATGAGTTCTGATAGAACGAAACAGTTCTATCTGTGGATGACTATATATATATATATATTTCACTGACCCCAAACTTGGTTTGGTCGTGGTGAAGCTACACATGTAGTGTGTCTTGGAAAGGAATAACCCAGCGTGCATTCTCGAGCTATACAACTTTTTTGAATTCAAAGTTTTTTTCTTGATTGGTTGCTATACGCAATGTAAAGAGCCTAATCTGCCTTCCTATACTACCCATAACTGGAGAAATAGTTGGATTCATACTTTTCCCATTGGTATTATTGCTATGTGAAATGCTGACGGCCTCTTTCATGACTTGAATCTGAGTTACCGTGTCCATTTCCTACGAAGATAACCGTTTTGCAATGAGCAGTGTAACATGTTTTGAAATTAGCGACAGCAAACACATACAAAAGTGTCAGAAAACATATCAAATATTAAAAAAAATCATTTTGTAAATTTATCTTTTAAGTTACTGGAATTTATCATATTTACCAACCCCTCTGCTCGAGCAGGATATGACACAAGGTCAATTTTTAAGCGGAGTTTAACAGGTTTGAATTCAGAGTTTTCCTAGACAAGTTGCCTTACCAAAACTGAAGAACCCAGTCTGCCCTAATATTTACCCATAGCTGGAGGGAGAATAATTGGACTCATACCTTTCCCAAGGGTTTTAGTGCAATGTGAAATGCAACCAGTATCGTCCAGGATTTGAATTCGTATTGGCGTGTCCATTTCCTACGACTATAACCATTACACCACGGGCACCTGGGGTTTATAGAGATGTTTAGTGATAAAGATTACATTTAATTGCAATTTGATTATATTAATGTGCGACTTAGATTGATTTTATTCAATTTTTATACCTAAATACCCTTTTTCTGGAATAAATGAATTTATAAATTGTTCCCGTACTCAGGTTTCATTTCAATCATTTATAACTTTTAAGGCTATTGTCAAAGGAAGCACATGTCATTTTAGATGTCTTTCTCGAGTCAGATCTTCTTACGTCTAGCTCTCTCAGTTTCCAGGGAATTACATACTTGCACCTATGATTGCTCCATCTTCACAGTCTCTTGATTCTCCAGCAAAATCTAGATTGGCATCCTGTCTTTGACTTAGTTGACTTTTGAAATAAGCAGCAGTTTTCAAACATTGAGGTAGAGATGCTAGACCAACCGAATGGTGACTGTAGATGTTACTTGATCCAGTCCTTATGTTGAATACTCACATAATAAATATGCTTATATAGTCATTTACACATATACATGTTCATGCAGCATCACAACGACACAATAATTAAGACGCATGATAAAGACGCAGGAAGGAACGAAGCAGGTAGAAACGACGCAAGAAGACTTTTTTAACAATATTTTTACCTCTCTCTTTATTGCAAGGGTTCGAAAGGGTTGTTCAAGGTTTGCATGCGAGAGGGTGCTGGAGACCGAACATAAACTTCATATTTTGACCTCCACTACTTATGACCGTCACGTTGTGTCTTTCTTGTTCTCTTAGATGCTCAACCAGAGGTCTTGGGGTCCACTGCTGGATGCTGGCTTTCTTTACTGCATCTTATCAGCATCTGCTCTGGACCCCAGTTCATCAGAGCTTCAAGCCCCATCGGCCTGGTGTTGCTTTCCTCACCACATCTCGTCTCTAACTCTCTGGAAGTCTGCTGGGAACTCTTCTTGGACTCGAACTCAACTGAGTTAAATAATAATTCAACGCCCACACGATCGCCCACTGGATCTTTGAAATCGAATGTTTAATCGTCATCAAGCGGAAATAACTGTCATGCAGTTCAGAGTTTACTCTCTTCCGGTGCATCAGTCTGTATTGGCAAAGTGGGACCTTCACCTTGTCCATATTATAGCCTTAATCCGCCCACGCTATCTCTTTCGATTACTGGCCATTGGAATGTATCACTTCCTTCTGGTGCATCACCTTGGAATAGCATTTTTGGGCCGGGACGAAGGTCAAAACATAATACTTAGAGAGAGCATTTGCGCTCAACTATAGCTCTTTTCAAGCTAATTACTGCAAATGACGCTAATGGTATTACCTCGACTCAAAGGAATTGTATCTTGAGATTATATGTGATTGACATATCCACTCACTCATGTATCCATTCGTGTTAGCTTGCTAATGTCATATATATATATATATATATATATATATATATAATATGCACAGGACAGGGATTGTGAGGGAGTGTTATTTTCTGTTTGTGATTTGGTTTGGTTTGATTTCTTTGCTTCATGTCATATCTACGTTTGTGGGTTTTTGAATGACAAAGCCATCCTTGTTGAATAACATTATCTGGGAGCATAAGAACATTCATAGCTTTCCCAAAGGGATTAGCCCGAAAGTGAACTTAATTGCCTGGCCAGAGTTCGAACTCATTAACTAAGATGCTGAAGTCCAACATTTTTGCCACTACGCCACGGGGACTTTATGTATATATATATGTATATGTAAGTGTATGTCTGCAACCTCTAATTTGAGTATACAAACTGCATGATTTTATTTTATAAAATAATAATTAACCAGTCAATGAACAGATGTGGCTTATTAAATCAGCTAGAATTTTATAATATCTGGTAACAATTTAATACACAAGAGATTTAACAAGCCGAGAAATTATTGTTATACTATTTCTATGAAGAGGAAGAGAGGGGAGAAACAAGAAGAGAAAAGTAAAAGGAAGTTGATGAGAGAAAAGATATCAGAGGATTATAGGAAATAGAGAGCAGGTGCGAAATCAACTTTGTGGGACGAAGGGTTGGTTATGTTTGGTTTATTTAACGGCACATCAAACCTTAAATAGGTTATTTAGTACTGAAATCTGATTCATTTGTAAATCACAAATATTTCTATGTTTCCTTTGCAATCATTCATAAAAATTGCACTTTTTTTCATTTGTCTATCAAGATAATTTAGTTGCACACAGTTATATGATATCAAGTATTTCTTATCATACAATTATTTTGCCCAAACTTATATAGTTTCAAATGTTTTTATCTAATATATATAATTAACTAATCATTTTATGTTTTTTAATAACTATTCCTATTTAATGATAATAAGCGTTTGTTTGTACTCAGTCTTTTCCCCAATGGTCCGGGAGACCTGGGTTCAATCCCAGGTTACATCATACGAAAGACTTCAAAAATAGTACTTGATGGCTCCTTGCTTAACACTCAGCAATATAATGTACGTATCAAGGGTAAAGTGGAGCAATTCAGGGAAAGGAATAGCGCCCTCCTCTACACTTCGGTGTAGTAGCTATTGAAGAGGGAGCCTTCTAGTCACCCTCGACTACGGTCACCAACTTTACTTTTACTTACTTTATATAGTATCAAGTATTCCTTCCCAATACTAATAATATATCTATTTGATCCATATATTTGAACCTAGCAGGAAAAACCACTTCCAATTTCAGTGGAACTGAGAGTAATGGCAATGAAAGTGTACTCTACACTCCTTTGAGCTCCAGAACTGGTACCACACCTCAATATTCATTTTTTTTTCATACCCAAGTTAGCCCTTTTGAGGGAGAAAAGAGTAGCTCTTTGAAAAAGGATGCCATCGGCGTGTTTTCAGCCTCATCAACAAAGCAAATGAGGACTTTTCGATTTCGGCAAATAAAACTAAAAATGGCCGATGATTCTTTAATTTAAGACGGAAACTTTCCGAAAAATCAAATTTCCCCTTGGATTTCCGCTTTAATGAAATGCAAAACGCTTTAGGATAGGCAACGTTAATATCGTAGGGTTCGATTGTAGTTCTAAACAGTTGGAGTTGATGAATAAACAACTAAAAATACGTATCAGCGTTTGTGCCTTTATGAGTGTTTGTGTGTTTGTGTATGTTCAGATGTTTCTAAGAATTATCTATGAAATACATGCCTCGCAATTACACGAATTTACGTTTGGTTTGGTGTGGTTTCTTTATTTCAATGGCATATCAACCCTCTTGGCTTATTTAATGCCAAAGCCAACCTTGTAGAAGAACATTGGTGGTACTATTCAAATTATTGCTGAGAGGATAAGAGACTTCATACTCTCCTCATAGGCATTTGTCCGAAAGTAAACGTAACAGCGTAACTGGCTATATCCGTTTCTGGTAGTTCCACACCCGAGAAGAATATTTTGGACCTCTGGTTTTGGTTCGAGTTATTTTTAATTACTGAAGTCATTCACCCGTGACGGGCGAAACTACAATGAATGCTTTGGCCTTACTCTTCTGAGGTCAGCTGGCCGGTCTGTAGATTCTCTTTCTGCTTATCTTTATTATTTTTCTTCTTTCTCTCTCCTTCTCCAGAAATTAACCTTCCGTTCTCTTCCTGACCAGAGGCGCCCTATTTTCCTAAGTAGGCTCTGCAATATCTTTATACTTTCTTATAAAGATACTCACCAAGAAAGAATTTCATCATTTGTGGATGATTCCGGGAAAGTATTGAGGGGGAATGATGAACTTGAAAAACTGTGTGAAATTAAACTATGAAGATACTCCCATGAAAGTGTTAGAATTTGTTTACCCGCCCCATATATATATATATATATATATATATATATATATATATATATATATATATATATATATATATATATATATATATATATATATATATATATATATATATATAGGGTGAATTAAATTCTAACACATATAATGGAGTATCGTTATGATTTAATATATATTTACACATAGTGGTGTAATGCCCGTGGTGTAATGGTTATCGTCGTAGGAAATGGACACTGCAACACGAGTTCCAATCCTGGACCAAGCTAATTGCATTTCACATAGCACTAATACCCTTTGGAAAGGTATGAATCCATTTATTCTCCCTCCAGCTATGGGTAAATAGTAGGACAGGCTTGGTTCTTTAGCCTTGGTGAGGTAACTAGTCTTAGGAGAAGGAAAACTCTGAATTCAAACCTGTTAAAATCTGCTTAAAAATAGACCTTGTGTCATATCCTGCCCGAACGGTGGGGTTGGGTAAACATGAATATATATTTACTCATATATATATATATATATATATATATATATATATATATATATATATATGTATGTGTAGTTGTGTATGTGTCTGCGTGTGTTTGTGTGTGTGTATGTATATATGAATGTTTGTGCACACAGGTGCAGGTGTGCCATCAACACCAAATTTAGAATGCACTTTCCCGCAGCAAATCTTACTTGTTTTCGAAACAGCAAACATTAAAAGTAGAAGAAAATTCTATGGAAGATGAAAAACATTCAAAATAAAGTTTTAAAATAAGATAAAGTAAATAGAAAAACATGCGGTTGATGCAATTTGAGCGATTTTACTGCTCTAAATGAAGGAAAGAGATTATCCCCACCACCTCAATACTGACAGTGGACGCCAGAGCACCTGCTGATGATCCTGCAGACGTTGGTTCGTGCAAAAAAAATTCGTCTATAGAAAACAAAATGAACTGAACAATTCAACATCTGGATAAACGTGATGACCAGATCCAAAAAAGACTTCTCTTTCACGTTTTCCATAAAACACCCCCCCATTCCTGCAAAAAACACCACAAATATAACAACAATAACATCAGCAGTAATAACAACAACTAGTTTTTAAAAAGACATATACGGATACATATATTTCTATTTAAACTTTCATAAAAATACGTACTCAAACTATTTTCTTGTAACGTTTTCTAACATAAAATGGGCGACCATATTCGAGGGTGACTCGAAGGCTCCCTTTTCGATAGCTACAACACCAAGGTGTAGGGGAGGGCGCTATTCCTTTCCCCGGATTGCTCCACTTTGCCCTTGATCCTTACTTTATAATGCTGAGTATTAAGCAGGGTAGCATCAAGTATAATTTTTTGAGTCTTTGGTATGACTCGACCTGGGATTGAACTCAGGTCTCCCGGACCACTGGCGAAAATACATATACTGAATTTTCTATTTATCTAGTTTTTGCACACTCATACATACATACATACATGTACATAGATAGATAGATAGATAGATAGATACATACATACATACATACATACATATACACACTTATACATACGTATATATACACACATATACATACGTATAGATAGATAGATACATATACATACATACATACATACATACAGATATATAGATAGATACATACATACATACATACATACATACATATACACACACATAGTGCGATAGATGAATTGCTACCTTTCTAAATTATTAATTTCGCGCATGCACATTAGTAATCTCTGATTTTGTCGACTTTACAGCAAACTAGAATCAGTTAAGAACTGCTTACGAGGAAAGCGGCACTATGACACAATTAACTTCACCAGAAATTTTGAAACAGGAGACTGAATTGCTAGTTATTTACACTGAGACTTGAATTCGAAGATTTCATAGCCTTTCGATGACATTCTGAAGACAGAATAGTATTCAAATTGATGAAAACTAAATACCAAGTCCACATCATGGTGTTTGAGTCTTCTGGTCGCCCTCGGCTACGGTCACCACCAACAACAATTAGTGATGGTGACGTTATTTCTCCATTCATGGTGCCATCTGGCCTCACACTCAACAAGGAAGCCTCTGTCAAGTATCTGAGGAAGGTGATTAAACACAATGTTCGTAATTCTATGGGAGTATCTCTAATAAAAAAAACAGAAGTGATATTACAGAGACTACATAGGGAAAATTTCATTAATGTGTTAACAAGGATAGTGAACTGATGGAAATTTTAAAAACGTATCACAAAGGATCTCCTATAGAGAATTTTATGCATATCATTTTCTTAGACAGATTATGGTTTGTATATATACCATTTGTCAGCATGTTAAAGTTTCAATCTCTTGCACATTAAGGCTATTCTTGTGTTCTTTGCTCGAATTCGTACTACCTCAAATTCAACATGTGTTTAAACCATGCATGCTGGTGATGGTAAACAATCTCTGTTCCCAAAAGTATAATTGGTTGAAAATCAACCATAAAAGTTTAATTAGTTCCTTGCGGTCAGGTGTTCTGGAATATTTTTGAGAAAAATTAATTAAAAAGGTCTCATTAGTCCAGAGAGTGTTGATATCTGACGGCATCGAAATTCAAACCAATCCTGAAAACAAATAAAAAAAAGTCTTTTTCACCCAGAGAAAAAAAATTCCGGTTAAGTAAGACTTGAAGGTGTTCACCAAAATTTTAATGACTCTTTATATTATAAATGACGAAACGTCTTACTCATACAGAGTCCTTCAAAATTATCTGTCGTATTTATATGGCTGCCGCATAGACACTAGCTGCAGTGCGTGTATGGGGTAAATATCGTTTGGCTTCTCAGACCCGCTATATTAGTTCCAGTATGACGTGGAGTAGTGAACATCGACCAGTTTTCAGTTTGCTTGTATTTTATGGCATAACATATCAACCCTTGTGGGTTATTTAATGCTAAATCATATATATATATATATATATATATATATATATATATATGGTAAGCGAATTGTTTGTAGAAAGCACTTTTAAACAAGAATGCTCTCATTTGTTTGCACACAGTTAAGTGGCTTCAAGTATTTCTATCCCCGACTAATAATTCAATTTATATAAATCATTAGTTTACACCCAGTTAAATAGTTTCACGTATTGCTAATACAAATAATTCTATTCAATATTAATAATTTCTTTGCACACACTTACATGGATTCAAGTATTTCTATCTACCGCATAAGATTCTGTTTAATATTAATCATTGGTTAGCAAATGGGTTCATGTAATGCTAACACAAATGATTCTTTTTCGGATTAATCATATGTTTTTACACAGTTAAATGGATTCAAGTATTCCAATTTTAGTATAATAATTCTATGTAATAATGATAATTTGTTTGCATACAGTTTAAATGGTTTCAAACACTGCCGTCCAACATTAGCAATATCGGCCGACATGTACACTTACTAAAAATCAACAAATAGCCCACAACTCCATGGTTTTAAATAACCTATAAATATTGATAATATCTAGTAAAAAATTGAAAAATTCTATTCGACTCCCAGATTGTACCCTAACAGGTACAACCATTCTGGATCAAAGTGGATCTGAGAATAATGGTGATGAAGGAGTACTCTTCATTCTAGAAACTCCCAAGACGATAAACGGTTTCAAGTATTGCTATCAATCATTAATAATTCTATCCAACATTATTTATTCGCTTGCACACTGTTAAATGTATCCAAGTATTTATATCTAATACAATTAATTCTATTTACTACAAATCAATTGTTTTCATACACTTAAATGCTTTCAATTATTACTATTTAACGTTAATGATTATTTTAAATTCTTTTGTATTCATATATAATTTAATATTAATCATTTGTTTGCAGACACCGATATGGTTTCAAGTATTGCTCTTACATACTAATATTTCTAAATGATTTTATTAAATACTAATCATCTGTTTGAGCTCGGTTAAATGTTTTCAAGGATCATAAATGATATAATTTTATTTGACTCATAGATTAGACACTAACAGGTACAAATACTCCGGATCAGAGTTGACCTGGGAGTAATGTCACTGAAGGAGTACTTCACAATCCCCAAAGCTCCGAGACTGGCTATCAGGTGGTTTTGTGTCATATCAAGGACACTCGCTGGTGGGTGGGGTCTTAAATGTCTGCAGAGGTACAGCCGGACTATTATATAGTCTTTGCCTGTTGAAGCGCCGTGGTGTTGAGACCAATATGGTGGACTACGATATCGTAGAAAGCGGGTTCGAACTTCAGTCATGCTATTACGTTGACTTTGAGACTAATACCCTTAGGTAAATAAAGAGGTTCCTTATAATCCCATCTCTGGGTTCAACAGTACCGCTACTACCTTTCTATAAAAATAGCTTTGACATCAAATAACCCACCTAAGTGGATATGCCATTAAAAAAAACCTAACTCAACCTAATCTATGTCCAACTTAGTGGATTATAAAAATCTTTACCACGTTGAGTTAGTATTTTTATAAAAGTATATTCGTAAAGAATCTTTATATAATCCTGAAGTGTGCCCGTTTAGTTTAAGGATATATTTATTATCAAATTATTGAACATAATATTATGAACAAAACAAAAGTTAGAAAGATGTACGAGTATCTTACAATAAAGTAAATTTGGCGACCTTTGTCGAGGGTAACCCGGAGACTCGCTTTTTAATAGCTAACACACCGAGGTGTAGAGGAGGGCGCCACTTCATTCCCTGGATTGCTCCACTTTACTCTTGATCACTACCTTATAATGCTGAGTATTAAGCAAGGCAGCATTGAGTACCATTTTTTGAGTCTTTGGTATGACTCTACCGGGTCTTTCTACTTGGCCAAAGGACCGTTATGATAAAAAGTAGTCTTTGGTATGACTAAATGTTAAATTGAAGACGTTCTGGGACTTTCTCCAGTCGAGGGAGGAAAGTTGACACTCCTCCATTTATAAGGAGTTGCCACTTTCAGTGAAGGAGTTTATAAGTCCTCAACAACCTGACTTCAAGTTTGGGTCCTTATTTATCTTTAATTTAAAGGAGGTGCCTGTGGTGTAATGGTTATCGTCGTAGGAAATGGACACGACGACACGAGTTCAAATCCTGGACGAGACTGATTGCATTTCACATAGCACTAATATCCTTGGGAAAGGTATGAATCCAATTATTCTCCCTCCAGCTATGGGTAAATAGTAGGACAGACAAGGTTCTTCAGCCTTGATGGGGCAACTAGTCTAGGAGAAGGAAAACTCTGAATTCAAACCTGTTAAACTCCGCTTAAAAAATTGACCTTGTGTCATATCCTGCCCGAGTGGAGGGGTTGGTAAATATGATTCATCTTTAATTTAAATCTCTGAGATCCTATCGTCAATCAAAAAGAAGCCATTTGCTTTTAGATTTTTCTCAGGTTTTGCCTCGACCATAATGAATTCTGACCTTCCCCCTGTAAATCTCACTTCCGTAAATCTTTGATACATCCATTCTTCAGGGTGGAGATGACCAAGACGTCATACACAGGTCTTAAGTTGATTCCACTATCTGCTGTAACAATGTGAGTAAAGCCATTACAATTTATAGACGGGAGCGTTTTTCAAGTACGTCTTTGCTAATCGTATGAACTGCCACGCGACGAAAAAATTATCAAGATTCCAAACAGCCAATCAATAAAAACGAATTTGATTTCAAATATTTTTCAGGCTATCCCTCGGCAACTCCTGTCTTTCATAAATTAATTTTTGCATTATCATAAATCGAGAGTCGATTTATAATCTAGTAATAAATGTTTAAGGTTGAAATTCAAACATAAATAGAAAAGCTAAGAGAGACTTTGATTTAAAAAAGATCCCTGAATGATGATCGACTTAGTATAATAAGATAAAAAGTTGTCGCGGAGAAAGTAGAAGTAAAAAATAAAGAATAACAAACAGTAAATAAAACTACTGAATTTTAAACCAGTGTTTCTCTACGGGGACTTTTAGGTCCAATCAAGGGCCGTAGAAAATGCAATCGGAGTTACTTTCTGTAGCAAATGATGTACTTACAAAGACATGTAATTTTTATTGAATTGAAAAGAGAGGAAACTTACGTCATTCTGATTTATACACAGGAGTGTTTTTAGCAGAGTCATTGTTAATATTATGGCCTGCTTCGTGTTTAAAATAAGACCCGGTCTTGCGAATTGAAATATATGGCTTCATGAATAATTAAAATTTAAAAAAAAATTGTTAGTATTCATGTCAGTTTAATCATGATAAAATTTCTTTTATTCTTTTCCAAACTTTATTAAAACATTAGCTTCAGGCTATGCAGCTTATGACATTTTCTGTGAACGGATGTCATCAATGCTGATTTTGAACTTGTTTTCGCGCGCTTCAGTCGCTTTCCTTTTCCTGTTATTTTTTTAATCTTTCCAAGAATGAGAGTCTGTATGGTCACGAGCCAACAAAAAACTCTTCCTCAATCACGGTTATGATTATTTCAGATGGGCGACCTTTCTTTGAATAACAACCTAAACACACATTGTCAATGCATGAATAGGATTAGTCTGTACAGAGCAATACGATTTGCAACGCATAAACCTAATCTGGACAACTCGAATATCACGTTTAGCTTCCCTCCAACCTCTCTCTATATATTTCTCACACCGTCAAACGAGTAGAAATTGATACTTAATGAACTCCTTACCGTTCACATTCTCTGATATTTTATTTATTGATTTTGACAGCATGTTAACCGATCTCGGGTTTTTATGCCATGAGGTTAGGGAATTGCAATCATTGAACGCCGAAATTTTCATTTATTGTTCCTGAGTTCGACAAACACCTGAAGAAGGTCTGAGGACATATCGGCCGAAACGTTGTGGAAAACAATATCCCGAAACCCCTTAATGATAAAAGTCAACAAGCTTCGTCTCAGAAATTTAGACAACTAAAAGAGTTAGGGTCTTATTATTCCGTCTTTATGGTCGCCATTTTGCTACAATATAACAATAGGGCAACAACGAATTAGCATGGACCTGGGAGTAAGGACAATGAAATGGTACACTGCACTCTCTAAATTTCCTGAACTTGAATCTTATATTCAGATGCTGTTTTTTTTTTTGCTTGGGGACGGGGAGAGTCATGGCCCTCTGTCGATGATACAGTTTGCGTATTCTTCATAAACTTCTCAAGGACCATTTATTAAAATTTACTCTAGAGATTTTCAAGTGGAATGAATCCTGATTGTTAACTGGCAATATAATTGATTAATATATTTTTCCTGTCACAAAAAGCATCACTGCTGTGAGCACATGCGCTTTAATAGTTGAAGCAGTAATTGTTATCTTCCTTCGTATTTAAACGACATGGTACTCTAACAGGGTCTGCCACCCCGAGTTCAAGAAAATCTTTGACTAATGTCAATGAAGGCTTTCTTAACACTCCCCAGATATTCGGAACTGGAGCCTTACCATCAGATGCAGTTTAGTGGACATTTAAATTTTGGACAGGGTTTGTAAGGGGATATAGTTAAAGTATTCGAAAACCTGTACATTGTGCACATATATTTTATCAACTTAAAAAATGTTTTGTGGTTGTTTCTAAAGAGTTAATTCTTTTTTGCACGTTGTCCTATTGAATACGAAACATTTTCAATAAGATCTATTTGACCAATAGATCAGTCCCTTGAAGATATTAACAATCCAAGTCAGAGTGAATCCACTTTGAAGACAGGACAATGCTAGGTAATCGGGTGTGGTTTGGTGTCTTTGTTTTACAGGCGTATCAACCTTCGTAATTTATGTATTGCAAAAGCCAGCGTTGGAGAATAACATTAGTGGTACTATTTAACAAAACCTGTGACTAATTGGATTGACATGCCGTTAAAATCAATTAATCAATTTGAAGTGGACAACGACCAGGCGCTGAATTTGATGCTTTAGGATGCAAGCAGATACAATATTACTCAACATAGCGACAGATTTGAGACAGTGATTGATTAATTGATTATGTGATTTTAACGACATGTCAAACTGTCTAGGGTTACTTTATATCAAGAGTTTAGAGAATCGCGTTTTGAATAGTTTTTTGTTGGTCGATTGGTTGGTTGTTGTTTTTTGACATACGTGGTGCCATCAATAAGTTTCCAGACTTTTGTGTACAGGCATTTAAAATTGTCGTAGACTCTTGAGAATTCAGTATGTTATTGCTATACATCTTATGAGATAACTGACCAATTTTTATGATTTCAAGTTCAAATGAACAGCTACAGCTGGAATTGTAATACAATCTACCAAAGCCTGATTGTCACAGCTGGTGAATTTGAAAAGTGCAATCTGGATG
The DNA here is from genome assembly GCA_963585895.1 of Sepioteuthis lessoniana. Classification (NCBI taxonomy): domain Eukaryota; kingdom Metazoa; phylum Mollusca; class Cephalopoda; order Myopsida; family Loliginidae; genus Sepioteuthis; species Sepioteuthis lessoniana. The sequence continues at coordinate 54,488,587 of OY757934.1, read as the reverse complement.
TGAGGACACTTTAGAAGAACGACATGCAATAAAATTGTGTTTTAAACTTGTCAAAATGCCTCAGAAACGTATGGAATGCTTCAGACTACTTTTGGACCATCTTGCATGAATAGAGCATCAGCTTTTAAGTGGCATAAAAGATTCAAGGAAGGCAAGGAGTCTGTGTGGGATGATGAGAGGTGTAGGAGGGGTAAGGAATTCAATATACAACAATTCATTGGCCATTGGGTTAATATGTTGAGGGTTTAAGGGAGTTCAGCAAGAGATTCCCTCGGAAGAGGCCAGCACTCTTCAAATCGGGTCAGTGGCATTTCCAGCAGGACAATGCATCAGTCCACAACTCCATCCTTGCCCCAGACTATTTGATCAAGATGGCCATCAAGACAGTTCATAAGCCTCCCGAGAGTCCAGACCTTGCCTCCAGTGACTTTTGCTTATTTCCTAAGCTCAGAGGCTGTCGTTATGGGACAATTGAGGAGATGAAAGAGGCTGCGACGAAGGTGATTGATACGCTCACACAAGAGGACTTCCATGGGGCCTTGCAGAAGTTGTTGGAACGGTACAACAAGTGCATTGTAGCTGGAGGAGATTACTTCGAAGGGGACTAGAGTTTCATGTATGTACTATCAATAAAAGTGCCCATACGAAAAAAGTTTGGAAACCTATTTTATGATCCTCGTAATGCATATGCATACAGAGGATTTGACATTAAATAACCTATTATAGTTGATATGCTATAAAACTGAACCCAATACAACAAAACCAAACCAAATGATTGATGAAATTTATTGATGAAATAAATCAAATAAGCGACAAATATACTTGGTATTGTTAATACACCGATATTCAAATGACCATCTGAATGCCTTATTTGAATGACACAGACAGAATTTGTTTCACTGAAGTATACAAAAGTTTAAAACGGTCAAATAACAATGGAATAATAACGAACTCTTGTTTACATACACAAGACTTGAATTTAAAGGAGATGGTATTGTGTGCTTAGAACATTCAAAATGCTGACGGCTTTAACGTCAACATCAGGATTCGGCATTCCTGTTCTGCTAAGGTCAAGTTTTCTGGTGATAATTTTCAATTTGGGCAGATGCCCTACAGGCTGATTGGCTGCGCATATATTTCCTAACTGCCAACAATTATTAACCGTTACCACTGATATGTCAGCATTTTAATTAAATAAGCCCAAGGATACATTTTGAAGAACTTTCAACTTTAGATGATTTCTCCAAAAGAATCAGTTGTTGATATATATTCATATTTAGATATTTTGAGGCACTTTTCTTTTATTAGAATATTCATAGTTACAGCGTCCAAGTATTTAAGAGACGCCTATTGTATACCATAAATGGAAGAAAACCTAACGTAATGTTCTGGGACATGTACCAAATTTTAACATTCTCATTTTTCTTTGAGATTATCGAGAGTATTAACGTGGTAACTTCAAATGTGACGCAGAAAATGAAGACGCATCATTAAACGCAGCGAATAGAGATAGCCAGCTTCTTGAAGATAGACACATACATCATTATCAATATTTTGTGACGATGTATCAATTTTTCCTGCTATGACACTAAAAAGCATATCTTACCTTGGTTTGGTTTCTTTGTTTAATGGCATATCAACCTTTGTTATTCTCCTAGAAGAACAGTAGTGGTACTATTTAACCCATAGCTTCGAGGATAAGGTGGTTTATACCTTTCCCAAGGGTATTTGCCCGAAAGAGAACGTAATAGTGTGACTGGAGTACGAACTCGCGTACTACGATTCCGCAGTCTATCGCTTTAACCATTACACCACGAGGACACCCACCCCATATTTTACCTTGTGAAATGTATCAACGAGCTAGAGGTAAGCTTTTGCCAAACCCCTATTTTTTAAAAAGAGATGAATTAATGCAAGCATTACTCACGGAATGGAAAACTTATATAATAGAAATACATTTTCAATGATTTCTACTGCAGAAATATTTACAAATAAGAAACTACGACGAGGTTTGATAAAATGGTTTAATATATTTATCATTTTCTGACAAATTATTTAACATTTCATTTTAGCTGTAAGTCCCTAAATAAAAAAAATGGGTGTCCTAAATATGACACAAAACTTCATCTGATAGCGAGGTTACAGCTCAAAAGATTTTGGATGACCATTTATTGCTATCACTTGCAGGCTCACTCTGACTCAGAGAGGTAGTACTAGCTACGTCACACGTAGGGACCAAATAAATCTGTTAAAATTATTAGATAGGAATACTTTATGTCATATAACAGTATATTATTTGTATTACGATTAATTACTTGAAACTTTGATTGTTCACAAGTGAATATTATTAGTCATCTGAAAACATATTACCGTGTCCAAAGAAAAAGACTCTTATTAAATAAAAATAATTACACAACACTATCGAAATATTCCGCTCTGGGCAGTAGAATAAACCGATTTCACATCTGCTGTTGGATAAAATCCCACAAATAAGTGTCTTGGGTATGGCATCAAATTATATCTGATGGTGAGACTCCAGTTCTGAAAATTTGGGTAATATGGGGTATTCCTTCATTGATATTATTCCCACGTTCACACTGGCCCGGATTGGTTGCACCTATCAGGATCTCATTTATGGGTAAAATAGAACAATTCAATCATTTACTAAGTTTGTTTGTTTGGGTTTTATGGCATATCAGCCTTTGTAGGTTATTTGATGCCAAATACATTTAATTGTCAAAAAAATTTATCTTTCAAGTTATTTAGTTTAGTCAAACAGTTCTAATTCAAACAATTCAGTTTATGTAAGTATAGTTTAAATGTCAAAAACAGTTATCTTTCAAGCAATTCTGTTTAGCATAAATACACTGTTAATTCTATTTGACCCATAGATAGGCCCCTATCTGGTGTTACCACTTCGGGCCAGAGTGAACCCAGAGCGATGGCAATGAAAGAGTACTCCACTTTCCGCAAAGCCCCAGCATTACTGGAACCTCACCATCAGATTGTTTCGTGTCATATACAGGGCACTCTTTGGTGGCGGGTGGTTCATACCCTTCTGCAGAGAAGCAGTCGGTGTATTCTACAGCCCCAGCCGACTGGGCAATGTTTACTAAGTATAATTATTCTTAGTTATTAAAAACGATTCAGCTGTGTGCAAATCATTTACGTTACATAGGAATACTTAATTAATAGAATTATCAATGTTAATATCAATGATTGAAATCATTTAACTTTCTGCTAAGAGATGAGCTCAAACTCCTCGTTTGAAAATAAAGTTACTGACAAACTACACTTACATTTCCTGTCAATAAAAATGGAATTTGGTATTAAATAATCCTCAAAGGGTTAATATGCCATAAATACCAACCAATAAACCAACCATATAATTTTTATTATTAAAAGGGAATATGTGAAACCATACAACTGCATGCAAATTATTTGTATTAGATTGGAATAGTTGATATTATATAACTGTGCTCAAAAAATATCTCTAAATAAACGAGTAAGTACAAATCTAAATATTGGTACATAATGAACATGATTCCTTAAGGTCTAGGGATATATTAGCTCTAGTCAGTTTTTCATGCCTTTAATATCAGTCAATTAGTCAATGTAGTTGCATTAAGTCACGTTTGGCGACTTTCTTTCAAATTATTCCAATTAATTCTCTTTGAAAGTTATTTTCTTAAAATTTTAACGGAAACGCAATTTAACTAACTCTTTGCGCATCAAACTGCATTTATTAAACCTGGCAAAAGTATCTGAATGATTTTTTAAAGAAACCCTATTTACTTTTGTACAAAGAAACACGAAAATACACGAAGGAACTGAAAAAGAATCAATACATACGAAGATATATAAAGAATAATGAAACATGAAGAGACTCAAAGAATCTTGAGGAGCACAGAGAGAACCAAAGAATAAAGAAGTTCAAAGACATACAAAGAACAGACATTTAAAAGAATACAGTAATATTGCGAATGAAAGCAATCAAAAGACGGCAAAAGATAAAAAAAGGGAACACAATTGAAAAATGTATAACAAAAAATTTAGACATTTAAAATAATATTTTGGACTGTTGAATATTATCATAAAGTGCACTGTAGTTAGAGTCCGAATCTGTGGTATATAAATGCAACGAAGATAAATTTATTGTAGAAATGCATTAAAAATAATGAAGAAAGGATATGTCAGAAAAAGGTAATAATGTAATCTTTTCTGGCAAATTGCATATACATGTATAATTTTTAAAATCTGAAAATTATTCTTAATAATGTTTAATATAAAAGTTTAAATCCATCAGTGTGCAATCCATCAGTGAAGAAAGTCAACAATAAAGAAAAAGAAAACTTTTTACAAAAAATATTGTCTCTCAAATGTGTAAAATATTTTGAGTAGTTAAGCTAATCTGTTTGGTCTATTCAATTTATTTTAGTTCGATTATAAGTTATTGATTGACATATCTACTCATAGGTTGTCTTTAATTTGAATCATTTTTGAGATGAAGCTTCTTAATCTGAGAATTAATTTCTTTATTTATTGCAGACTTTTTGTCCTCATCTTGGTAGTTTTTGTGTTGTATCTTCTTTCACTACGTTTCGGCCAAATTTCACCTCTGGCCTTCTTCAGGTGATTTACCGCGACTTTGGATAGGAATGCTGAGTCTTGTAACCGTATCACGGTAAATCACCTGAAGTGAGGTGAAATTTGGCCGAAACGTAGTGAAAGAAGAAACAACACGAAAACTACCAAGATGAGGACAAAAAGTCCGCTATAAATAAAAATTAATTCTTAGATTAAGAAGCCTCATCTCAAAATGATTCCAATTAAAGACAATTACAAAATTCGGTACGGACTCGACTATGAAAGACTAGATAAGGAGAAAAAATAATTGGATTTATAAGACCAAAAAATCCATCCTTGATCGCCCTTCGGGGCCCATGGTGAAAAGGATAGAGTCGTTGATAGCGGTTTCAAATCATACCCAAGCTGGCCAGAGGTTTACTTGGTCAAAAACATGGTGCGATAGACAACAACTATCGAAGGCAGTAATTACTGGGGATACGGTTACAAGACCCAGCATTCCTATCTGAGGTCGCGGTAAATCACCTGAAGAAGAGGTGAAATTTGGCCGAAACGTAGTTAAAGAAGAAACAACACGAAAACTACCAAGATGAGGACAAAAGGTTCGCAATAAATAAAAATTAATTCTCATACTCAGAGGTTTGTCAGATGGGTTCAAGTATATTTAGTTAATAATTGGAAACCAAACAAGTGCGATCAATCCTGGTCAAAGTCGACCAGGGAGTAATGGCAATTAAGGAGTACGCCACATTCCCAAATGTTCCAGAAGCAGTTAAATGTCATATCTAGGACATTCGTTTGGAGGGGGTCTTACTCCTCTGTATAGATGCAGTCTGCGTATTCTATACCCTCGCCGACTAGCCTGTGTTGCATCATTATATATATATATATATATATATATATATATATATATATATATATATGTAGTTTGAATAGCGTCAATCAGTCACCAAGCGCTGTTAAGTCTGTGTCTTCGCTATTCAAGTACACATTTACATATGCTCAATCACAGATGAAGCGCACCCTTTCTTTACATGTGTACCAAATTATATATATATATATATTAATCATGTGGGAGTGAATTAGAAATGCTTGAATGCTGTGCAGCAGAGCAATATAAAAACAAAAAAGAATCAGGATTTTTCTTTAATAATTATGTAGTCTCATATTATCTTCTATAAAATAAATAAACCAATCATTGAAGGAATCAAGTAGAACTAATTCCCTTTTGTTTTTATACTAATCACCAGGTGAGCATTTGAGCAATCGTCAGATGAGACTTTAATTGTTGTGCTTTGCTTCAGTTTGTGCGTGATGTGAAAGCTGCACAGTTGAACGTACAGCATAGCCTAATTAGGAAACCTATGCATTACGAATTCGACCTGAATAAAAAAGCCGTAGAAGCAACCAAAAAGATTTGTTGCGCGAAATGTAGAAGCGCAATTGATCCCAGTACGGTAACCAGATAGTTCATGACATTCTGCTCAGGTTTCAACCACCTCGACGAACAGGCTTGGTCCAGTAGGCCTAAAAACGTGGATTCCGAGGACGTTCTCCAAGCCATTGAGACACATTTGGCGAGTACTGTTTGGAGAGTATCAGGTGAGCACAGTATCTCTCACAGATCAGAGTTGTTCGTCAGCTTCACGACATTGACAAAAGCATCCGCTACTGCCAAATTATTTCGGTTTCGGTTACTTCGTTTTAATGGCATATCAATCTTCGTGTTTTTTTTTTAATGTGGAAGCCATCCTTGTATACGAACACAGTGATTCTATTTAACTTATTGCTGGGGGAGAAGGGGGTTCATGCCTTTTCCATGCGAGCTTAACATCGTTCGAGTTCGAACTCTGCAACTAGTTCAAATTCAGATTTCTCCCAGACCGTTTGTCATGCTAAGCTTAAAGATCCCATCTACCCTATTTACTTCTAGCTGAAGGGAGAATGGCCGGATTCACACCTTTCCCAAGGTTATATGAGCTGTATGAAAATGCAAACAGTTGCATTCAGGATTTGAAGTCAGTTAGCTGGGTTCAATTCCACGAGCACCTCATACAATATTGAAAATTTAAAGTGCTATTTTTACCCACTGGTGTTTTGTTAAAATGTCATATATATATATATACACACACACATATATATATATATATATATATATATATATATATATATATATATATATATATATATATATAATTATATATATTTATATAACTAAGAGCGTGACACGTGCTTCTGAATGGTAGGAAGATAAGTACAAACCAGCGTATCTATTTTATAGTATTTGCTGCTTCGTTTTTCTTTCGTTCTGAGAAACGTTACCATTTGCAACCCCATTTCTAAAAGGTTTCCAGCTGTTTATCATCGCCAACTGCTGAGAAATAAGGTCGAGCCCTACCATATTAACGTTCGGTATCCTAAAGCGTTTTGCATTACATTAAAATCTAAATCCCAGAAGAAATCTGATTTTTCTCGAAGCTTCCATCTTTGATAAGAGGATCATCGTTCATTTTTAGCTCTATCTGCCCATTCGAATAAACCTGTTTTGCATTTGCTTTCACTTCGATTATTTTTTATTCTCATAAATCCCTTGCATGTTTTCTTCTCTCCCTCCTCCACTTAATCTTCTTTTTCCTCTTCTTCCTCTTTTTCAATCTTATATCCTGTTCTCTTTTTAGAACATTTAACTTGCCTCATTTTTATTCATTTTTCATCGTTTTCTTTCTTTGTCAGTTAATAATAAATTGATATTTTTTCAGTAAATTTACGCATAAATACATTTTTGTTTGAATAAAGGTGGAAGGAAAATACACGTTTAATTTCAAACAAGTGAGTGCTGAAAATTTTTCAGCCCAATCATGGGAGGACTACAGACTTTAATTTAAAAAAATTATTTATTGGTTGATTTCAACGGTTTGTCAACCCGTTTAGGGATATTTTTTGCCGAGAGGTAGCGTCCATACTACATTTATATTTACAATTTTTGTTGTTTCTTCGGATTTTTTCGAATAGTTAAATGACCTCAAGTATTCCTATCTAATACAAATAATTTGCACTGAGTTGAATTGTTTCTAATATTCTCCTATAAAATTAATGATTTCAAGTAAATGTTTCTATTCTATAATAATCATTTGCTTGCTCACATTTATATGGTTTCGTGTAACTAAAAATAATCCTTAGTATAGATTCAAGTAACAATTTTAAATCGAAAATTATTTAGAGTTGGCATTATGGTTAGAGTGTTCACCAATAGTCTGGAAGACCGGGGTTCAATCCCTGGTGGAGTCATACCAAAGACTCAAATAATGGCACTGAATTCCGCCTTGCTTAACTCTCAGCACTATAAGGTACAGGTCAAGTGTAAAGTGGAGCAATCCATGGAATGGAGAAGCGCCCTACCCTACATCTCGGTTTAGTATCTATTCAAAGGGGAATCCTTGGGTTGCCCTCGACTACGGTCGCCAACTTACTTGTATGGTATCAAGTCTTCCAATCTAATAATTTTTAAACATTGTTTTTGGAATTTCAGATACGATGGCGATAATTATTTATCACTTTGAGTATTCGGAAGATTGTCTTCATCTTTATCATTATATTTACGTTTTGGCCTTCTTCAGGTGTTTCATTTACATTATCAGCACGGATATCCCTGAACCTTTCTCGCCACCCCTCCCTATCCTCCATTGGTTCCGGTGGGTCTTCAGGGCTATATCCCGTATCGGCACAGAGCTGCTGTATGTAGGTTCGAGCTGCTCGTCCTGCCTTTACTCGTCCATGTGAAGGGGTCCACTGGAGTACATCACTTATGAGATCGTCCCTACTTCACAAGCAGTGTCCTGCATGTCTGGTGTGTCTAATTTTGATAGTTTTCGTGATGGGTGGTTGGTGGCTGTACAGTAGCTACTTTGTGGGGTGCTGCCTCCAGGACTTGTTCAATATTGCTCGCAGCATTCTTTTCTAGTTTCCCTCAAGTTTTTTCTCTATACGTTCAGTTAGCGTACAAGCAGTGCATCCATATAGCAGTATCGACACGACAGCTGCTTGGAAGAAACTGCGCTTCATTTTATCGGTCAGGTCTGACTTCCATATGACCGATAGCCAATCGATAGCTGTCCATGCCTTTGATACTCAAGTGTTGATGTCTGTCTCAGTTGATGAGACACTGCTTCTGAGGCAGGTGAACTTGTCAACTAGTTTCAGAGAGCTACCGTTTAGCGTGGAGATGTTGCCTGTTTGATTAAAGCACATATATTCCGTCTTGTGTGCATTGACATGGAGGCTGATGCCTGCAGCGGCTCGTTCCAGATTATGTAGCAGGGTTTCGGCTTGGGCGGGTGCATTTGCCAGGAATGTAAGATTTTTTCTCGAAAGCCATGGGAAGCAGTTTAATGGGCGTAAAAGCAAACAGATAAACCCGCTGACGGCTCAACGTAATGCCTAACCAAATCCTGACCGTATGAACCCGACAGTTCATCGGTCAGGATCGATTAGTTTGATCGGAGAACTACTTCTGCTCATCTATAAGCGTGGCTTCTGTAGATGAGAATATAAACAGCCATTGAAAGATAATCATGAACCACACTCAAACCACATGCCCATAGGCCTAAATTGTTCTAATTCAAATACACATTAACGGATAAAAGTGTTAAGTACTTTTGTAATTTACCTTTGGATAGAATTGAACTGGCGGCCTCCAGATGATGTCCCTCAAAAGAACTTCAAGCAAATGCTTATATCTTTTACACCATGTCTTCTGTGGGACAATTCGGATTGAATTTTTTGGACTAATAAACCTATGGAGGTGCCCGTGGTGTAATGGTTATCGTCGTAGGAATTGGACACGACGATACGAGTTCAAAGCCTAGACGAGACTGATTGCATTTCACATAGCACTAATACCCTTGGGAAAGGTATGAATCAAATTATTCTCCCTCCAGCTATGGGTAAATAGTAGGATAGATTAAGTTCTTCAGCCTTGGTGAGGCAACTAGTCTAGGAGAAGGAAAACTCTGAATTGAAACCTGTTCAACTCCGCTTAAAAATTGACCTTGTGTCATATCCTACCCGAGTGGAGGGGTTGGGTAAATATTAATAAACCTAATCCCTTTATCAATCTATAAGATGGGTTTGATTTGGTGTTGTTTGATGGCACATCATCCATTCTAGGTTATTTAACACCAAATCCTGTTTATACATATATATCGAATATATGCGATTTGTAAACATATTCTAGATAATATTTTAAAGAAAAGTCTGAGCTCATTTCTTTGCACACAGTTAAACAGTTTTAAATATTTTTGTCTTACACGAATAATTCTATCTTTTATTGATAATTTGTTTTCTCACAGTCAAGTGGTAACAGGTATTGGTATTTAACACAAATTCAGTGGAACACTATTCATTCATTTTTCAAATGGTTCCAACGATTGCTATGTTAGACCAATATTTCGATTCAGACACACAAAGTCTCAAATATTACTATTTAACACAAATTCAATGGTAGGCTATTCATTCATTTGCACACAGTCAAATGGTTCTAACTATTGCTATGTTCGACCAATATTTCGATTTAGGAACATAGTGAAAGAGTTTCAAGAATAGCTATTTAAAACTAATAATTCTATTTAACACTACTCATCCATTTGCAAACAGTTAAACGGTTACACGTTGTTATATGCATCACAAAGAATTCAATTAAACATCTTTCATTTGTTTACACCCAGTTAAATGATCAAATAGTTCTATTTGACCCATAGATATTAGATGCTACTACTCCTGGTCTGACAGAACCTTGAATCAATGGCAATGAAGGGATACTCCACATTCCCCAAAGCTCCAAGACTGGAACCATCAGATTGTTTAATATCATATATAGGAAACTCGTTGGGTAAGATGAATCTCAGCCAGGAGGTTAAGGAATCGCGTCCATTGTATATTTTTTATTTACAATTTTGTAGTTGTTTCTTCGTAGATGCAGCGGATGTAATTTACAACCCCAGTCGACAAGGCTATCTGGGAGATACTACTTGTTATTATGTACGATTTTCACCAGAGCTCATATCGCAATTTCCTTTTCAAACAGATCTGTTTGATTCATAGAAATTAAATCTTAACAGCCTCCTCCAGGATTTGAACTCAGGTCATCGATTCCTTTTTCTATGATGATAACCGTTACGCTAAGTGCGCATTTCATACGAAGAAGAATATATGTAAATGTATGGAAATACATTTTGAGAGATAATTATTTAAACAAAACTCTTCCGTCACAATTCTTTGCTGTTGTCCTTACTGCTTTGCTTTCAAAGTTTCCGTTTATTTTGTCGCCCTTCTTTGATTTCCCGCGCTGTCGGTGTAGGATTAGAATATGCTGGCTGTATCCGCGAAACTGAGGTAAGACACCCACATGTACTGAGGTAATTTACTAAGCTTTTTTGCTTAGATGTAGCACAAGGCCGCATGAATTGGACACCCAATGAGAATCGAACTCACTCGTGTAGGTTTGCTAGTCTACCTTGCTAACCATTACACCATCCGAGGTGCCCAACCCACACGTACTGAGTATAACAGAAAAAAACATTTGAGGCTTCAATTCTGGATAATTAAGAGAATCCATTCATTGCCATTAATCACGGGCACATTATGATTTGAATTGATATTTCCTGTTATGGTACCATCTATGGCTCAAATAGATCTGTTAAAAGTAATTTGTATTTGATAGAAACGCATGAAAGAAAAAAAACCTCTTAAGAAACAATATGAACGTTTAATAAACGGGAGGGATTCTTTATTATCTAGCCATAAAATAACACTAGACAAGTTGAAATGCCGTTAAAATCAATCAATGAATTCTTTGCTTTCAATTTATATTTATTCTTACTTATCTCTCAAGGGATTTGTCGTAAATTATTCTATTTTCAAGTTATTTTTTGATAAGATTTGTTCTCCAGCTTTTCGATTTTACTTAAAAAACAACGTATTCTGTCATATACGACCCCTCCCCATCTTTTCTTTAGAACAAGTCTAAAATATCTCTGGGGACATACATGCCATCTTGAAAGGACTGATAAAATCGTCGCTGTAGACTACTAATCCTCGGACGGAGTAGCATAATTCCACAATATTCTATTTTAAACTTGCTGAACCCAGAATATAATTATATATATATATATATATATATATATATACAAACATATATATATGTGTGGTGGGTGTATATGTGCGTATATATTTAAATATATGCGTGTGTGTGTATATATGTGTGTATATATACATGCCTGCGTGTATATATATGTGTGTATATATGTATATATAATACAATATGTAATCTATAAATAATGTGCATTTGATAAGAAAAAGCATACAATGTAGAATATATAAATCAAAAAAGTTTTCTTGTTTACTAACAAGAAAACATAGGTCCGGATCTAATTAATATAACTATTATCTGCTACATTCGAGTTTTGAGCGCTTTCGATTGTGTCTCCACCTATTTTCAAGACTGGTACAATTTGTTTTCATACAATTTAAAGTTAATTTTCATTGTCATTTAAATATTGGTATGAAATGGCTTTTAAAACGAAGATGGTAGTGACCATTGAAGCTTTGGTTAACATCGCGCAATAGTCAAGATTTAAACGAGAATTATGTTGGTCAGTAAGGCACCCGATGACATCACATAAGTCATAAAAAGAAGAGGGATTTTAATTGCAAAGAAATCAGTAAACCAGAGAAAATAAAATACAAAATGAGCTGTGCAAGCAAAAACTTCTAAAGCAGCAACTGCAAAAAAAACCTATTTTACAGTCTTTCAGGAGTGCATACGTCATTGTACATATTGTATACGCCATCGTATATATTGTATAATTCACTTGCACATTTTTTTTCATCGTAAAACGTGTGAAAGCACGTGTGATACCATATCCTCATCAGCTCCCAATCAGGGGTGATAACATAGTTTAGGTAGCTCAAGGTGGTACCGCCACTCCTGGCGCTACCAAGCAGCTTTTGCCACCGGACAGGGTATTAAGAGAATTATATATATATATGTATATACGCCAGATCAATTAAGAGCAGAGACTACATTGAACGTTAATCTTTATTGTTAGTGTGCAGTTTGTGATTAAAACAAAACAAAACAAAACAAAAACGCGTTTACTTTCGGCCGTTAATGTTATTACGCGTTTACAGTAACCGTTTTTTACCTAATCACACGGGGATGGTGGTTCGAGTGTATTTCCTTCATGCTGAAAACTTCTCGATTTCGACCAAATCCAACTTGATGCATATTGCGCCGCGGTCTGAAGACAATTTGAGGCAACTTTCAAACTACGGCCAGTGATTCCTATTTTAGAAAGAAACGAAATGACTGAGTGTTCTTGAAAACCACGACAACCAACCTCAATTGGAATCACATAGCATATCCAACCCTTTACCACGCAGTCGGTACGTAGTGTCTCGTAGCGGTTTTTCTTCCGCTCGTGTACTTCCTCCCGGTTTTCTTCCCAGGGAACAGTCAATTCTATGAGGGAGACACTCTTCTTTGAATCGGACCATGCTACAATGTCCGGCCACTTTTCTGTTTGAATGATGTGAACTGGAAATTGTAGAGGTGTCTTGAGATCCGCTGAAACTTTCCAGTCACTAGCTCCGTCCAGTAGCTTCATATTAGGATTTTTTTGTTTCCTCACAGGACATTCAGCTTCCTTGAGAAACTGAATTATTGGTTCCTTGGCTGTTATAGATTGCTAGATTGCTGTCTCATATTGTGCTCTTAATAACTCTATTATCACCTCTAACACCTTGTTATGTCACCATGTGTACATCTGAAGCGATTGTGGACATGCAGATAGTACGTGGCGCAAAGTACCCCAATCACTTTTACTCGACAAGCACAGATCCGAATTGGTATATGCCCATAATTTTAGGTTGGTCACATTTGGTAAGAGATCCTAATTAGAGCGAAGAAGGATTGATATCGCCAGTGATTCCATTGCAATTAAGGATTTCCACGATAATTTAATTGGTTTGATATCATTCCATTTTGTCCAAGCACATTGGCCTGAGTAACAGCACTGGCTTTTCTTTGCTCTTCTTCAAACATTCTGACTTCTTCGCTCACCATATCTCTTTTTCCTTTTGGGCCCATTTTGAAGAATACCTTTTTGCTCGTGCTACCTAGCCCAGCTTGATTGGTTTGAGTGATGCCTATGATGTCTTTGATTCGTAGGCTGCATTCCGGCCGGACACTTCGTACCTGATTTTATTTCTGGATACGCCTTCCGAATGATCTCGTCGGCTGAGTCCTTCATCATTATGTGAAGGCGTACTTTCCCAATTTTGAATTCTTCTGCCAGTGAGGATTTTGGGAGCTGTAGGTTTCCAGAATTGGTATATAAACCCACTTTCGAAAAACACGGAAGAACTCCGAGCCACTTACGCAGGTATTTGTTGCTGTACTGTTGGATCCGTTCAACTCGAGATATCGCAATTTCGTACATCTGTAAGGGCTGCAAAAGACGGGGTAGCTGACCATGTTGGTAGCACCAAGCCTTCATCTTTCCAGGTAGACAAGTTTTGTCAATTGATTTACGCCTCTTAAAGCTACTTTCTCAACCACTGTATCCCTCTGACGATCAGTCAGTGGGATTGAATAAAGACGTCCGTGACTCTTTACCGGCTTCTCCCTGACTGTTGGGATATCATCACCCCCAATTTTGAAAGGGATCTCCCTGACACATCCTCCGACAAACGATAGGCTTCGACTTTTCTTTTAGCTTAGCCTTCATTCTGGCCCAAGTTAAATAGTCATAATACCTTTGTAGTAAACCATCGGCAGCATTTTGGGATGGGACGAGAAAGGTAATGGACTTGGTGTTATGGAATTTATAGTTAAAGCCTCAGGGTTTCGATTTTTTTACTGTTTATCCTGTGGAGAAGTCCACAAAGTATAGTTGCTAATGTTGTATATTGACCTCCGACTCGGCCGGGCTGTCAAAATAGGAAATGCACCTGTGTAAATAACAGGTGTATCCGGTCGAGGAATATCAGGATATTATAACCTTAACCGTGGACAGGTTGAATGAGTGCGAAATTGTGACGCTAACAGGAAGAAGAGAGGACGTCAAATTATTTTATAACCAAGGTGAAGTCAGTCAGTTTGGAGATCATATCAGTTGGAGATAAGATGCGGTAGAGAAAACCAGCAGCATTTTGGGATGGGACGAGAAAGGTGATGGACTTGGTGTTATGGAATTTATAGTTAAAGCCTCAGGGTTTCGATTTTTTTACTGTTTATCCTGTGGAGAGGTCCACAAAGTATAGTTGCTAATGTTGTATATTGACCTCCGACTCGGCCGGGCTGTCAAAATAGGAAATGCACCTGTGTAAATAACAGGTGTATCCGGTCGAGGAATATCAGGATATTATAACCTTAACCATGGACAGGTTGAATGAGTGCGAAATTGTGACGCTAACAGGAAGAAGAGAGGACGTCAAATTATTTTATAACCAAGGTGAAGTCAGTCAGTTTGGAGATCATATCAGTTGGAGATAAGATGCGGTAGAGAAAACCAGCACCCAGCAGAGTTGCCCCCCAGGCCCCCGGTTGAGCAGCCTAGGAGAACGGGAAAGAAACGCTGATGGCCGTAAGAGTGGGGGTCAATATGTTTCAGTTCTGCTCAGTCTCCAACTCCCTCTCACACACAACCCTTTCAGATAAAGTGAGAGGTATATTTTTTCTAAAGAAGTGTGTCGCTCGTTTTTATTGTGTCGTTATGATTTTGCATGCATACAGATGTATATGTGGCTATACAACACTAACATGCTGAACTATGACATCATTGTAAGCGAGTTAGATCTCAAGTCGAGCTATTACGTTTTCTTTCGGACTTCAATTCTTGGGAAAAGTATGAACCCCCTTATTCCCACCAAGTATTGGTTAGAATATACCAATACTGTTCTTTAGAAAGGATGGCTTCGACATTAGATAAACAATGAAAGTTATATATCATTAATCAAAGAAAGAAAGAAAGAAAGAAAGAAAATTCATCCCGTGTAATATCTGGACGACTTCAACGAGAATTTGTCGTTTTGGGCTCTCAAGAAATATGTGTTTGTCGAGATAATTTTTAATCGAGATCTTGTCGTTAAGATAGCAGATGATGAATAATATGTTCGGTAATGACTATATATTCATTTACATAAATTAAAAAAAAAAGATAAGGACGCAACAAAGCGTTCATGTGATTCTACGAAATGAATTCTGGGGGGCGGTATTTTCGATTTTCGTATCTTGAATATTTTTTCGTTAAATGGGACGGAAATTTCTTAGAAGTCTGTTTTGTGTTCTGAATTTTTCTTATAATAGGGTTTTCGTAAGTCGAGGTTCCACTGTACTTACAATATTTTTCATATGGAGTTAAAAACGGACTAATAAACTAAAAAATATTGTAATCATCAGTTTTCCACAAAATCGTCTTGTTTTTATTTCTTCTTCTGTTCAATTTTGTTTTTCTTTTCTTTTAAGATCTTTTTTCTTTTTTTTAATATCTATTTCTCATTTTTTTCTTTCCTCTTTGTTCTTTTTTCTTTATCCCCCACCAATTCCTTATTTTACCTTCCTCTCTTCACATTTTGTTGTTGTTTTTTCCTTTTTTCTTTTTTTTCAGTTTCTTTCTTTCTTTCTTTCTTTCTTTTTTCTTTCTTTCTTTCTTTCTCTTTACCCTTCAACAGTTGCTATTCATTTCTTAACATATCTTGGCCTTTGACTCCTTCCCCAGTTTTAGAAGCTACCATTTTGCAGGAATGAACTTAAAAAAAAAAAAAAAGATAGCGACCTGAATGAATTTTGCGTGTATTTGTCTTAAAGGGTTACATCGATCGAGGCTAGGATTCATCATGTTAAATTTTAAAATTTAACATAAGAACGTATTTAAAAAGAAAGCAAAAACAAAGAAGAAAAAGCCAAATCAATTAGACAAACTCATGTGATTAATTAATCGTGTTCAATATAAAAATATTCGCAAAATGCGAACACAAATCTTTTTTCCTACCTTCCAGAAAATTGAAATTTAAGGCTATTAAAGATAAGATCTAACATTTTTATTAATGTTATTGACCTTTGCTTAAGATTCAAAGTTAATTAAAATTAAGAAATTTGGCACAAGGCCACAAAATGGGGGTGGGTGAAGGCTGGTTGTTACAATCCTAACTTTTAACTTAACTCGTTCCATTCACTGAACCAATACATTCTTCTATAAACATTCATTATAACAACACAATTATTCATAAAACACTTTCATACTTCAGTCACTAAAACAAATCAGTCGCTTTATGTTTCTCTAATGTAATCCCATATTTACATAAGTCTGAGAGACAAATTAGAAATTTAAAAGTTACAAAAATATAGAAATATAAATATACACAAATGACCCCCACAAAAATGCCCTGAAGAAAAAACATATTTACAACTTAGAAAAATAAACGATGATACTATTGCACCCCCTCTCACTCACAATTGATTGTCTTTGCTAAGATTTCTGTCGTCTTATTTTATTATAAATAGTCTTATCATTCAAGCATCATTATCATCATCAAGACGAGCTGATTGCACTAATTCTCTTGATTTCTTCTCGCTATTAAACCCTATCGGTCATCACTTTTTGAAAGATAGCATTCACTGTCATTACCGAGTTGTTGAATGTAAGTTTTTGTTGTTTGGCCAACACTGGTATGTCCACGTGTAGAAATCCATAGAAGAAAGTCACTTATGAGTTCGTTCTTACTTCTCCAGCAGTTCCTTTAATTATTTACATTATATTAGCCAATAAAATCAAATAATATTTACTTCTAATTAGAACTGACAAGGTATACTTAAAAGCAGCCCATAGATTTATCCGATTTCCCACCAGTGATAAACTTAGCCCTGTCAAACAGGTATTGACGGAAGAGAGGGCCCCATGGGATCTGGCGATTAGCTTAATAACCCCCACCTGGAACTAACATCAAATGGCCCTTGGAAAAACCAGGGAGGTCAAGCTCGTGATATTTATGCAGAATTTATCTGAATCACTACCAATTCAGATTTTTGACATGAACTCATTTTATTGTAGGGGGGCCACACATAAATCGAAAATGATGAGTGGCCGTCACAAATATGCCTGATCTCGGCAGTTTTTCACATTTTGAGGCGCCTCAGGAACCAACTGATAAACTTAGCCATGTGCGAGTTCAGTTGTAAGTCGGCCGTCTCGGGGAAATCCTCCGACATCCTGTAGGAACCGCAGCTTGATAGACCTGTAAAGGGATGTGTGAACATAAACGGGGACCCTATCCGAACAAAAGAATGGAAGCCAGAACATGTCCTGTAAGGTACAACGAGACATTGCACTCAGTCAGCCGGATCCTTTGGGTGCCCATATATTCCAGATGAAACTTGAAGAAATTTGTTGCGATGTTCCCACGGGCTAACTGGGTCACCAGCTCCTCCGTATCTAGTTAAATATCCCATGTGGCAAAATTGCGTCAACAGAAATACCTACATGGGATGCTCGCTGTGGGGAGAACTCCTCGAAATTCTCCCATTTTAGACCGTCTAACCTCTTCGTTCAAGGATCAGACTAGCCCTTTAGGTGACCAGAGCACAAGCCTCTTGAGTGGCCTTTGGACTGGCGACGAGGGAGGAGGTGATGGATAACAGACTAGCATCTGAGCGGACTTGTAGATCTACGCTGGAGGGAGCAACGATCTTCTACCAGTCTATCCTCAGCAAATTATCAGAGTGATCCAAAGATTTCGAATCTGTTTCGTGACTCGAAACGTACCTCGGACCATCATCGTTCCTTTGACCGTCATAGTTCCTCGTATAGTCATGGTACTTGGGAACGTCCTCAGACATTGAGTCTGCGGAGGTTGACAATATGTTCTCGGACATTTTTGGAACATCCTCCATGGCTGTGGGTAGGTGGAACTAAAGTTCCGACAAAAGCATGTCAAAAGGGTGGTCCTACCAAAACTAAAGAGGGTGACCAAAAGAAGCTTGACTCCTCTCTTAGCCAAGGAATGAACCCAAGCACTAAGAGGGAGAGAAGCGAGAATGAAAGCAAGTGAAAAGTCTTAAGGGTATGAAAGCTGGGAGGAAAAAGTTGACCACTAATGCCAGAGAAACGATCTCCTCGGGTTACCTGTCAATAACACGCGCGGTTCCCAGAGATACTGTGTTTTAATGATTTACTATGATTTACTCAGAAGTGGTTCTATGCTGTAAGAATAGGACATCCAATGTGACTTTACCTTACTTGTGAAGGTTCGCTAGTTTAGCTTGCTAACCATTATACCACCTGAGTCATCCAAACCGGCTGTATTAGTAATAATTTACTAAAGTTTTTGCTTATATGGGGTACAAAGCCGTTTGAATGGGGCACCAAAGAAAAATCGAATTCACGTGTGAAGGTTTGCTGGTCTAACCTGCTAACCATTACACCACCCGAATCGCCCCTTATATACGTTCTTATTTTCATTTTTACTGTCTAATTTGATATATATTAAACTTTTATACTTCCACCCGACAAAAGGGGCATAATTTTATTAGTTGATTATATTAAATCCAGTTTGTTTTAGGAATATCTTTTATGAAAAAGGAATTTTCACTTTCTGGGGGAAATTTTTTAGCGTCTTATCTGTTAATAGGTGAAGAATATTCGGTGAACTTCTAATTAATTTGCTAATTACGTAATTATTGACAGGGTTAGTAATACTCTGCTTTTTAAGGTCATCTAGTTCATTATTAATAGCAGTACCTGTAGGAGTGAAACGAAGGAATTATCTGTAGAGTTAAAAATAAATTAAAGAACTAAAATTAAAGCCGTTATTTCATTTGTTTCTTTATTCGTGATTATTCTTTCTAAACTTTGGTTGTTGTTTGCTTTAAGAATGAGGCTCTATTTCGATTCTTTCTTAATATCCTTCGTCATTTACACTTGCAGAAGACTGGTTTATGATGGCATTTTGTTTTCATTGAATTACCACAATTTTGCGAAACACTAAAAATATGATTAATTGTTTAATATTCCGGAAACATTCAAAGCAAAGTGCATACACAAATATTTGTCTTTTCTTTTGTACCCCTTTTTAACCGGTTTGCAAGTGAAGGTTATTATTCGTTTATTTTTCCAGAAATAAATGCCCCAGTTTCAACGAAATCTTCTTAGTGCGCATGCATGAAGAGTGGAAGAATATGCAGAGTAATAAAAAGTAAGCTGCGACTTTATTTTTAATTCAGCAAACCTGACAGCTAAAATGAAAGGCAGTTTCTTCCAGGCGGCAGTTGTGTCGATACTGCTGTATGGATGCACTACTTGGACGCTGACTAAACGGTTGGAGAAGAAGCTAGACGGCAATTATACAAGAATGTTGCGAGCAATATTGAATAAGTCCTGGCAGCAACACCCCACACGGCACCAACTGTACGGCCACCTACCACCTATCACGAAAACTATACAAGCTAGACGGGCCAGACATGGCGGACACTGCTGGAGAAGCAAAGACGAGATCGTAAGTGATGTGCTCTTGTGGACCCCCGCATATGGCCAATCAAAAGCAGGACGACCTGCTCGAACATTCATACAGCAGCTATGTGATGATACGGGATGTAACCCCGAAGACCTGCCGAAGGCGATGAATGATAGGGAGACGTGGAGGGAGAGGGTCAGGGATGTCCGTGCTAGCCGCAGGTCATGATGATGATGATGAGATTTTTTACCGTATATAATTAGAGACCATGATTTTTTAATTGAATTCGGTATAAAATAATCCAGTAAGGATTAGCATGCCATAAAACCAACCAGCCAGCCAGCCAGTCAGCCAAGCTTTGTTAAATGTTCATTATTGCTGATGATTTTATTTTCCTCTAATTTATCTTTTTATCGTCAAATGTATAATGGCCAATGAGTAGAGTGTTCTCTATGACCCGGGAGACCGGGGTTCGATCCCAGGTCGACTCATAAAGACTCAAAAAATTGTATTGATACCTCATTGCTTAACACTCAGTACTATAAAGTATGTATCAAGGGTAAAGTGAAACAATCCAGGGAAAGGGGTAGCACGCTCGCTTTTATGCAGTACCTATTGAAAAGAGTGCCTTCGGTTCGCCCTCTACAACTGTCGCCAACTTTTACAAATATATCTTTCTGATTGGTTTAGGTTTGGTTCCTGTATTTAATGGCAAGTCAAACTTCGTGGGTTATTTAATGGCAAAGCTATCCTTGTAAAGAATAGAAGTGGTACTATTTAACTTATAGGTGGGAGAATAAGAGAGTTTATACCTTTCGCGAGGGTATTTGTCTGAAAGGGAATGTAATAAAGTGACTTGATTTCTAACTCCCTTACTACGATGTCGCAGTCTAATTGTTTGTCACAATATCATCAAACCTCCTTTCATTTGAAAAAGATACGTAGGTTTAGTTGAGTTTTTGAGTGACTGCAAAGAACTGTTCGATAGAAAAATACGATTAAGCAATTTTTGATATATACATACATACTCATATATACATATATATACATATATATACAGAGAGAGAGAGAGAGAGAGAGAGAGAGAGAGAGAGAGAGAGAGAGAGAGTAAAAGGAAAATCTACTTGGGGCATGCCTTAATAATCGAAATATACCAGATGTAGAACATTGCAAGAATTTAAAACACACAATTGATTAAAAAACGAAAAAACTCTTTTCGATAAACATTAATATATATTAACCTATATTCTTCTCAATCTAAAATTTTTAGGTATTCTGAGATGACGTTTGTCAAATTGCAAATCATATCAGTAAGATTATTTGCATTTTATACGCAGCTGCACATTGCAGAATTATTGATTTTTAAAGACGTACGTCTTACTGAAAAGACGCACAAAAAGCCCCGTCCAAAATATTTCCCCTTCCTTGTCTTTGTATATATGACACACACACACACACACCCGCGCGCGCATATATATATATATATATATATATATATATATAAGTGGAAATGAAGGAGTTCAGAAGCTTGTTAAAGAATCTAGCATACACCAGAATTTTTAGTGGAATAATCATTCCTAATCTGTGAACAATATTGCTTAAGATGGAAAACTTCGGTTCCGGTTCTTTGTTTAGTGGGTTATTTTTTGCCAAAAGCCAGCATTCTAGAAAGACAGAACTGGTATTATTTAATCCTTTGCTTGATGAATAAGGGAGATCCTAGTTTTTCTAAGTGTATTGGTCTGGATACAAACGTAATAGTGTGACTAATATTCGAGCTCGTTTCCTATGATGTCACAGTCCAGCACGTTTGACCCTATGCCACGGGGACACTTTGATAGATGAAAAGGGAAGAAAATAATAGGAGAAAAGGAAAAATGGACTGAAAGAAATATAAGTAATTACATCGTTTAGATCAGTTGTGGTACTGAGCCGAAAGGATATTCACTTAGATTCGAACTCACTAACAATAGTTTGCAAGACTAGTTTATTAACCCTCAAACAACTTAAGGCCTCTAGAAAGTGATTCTTTCGGATGAAAGGTAGCAAAATAGGCCTAACTCTGCCTGCACCCTTCTTGAGGAGGCATATCAGTCATCGCGCAGTGAATTCGACTCTTATCCCTTTTTCCTTCTTTTAGACGTGTTCACCAAGTTTTTCATCGCATTGGGTGATATAAAGTTGATCGCCTGGTCCCATAGGGTCTTACCCCTTAGACAATTCTTCAGGCTCTTTAGGAGATCAAGCATATTTTGTGACGCTCACGCATGAGTTTGATTTTCTGGTCACCCATGCTACATTAAAATGACTTCCTGATAAATCTGACTTGGTGAGAAGTCTGATTATTCACTTCATTTTTGATAATGGGAGCACTTACTACCTGGTAAAAGGTTCTTTTTTCCTCAAAGTATATACAGAAGTGTTGGAGAAGTCTCCGTAGCGTAGTAGCTAAGGTGCTGGATTGTGACAGCGTAGTAAGTTTGAAATCCAGTCGCATCTGGACTAATATCCCTTAGAAAGGTATGAATCCACTTATCCTCCAGCTAAGGTTCAATTATACCACTACTGTCGTTCTACATTGAATGCGTTGGCATTGAATTACCCACAAAGGTTAAAATGCCATTAAACGAAGAAACTAAACCAACCAAACAGAAGTTTACAACGATTATACTGCAAAATTTATGATACCCCCATTTGCAGAAATAATCTAAATTGAAGAAACAATGAGCCTTAATTCATGGGAAAGATTTCTTAGTGCTCCTCCATGCTTCGATGTCAAAAGTCGAGGTTTTTTGTCGCGGAGATGGAATGTTAGAAATACAATAGGAAACTTCACAACTTAGCCTTATGCATTTTTCTACCACAAAGTTATCTGTAAGCACCAGAAACTTCTCTCGAACTGGCATGAAACTATATCACCCTTTCCGAATTGATGTACTATTTCTGCAATAATTCACACTTCTACAGGTACATAAGGCTCTCCTTCTAAACAATATTAAACCTGAAATTGGAAAAATCATTAGGAAAAATCAGAATGGTTTTCGGAGAAATCGATCCATAACTTCACAGATTCTAACTATCTGCCAAACTAAGAAATACACGCAAAAATCTCAAGGGAACACTGTTGTTTATCGTTTTCTTCAAACCATTTGATTCTATACACAGAGGGAAGATGGAGCAAATACAACTAACAGATGATCTGAAACTGTTACCGCTATGCTGATGTTTTACGAAAACAAGAAAGCAATGGTTCACTCACCTGATGGAGACACAGATTTCTTCGACAATGTTTCTGAAGTTTTACAAGGAGATAGATTAGCCTCATATTTGTTGGTAATCGGCTTAGACGATACATTTTGAACGTTGATAGATTTAATAAAAGGAAATGGCTTTATGCTAAAAAATACTAGAAGCAGACAATATCCTACAGAAACTAAAACAGACACAAACTTCGTAGATAAACTAGCGCTTCTAGGTGATTCACTTGTCCAAGCCGAATCCCTACTGATTAGCATAGTGCAAACAGCTGGAGGCATTGGTCTCCCCGTGAACGAAAATAAAACAGAGAACAAGTGTTTTAAACGAGGAGCCAAGTCCACTTAAAGAAGCAGACCTCTAGAATGAATAGACAAGTTCACACAGATCATCAGCAATATCTCATCGACTGAAAGTGATCCTAACCTACGCCTAGCTAAGGCTTGGACTGCTATCGATAGGTTATTTTTCATATGGAAATCTGATCTATCTGATAAAATAAAATGGGATTTTTTCCAAGCCGTCACTTTATCAATACTACTTTATGGATGCACCACAAGCTGTGGCTATGCCCACACTACTGAATGGATGCACCACATGGACGCTAACAAAAAGAAAGGAGAAAAACAAGATGGGAACTACACATGAACGCTACGAGCTATCTTGAACAAATCCCGGAAGGAATATCCCTCAAAACAGCAGTTGTACGGGCACTTAACCCCTATCTCCATACCCATCCGAGTAAGACGTACAAGATACGCAGAACACTGCTGGAAAAGCAAGGAAAAATTTATGTGACGTTCTTCTATGTATATGTAAGTCCCTATGTTAGCCGACTAGTAAGAACCTATTTACATAAGCTCTGTGCGGACACTGGATGCAGTTTGGAATACCTTCTGGGAACGACAGATGATAGGGACAGATGGGAATTGATAGATAGATAGATAGAGAGAGAGAGAGAGAGAGAGAGAGAGAGAGAGAGAGAGAGAGAGAGAGAGAATCAAGGAAATCATTGCTGTCAGTACGACTTGATGATGACTAGTTGTTGATTCTGTAATAATTGCAGCTTTTTCCCGTTAAGAGAAGTTATGATATTTTGAGATCTAGGAAAGGTAAAAATACATCCCCTATTTTATTGGGAATTTACACAGTGATCATTAGAGTTAACGAAAAGTTTTCTAGTAATGTTCACCTTTCCTTTCGTAATTATTTGTGTTGGCCTAATGAATAGTGTTCACCAATAGTCCGGGAAACCGGGATTCAATCCCAGGTCGAGTCTTACCAAAGACTTAAAAATGGTACTAGATGCCGCCTTGTTTAGCACTCAGCATTATAATGTATTGATCAAAGGTAAACTCTGGCCTCCTCTACACCTCGGTGTAGTAGCTATTGAAAAGGGAGCCTTCGGGTCACCCTCGACTAAGGTCGCCAACTTTATTATTTACATACGCGTAACTTTGGACAACGAAATACTGGAAATATTTTCGGCTATAGTACACTTAAAAAAATTGCCGCAGCGAAATTTAGCCGAAATTTCGTATTTGTTCATCTTTTTATCAGTTCGTACTGACAAAAAATAATAATCTATATTGTTTATGTTATGGATACTGGGCCATTAGCATAATGAGTAGAGTGTTCGCCAATGGTTCGAGAGACCAGGGTTCAATCCCAGGTAGAGTCATAACTAAGACTCAAACAATGGTACTTAATACTGCATTGCTTAGCACTCAGAATTATAAGGTAAGAATCAAGGGTAAAGTAGAACAATCCTTGGAATGGAGTAGCGCCCTGCTCTATACCTCGATGTATTAGCTATTGAAAAGGGTGCATTCGGGTCACCCTCGACTAAGGTCACCAACTATACTTATTTTATGTTACGTCTTGTTTGCTGTGGTGTTGCTTCCAGGATTTGTTCAAAACAGCTCGTAGCATTCTTGTGTTGTTCGCATCTAACTTTTCCTCTATGCTTTTTTAGCGTCCATGTGGTGCATGCATACAGTAGTAAGGACACAGCCACAGCTTGAAAGAAATTCCGTTTAATTCTATCGGATAGATCAGATTTCCATTTGATCGATAACTTAATGATAGCATTAATTAATGATAGCGATGGAGGCGCCCGAGGTGTAATGGACACGACGACACGAGTTCAAATCCTGAACGAGACTGATTACATTTCACATAGCACTAATACCCTTGGGAAAGGTATGAATCCAATTATTCTCCCTCCAGCTATGAGTAAATAGTAGAACAGACTGGGTTCTTCAGCCTCGGTGAGGCAACTAGTCTAGGAGAAGGAAAACTCTGAATTCAAACCTGTTAAACTCCGCTTAAGATTTGACTTTGTTTCATATCCTGCCTGAGTGGAGGGGTTGGTAAATATGATAACTTAATGATAACAGTCTATTCATGTCCAGTTACCAGACATATCAAAAACATCCAAGTAAGATGAACAAGACATGCGGGATGGTTCTGGAGAAGCAAGGAAAAACTCACGAGTGACATTCTTTTATGGACCCCTACACATGGTAGTGCCAGTGATGGAATAGATTTACATCAATTCTTTGAGGACACAGGATTTAGTTTGGAAGACATACCAGGAGCGAGGGACCAATGGAGAGAGAGAGAGAGAGAGAGAGAGAGAGAGAGAAAGAGAAAGAGAGAGAGAGAAATTTGAGCTGTCAGGGGGACTTAAAGATGATGATGATGATGATGATGTTATGCCTTAAAACACAAAATTTACACAAACATTTTGTGCCACTAATTTGTGGTGAAAATAAGCTCACATTTAGAGAAACAAAATCATAAACCGACACACATTACAGTGAATATTTCTCAGTAACAACATAAAACACGGTCATTCCATCTCGACTCTGGTGAGGTATGTCAACGGAAAGAATGGTAATCATATAGTTCTCGTGTATAAAACGCACCCTTTTGACCAGAAAACCTCCCAAAATAGTGCCTCTTATACACAAATAATTACTGCATATCTATGTAGCATTTTTAAACTATATCGAATGAATTTTGTGATTCTGTTCTGTTAAAAACAATAAATATGACATATTTTATCCTAACAGGATCTTTTTCGAGAGCGAATAGTTTTTTAAAATAAAAAAACAGTATGGAACAAAAAAAACAAAACAGAAAACTAAGAGAGTCATTTTTCCTTATTGCAACAAATTTTAATGAAACTTTTGTGGCCAAGACAAAAAGAGAAAGTGATTAGATCCCTTGATTATCTTCGTCAAATTTCCTTTTGTTTAAATGAAAGTCATTAGCAAAGAACTCATCACAAATTAAGATATTAAATAAAGGAAAAGAAAACTCTAAGAAATTTCCTAATTTCTGAGAATTTACTTTTTAAAAAATCATGACCTTTTTTGTCGAAACTGTTTAATCTACGGGTCAGCTCAACTGGTAAGTTTCTGAATACGACTCAAAAGCTGTCGATCGTCATTCGAAAAATGGACTAACAATTTATATAATAAAAATATTTCCTACTTTTTTAACTTACTGTTCTTCATTAAAGGTCAGCCTTTATCGTTGCGCTTTCAACTGGGATTGTGAGTAGAGAGAATAAAAGTTCAGTTGTCATTCTTGTGCAGTTGCGCTAAAATCTCAAGGCTTCCAAATACGCATCTGTGCTTCTAATTTGATTTGGTTTCATTATTTAACAACATATTAACATTCGTGGGTTATTTAATGCCAAAGCCATCAATATGGTAGAATAGTAGTGGTACTATTTAACCCATATCTTAGGTCATACCTTTCCCAAAGTTAATAGTCCGAAAGTGAACCTAGAGACTAGAGATCAAACTCAATTGCTAAAATGTCTCATTTGATTTGGTCTGGTTTGGTTTTATGGCATATCAACCATTGTAGATTAGTTAATATCGAATCAAATTTATACATATACATTATATATATATTATTTGTAAACGTAATTCAACAAAGTTAGATAGTTCCAAGTATTGCTATGTATCACTACAAATTCAATTAAATATCAGTCATTTGTTTACACACAGTTAAATGATCAAACAGTTCTATTTCAAGCAATTCAGTTTAGCATAAGAACGTTTTTTGCACTTAGTTTCAATGTCAACCAGTTCTATAGATAGGACCCTTTCATGTGCTACTTCTCCTGGCCAGAGTGAACCTGGGAGCAGTTGCCATAAAGGGGTTCTCCACATTTCTCAAAGCTCCCAAATTACTGGAAACTCACCATCAGATGGTGAGTTTAATGTTATATGTAAGACACTCGTTGTGGAGGAAGTCGTACCCCTCTGGAGAAATTCAGCCGGAGTTTTTACAGCCCCAGCTGACTGGGCTGTGCAATGGCTCAGTCCAGCACAGGGGTTCCCTCTTTTCGGTGCCCGTTTCATTTGTTACGAACACGATGAAAGTGAATTCTTCCTATCTCTTTTTCTCACAATTGCAAAAACTACTATGCCGAGGGACATTAGACTTCAAAAAGAAAGTGGGTGGTTCACCGGGAAATACCGGTAAAAAGGGCATATTTTAGGCGCATTACAAATGATCAGGTCGTTGATGCAAGACTTATAAAAAACGGCCCTAAAAAAAAAGGGAGAGTTTAAGAAGTCACTTTTTTCTGTAATTATTGTATTTTATTTGTTTTTTTTTTCTGCTTTTTGTTTGTTTGTTGTACAACGTCTTTTGGAACTTTTACATGTGTATCTTTGTGGTTCTTGTATTTGCTTTATTTTCCGAATTCCTGCTGCCCGGTGTCTTTTGGGCTGTTTGACAGGGTTCACCCTTTTATTGTATAAAAACAGATAGGATTCCTTTCCTTCCCGTTCTTAAGTTTTATTTTTATTGTCTCCAAGAAGAGAATAGATAAAAGAGAAACATTTAAACTTGCACAATGATTTTACAAACACTTTGTATATTTTGCCATATTATGAAATAAATTATAGCTAGAAAGCAAGGCAAAACGTTTAATAATTGTCTCCAGCTAATGTCAAATCCTCTTGCCCGAGGTTTTTTTTCTCAAATGCGATCAAATCTTCCTGGAATCAATCAAAAACTCAACTTCCGGAATTTTACGTGACTGGAATTCTTTGACACCGGATCCCAGAACGTTGGAGAGATAGAAGGAACAAAAAAAAAAAAAAAAAAAAAAGCTGGAAAGGGAAGAGAAAAAGAAGAGAAAGACCTTTTCTAAATTGACCTGAAGAAAGAAGATAGCAAGTAGCTATGGTCGATTAGGATTCAAAAGTGGCGTGAAAGATTAATTTTCTGGTCGAAGTTTGTGTTGAAGGAAGGAATTAATAGCATAAGAGATGGACATTAAGATGGAAATCGAGGGAAGTGAAAAAAGAAAGAACAAAAATGGAGAGAAAACTTGAAAAAGAGGAGCGAAATTAACGTTTCCTCTTTAGAAAAAGATAGAAAAAATTATCCTGAAATTCATTAGTTAATATTGAAGTCAGAGAAAAGAACACTACTTATGATTTCAGGATTTTAACAGCATGTCAACCCGATTGAACTCATTTTATTCTAAGATAATAGGTAATTTTGTATATTGTATTTTTAAATTTACCTCTCCTATGTTGTTAAGTTTTTTGCACATGATTATATGATGTCAAGTATTCTTATCTAATACAAATAATTTGCACACATGTGTACAGTGTCAAGTATTTCTGTTTAATACTAATAATTTTATAGTTTAAAGTAATTATTTCGATTTAATAATAGACTTTTGTTTGGACATAGTTATATGGTTTCAAGTCACTAATAATATTTCGTAAACAATTATGGCCTTAATCAACTATTCCTAATAAAGAATTATTTACATTTCTCTCGAATACAGTTTGTATGGCATATCAACCTTTGTTGGTTATTTAATGCCAAATCCATTTTTATACAAATGAACAGTTGTATTTAAAATAATTCAGTTTAGCATAAGTACGCATTTTAGTTCTATTTGACCGACAGGTAGGGCCCTATCAGGCGCTACCATTCTGGGCCGGAGTGGACGTGGGAGCGATGGCAAGGAAGGGGTACTCTGCATTCCCCAAAGCTCCAGCATTACTGGAACCTCACCATCAGATTGTTTAGTGTCATATCGAGGCCCCTCTTTGGTGGGGTCTTATCCTTCAGCAGAGACGCAGTCGGTGTATTTTACAGTCCCAGCCGACTGAGCAAGTCGAATACAGATAGTTTTCAAACATATTTTATATTTGAACTAAAGTTGGATCCTAAAAGTTATTATCACGACGCGTCGAAATAGACCTGCGAGTAATGGCAATAAAGAGGTAATCCACTATACCCACAGAGGGAAACCGTGGCGTAATGGCTAACGCGCGGGATTGAACTGTTCTCCATCGGCCGTCATCGAGTGATTTCCAACTGTGATTAGAGGAGAATGTTCCTTAATCAATTATAGTATGGTAGCGTAAACGGAATACTAAAGGTATAAGGCATCAAGCCTCCTAAATACTCATGTCTGTTTCGTTTGCAACAAATTTTACTAACTGTAAGTAAGAAGAATTCAGTTTTTGCTCACATATTTTTATTGTTAAGAACGCGACAAAGGCGTATTTTTCCTTTCTCGACTTTGGAGTATTATTCCGAGTGAGCGAAAGCTCTGTTTATGAGCACCGGTCTTTGAAAAAAAAACGTGGATAATTCACTGTGTAATACTGGTACAATGGCGCGTTTTAGGTACAGTACTAGGGAGCGGGTCGTTGAGGTAAAAATTATAAGAGACACCTCAACAAAGAGGGAGGG
Source organism: Sepioteuthis lessoniana (assembly GCA_963585895.1). Classification (NCBI taxonomy): domain Eukaryota; kingdom Metazoa; phylum Mollusca; class Cephalopoda; order Myopsida; family Loliginidae; genus Sepioteuthis; species Sepioteuthis lessoniana. The sequence continues at coordinate 54,458,488 of OY757934.1, read as the reverse complement.
TTTAAGACCTAAGGATGTGTTCCCCTATATTTTTAGTTTATTATTAAATTCCTGTAGGACTGGGTTCAACCACCTTTTAAATAATCACAGGGCTTTTCCTTTCCTTCTTTTTTATTAAGTTTTACCTTATCTAGTCTCTGTGTTATCGATATTACTCGTCTTTGACATTAGATTTAACCGTTCCATTTTTAATCAAGAAATTCAGCCGTTGCTATGGAAAATCACTAAGCTGTGTATCTGTAACGGATGACTCAGTTTCTGGAGCCGATTCGTAACAGTATTAACCAATCAAAAGCCATATTTTCATTAAAACTTTGTTTTCTGTTTTATTTCTCATATTTTTGCTGAAGTGAGTTCTGTTAGGAACTTCAAAACATATCAACCATTTAATAGGCGGCCGAATCGGTCAAATAAATCGTATGTTCATTGGTTTTCTGCTTGTGTTTTACTGCATATCAACCCTTATAGGTTATTTAATACCAAGTCCTCTTTATTCATATACATTAAATATATATGATTTGGTTTGATTGGGTTTTATGGCATATCAACAATTGTAGATTATTTAATGCCAAATCCTTTTTATAGATATATATTAAATATATATTATTTGGTTTGGTTTGGTTCTGTTTTATGGCATATCAACCATTTTAGGTTATTTAATGCGAAATTCTTTTTATACATATACATATTAAATATATATGATTCGTAAACGAATAGTTTGTAGGGAACAGTTTTTACACGAGTTTTGTTTGTAAATGTTTTCAAGTATTGTTATCAAACACTAACATATGGTTTCCAATGGAATAAATGATTAAACATTTCTCTTTGAACCATAGCTGAGACCCTAACAGATACTACCACACCAGGTAGATTAGAATCGATTTTTTTCACTTCGGATTTACTGAAATCAATGTAGAGTAGAGCAGTGTAATTAAATCATTCCAGCAGCCGAAAGAAAGACGGGTGGGCAGAGTTCAATATCACTTCCAGTGGTCTAGGTATAACAAGACATACTTGATTGAACATTACAGACTGATTTTACTGTGGTTACTATAAAAGTGTTGACGGAAGCTAGGTATGTCACGCTACGAAGGCTCAAGTAGGGTGTTCTGTGAACCCAAGTTTATATATATATATATATATATATATATATATATATAACGGATTTTGTCCATTTTTATCTTTTGCTGGCTAAGGTATGGAGAGATAAACACTCACGAGACGGAAGACGAGGGACGATTCAAAGATACGAGAGGAGTCCTGTTCCAAGAAGAATGAAGAAGCTAGCTTACACATCGTGTCCGTTATCCAGTTCTTCCTGATTCCATGGCCTCAAAGACTGGACACTGAGAGAATAAGCAACGGAAGTCCAAACATTTGAGACGAGTTGTTTATTTTATGTTATTCACTCCCAATCCGACGTTTAGCCATCCCACCATCATAGCAGTCGTCGATGATTATGCCACAGTAGTTTTTAGTGAAAATTGATCTTGATCTTTGTATCCTTGTGATGGTCAATAAAACCAGCAAGCAATGCAGTGCTCTAGGACAGGCGCCTTTTTTCGATGACGATTAGAATCGGCTTAACATTCTTAGTTTATCGATCAAATATTGATTAATTCAGAAAATGTTGTTCGTGACGAGGTGGATTCAAATGTTTTGCGTGACATTTTCAAACTAATGAATAACCTTTGATATGGTTAAGATATAGCCCCCCCCAAAAAAAAGAAGAAAAAGAAGAAAATCACAGTCATTAGCCGAAATCAATAGACAAGGAATAAATACCGTATATATTTGTGTATCGGTCGAATATCAAAGATTTAGTTTTTAGGGGAACATCAGCCTGAAATACATAATGATTTTGTAAATTTGAAATTGAAACTGAATGGAAAGGGTTATGAGCTTGTGTTCTGGGGAGGATACAAAAGTACATTCAGTGGTAAGACGCTAGTTCTGGATCTCTGGAAAATATTGAGTCACATATTTGTTGGCATTACTTCCAGGTCCACTGTGATCCTGATTGGTTGTACGCTTTTATCCAAACCCATCTACTACAGGCAGGATGCGATGCAAGGTCAATTTTTAAAAGGAGTAAAACTGGTCTGAATTCAAAGTTTTCCTTCTCCTAGATTGGTTGCTTAACCAGAGAATAGAACCTCGTCTGCCCTACTATTTACTTATAATTTCGGGGTAGAACAGTTGGATTTATATCTTTCCAAAGAAGTAAAAAAAAAAAAACATCTTCGACCTAAACTTGAACGTTTGTTGCCGATTGTATTTTCTTCAGTCATAACCGTTACATTAAGCACGCATCTATTGTTGGAAATGCGTGCCGTCTAGGGGGTCAGATAAATATGTTTCATATGATATTCAAAATTATTTTCAATTACATTACCTCTTGATATATAAATATTTCATCTAAATATATAGTGTTTACATATAGAATTGATCTTGAAGATACACTTTTCTTTACCTGGTGAGCTTAGCAATGTATTTTAAATGGAAACAAACATAGAAACAACATAATTATAACAAATTAACAATATCTTTTGTAATGAAGAATCCAGAAGGAATAGTTTTTATCATTACGGGTTTTCCGACTATTGTCTTCATATTTATTATTTTCACTACGTTTCGGCCGATATATCCTCCAGCCTTCTTCAGGTGTCTGTCGAACTCGGGACCTTCACAACGTCCTTTATTGAATCCACGGGGGTCACCAGTTCTGATTCCGTTAGTCACAACCGGGTACAAGTGTTAAGTATTCCTGTATTGTTACTCACCTGCAGTCAGGATTGAATCTGCAACCTCTAGATTATCTTCTTAGAAGCTAAGGGAACCAACGCCTATAACCGTAACGCTATGCGTCCTGCTGAACAATTCAGAGTAAATTTTTTCGACTTACAAACTTACTGTTCTTACTTGACAAAGATTACAACGATTATGTATGATTTTTTTTTTACCTGTGCTCATATTCAGATTTGTTTCAACTCTATACTTGGTCTACTTCTAATGATAAAAATCATCAAGATTCGTTTCAGAAATTTAGACAGAAGGAATAGGTTCATCTTGTAAGGGCTGTATCTGAGAGAAAAAGAGTTTCTGTGATGGTGTTCTTGTCGGTATGTGTAAAGTGGAGCAAAAATTGTCTCTGGGATAAGTCTTTCTGAAATCGCCAGTTCTAGATTATAGTCTGAAGAAATGTGTAATGGAAGTGAATAATTTATGGAGTCGTGCTTTTGCTACTGGATTCTAAGGGGACGAAATGTGACCCCGTGTGATGCAGATATTTGAAGGCTTTTGTGCAGAACGTCCCAGTTCTGTCGAGGTTTAGAGATGAAAGAGAGAAAACGGTGGCTAATGTTGACAGGAAATTTGGAATTCTCTAGTGTGTGCCCATTTGGAATTCTCTGGGTTGTGCGCATTTGGAATTCTCTGGTGTGCGCACATTTGGAATTCTCTGGTGTGTGCGCATTTGGAATTCTCTGGTGTGTGCGCATGTGCGCATATGTATTCTTCTATCGTATATAATTGATTACCGTAACTGGTAGGCTGACTTGGGGATAAACACAAAAACGTTGACTTACCGTAAAACCTAATAACTAATAATATTCAGTGGTATCTTTTGTTTCAGCTATTATAATGTTGCTTATATATATCATCATCATCATCATCATCATGTCGTGCCGCCAGCACGGATATCCCTGACCCTCTCTCGTCACTTCTCCCTATCACTCATCGCCTCCGGCAGGTCTTCAGGGTTACATCCTGTGTCCTCACATAGCTGCTGTATGTAAGTTCGAGCTGGTCGTCCGGCTTTTGCACGGCCATATGTGGGGGTCCATAGGAGTACATCACTTATGAGCTCATCCTTGCTTCTCCAGCAGTGTCCCGCGTGTCTGGTTCGTCTAACTTGTATAGTTTTCGTGATGGGGGACAAGTGTCCGTATAGTTGGTGTCTCGTGGGGTGTTGTCGCCAGGACTTGTTCAATACTGGTCTCAACATTCTTGTGTAGTTTCCTTCTAGTTTCTTCTCCAGCCGTTTAGTAAGCGTCCATGTAGTGCATCCATATAGCAGTATCGACACAACCGCTGCCTGGAATAAACTGCGTTTCATTTTATCGGTTGTGTGTGTGTGTGTGTAATGGTCAAATTACCCATTCCTTCAGGATTAAATCAACAACTGAGAGAGTAGTTGTTCCGAGTACATATCACGTACAATTCGCCTTTTTACAATCATATACTCATTCAGTGCCCATCTTCTTGCTTTGATATTGTTACATTCTGATTTTTGACCGATTTCAAAAACAGGATATGCCGCTGTTTTAAGGTAAGCATGGGACAGCAGAAATGACACGTAAATTGCGTTGGACGAATTGAGCGGGCCTCAGAAAATTATGAATGACAGAAGTTTTCAGTCGGAGTCGGCAGTCTGCAGAGTAGACACGTCTTGCCGTTTAGGGTGCTAGTCCGGGGGCAGTTGTCCCGGGCTGAGAACCGATCCTGTATCAGCCTCCCGTAAAAGAAGCACGAAGAAGCAAAGCTCACTGGACGTTCGTCTCCACTTGGAGGAAATCTTAGCGTTTCCCTGGCAGTTCCTCTTTTATAGAGCCATTTCGCTACGAAATTCCAAAATAAGAGTTTATATTTTTATAAATAAGTGTTATTGTCACCTTCATCTCTGAAATACAACAATATTTCGTCATGTCCCTCTGGAAATATCTCCTTGTCGTCCGCCATTTATTGTTTCCGTGTCTCTTTGACTGTTCGCTGTTGCAACTCCAACTGTTTTTAGTTATTCGAAATTAAGATCAAAAACAACTCAGATATAATTTTCGATTGCAAATTTCACTTTGTCTAATCGACGACACTTTTTCATCACCCGTTTCTGCCTACAGGGAATTAGCGAGCATAGATGGAGCATTCAAATACTCCAGCCGAGCGCTTCTCATGAATAGAATTTTCTATTTAATTTCGAGTATTTACAGGATCACATGATTACTTTCATCCACTGAGAGCCGAGCTTTCATTTGAACTCGGGGTTAGCATACATCACTCAACTCCAGCGGTTTTTCCCTTCTGTGTTAAACTAATATGTATTTCATGCCAACCAATAGATTGCAACAGTATATCATTTGATATTGAAATATGAGATAAAGTTTGCTTTGTCAATATAAACCAGTAAAACATTTTTGTAAGGAGATTTTTACTGTATATTATTGGTGACCTTAATAAGTAAACTGGCTTCGGCGTAAACTAACCCAACCAGAGTTGACATGCCATAAAATCAAACAAAGATAAAACAGTGTACAGATCA
>OY757934.1:54438171-54450671 GCA_963585895.1 Sepioteuthis lessoniana | reverse complement strand
TAAACTGCATTTGAACCAAAACTATAATTAGAAATGTGCAGAGGCGCCAGTAATGTAATAGTTATCGTCGTTGGAAATTGACACGTTGATCCCAGTTCAAATCCGGGGGGAGGCTGTTTCGTATATTACAGCGCCCCATTACACTTGGGAAAAGTAAGAATCCAATTATTATCGCTAAATAGTAGAGCAGACTGAGCTCTTTAGCCTCGTTATAGCAACCGCTTGAAGGCAAGGAAAACTCTGAAATGAAACCTGTTAAACTCCGCTGAAAGTTGACCTTGTGTTACTTCTTACTTGTGTGGATGGTTGGTAAATCCATATATTTAGAAAACGCTCACTGTGTAAAAATTATCGTCTTAGTAAATGGACTAGGCTACCCGAGTTCAAATTCTGAACTAGGCTGTCTAATTTTTATATAGCACTCGTACCATTGGGAAAGTTATTCTCCCACAAGCTATCAAGTCATCCTCCCGCTAGTTATCGAGCAGACTAAGCTCTCTAACCTTGGTATGACAAAATTGAATTGAGACTTGAATAGCACTAGACTCCGCCAAGTAACCGATGCTCAAAACACTCAACAACTGTAGTGCCCCTACCATAAAATGCGGTTACTGGACCAGTCAGAAATTATATTTACACTCCTATTCTTAAAGTAAAGATTTTAAGAATACCTTTTTTACCAGCGTAAAATAATCTGACTATATAGATTTAAAAAAATGTACTTAGAAGCAGACCTCCCGATTTAGTTAGTGTCTAAAATCATATTTTTGTCATTCTAACTGTGGAAACAGCACTTCGAAAACTTACTTGGAAACCCACCAAAAATAACGCATGAACCAATCACCAGAATAATTAGCAAACAATTAGACATTAAACTAGGACCGTTCACACAAGAAGAACTCGACTCGGTTCTCAGAAAAATTAAAAATAGGAAAGCTGCAGGGCTGGACGAAATTCCCCCGGAAGTATGGAAGACCAGACAATTCGACGACATACTGCTCCGACACTGCAACGCAGTATACAATCAAAATCCGATAGATAGATGGATGAAGGGATGCATACTCCCCTTCCCTAAAAAGGGGGACCTCGGATTAGCCAAAAACTACCGAGGCATAACATTTACATCCATAGCTGCAAAAATCTACAATGCCCTACTACGAAACCGAATAGAACCCAAAATCGACAACATACTTAGAAAAAACCAAAATGGCTTCCGAAGAAATAGATCCACGACCTCACAAATATTAACCATCCGCAGAATCCTTGAAGGTGTACGGGCAAAGAACCTACAAGCGACATTAATATTTGTCGACTTTACCAAGGCTTTCGACTCCATTCACAGAGGAAAGATGGAACAAATCCTACTAGCGTACGGCATACCTAAAGAAACCGTAGCGGCAATAACGATTCTCTATAGAAACACTAAAGTAAAAGTACGATCACCCGATGGAGACACAGAATACTTTGACATTGTAGCAGGAGTACTACAAGGGGACACGTTGGCCCCGTACCTCTTTATCATTTGTCTAGACTACGTACTTAGAACATCGATTGACAAAATCAAAGAGAATGGCTTCGAACTGACGAAGAAAAGAAGCAGAAGATACCCCGCAACAACAATTACCGACGCCGACTACGCCGATGACTTAGCGATACTGGCAAATACACCTGACCAAGCCGAAACTCTTCTGCATAGTTTGGAACGAGCAGCAGCAAGTATAGGCCTCTATGTTAATGCACACAAAACGGAATATATGTGCTATAACCAAACGGGGGACATCTCCACTCTAGAAGGAACCCCACTTAAACTAGTTGACAAATTCACGTACCTAGGAAGCAGCGTCGAATCAACCGAAAAGGACATCGAAACGAGGTTAACGAAAGCATGGACAGCTATCAATAGGCTATCGATTATATGGAAATCAGACCTAACCGATAATATGAAACGCAGTTTCTTCCAGGCAGCGGTCACATCGATATTGCTATATGGATGCACTACATGGACGCTAACAAAACGGCTGGAGAAGAAACTAGATGGCAATTACACAAGAATGCTACCAGCACGATATGATGATGATGACATATATGTGAATCAAAAGTATTTCATTTTTGTTACGTTAATGTCACAATGAATAGAGAAAAAACATAGTTTTTCGTTTAGTTCGGTTTCTTTGTTTAATGGCATATTAACCTTCGTGGGTTATTTAATGCCATAACTAGGGGGCATATAAGGGTTCATACTTTTCTCAAGGTTATTAATTCGAAAGTGAACCCAATAGCACGATAGGAGTTCGAACTCGGTTATTTCGAGGCCCAGGTTTTTCTCTTGTTACTAAGTTATAGCTTATTGAATAAATGGGGTGACAAGACGTTACGGTCACATCCCTTTTCACGCTTACATCACAATGAAATTATCATAAAAGTTATCCCTTAAAAATGCTTCGGGGTGAAAATCGAAAATTCAGATAAAAAATTAATAACAGGTGATATTAAAATCTGATAATAAAGCCTTTATAAAATTTACATATCATTAGTGATGAATGACGTTTGTCAGTAAATATAATACATGTGGGATTTTATAGATAGTTCATAAAATGAGGGAAAATGAGGACGCACTTTAATACAACGAAAAGTTACGATAGAAGAATATTTTGAAAATGGTTTCACTTCAAGAATCTCCTGGAAGTGATTTTCTTTTAAGAATGCACAGTAAATTATTTTACTACCAATATATTTTCCTGTCGGCAGGGGCTGTAGTATACACCGACTGCATCTGTGCAGCTGAGTAAGACCTCACCACCAACTAGTGTCCTGGGTATGACATTAAAAAATTGATTGTGATTCTTCAGCCCTGGAGCTTTAGGGCAATGCAGAGTAGACATTCAATCCGAATTCGTCAAAGTCCACTCTGGCCCAGAGTGCTAGCACCAAAAGGGTCATATGTATGGGTCAAATAGAACTGTTGACATTTAAACCGAGTGCAAACAAATGACTTATGTTAAATCGAATTATTAGAAATAGAAATGTTTGACCATTTAACTGTGTGTAAACAAATGACTGATGTTTAAATGAATTGTTAGTAATAGTAGTAATAACACTACTTGAAACAATTTAACCGTATGAAAATAAATGATTAATTGTAAATAGAATTTTTCATATTAGAAATATTTCGAACCACTTCAAGGTGTGCAAAATAGTAATCTGAATCATGCGAGCAAAATAAACAAAGTTTGGTAAATAACTGGAATAACGCTATAAAAGACATGAAATTTTATCCATACTTGCCACTAATTTACACAAATTTCATTAAAGAAATAAGTAAAAAAAAATTAAAGTTGGCGACTTTTGTCAAGGGTAACCCAAAGACTCCCTTTTCAAAAGCTACTACACCAAGGTAGAGGGAAGAGTGCTACTCTATTCCATGGATTACTCCACTTTACACTTGATCCAATGCTGAGTGTAAAGCAAGGTGAAATCAAGTGCAGTCTTTGGTATGACTCGACCTGGGATTGAACCTCAGTCTCTGGACGATTAGCTAACAGTCTACACAATAGGCCAATGGCCTGGTTTATGAAGAAAAAATCTAAAGAAATAATGCAACACATTAAAAACAGTAGGGGTGTCTTCGTGGTGCAGTGTAATATAATGGCCGAGGGATATCGTTTTATGCCTTTGGGTTTAGTTAGGCTGAGAACCTTTCGGCTTAGTGAATGGGTTACTTAGGTGCAATATTAACGCAGGTGTTCACGCGTGCACGCGGAGCGGACGTGTCACTCAGAGATGTCTCAATAGCTCAGATGGGAAACAGGGCTAGAGAGTGCGGGTGACGTCACGCACCGGAAGCGCGTGGAGGATTTGGGTGATTTTGAAAAAGGCAGTGAGTAGAGTTGAGTTCTGCCTCGGGAGAAGACGGTTGGTTTTCGCTTGTTCGCCGAAGCCGTGTTCGGGGTGGGGGGTCTGATGGTAAAAGCCAGAATAGAAAGAATGTGTATCTCTTATGTCGAAGAACCTTTAAACTCAAAGGTAATAAAAAGTTTCGTACTTGAACTAAGAAGTCGTAAGTGTTTTTCGTGTTTCGAGATTCCTATGTTCTATGTATATATGTTATGAACATTCTATGTACGTTTTGCAGATCCGTATCTGGCCATGGTATAGCAGTACCTAACATAGAGGACTGTGATTTCGTAGTAGACAAGTTTGAACACAAGTTGTACTAATACATTTGCTATGAAAAGGCATGGACTTTATTTCCCCTGCCCCGACCGACTAAGGGTTAAATTGTACCACTTCTGTTTTTCTACAAGAATAGCTTTGACATTTAAAAGAGTCGTTCATTATTTGAACTTGTAAGGTGATTAAAGGGGTCGTTCATTACTTGACCTTATACTGTAATTAAGGGGTCGTTTATTACTTGAATTTAAATAGTAATTAAAAGGTTCGTTCATTAGTCAAACTTTATATCAAATAAGGGGTAGTTCATTATTTGACTTTATAATATAATTAAAGAGGTCATTCATTGCATGATCTTATACGATAATCAAAGGAATCGTCAATTACATGACCTTATGTGGTAATCAAAGGGGTCGTTTATTACTTGACTATACGATAATTAAAGCTCCACTGATTTCCTGAGATAGTCACAATAATCGATAAATCATAAGTGGAAGTTGAATGGAAAAACAAAAAGAAGTGCTTAAATTCCCTGTTTAGCTAATCCCATTTTTGAAACCACCTCTTTAACCACAATATTTTTTCTGCATTTGTTGCAACTTGCGGTTTGGATTAAACTGTGGTATTTGTTCACTTACTCAGTGGTAAGCAAAAATACTGCGTAAATCCTAGCAGCGTACTACTCCTGGCAGAAAAGCTGCAATTGGCACATTTAGAGATGATTCACCTTGGTTTTTTGTTTTCAATTTAGTAGGAAATAAAACAATGACAGATAAGAAGCAAAAAAATCTAATAGCTGAACATTTCGGCTTCATAAAATACACCTTAAACTAACTAGATTACATTATCTAAATTCATGGTATATTTTTACACGTCGTCAGGAAGATAGCGCCTCTCATGCCACATCACTCACATCCATTTCTAACTTCTGCGTTAATACAATAGAATTGGAGAAAACACCTTACAAATCTGACTCATTGGCATTCGTTCATAATTAGAAAAAAATTCATAATAATTGCAGGTTATAAGTGAAAAGAGATTTTGTTACTGAAAAATTGCTTTTTATCCCTATGTCTAGTTAAGTTTCAGTGCAGATAGACAAGACGCTTCATTTTTCAGCGCACTACGTAATTTTTAAAGCATTGTCTAGGCTCATTTTTATACCTGTGTATAAACTCTGTTAAAAATGACATACTTAGAAGATGCTAATTTATCATTTTTTTAGCAGTAGATAAAATATTAACAGATAAGACGCAGATTTTTTTAAAATAGAGGAACAATATATATATATATATATATATATATCAAATATATATGTGTATATATATATGTGTGTGTGTGTGTGTGCGCGTATGTGTGTGTGTGTTAAACTAAATAGATTAAATCATTTTGATTAATGGTATAACTCTTTCCAAGTCACGCGGAGAAAAATATTATGGAATAACTCAATATTGAAGTCAATATTTAGAAATAACTTGAAATTAAGGAAAATATTATAGAATAACTTATTATTGGGGAAAATAATGAAATAACCCTATATTGGGGAAATATATGAAATAATCGAATGTTGAAGAACATATGGAATAACTCATTATTGAGGAAATATTACGTAATTAATCCATGGAAATATTATGGAATCATTCAGGATTAAGGAAAATGTTATTGAATTCATCGACAAAATATTTGAATTTATACTTAATTGCTCCTTCCTAGTTAAATGATTTATTTTAATGGCATGTCAACATCTCTCGGTACATATTATGCTTAGAGGTTAGGGAATCGCGTTCATTCTACGTGTTGTATAGCCACATAATACATATACAAGTATACACACATACATATACACGGAAACATAATCAACAATAATGAACAAACGAACACAGTTCTTTAGAAAAATATACCTCTCACACTTTATTCAAAAGGGTTGCGAAAGGGTTGTGTGTGAGAGGTGAGTTGGAGACTGAACAGACTGTAACATATTAACCCCCAGTTCCTCTGACTATAGCAGCACTTCTTTCCTCATTCTGCTGGGAGCTGGTTCTCACTGCCTCGAACTGCAACTCGAACTCCAACAAACTGACTCCAACTAACTTGAACTGTCTGTGGCACCGGGTTATATAATTGTTTGACACTCACCTGCTTCCGGTGGGCGTCGCAATTGCACCGAATTCAACCCGTCCACGGTCAAGGTTATATCTTGATATCTTCGACCGGATGCACATGTTCCTGATTGACGGCTGGGTCAATATGTTACGTAAGTTCATATTTACATTTTGTGTTGTTGTGTCTTTAAAATGATTTTCACACTGTCAAAAAGGAATAATCTTTAGAATGTTGTATTTGACCCCTAAATGGGACCCAAACAGGTACTACCACTCTGAAGGAATCTGCGAGTAATGCCAACTGGGGCCTCATCATCAGATGCAGTTTAGTGATATACCCCGGACATTTCGATTTTGTAGATGATACAGTCAGTTTTTTCTAAGTCCAACTGACAGTGCAAAGTTTCTGCATTTTTGTGTTGTTTCATTTAGTCGTAAACATTATCGGTTGAAAAAAACATTTGATTTCTATAAAGTAAGTTTGGCGACTTTAGTCGAGGGTGACCCGAAGGCTCCTTTTTCAATAGCTACTACGCCCAGGTGTAGGGGAGGGCGCTATTCCTCTCCCTGGATTGAACCACTTTACTCTTGATCCTTACCTTAATATGCTGAGTGTTAAGCAAGGCGGCTTCAAGTACCATTTTTTGAGTCTTTGGTATGATTCGACCTGGGATTGAACCCCGGTCTTCCAGACCATTGGCGAACACTCTACTTATTATGTCAATGGCCAAAAGCCCAATCATATAGCAGACAACTAAGTCTTATTGTCGTCTGCTGAATTACTGGAAAATGTTGGGGACAATGTTGTATTCATTTGCAATTAATAATCATATGCAATAAATAGCGGTTGATGAACTGAAAACAAGACAAGTCGAAAACTACTAGAGAAATAGTCGTTAATACTTCTAACTAATTGTAGCTCATAATATTGTATTCAATTAATCGAAAAGATCACCACGTTTAATTTGGACATGGGGTATTGAATCAATTTTACTGTCATCTAAACAAAACAAATTAAGTCATTTACAACTATATCTATCATTTAAACTAAACTAAATAATTGTTCATGTAGTTACTACACTTTTTAAAAATATTGTGCTTTGACGTTACAAGTTAATCGGATTTATCAATTTAATTAATTATTAACCACTATAAATTAACTGAATTATCTTATTAATTAAATGAGCGCGTAATTTATGATTTTGATTAAAAATTTTAGAAAGTTTTCTTTTTATTAATTTCTTTATTAGCTACAAAATTAACCGAAAGATTTTATTAATTAATTTAGCAAACAACTTGCTAATTTAATTTGTGTTTTTTACGTAATTGTAGATTAAAATTTAGAAAATTAATTTTTAGTTGATTTCTTCACCAGTATTTAAAAATTAATTGAAATATCTTGTTATTTTTAGCAATTTTTGTTTGTTTAAATATGGAATTAAAGATGATATTCTGACGAAAAAACTCATTGGTTAATAAAAGTAATAAAAATCAACTGAAGTATGCAGGATGACAAAAATAAATATTGAAGATGGATATTTTTCCAAAAATATTTGTATTGAGAAATCATGAAGAACTAAATTATATTTTTTACGCCCTGAGCATCCTAAAATCCTCTATAATGAAATCATTTAGAATAATCATTTAAAAAGCATTTTTATAGTAAAGTAATTTACAATAATCTTTTTTTCATTATAAAATGATTTAGAATGCCTTTTTATCATACAATCATTTGCAATGCATACCTCCTGTAAATAATTTACCATGGATTTTAATTGTAAACTCATTTACAATGTATTCTTATGGGAGAATCAGTGCCAATTCATTCTTACTGTAAAGGCATTTGCAATGCTTTCTTATTATAAAATCATTTACAATTAATTCTTATAGTAAAGAGCCCAGTCGGCTGAGGCTATAGAATACGCTGAATGCATCTCTGCAGAGGGTAAAATTGATTGGTTGTTTTGTTTTATGGCGTATCAACGCTTTTCGGGTCATTTAACGCCGTATTAAGTCATTTTGAAAATTTTCAAACAATTCTGTTTAATATTAGTATAAATTTTGTTTACCTATAGTTAAATGTCAAAAATAATTCTATTTCAAAACAATTCAGTTTAGCATACATAAACCGTTCTGTTTCAAATAATTCTGTTTAGCAGAAGTACACAGTTTAGTTTTATTTGACCCATAGATAGGAAACTATCAGGTACTACCTCTCCTGACCAGAATGGACCTGGGAGTGATGACAATGAAGAGGTACTCTGCGTTCCCCACATCTCCAGCATTACTGGAACTTCACCATCAGGAGAGTTATATATATATATATTTGGCAATGATTTTACTATACAAATGAATAATAAAATTTTATATATATATATATATATATATATATATATATATATATATATATATATATATATATATATATATATATATATATATATATATATATATATATATATATATATATATATATATATATATATATATATATATATATATATATATATATATATAAGCGGATGTATGCAAACAATAGCAATTGTGATTCATAACCGTTTAAAAGTTACTTCGGTGCTACTGGTTACTTGTGGCTGCGGGGTAGAAGCTGGGATTGGCGTTTAGCATTAACCGGGTTTCGATCCCAGCTATGGGAAGCTATTATGTCTAGCCTCACTTATGAGTTCTGATAGAACGAAATAGATCTGTCTGTGGATGACTATATATGTATAAACTGAATCTGGTATTAAATCACCCACAAGAGTTTGCATGCTATAAAAAACAACGCTCTTATTGAACAATCTTTTATTATTCATTTGTATAGTAAAATCATTTCAAGTACATTTTTAATGGAAGCTCATTTCCAATATATTTTTATACTTCAATTATATCTAATTTATTCTTATAACAAAATTATTTCCAATGCATTCTTATAGTAAAATCATTTGTGTGTGCATTCTTAAAATAAAATTATTTCTAACTTATTATCATAGCAAAATCATTTCCAATACATTTTTATTGTAGAATTATTTACAATGACTTTTTATATCAAAATAATTTTCAATGCCTTCTTATTGTAAAATCATGTGCAATGCGTTCCTATCGTTAAATTATTTTCAGTGTATTTCTCTATTAAAATCATCTAACATTCATTAGTGTTGTAAAATCATTTACCATGAATTATTCGATGATAAATAATGAGAAATCGGACAACAGAGACGTGATTAATAGGTCAAATTCAACCCATACTCTTAGTGGCAATGTTTCATAAATGTCACTAATCAAAAATTATTATTGTAAAACAAAAAAAACAAAACAAAAAAAAAGCAAAAAAAAAAAAGAACCCCCCCCCAAAATACAATTAAAGAACTGAATAAAAAGCAAGTCAAATAGAAAACAAGCAAAACCCCAAAAAATTAAAAGGAAAAAACAAAAACAACATCAAAGAACAAAAAATGAACAATCAAGAAACAAACGAGTAAACATCACCACATACGGGTTAAGATATATATATATATATATATATATATATATATATATATATATATATATACATATACATATATATATATATATATATATATATATATATATATATATATATATATATATATATATATATATATATATATATATATATATATATATATACCAAACCCCGCTGCAAGAGAGCAGGACACAACACAAGTTCAATTCTAAGTGAAGTTTAACAGGTTTTAATTCTAAGTTTTCTTTTTCTGGTTGCCATACCAAGGCTGAAGAGCTGAGTATGCGCTATGATTTACCCATAGAAAATAAAAGAATAGAATAAAAAAGAAAAAGGTGACTCTTCTCAATATAGTCTTTAGTAAAAAAGCAAATTATCAACCGATCATGAAATTTTATTCTCTTCTTTTTATCAGTTAAGGCATTCATAGTCGTTTTCTTTGTTTTTCCGATAAAATCTAGCGAATAAATTTTTTAAAGTTTTTTTTCTGAAATGTATTTATATTTTTAAAACTGGCTGTACAATCTATCTATCTATCTATCTATCTATCTATCTATCCTACGTTGTCTCTGACTCTATCACCTGCTGAGAGGTAAAACGTTCCCAAAAGAGATGTCCTGGGTATGACACTAAACTCCATTTGGTGGTAAGAAATGGTTGTGTATGTTAGACTGTCATCTATAGGTATTTTGAGAATTATTTGAATTAGAAAGGAATACTTAGTATCATATAACAATGTGCAAAAACTTAGAAACGACACAAAAATATCAATATACAATGTGCAAGCACAAAGACACTTCTCCTTTTCCTGGACAGATTCACTTACCTTTGATCTCTACATTATAATCCTAAGGGTTGAGAAAGCAGACATCAAGTACCATGCTTTTAGTCTTTGGAATTATTTGACCTGGGATTGCACTCTGGTCTCCTAGACAATTGGCGAACACTCTCTATATGAATAGGGTTTGGCATTAGGGGTTGATATGCCACTAAACCAAATAAGGAACCAACAAGTCTAAAACTGAACCGGAGTTCGAATCTTTCCCTATTGTATATTGTGTATTTTAAAAGAGTTTCAGTCCTTCACATCAGATTGTGGGAATTGTGACAACTAAGGAATATCTATAAATATATTAATTAATTTTTGGATACTGTAGGGACCCTCATAATTATATTCTTTGGTGTTGAGAATTGCTGTCGGATAACCCTGGTCATAAACTATTAACACTGGCCATAAACTATTAACACTGAAGTAATGACGAGATCAATTTGGTTGTCGGAACTGCATAATTTGGAAACTCATTTAAAAAGGTCGAAATAATTAACCAAAGAACGTGAAATTCATAGAAAAGTCCCAATGGAATCCATAAAGAACCTTATTGAATCGATTATACTCTTTTCAGCCAAATCAATAGATACGACGCCGAGTCTATTTTCCAGTTAGTTTCGTTTGGTTTATTTGTTTAATGGCACATCAACTTTTTGTGGGGTATTTAATGCCGAAATTTGATTGATTTCTACATACTTCTTTAAAATCATAAATATATTTTCAATGTGCCTTTACTTTTTATTTGCTAATAATCATATGTTTGCTTCTGATGTCAAGTATTCTACAGCCCACTCTACTCAGGCTGTGAAATACACCGACTGCGTTTTTGTGGAGGAGGAAGACACTTCTCGCAACGAGTGTCCTGGATATGACATCAAGCCATATAATGGTGAGGCTCCAGTAACACTTCTTAGCCATTGCTCCAAGTCTGCTCTGGCCTAGAGTGGTTGCACCGGAAAGGGTCCTATCTCTGGCACAAATAGAACAAACTCATCGTGCAAACAAATGACTGATACTTAATTGTGACTGTTATATAGCAATACTTGAAAGCATTTAGTTGTGCAAAAACGAGCTCGGGCACATTTAAGAATTTTTTCAAAAATGAGTTTACAAATCACACACACACACACACACACACACACACACATATATATATATATATATAAAGAAGATTTGACATTAAATAACCTACAATAGTTGATATGCCATGTTGATATAACCAAACCAAACCAACCGATAAAATGAAACGCAGTTTCTTCCAGACAGCGGTTACATCGATACTGCTATATGGCTGCACTACATGGACGCTAACAAAACGGCTGGAGAAGAAGCTAGACGGCAATTACACAAGAATGCTACGTACAATCTTAAACAAGTCCTGGCGGCAACACCCACAAGACACCAACTGTACGGCCACCTGCCCCCTATCATGAAAACTATTCATGTTAGACGAACAGACATGCAGGACACTGCTGGAGAAGCAGGGACGAACTCATAAGTGATGTACTCTTATGGACCCCCACATATGGCCGAGCAAAAGCAGGACGACCAGCACGAATATACATTCAGCAATGATGTGAGGATACGGGATGTAGTCCAGAAGACTTGTCAGAGGTGATGAACGATAGGGAAAAGTGGCGAAAGAGAATCAGGGATGTCTGTGCTACCAGCACGACATGATAATGATGATGATGATTATATATATATATATATACATATATATATATATATATATATATATATATGTGTGTGTGTGTGTGTGTGTGTGTGTGTGTATGCGTGTTTCAATCTTTTCATATATATCAATCAATCTTGATCCATTATATATATATATATATAAAGTTAGCGACAGTAGTCGAGGGTGACCCGAAGGATCCCTTATCGGTAGCTACAACACTAAGGTGTTGGGGAG
>OY757934.1:54384650-54437971 GCA_963585895.1 Sepioteuthis lessoniana | reverse complement strand
ATATATAAGCGGATGTATGCAAACAATAGCAATTGTGATTCATAACCGTTTAAAAGTTACTTCGGTGCTACTGGTTACTTGTGGCTGAGGGGTAGAAGCTGGGATTGGCGTTTAGCATTAACCGGGTTTCGATCCCAGCTATGGGAAGCTATTATGTCTAGCCTCACTTATGAGTTCTGATAGAACGAAATAGATCTGTCTGTGGATGACTATATATGTATAAAACTGAATCTGGTATTAAATCACCCACAAGAGTTTGCATGCTATAAAAAACAACTCTCTTATTGAACAATCTTTTATTATTCATTTGTATAGTAAAATCATTTCAAGTACATTTTTAATGGAAGCTCATTTCCAATATATTTTTATACTTCAATTATATCTAATTTATTCTTATAACAAAATTATTTCCAATGCATTCTTATAGTAAAATCATTTGTGTGTGCATTCTTAAAATAAAATTATTTCTAACTTATTATCATAGCAAAATCATTTCCAATACATTTTTATTGTAGAATTATTTACAATGACTTTTTATATCAAAATAATTTTCAATGCCTTCTTATTGTAAAATCATGTGCAATGCGTTCCTATCGTTAAATTATTTACAGTGTATTCTCTATTAAATTCATCTAACATTCATTAGTGTTGTAAAATCATTTACCATGAATTATTCGATGATAAATAATGAGAAATCGGACAACAGAGACGTGATTAATAGGTCAAATTCAACCCATACTCTTAGTGGCAATGTTTCATAAATGTCACTAATCAAAAATTATTATTGTAAAACAAAAAAAACAAAACAAAAAAAAAGCAAAAAAAAAAAAGAACCCCCCCCCAAAATACAATTAAAGAACTGAATAAAAAGCAAGTCAAATAGAAAACAAGCAAAACCCCAAAAAATTAAAGGAAAAAACAAAAACAACATCAAAGAACAAAAAATGAACAATCAAGAAACAAACGAGTAAACATCACCACATACGGGTTAAGATATATATATATATATATATATATATATATATATATATATATATATATATATATACCAAACCCCGCTGCAAGAGAGCAGGACACAACACAAGTTCAATTCTAAGTGAAGTTTAACAGGTTTTAATTCTAAGTTTTCTTTTTCTGGTTGCCATACCAAGGCTGAAGAGCTGAGTATGCGCTATGATTTACCCATAGAAAATAAAAGAATAGAATAAAAAAAGAAAAGGTGACTCTTCTCATATAGTCTTTAGTAAAAAAGCAAATTATCAACCGATCATGAAATTTTATTCTCTTCTTTTTATCAGTTAAGGCATTCATAGTCGTTTTCTTTGTTTTTCCGATAAAATCTAGCGAATAAATTTTTTAAAGTTTTTTTTCTGAAATGTATTTATATTTTTAAAACTGGCTGTACAATCTATCTATCTATCTATCTATCTATCTATCTATCCTACGTTGTCTCTGACTCTATCACCTGCTGAGAGGTAAAACGTTCCCAAAAGAGATGTCCTGGGTATGACACTAAACTCCATTTGGTGGTAAGAAATGGTTGTGTATGTTAGACTGTCATCTATAGGTCTTTTGAGAATTATTTGAATTAGAAAAGGAATACTTAGTATCATATAACAATGTGCAAAAACTTAGAAATGACACAAAAATATCAATATACAATGTGCAAGCACAAAGACACTTCTCCTTTTCCTGGACAGATTCACTACTTTGATCTCTACATTATAATCCTAAGGGTTGAGAAAGCAGACATCAAGTACCATGCTTTTAGTCTTTGGAATTATTTGACCTGGGATTGCACTCTGGTCTCCTAGACAATTGGCGAACACTCTCTATATGAATAGGGTTTGGCATTAGGGGTTGATATGCCACTAAACCAAATAAGGAACCAACAAGTCTAAAACTGAACCGGAGTTCGAATCTTTCCCTATTGTATATTGTGTATTTTAAAAGAGTTTCAGTCCTTCACATCAGATTGTGGGAATTGTGACAACTAAGGAATATCTATAAATATATTAGTTAATTTTTGGATACTGTAGGGACCCTCATAATTATATTCTTTGGTGTTGAGAATTGCTGTCGGATAACCTGGTCATAAACTATTAACACTGGCCATAAACTATTAACACTGAAGTAATGACGAGATCAATTTGGTTGTCGGAACTGCATAATTTGGGAACTCATTAAAAAGGTCGAAATAATTAACCAAAGAACGTGAAATTCATAGAAAGTCCCAATGGAATCCATAAAGAACCTTATGAATCGATTATACTCTTTTCAGCCAAATCAATAGATACGACGCCGAGTCTATTTTCCAGTTAGTTTCGTTTGGTTTATTTGTTTAATGGCACATCAACTTTTTGTGGGGTATTTAATGCCGAAATTTGATTGATTTCTACATACTTCTTTAAAATCATAAATATATTTTCAATGTGCCTTTACTTTTTATTTGCTAATAATCATATGTTTGCTTCTGATGTCAAGTATTCTACAGCCCACTCTACTCAGGCTGTGAAATACACCGACTGCGTTTTTGTGGAGGAGGAAGACACTTCTCGCAACGAGTGTCCTGGATATGACATCAAGCCATATAATGGTGAGGCTCCAGTAACACTTCTTAGCCATTGCTCCAAGTCTGCTCTGGCCT
This sequence comes from Sepioteuthis lessoniana, assembly GCA_963585895.1. Lineage (NCBI taxonomy): Eukaryota > Metazoa > Mollusca > Cephalopoda > Myopsida > Loliginidae > Sepioteuthis > Sepioteuthis lessoniana. The sequence continues at coordinate 54,435,324 of OY757934.1, read as the reverse complement.
AGAGTGGTTGCACCGGAAAGGGTCCTATCTCTGGCACAAATAGAACAAACTCATCGTGCAAACAAATGACTGATACTTAATTGTGACTGTTATATAGCAATACTTGAAAGCATTTCGTTGTGCAAAAACGAGCTCGGGCACATTTAAGAATTTTTTCAAAAATGAGTTTACAAATCACACACACACACACACACACACACACACACACACACACACACACACACACACACACACATATAATATATATATATATATAAGAATATTTGACATTCAATAACCTACAATAGTTGATATGCCATAAACCAAACCAAACCAACCGATAAAATGAAACGCAGTTTCTTCCAGGCATCGGTTACATCGATACTGCTATATGGCTGCACTACATGGACGCTAACAAAACGGCTGGAGAAGAAGCTAGACGGCAATTACACAAGAATGCTACGTACAATCTTAAACAAGTCCTGGCGGCAACACCCCACAAGACACCAACTGTACGGCCACCTGCCCCCTATCATGAAACTATTCACGTTAGACGAACCAGACATGCAGGACACTGCTGGAGAAGCAGGGACGAACTCATAAGTGATGTACTCTTATGGACCCCCACATATGGCCGAGCAAAAGCAGGACGACCAGCACGAATATACATTCAGCAACGATGTGAGGATACGGGATGTAGTCCAGAAGACTTGTCAGAGGCGATGAACGATAGGGAAAAGTGGCGAAAGAGAGTCAGGGATGTCTGTGCTACCAGCACGACATGATAATGATGATGATGATTATATATATATATATACATATATATATATATATATATATGTGTGTGTGTGTGTGTGTGTGTGTGTGTGTGTATGCGTGTTTCAATCTTTTCATATATATCAATCAATCTTGATCCATTATATATATATATATATATAAAGTTAGCGACAGTAGTCGAGGGTGACCCGAAGGATCCCTTATCGGTAGCTACAACACTAAGGTGTTGGGGAGGGCGCTACTCCTTTTCCTGGATTGCTCCACTTTACCCTTAATCCTCACCCAAATGCTAAGTATTAAGCAAGAAGGCGTCAAGTACCATTTTTTTACTCTTTAGTATGACGTGTCCTGGTACTGAACTCTGTTCTCCCGGGCCATTGGCAAACACTCTAACCATTATGCCAATTAAAATAAAACAACGTATTCAGAGGATGATCTTATTCGTTTGTTTGTATGGGTTTTATGGCATATCAACCTTTGTAAGTGATTTAATACAAATTCGATGGGTCAAATAAAACTGAACTCTGTACCTATGCGAAATTGAATTGCTTGAAATAGGACTGTTTTTGATATCTAATCTGTCCACTTACACTAAACTGAATTGTTTGAAATACAACTGATTTTGACATTGAAACTGTACTTACGCTAAACCAAATTGTTTAATATAGAACTGTTTTGACATTTAACTGTGTGTAAACAAAAACTATACTTATACTAAACTGAATTGTTTTAATTAGAATTGTTTGACTAAATAAACTACTTGAAATTGAAATATTTTTGACACTTACGTAAGTAAGTAAGTAAAGTTGGGGATCATAGTCGAGGGTAACCCGAAGACTCCTTTTCAATAGCTACAACACTACAGTCTCGGAGAGGACAATACTCCATTACCTGGATTGCTCCATTTTACCCTTGATCCCTACCTTATAATGTTGAGTGTTAAGCCAGGCAGCATCTAGTATATTTAAAACTGAAATATCACGTTGTAGCTAACATTATATTGGAAACTGAAATATTACTTCGTGGTTACCTGTATATCTAAAACTGAAATTTTACTTCAAAGTTAACGGTAAATTTAAAACAGAACTACTACTCAGTAGCTAACCGTATATTCAAAACTGAAATATAATTTTGAATTAAAATTAATTGAACTTTTTTTTAATGCTTTTCTTCTCTTTACTGATTTTTAGTCTTTGGTGTGACGTGACCTGGGATTGAAACCTAGTCTCCCGTAATATATGTGAGATGCAACTGCTTATTTGTATAAAAATGGAACTATATATATATATATATATATTAAACTAATTAGATTAAATCATATAGATTAATGGTATAACATTTTCTAAGTCACACAGAGGAAAATATTATTGAATAACTCAATATTCATGACAAAATTTTGCAATAACCCAATAATGAGGAAAATATTATGGAATATTTTCTATCTTATCGCTCCCAGGTCCACTCTGGCCCAGTGTGGTAGCATCTGATTGGGTTCTATCCATAGATCACCTTATTCGACCTTAGTCTAGGGTGACCAGTAGGCTCCCTTTTCAATAGCTACTACACCAAGATGTTGGAGAGGGCGCTACTCAGTTCCCTGAATTGCTCCACTTTACCCTTTATCCTTTCCTTTTAATGGTGAGTGTTAAGCTAATTGGCATCAAGTATCTTTTTACGCCTTTGGTATGACTCGGCCTGGGATTGAATCCTGGTCACATAGACTATTGGCAAACACTCATCTCATTAGGCCAATGGACAAATAGAACTAAATTATGTATTTATGCAAATTATTTATCTCAATTCTTCGTAAAAACTTAAAGAGCATAGAGCCACAAAATCTACATGCAATAAGTTTGGAACATAATCAGGCACAATAAAATTTGTTCGATGATTGCATTGGCGGGAAACTGACAGTTAATAATCACTATTGATTCTGATTTATGCTATCTAAATTTAGATATAAATGCACACTCTGTATTTATAGGTATCGCAAACAATATATATATATATATATATATATATATATATATATATATATATATATATATATATATATATATATATATATATATATATGCTAGTGTATGTGTGTGTGTTCTTCAAAATATTCACCCTAATATGAATGCACAATGTTAAAATATATAGATTTATTTTTGTGTTTTCCAATGTCGACTATATCCTTGCAGTTAGTTTGATTGTTTTTTTTGGGGGGGGAGGAGTCGAAGAAATATTTTTGATTTTCTTTTTTTCTTAATCTTTCGACCTTTTCATACGTGCAATAATTTTCTTTTTTATCTGATATGATGATCATCGTTTTGCTAATTTACATTTTATTTTCTTTGTTTTTTTCTCATTTTATTACATTCTTTTCATTTGAGGACATTATTTTTGATAAAGACCATATTCAATCACAACATTCTTGTTTACACGACACCACCATGTTTTATTTGTGTGTGTTTTTTCTTGTTTTTCACAATTTTTGAATACATTCTTATTTATGATTTATTTATTTCTTAATGTCATCCTTTAATCTTTCTCCTGTTTTTCTTCTTTTATTTTGTTTTCACTCCCTACTATTCAGATCGTTCTTCAAATTTCCCTGTAGACTAATTTGTCTCTCCTTTTTTATTAAACAATTTTCGAAACATTTTTATTGAACATTTTCTTATTTTTGGCCTCAACTCATTTTAAATAATCTTTGTTGAAATTGTTTCACGATGTCGATCTTTTGATGACTATATTTATTACTTAGTAGCTAATAGTATATTTAAAACTGAAATATCACTTTGTAGCTAACATTATATTGGAAACTGAAATATTACTTCGTGGTTACCTGTATATCTAAAACTGAAATTTTACTTCAAAGTTAACGGTAATTTTAAAACAGAACTACTACTCAGTAGCTAACCGTATATTCAAAACTGAAATATAATTTTGAATTAAAATTAATTGACCTTTTTTTAATGCTTTTCTTCTCTTTACTGATTTTAGTCGCTTATGTCATTTAATCATTCTTGATCCCTTTTTTCTCAATATTTATATACACAACTCTACCTCCATGCTCAAAGGCGACAAAATGTATTTTTCATGCGCAGTCAAGTTGGTTAAAATTCTAAGTTTTCTTTCTACTGATTGTTTAACCATGACTAAACAACACAATCTGCCTTAGGTAACCAGTGACAGAATAGATAGTTTAGAGCCTTTTTCCAAGGGAAATAGCACAAAGTAAAACGTAAGCAGCCTCTTACAGTTTTAGAACTCTCATTACCAATTCCATTTTCTTCAACGGTAACTATTACTCTGAATGTGTTTAATCTCCGTTGCTGACTATGTGCTAATTTAGTTGGTGAATCAAACGTTTCAGAAGTGGTAAGAGAGATGCTAATAACTAGACAAAATCAACCAGAAAAATGAAGAGTGTCTCAATCAACTCATTCGTGCAAGTCGGACTGATGAAAGATGAAGTAAGCAAAGAATTAAAAAAAAAACCATGCCATCATCCCTGCTTGGAAAAAATTTGGTCGCCTCACTTTGTGCAAAATTTTATGAACGCAGGTTCTTGCTCCTTTTGAGGAAGAAGAAAAAGTCAATGTGGATGTTACGGTGTTTTGAAAATGTTCTCTATCTAACAGTTTTATTAAGCTACTTTTATTTGTTGTATTTTTCTGAAAAATTGACCACGTTGTCGGCGTGTTTTATTGTATTCCTATTGTGTCCCCTACAGTGAGGTATGACCCTCCCCGCCAAAAAATGAGGTGTCCTGAATATGATTCTAAACCCTATCTGTTGGTGAATCGTCAGTTTTTGATCTCGGAGGAGAGTGAAGTTCTCCTTCACTGTGATTACTCCCAGGTTCAATCTAATCTGGAGTGGGAGTACCTGTTAGTGTTCCATCAATGGGTCGAATAGGTATGTTTGAAAATTATTCACATTGGATATGAATTATGGGCTAATTATTTGTGTTAAATTAGAATACTTGGTTTGTTTGGGTTGTATTTTATGGCATATCAACCATTGTAGGTTATTCAATACTTAGTCCTCTTTATACATATCATCATCATCATCATATCGCGCTGGTAGCACGGATATCCCTGATCCTCTCTCGCCACTCCTCCCTATCGTCCATCGCCCTAGGTAGGTCTTCAGCCGTTTTGTTAGAGTCCATGTGGTGCATCCATATAGCAGTATTGATGCGACCGCTGCCTGGAAGAAACTGCGTTTTATTTTATCGGTTAGATCTGATTTCCATATAATTGATGTGCTATAATCAAACAGGTGATATCTCCAGACTAGACAAAACCCCTCTTAAACTAGTAGACAAATTCACTTACCTAGGAAGCAGCGTCTCATTAACTGAAAAGGACATCGACACGAGGTTAACGAAGGCATATATATATATATATATATAGGCAGCATTTCTTCGTTAATGCAAATTTCATTAAACATAATAGACATTTTATGTCTACATATTTTCTTCTGGATCCGTTCGAATTCCCATATTACTTTTATCGTATTCGGGGGGAATTGATTTAAGTATTGTTGTGTTGTCGGTCATGCCCAACAACACAACTACGAAAAATTCTCACCGACAACGCAACAATACTCGAACATCAAAATAATAAACAAAATCTTCAGATTCTCGAAGCACTACATATTAGAAACCTGCAACCATCACTTAATAGAATTAATTTTCAATCCAGTACTAATGTACTTAAATGTCTTTAGCTACTGGCACTAATAACAGAATTACATTTAAAACAAAAGCCATGATCTTCGACGGCAAAGACGTCCTTACACAATAGTAATATGCTAAAACAAAAGTTATATCACTTTTGTAATAGATTCTCACCTGATGATGGCCCAAAGTCGGGCAGAAAGTACTAGGGATACATACAACTATGGACAATACATAAATCAATTCCCCCCGAATACGATAAAAGTAATACGGGAATTCGAACGGATCCAGAAGAAAATATGTAGACATAAAATGTCTATTATGTTTAATGAAATTTGCATATATATATATATATATATATATATATATATATATATATATATATATATATATATATATATATATGCATGCATATTTGATGAGATTAATCGATAGAGAGATACATGTGAACATAGTGAGGGAAACCGAGAGATCAACATGAAAATTGGTTGGTTGGTTGTTTTATTTTACGGCATGTCAACCCTTTTCAGGTCATATAACGCCGAATTAAATTTCAAACAATTCAGTTTAGTATAAATATATTTTTGCTTACAAACATTTAGATGTTAATATAGTTCTGTTCAAAAGAATTCACTTAAGCATGAGTATACAATCTTGTTCTATTTAACCCACTCCGGGCCAGAGTGGACCTGGAAGACATTGCAATGAAGGTGTACTTCGCGTTCCCCAAATCTCCAGCATTACAGTAACCTCACTATCAGATTGTTTTGTATCATATCTTGGACACTCTTCGTTGGGGTCTTACTTATCTTCAGAGAAGTAGACGGTGTATTGTACAGCCCGAGCTGTTTGGCAATAGATATGAAGAGATTGAGCTAGATAGATCAAGAGATATAAAGAGATTGATTGCTAAATCAATACATATGAAAAAGTTGGGATAGTGCTATAGATTAATAGGTATGAAGCGTTCGAAAGATAGATAAATGTTATGAAATGTCTCTCCCCCGCAAAAAATACGGTCTGCACCTGACAGATGTGTCATAAATTTTGATAGGCATTATTTACAGGAACTTGTTAAAGTTCAAATGCAGCTGAAATATGTCTGTCAAACTGTGAGTGAGAGTCTAAATTAAATGGGTGTTGCTTATTTGCCATTGGCGCTTATGTAGTAAAGAGATTTAATCAAATTCAAAACGACACTTGATTGGTTACCAAGATTCGAAACGAAACGGAAGTCTTGTTTGGGTTTTAAATAGAACGTTCCCCGACATTGGATGTGGGCAACAATTTATAGCTAATATCCTCCATCGACTGAATAAAACTTCACCATCTCTTCGTTTTCTTTTGACAAGTTCAAAGAGAATATCAAACTTCTAATATGAATGTGAATGAGTTTTGTAACCGTTTTGTTTACTGACTTCTTTTGCGTCGTTCCGATTCTAAAAATTAATCAGCCGTGGCTTTTAAATACACCGACTATATCTATGCAAGGGAGTAATACACCCATGGGTATCCAGTCGGAAGCAGCTGTAGAATCCAACGATTGCATCTCTACTGAGAGGTAAGACCTTTACGTGAACCCAGTCGCCTGGGGCTGTAGAATACACCGACTGCATCTCCTACAGATCCCATCTGTGGGTGAAATAGAACTCTTTGATCATTTATTTGTGTGCAAATAAATTGCTGATTAGTTAAATAGAATTGTTTGTGTTACATAGTAATATTGAATAGAATTATTCGTATTTAATAGCAATACTTTAAACCGTTTAACATAATAGGAACATTGAATTATCGGTATAACATTTCGATACTCGGAACTATTTGACAGAGCAAAAGAATGAATAGCATTGAATAGAATTATCGGAGTTGAATAGCAATACTTTAAACCATTTAACTAAATGTGAACATTGAATTATTGGTATAACATATCAATACTTAGAATTATTTAACCGTGAGTAAATGAATGAAAAGCGTTGAATAGAATTACTAATGTTGAATAGCAATACTTGAAATTATTCGTTTTGAGCAAATAATATCAATACTTAATTGTGAACATGTAAATTACCTCCTAGTTTTGAAAAAAAAAAATGAAATTACTTACAAACTATTCACTTAAAAATCATATGTATAACGATTTAAGTGTGTACAAACAAATGATATTGAACAAGGTTTGGTTTGTTGGGTTTTATGACATATCAACCTTTGTAGGTTATTCAATGCCAAATCCATTTTTATGTAAATAATCTGTTCTATTTAAAACAATTCAGTTCAGCATGAGTACACAGTTTAATTGTCAAAATCATTTCTATTTCCAACTATTCAAGCAGTTGCATGTAACAATTCGGTTAAGTGTAAATACAGTTTTAATGTCGAATAACGGTTCTATTTCAAATAATTCAGTTAAGCATAAGCACGCAGTTTAAACGTAAGTACGGTTTAATTGTCAAAAACATTTCTATTTCAAGCTATTTAGTTTACTTAAACAATTCAGTTTAGCATAAGTATGCTGTTAATTCTATTTAACCCATAGATAGGGCCCAATCAGGTGCTACCACTCCGGGCCAGAGTGAACCTGGGAACGATGGCAATAAAGGGGTACTCTGCATTCCTCAAAACTCAGGCATTGCTGGAACCTCACCATCAGATTGTTTAGTGTGATATCAAGGACACTCGTTAGGGGGGGGGTCTTACCCCTCTGCAGAGGTGCAGTCAGTGTATTCTACAGCCCCAGCCGACTGGGCCAGTTATTGAACAGAATTATCCGTATCATTTAGAAATTATTGAAATTGTTTAACTATGTGCAAACAAATGTGCTTTGGCTCGTTTAAAAAACCTAGGAACTATGTTTACAAATGATATATCTAATATATGAATAAACAGGATTTAACATTAAATAATCTACAAGCGTTGTTATATAATAAAACCAATCAAGCAACCAACAAAGCAACCAAGCAACCAGCCAGGAAATTAGAGGTTTTTTTAAAAAAGCTGAGTGTGCCTTTGAGAGACACAAACAGTGTGTATGCACACAGAAAATAGTAATTATTAAAGGTTGTCGCTTTCGTTCAAAGCTATGGTACTTTGCCAGTTTTTTTTTTTACTTTCATGTTGGAGCCTTTTGTTAATGGTTGGCTTGGGCAAATGAAACATGCATTTTTTTATAAGGTGGGGAGAATTAGACCCCAAGTCTCATTTTAGAAGCGCCAAAATCATAAAGAACCTTATTAACACTTGTTCAACATTCAAAGAAAGAGGAATAAACTATCGCACTCTTTGTTTTTATATCTGACTGCTGCTACGAGTGTGTTTTCCACAGAAACAATTCTATATTTAAAAGCGTGGAGTGAAAGAGACAGAGACTTGTTCAAGGGTAGATAACAACAGAAACGAGGTATCAAAGCCGTTTTTTAAAACGAATACAATGTGTGACTACTGCTATTTACAACAGAAATTTTTGTTTTGATTCGTTTTGTTTAAAGACATATTAAATTCGTTGGTTATTTAAAGTCAAAGCTATTGTAGAAAAACAGCAGTGATGCTGTTTGACACATAGCTGGGCCCTGGGTACAATAGCTTGTATCTCAGATATTTTTGAAGATATTACTATTAATAATCTTGGCTTGTATTATCCTTCATCTTCCTAACGGTAGATGGCACAGTTCATTTGAGCGTTTAAAATTGTTAAAATCATAAAACCTAACAGATATCAGAAAAATTATAATATGTTCAGTTCACACCAAAATCCTTGAGAAAGTTCAAACATTTACGTGCATTTTACAACTGATCAAAATCGTACAGATGGACACTTTGATATGATTATATTTCCAATGAAATTATGTTGCACGCAAGCATGCCCATCCCCAATATATATATATATATTTTTTTTTTTCATCATACAACGTGTGAAAGCACGTGCGATACCATGTCCTCATCAGCCGCCATCCAGGGGTGATAACACAGTTTCGGTAGCTCAAGGCGGTACTGCCAGCCCTGGCGCTACCAAGCAGCTTTTGCCACCGGAGAGGGTAATAAGAGAATTATATATATATATATATATATATATACGCTAGATCAATTAAGAGCAGAGACTACATTGGACGTTAATCTTCATTTTCTGAGTGCAGTTTGTGATTTAAAAAACGCATTTACTTTCGGCGGTTGATGTTATTACGCGTTTACAGTAACCGTTTCTTACGTAATAACACGGGAAAGGTGATTCCGCGTGTATTACCTTCATGCTGAAAACTTTCTCGCTTTCGACCAAATCCAACTTGATGCATATCGCGCCGCGGTCTGAAGACGATTCGAGGCAACTTTCAAACTGCGGCCAGTGATTCCTATTTTTGAAAGAAACGAAATGACTGAATGTCCTATAAAACCACGACAACCAATCTCAAAAGGAATCACATGGCATATCCAACCCTTTTCCACGCAGTCGGCACGCAGTGTCTCGTAGCGGTTTTTCTTCCGCTCGTGTGCTTCCTCCCGGTTTTCTTCCCAAGGGACAGTCAATTCTATGAGGAGGACACTCTTCTTTGAATCGGACCATATTACAATGTCCGGCCGCTTTTCTGTTTGAATAATGTGAACTGGAAATTGTAGAGATGTCTTGAGATCTGCTGAAACTTTCCAGTCACTAGCTCCGTCCAGTAGCTTCATGTTAGGATTTTTTTGTTTCCTCACAGGACATTCACCTTCCTTGAGAAACTGAATTATGGGTTCCTTGGCTGTTATGGATTGCTGATTTGCTGTCTCACATTGTGCTCTTAACAATTCTATTATCACTTCTAATACCTTGTTATGTCGCCCTGTGTACATTTGAAGTGAGTGTGGACATGCAGATAAGACGTGGCGCAAAGTACCCCGATCACTTTTACACGACAAGCACAGGTCCGAATTGGTAAATCCCCATAATTTTAGGTTGGTCGCATTTGGTAAGTGATCATAAGTAGAGCGAAGAAGGAATGATATCGCCAGTGGTTCCATTGCAATTAAGGATTTCCACGATAATTTAATTGGTTCGATATCATTCCATTTTGTCCAAGCACATTGTTTGGCCTGAGTAACAGCACTGGCTTTTCTTTGCTCTTCCTCAAACATCCTGACTTCTTCGCTCACCATGTCTCTTTTTCCTTTTGGGTCCATTTTGATGAATACCTTTTTGCTCGTGCTACCCAACCCAGCTCGATTGGTTTGAGTGACGCCAATGATTTGTAGGCTGCATTCCGCCTCCTGGGCGGTTTTAACGGCTGACCACTTCGTACCTGATTTTATTTCTGGATACGCCTTCCGAATGATCTCGTCGGCTGAGTCCTTCATCATCATGTGAAGGCGTACTTTCCCAATTTTGAATTCTTCTACCAGTGAGGATATTGGGAGCTGTAGATTTGTAGAATTGGTATATAAACCCACTTTCGAAAAACAAGGAGGAACTACGAGCCACTTACGCAGGTATTTGTTGCTGTACTGTTGGATCCGTTCAACACGTGATATCGCAATCTCGTACATTTGTAAGGGCCACAAAAGACGGGGTAGCAGACCATGTTGGTAACACCAAGCCTTCATCCTTCCGGGTAAACAAGTTTTATCAATTGATCTAAGTCCCTTCAAAGCTTTTTTCTGGACCTCTGTACCTCTATGACGATCAGTCAGTGGGATTGAATAAAGACGGTGTGACTCTTTACCGGCTTCTCCCTGACTGTTGGGATTTTATCACCCCCAATTTTGAAATGGATCTCCCAGACAGATCCTCCGACTAACGATCGGCTTCGACTTTTCTTTGGCTTAGCCTTCATTCTCGCCCATGTGAAAAGGTCATAATACCTTTGTAGTAAACCATCGGCAGAGATTTGGGATGGGACGAGAATGGTGATGTCGTCCATAAAAGCTCTGGAAGGAGGAAGAGTCAGATGATCATTTTTCATTACTCCTTCCGACGTATTTGCTGCACCTCGTAAAATGAGTTCCATAGCTAGAACGAAAAGAAGTGGGGAAATCATACAGCCCATCATGATGCCAATCTCAAGTGCCTGCCACTTGGTGGTATAGTTTTTAACGGTAAATTTCATGAAAGCTCAATTGAAGTATTTCATTATGATTTCCCCAACTTTGCTAGGGAAGTTGAAAAATTCGAGGGCCATTCGGATTAAGTGGTGTGGAACTGAGCCATACGCATTAGCAAGATCAAGCCAGATCACATGTAGTTCTGTTTTGTCCCTTCTAGCTGAGAGTATTGAGTTCCATATCATTTGTGAATGTTGCAGACATCCGGGGAAGCCAGGTATCCCAGCCTTCTGGACATATATATATATATATATATATAGGGGGGTACATAAATTTCATAATAAAGATAACCATGAGTCTGTGTCTATCTTTAGGAATATTTTTATCATTGTCTGAAAACGAAGATTTGTTTTGGCAGTAAATAACCCAACAAGGGATGACATGCCTTATATCAACCAACCAACCAACAAACCAGGTAAATGTAAACAAAACGAAAGCTACTGATTAATGCCTTATAATTCCCGATCTGACATGGTTCGCTTGTTGACTGAGCGGTATGATACTAAGTCCAACGTAAAGTTGGGCGGGTTTCGATCTCTGCTTCAAGCCTCCTACATGTTGTATTGTCATCTACATACATGCAGAATGAATCACAATGACACAACGATAAAGGACGAGCGAAGTCTTCTTTAACAAAATATACCTCTCCTTTATTTAAAGGTTCGAAAAGGGTTACTCAAGGTTTGCGTGTGAGAAGGAGTTGGAGACCGAACAGAACTGCAATATATTGACCCCCACTCTAATGGCCGTCAGCGTTGTCTCTTTTTCGTTCTCCAGAGCTGCTCAACCGGAGGCCCAGTGGCCCACTCCGCTGGATGATTGCTTTCTTTACTGCTTCTTATCAGCAACTTCTTTGGACCCTAACTCATCGGGGGCCGCGAGGGCCCCTTCGGCCTGGCGTGGCTTTCCTTACCACATCTCGTCTCTTACTCCAACTCCAACTGTATCTCCAACTCGAACTTAATCGGGGGCCCCGAGGGACCCTTCGGCCTGGTGTTGCTTTCCCTACCACATCTTGTCTATAACATGTCTGATCACCAACTCTCTGACCTTTAGTCTTCGCCGAGTTATATGATAGTTCAACGCCCACTCAATCGCCTACTCGATCTTTGGAATGGCATGTTTGATCGTCATCAATCGGAAATAACTGTCATGCAGTTCACAGGTCACTCTCTTCCGGTGCATCAGTCTATGAGTGTACCATGGGAATTTTAGCTTGTCCCATTTTGTTTGCCAATTTCCACCCACGCAACTGCCATTGGAATGTGTCACTTCCTTCCGGTGCATCACCTTGGAATGGCATTTTTGGCCGGGTCGAAGGTCAGAATACAACACTACCCGTCTAGCCACACTGTAGAGTTTTGATACAACGAAACAGTCTGTCTGTTGATGGCAATATATATATATATATATATAGTCGGTATATTCTACAGCCCCAGCTGAATGGGTTCATATATACATAAGAACATTGCTGTGTACATTGTCGTGACTCACACAGAACAATGCTTTGCTTTTCATGATTGAGATTCATGACGGAATTAAGATCATTGACAGGGAAATAAATCCTATATATATACATATATATATATAACTCTTTTTTTATCATTGTTTAGTTTAGCTTATTTTGTTTTATGGCAGATCAATCTTCGTGGGTTATTTAATGTCAAAGCCATCCTCGTGGAAGATTCGCTGTGATAATATTGAACGCATAACTGGAGTGGGCATTAGCCCTGAAGTGAACCTATTAGTACGACTGGAGTTCGAACTCGCTTACTACGATGTCACAACCCATCAAGTATCCATTATATCACAGAGACTCCCTCTTTAAGGTAGGTATATGGACTTACTGATCTACATTTTTAGGATATTAACTTTTTATTCTGAGAAAATTTATTGCTTTTTTATTACACTCTCTAGAATATTTGCATATCTGCAATTCTAATTTGATTTGTTCCTTTCTACTTGAATGAATTTTTGATAATAAGAAAAACAGCAATAACTTACATTGGACAGCAATGACGACTAAAATGAAAAAAATGGCTATGCTAGATTCAAACCAATTCTTGTATTCTTCAATTGTTCCTATTTTGCGCCATTTTCTTCTAAGCTGCCCTGGATAAAAAAAAAAGAAACAAAAACAAGAAAAAACCCAAATGTCATTAGTCCCAGTAAACAATCGTCCGTTTTTAGAATTTCAAATTTGAAACACAAAATAAAAGAAAAATACTTTCTGTGTAAATTTAAGAGATGAACTTTTATTCTTATTTAGGCGTTATATTATTATTTTCCTCATTTTACACTTTTATTTCCTGTCATTTTAACTGCTTTACTCACCACCGATCATCTTCAGGCATAGTTTACCATAATTTGTAACCTTAGAAAATTGCGTGCCGAACCCCATCTAATATCAATATTAACGGATTACTTTCATAGTTGGATTTTGACTTGGAGACACCCTTTTGATATCTGTCGATGCAGCCGTGGGAATCGAACACTGGGAACAAAAATAACTGGAAATCCACCTAGTACCAAAAGTAAGCAGGATGCAGGTGTCCCCGACAGGAAAGCCGCGTAAATTGCATGTATGGCATGCTAGCAGGAAGCGTGATCACGTGCATTGTGTGGGTGACATCCGGGAAGGGGTTATGTCCACGTGCAACGTTTCGGTGGCAGGTTGGAGTAGATGTGACCACTAGAATTTCCGAGAGCGTCTTGAATAATATATAACCAGGGAGATTTTGACACGAAAATCAGGATGAAGAGGAAAGCGGTTCACAGAATATCCGTACCATTGGTCCTTATGTATGTATCTTAGTCGTCTTCGACCTTTTGTACTTTACCCCTCAAACCTTTTGAGTTATAAAAAGAAAAAGAAAAGAAGCTGATTATATTTTCATAGATCAGTGTTGTTGTCTTTCCCTGCAATACAACATCATTCCTTCATCAATGGCTTTGAATATCTCGTACCAGAATATTCACCGTCTGAGTTATTTCACCTTCGTAATATGGCCTCTCCTTCTGTAAACATATTATGTGAAAATAGCTAACATAGCAGGTAACAACGGCTGCTGATTGTGTCTTGAAGGCAAGTTATGCATCCAAGAACATACCGAAAGCAATATACTGCATAAAAAGTGTTCATCTCTCGATGTAGACAAATAAACAAATTTCTCTTACGTAATTTACCGACGAACTAATTTGAACTAGGGTTGCAGCGTTTATTTTCCACGACGAAAGCCATTACACCACGAGTGCTTCACTCCCTCCACTCTTCTCTCTCTATATGTAATTATATGATACATATTGATAAATTAGTTTGGGATTTCAAAACAGGATATGCACCTGAGTAAACAAAGGACAGAGGAAATGAATCGGATGAATTGAGAACCAGAAAAAATGTGTGAGCATTCAGAAAATCATATAATAAGTCAGTCAGGAGTGAAGCGATCAGCTGATTAGACAAGACACGACGTCTTGGGCACCGATCGAAGGAGGGAAGGGTTGAGAAACTCGATGAGGAAAGGTTCTGAAATATGTATCACTACGTGGATTAAGAAGATATGGTGTAAATCTGAAGATATGATGTAAATCCAAGCAGTTCTTGGCTAAATCTGGAATATGTCCGTTTCCACGTGGTATTAATGACTGGAGTCCTCTGTTTCTCTGTCTCTTTCTCACTCTCTCTCTGTCTCTATCAAATGCAGTCATTTCAAACCTTTCGTGGTAATAAAGAAGAAAGTCATATTTTTATAAACAAGTGCTATTGTCTTTCCTTCTGTGGTTACACAACACATATATATTGGGAGGTGCCGGTTGTGTAATGCTTATCGTCGTAGGAAATGGACACGAGTTCAAACCCTGGACAGGTTTGATTGCATTTCTCAAAGTACTACTACACCTGGGAAACGTATGAATTCTCAAATTCTCACTCCAGCAATGGGTAAATAATAGGGCAGACTGGGTTCTTCTGTCTTAGTTTGTGCAACCAATTTCGATTGGTAAATTTATACAGCATATATAGATAATAATAAAGCCTGTGGTTGCTTGCTTGATTGATTCTTTTGTATCTTATAGATGCATCTTAGATTTAGCACAATTTGATAAGTATAGTACACCTCGTGAGTATCATATTCACAGCAATCTCGTGAAACTAGCTTGATAACTTTTGTATCACTCTGATGTTTCTTGATCAGCTGATACAATAGATGTCAGCATTAGTTTCATAATTAATTTGTGATAAAAAAAATGAAAAAAGAGCAATTGTTTTACAACGTGACAGAATTTAAAGCAGGTAATTTGTGCCAGATGATTTCAAGAATATTAATCAGAAAATGCATCGCATTCAAATGATTAAAAAATACATTATACAAAATTTAAAAGAAGATTTCCCTTATCTTTGGAAACTCAAATTAGATGACAAAGTAACAATTGGAAGAGTTTTGTTATTTTTTCTTGTATTTGACACAGGTGATTGTATTTTGACAAAATGTGCGCATGCGCAGGTTCACCTTGTTTTGATTGTCTTGCGAATTGGTATGAAAGAAAAATGTTTCTTATTACTTAATTAAATCAGTTGATATGTATTTTTTATATTTAAAATGAACATAAAACATCTTTTAACAAATGTCCTCTTTTTGCTTGAAAAGCAAAAAATCTTACAACAAATAAGCAACTAAACTTTTAGAATTGTCACAGAAATGGGAAAAGCGAAATGATTTATTCAAATCTATCTTTCTATCTATCTGGTGCGGAAGCAAAACTAGGAATATTCTAGTATTATAATAAACGGCTATATAACAAGATTAAGATTAATTTTAATTAAAAAAAAAAAAAAAAAAAGAAGAGACAAAGCAATAAATTTATTCAACATGGTCACCATTTTTTTCCGATTAATCTAACAACACAACTTCGAAACGATTTGCTTGCTTTATAAAATAAATTCTTCTGACATATTCCATTCCTCCTCAAAAACAGTCTTAAGTGAATCAATATTTTGATGTGAAGTGCATTTGTTTTGATTTTTAAAATGCCCCATGTAGTGTAATCAAGGTGGTTAAGGTTTGGAAGGAATAAAGAAATTGCAATTATTTCGGAATTTTTTTTTGTTTGTTTTCGGTATTAAGCAAATCATAGATTCTTTGTTGTTTCTTTTTTTTGTTAACTCATATCGGACTGAATTTTACAGAAAACTTTCTTGAGTAATAGAGCTAATCATAAACATTTCGGTATATGGCATTCTTTTCAAAAATTGGAATAATCAGACTAAAAATTGCTTTAAAAATTTATTTTGCTTCCGAAACCAATATATATATATATATATATTTCCACAACGAAAATTATAATATTAGTCAGTTCAGCTTAGACACTGGGGAATCAGTACTTGGTTAAATGTCAGTTTATCGCCTATGCGTTCATCAAACTAAAATTAATTTGTAGAACACACTGTCGACTATATGTTTATGCTGTCCTAACATAATATATATATATATATATATATATATATATATATATATATATATAAATGCATGCTCAATCATTGATATTCAGCACTCTTTATTTGTAATTATACATAAGGTATTTTTATTTCCTATTTTATGAAAAAGCAAGAATTGGATATCAACAGAATTATCAAGTCATGTCGATATCACGAAGTCACTTGACTTTTTCCCTATCTATCTATCTATCTATCTATCTATCTATCGTTTATCCCTCCTGTTAAGTCCTTTAGACTGTATCCTGTATCCGCACAGACTTGATGAATGTAAGTCTTTGTGGATCGGCAATCACTCATATGTCCATAAGTAGGTGTCCATTGCAGAACGTCGCTTATGAATTCAACCTTATTTCTCCAGCAGTGCCTTGCATGTCCTATTCGTCTTACATAATAATATGTGAGATGGGAGACAGGTAACTGTTCAGCTGCTGTTACGCAGACTGAAGAGATGCACTGCTATTGACAGATTGTCAATTACATGGAAATCTGATCTCTCTGATGAACTAAAACAGCATTACTTCCAAGTTGTAGCCGGGTCAGTACTGTTGTATGTTTAAACCAACTAGACACTGACGTATCGCTTAAAGAAAAAAGCTGTATATCAGAAAGCTATATGCCGTTTGATCGAAAAGTTAATTGATATAAAAAATTATATTTGAAAACATTTTCATTTTAGATTTCGTGTGTATTGGATATCAGTCAATAAATATAAGAGTAACGAATGTTTCCACTGTTAATGATGTTTTCTTACAGAATATATTGAATTGAATTAACTTATTTCTGGTCTGGTGATCCCGGCACATTTGTTTACAAAATATCGGCCTTAACACGATGTGAATAACGACTTTTCTCCAATAACTAATCGAATTTATCACCTGAATTACCATAAAAAAGAAAAAAAAAAGGAAAGAAAAATATATATGTTTGAAAGCATACTCAACAAAAACTGTACGCTATATGGCGTGATTTTTATTACAACACTTAAATGCTCTGATTTAGAAAAGAAAGTAACACCCAATCCACTTTTCAACTGAATAGTAATTGTCTAAGGTCTTAATGTATATACATGTACCCAAAATCTCCGACAGGAAGAAGATGCGACCCAAGTTCATTTTTTAAGCAGTGTACAACTGATTTGTATTCAGAATTTTCCTTCTCCTCGGCTGGTTGTCATACTAAAGTTTAAAAAAACAGTGTACTCTACTACTTAACTTAGACGAATAGTTGTATTTATAATTTTCTTAGAGTATTAGCGATATGTGAAATGCAAACTGTCTCGTTCACGATTTGAGCTCGTGTGGCTAAGATCTTTTTCTCCAACAATAATTGTTACATCTCGAGACCATTTTCAAACCTATGTAAGCACTGATCAGTCAATGTGATTACAAGTTGTTTCACAACTGTTGAAACAAAGCAGCGGCCTCTAAGATTTTCCTTGTTGACTTAATACTCTTTCTCTTTTCAGATTTTTGCTAAGAAATATTAAACCTTTCGATATCTCTAACCAAACAGAGTGAAATTATGCACTGAACAATGGAGCAAAATGTTTTTTGTGAGAAAATATCTTACCAAACTTCCAGATTTCTTCCTCTAGAGTTCCTCGAGAAGAACATCTACCAGGGCAACTTTCTAACCATTGCTGCATTGAAAACAGCCATCAATGAGAAGATTCAAGCAATCACCAAGAAGGAACATGCTCGCTTTAACAACAAATTTCCATCCCGCATTCAACTGAACGGTGGACATCTGAAGCATGTACTCGAGAGATCATCTTAACATTTTTTTTATTTATGTTTAAGTCCAAATGGTTCCAGATCCTAAAATGTTATCCTTTTACCTTTTGCCTAGTCGGCTCAGGCTGTACAATACATCGATTGCACCTCTGCCGAGGTGTAAGACCCACTAACGAGTGTCCTTGATATGGCACTAAACAATCTGATAGTGAGGTTTCAGTGATGCTGGAGCTTTGGAGAATGCGGAGTGCCCCTTCATTGCTATCGCTCCTAGGTCCACTCTGGCCCGGAATGGTAGCATCCGATAAGAACCCTATCTATGGGTTCAATAGAACTAAACTACAAAGTTATATCAAACTGAATTGTTTAATATAGAACTGTTTTGACATTTAACTGAGTGTAATAAAATCTCTACTTATACTAAACTGAATAGTTTGAAATATAACTGTTTGGCTAAACTGAATTATTTGAAATAAAAATGTTTTTTTACATTTAAACTGTGTACTCAGGCTAAACTGAATTATTTGAAATAGAAATGGTTATTTTTATAAAAATGGATTTGGCATTAAATAATCTACAAAGGTTGATATGCCATAAAACGCAACCAACCAACCAACCAACGGTTTACCTTGCAATAAATCTAATTTCCATAATTCTATCATTTGTGGTCCTTGACTTGAGCCATATCATTTTGTTTTCAAAAATTGTGAAACACCCAGTATATTTTAAAATGAATCAACTGAAAACTATATCCAGATTTTTGAAACCTTATATCTCGTCAGTGAATCTATCTATCCATCGCTCAGAACCGGAAGAATGCTTTCAGCAAATTTCCTATTTTTCTAAGGAATTATCAATTATTTATGTAAGGCTGATGCCAGTTCAACTGCAGAGAAAAGAAACTAAGAGTAATTGTTTGTGACCTGTCCTGTAGCAAGTTGAGAAAATTCTCTTAAATTTAAATTTGAAGATACACCAGGTTTGATTGCTTGATAAACTGATGTCGTTAACTGCATCGTAGAGACAGAGGGCAGCGAATATGCGTGGCATTAATAATTCGAAATGGAAAGTTGTACTAACATATTGTTATGCGATCGAACGTCTCAGAAAATGACTGATTAATTTTTCAAAGAGTAAACCGAACAGATTTGAACTGATCGTTATGTCTATTGATTTTTATATATCTTTAAACGGCGTTCGTTTACTTCAACTATTCAGAAGTGTAAGTGGTTTTGTTGTAAGCGGACAGAGGAAAAGAACTGATTTACAGAGTTCGGTTACTATAACGTTTATCGTCATAGGAAATGGAATCGGTAATCTGAGTTCAAAACCTGGACGAGGCTGTTTGCATTACATTGGAAAAAGGCGTGAATACATCTGTTCTTCTACCAACTATAGGTAAAGAGTAGGGGCGACTGGGCTCTTTAGATTTGGTTAGACAACCAGTCTAAGAGAAGGAAATATTGTGAATTCCAGTAAGCTTTTCTCCGCTTAAAGATCGACCTTGTGTTACCGTATGTCTATGGCTTAGGGGCTAGGAAAATACTTAAAAGCAGAGTTACGGTTCAATCACACTTATAGTGCCTGTCTCCGTTCTAGATTACTAGGTAAGTAGTGATGAGCCCACTCGGTATTTAAATGGTTGGTCACTTAGAAAGAGCTGGTACTTTGGATCAGACTATGAAAAGATGAGTAAATTTAGAGGTTTAAATATTTCTCTTTAGTATGTAACAAGCGAAAATATTTTTTGTCTATACTGATTGTTATTTGATTGGTTGGTTTGTTATGCTGCATGTTGGCCCATGTTGGGATATTTTATGATGACAGCAGTTTAGAAATTATGGTCCCTGATTATATCCAGTACAGCATGTATATAATTCATACTTAGCTGAATTATCAATATTTTCAGTGACAATGAAATAATGTTGATCAAAATCAAGTAAAACAGTTTCTACTTTGGTTTGGTTGGATGGTTTGTTTGTTTGTTTGTTTTTTTACTGGCATATCAACCATTGTTGGAGATTAAATGCCAAATCCTTTTTATACGTATATATTAGATATATAGGATTGGGATTTGTTTTATGGTATATTAACCATTGTAGGTTATATAATGCTAAATCCTGTTTATAAATATATATCAAATATAGAGGATTTAGTTTGGTTGGGTTTTACGGCATATCAACCATTGTAGGTTATTTAATGCCGAATCGTGTTTATACAGATATAGTCGATATATGATTTGTGAACATTTTGTTGATACGTATTGCCTGCAATAAGTTTCCAGAATTTTTTTGTAAAGGCATTTAAAATTGTCGTAGACTCTTGAAAATCCAGTATACTATTGCTATACATCTTATGAGATGACAAATCAATTTTTATGATTTCACGTTCAAATGAACAGCTACAGCACCAATTGGAATACACTCTACTAAATCCTGATTGACGCAGCTGGTGAATTTCAAAAATGCAATCTGGTCGTGAGGACACTTTAGAAGAACGATATGCAATAAAATTGTGTTTTAAACTTGGAAAAAATTCAACAGAAACGTATGGAATGCTTCAGACTACTTTTCGACCATCTTGCATGAATCGAGCATCAGTTTCTGAGTGGCATAAGAGATTCAAGGAAGGCAGGGAGTCTGTGAGGGATGATGAGAGGTGTGGGGAGGAGTAAAGAAGCCGATACACCAGAGTTGATTGGCCCAAGGGTTAGTGTTAGGGTTAGGGTTACTATGTTGATGTTTTAAGGGAGTTCAGGAAGAGATTCCTTGGGAAGAGGCAAGCACTCTTCAAATAGGGTCAGTGGAATTTCCATGAGGACAATGCACCAGTCCACAACTCCATCCTTGTCACAGATTATTTGACCTAGATGGGCATCAAGACAGTTCATCAGCCACCCTACAGTCCAGACCTTGCTCCCTGTGACTTTTGGTTCTTCCTTAAGATCAGAAGCTATCGTTATGAAAAAAATGAGAAGATGAAAAAAGCTATGACAAAGGTCATTGACACGCTCACACAAGAGGACTTCCATGGGGCTTTCCTGAAGTTGTTGGAACAGTTGAACATATGCATTGCAATCGGAGGAGATTACTTCGAAGAGGACTAGAGTTTCATGTGTGTACTATCAATAAATCCAGGGAAAGGAGTAGCGCCCTCCCCTACACCTCAGTGTAGTAGCTATCGAAAAGGGAGCCTTCGGGTTACCCTCGACTACGGTCGCCAACTTACTTACTATCAATAAAAGTGCCCATACGAAAAAAGTCTGGAAACCTATTTAATGATCCTCGTACCATCTTTAAACGAGCCTAAGCTCATTTTTTTGCACACACTTTGATGCTTTAAAGAATTTCTACCAAATACGAATAATTTTATTTAAATTAATCATTTGTTTGCACAACGTTGAATGGTTTAAAGTATTGTTATGTAACCTTAACAATTTAACATCAGTCATTTGTTTGCACACATTTTAATGGATGTAATTTGTAAGTGAATAGTTTGTAGGTAATTTCGTTTTTAAATGGGTTAAAAATAATTTGCTTGCATACAAGGCCCAAGTATTGCTATTCTTTTTATAGAGTTAAATGATCTTCATCATTACTATCTAACATTACTAATTCTATTTAATATCAATCATTTGTTTGCAGACAATGCAGTAGTTAAAAGTATTGCTATTTAATACTAATTATTTTACGGAAAACCATTCATTTATTCATTTATACATAGAGAAACAGTTCCAAGTATTGCTATTTATCACTAATAATTCAAATAAATAACAGTTATTTGTTTGCATACAGTTAAATTAGCAAACAGTTTTATTTCTAACAATTCACTTTAACATAAGTCATTTGTTTGCACAGAGTTTAAAAGTCAAACAGTTCAAAATAGGACTTTATCACGTGCTATCAATCCGGGTCAGAGTGGACCTGCGAGAAATGTCAATAAAGGGATAATCCCTATTTCACAATTCTCCAAGACTGGAGCCTCACCATCAGATACCTTTGTATCATATCCAGTTCACTTAATGAAAGAGAGGTCTTACTTTTCTACATAGATGCAGTTGTATTCTACTGCCCAAGCCGACTGGGCTGAGTTTCTACTTGAATCATAGATGATACCCTAAAAGGTAATAGTAAGCAGGTCAGTGGGACTGACAGTAATGGGGCCTCAACACCTGGTTCTGTTTCGTGTCATACCTTAGACGCTCACACACACACACTTACACACACAAACACACACACAAAGAATAGTCTAAGTAGTGGTAATTTTTAGGGTCCCATCTGTGGGTCATATAGAACTGCTCAATCCCTGCAGAAACTATAACAGACGCAGATTCTTCAGATGACATAACACTTCTTGCAAATACACCTACCGAAGCTGAATCCTTGCTGCATAGTCTGGAACTGGTGTTGTATACTCACAACCATAATCAAATATAATGACGAAATTCAATGAACGAACGAACACACTTCTTTATGAAAATATGTATCTCTCACACTTTATTCTCGAAAGGATTGATGTTTCTGTTGTGTGTGAGAGATGAGTGGAGACAGGGATAGACAGCTATATCAACACAAATTCTTTTCTTGACCATAGCAGCACTTCTTCCACATCTTGGCTGGGGTTGCTCAGCCGGGGTTCGCTGAGGGCCAACAGCACCCAGTCTGCAAGCTGGCCCTCCCGCTGGCCTTCCTGTTACTAACTAACTCAACTGGCACCGGCACCTGCCTATATTCTTTCATAACGCCTACTTGCTTCCGCTTCTTCTTCTGTTTATTTACACAGGTGCATCTCTGATTGACGGCTCGGTCAAGGGTCAATACCGAACCTGAATCCCTGCTGCATAGTCTGGAACAGGCAAACAGAGGTATTGGCCTCAGGGTGAACGCAAACAAAATGGAGTACATGTGTTTTAAACGAGAAAGAACCATTTCCAGTGTAAGTAGTGTTACTCTGAAATTGTAGACAAATTAACGTATCTCGGCAGCACTGTCTCATCTAGTGAAAGTGATGTTAATATACGCCTTGTGAAGGCTTATTGATATTCATAGGAAATCGTTCATATGGAAGTTTGATATATCTAATAAAGCAAAACGGAATCTCTTCCAAGCAGTGGCTTAGCCAATACTACTTTATGGATGCACCACATTGACGCAAACAAAAAGTATCGAGAAAAAGCATGATTGGAACTATACAAGAATGCTACGAGGTATATTGAACGAATCGTTGAAGCAACGCCCCATAAAACAACAGTTGTACGGCCATTTAACTCCCATTTCAAAAACCATCCAATTAAGACAAACAAGACACGCAGAACACTGCTGGAGAAGCAAGAACGAATTAAGAAGTAACGTTCTTATATGGACCCTGACACATGGACGTGCCAGTGTGGGCTGACCAGCAAGAACTAATCTACATCAACTCTGTACAGACACAGGGCGTAGTCTGAAAGACCTGCCGGAAGCGATTGACAGTAAGAAGGAAGGATGGGAGAGAGAGAGAGAGAGAGAGAGAGAGAGAGAGAGAGAGAGAGAGAGAGTCAGGTAAATCTACTCTGGCTCTATGACTTGATGATAATGACTTGATGAATAGACTTACTAATATTGAATAGAAATACTTAAAAGCACTTAACTGTATGCAAAAACATGAGCTCGAATTCGATTAAAAATACACAACAAACTAGTTGCTAAGTTATCATGAATAAGATATCGTCAAAAAGTTTTCTGAAAATTGAATTACTGTAAATTTCTACGAAAAGATCTCTACGAAAACTTTCTTGAGTTTGTTTTCAAACGAGCAATACTTCAGGCTACCCAGGTGTATAATCCGTAGGTTAAAAATAGTAAGCATTTTTCGTGAAGAAAATATCACAAAAGAGATTTCTTATCTTTTGACCGGAAAAAAAGTTTTGCTAATTTCGATCATTAAATAACAAAGATATCACATATTCACAAAGTATATGTAAAAGCTATACATTCTTCATGGGTGACTTCATAATATATGGTTTATCCATTTAATACACAGAGTTTTCTGTGAAAGCTCTGAACGTAGGCAAGCGAATCAGAAGTGTACTACATCTTGTAATAAATATGGAATAAACACTCTTAGAGGAATAACCCAATATTAAAGAAAACATTGTGTAATGATTATTGGAAAATTTATTTAATCCAACTTAAAATATTTATGTTAATTATTAACCAACGTAATTCTTACTTTTTTGTGTGAAGTTTTATGAGAAACGTGAACAAATAGCTAAATCAAAAGTATATTGCACATATTCAAGCACTTATACACATATATACATATATACATATTTACATATGTACATATTTAAGCACTTATACACATATATACATATATAGACCCAAATAAAAGAACAAATAAATTAATACTTAGCTTAGGTTCTTTGTTTGCTTTTCTTTCAAAGAATAGTTGTCTTCGAAGATTCATTACTTTTCAAGTGTGTAACGTTGGTTATTTGAAGCGACGTCATTCCGTGTCGAAAAGTTTTTGTTGACTGTGACGTTATTTGTCATATGTGTAGAAGTTATATTTATTTTATTTAATTATTTAAATTTTGTAATTTTGTTTTATACAAAATTATATTGAAGGAATATTTATTTCTAACATGATTTGTATCTTATCTACTATGAGTTTATTTACAGCTAAATAAAAAAAAAAAAAACAACAAAAATAACAATGTGATCATGTGGTAATTTCATAATTTTTGACAAGTATTTAGTTTGAATTAACTTCTTTGGCTAAAAGTATGTAATTCAATTCATTAACGGTCATTTTCAACGTAAAACATTAATAAAAACTACTAGTTTTCTCATACTTTTCTCGTTTTTTAATAACTGGTCGGTCCAGATCGAGGTTCATCTTCCACAATCTCTTTACCATTTTTAGTGGATCATGTCACACAAACACCTACCGATGCTCAGGATAAATCAATTTTAATTTGTTGTTTAATCCTGAACTTTGACTAAAGATTTTATCGTTTCACTGTTCAACATCCTTGTGTTCCCTTTTTTAGGACACATCAATCATAATCAAAGATTACTCAATAGAGCGTGAATTCTGAGTGTCAAACTGTTGCATTCTCATGTACATGTTCATGCAGAAATATACATATATATACTGGATACATACTGACGCAATGGGCAACAGACGCAATGATAAAGACGCATTTATAAACGACGCGCGAAGAAAGACGCAGGAAGACTTCTTTATAAAATATTTACCTCTCACTTTACTGCAAGGGTTCAAAAAGGTGGTGTGGGGTTTTACTGTGAGAGGGAGCTGGAGACCGAGCATAACTGAAATATTTTGACCCCAAAGTTATGGCCGTCAGTGTTGTGTCTTTCTCGTTCTCCAGGGCTGCTCAACCGGAGCCCTGGAGTCCACTCTGCTGGGTGTTGGCTTTCCTTTACGACTCTCGTCTAACTCCTTCTCCAACTCTACTCGCCTGTACTCCTTCTGTTCAATTCGTCGGCCTTATATTACCTTCAAACTTCCACGTGGTGATATGGACACGCCTCCACGCCTCCGCAATTTCTTCCGATATCTGGCGATCGGGATGTGTCACTTCCGCTATCTTTGGAATGGCCTGTGTGATCGTCATCGAGCGGAAATAACTGTCATGCAATTCAGAGGTCGCTCTCTTCCGGTGCGTCAGTATATGAGAGTATAATGGGATTTTTTTTTTACCTCGTCCCATTTCATCAGCCAATTTCCGCCCATGCGATTTCCTCTCATAACTGCCACGAGAATGTGTCACTTCCTTCCGGTGCATCAGCTTGAATGGTATTTTTGGTCGGGTTAAAAGGTCAAAGCATAACAAATCATGGACTGAATGTTTTCATCCTTATGTAAGGTCAACAAAGTTCAGTTCATTTTAATTTGGTTCCGATTCAGGTTTCTTTATTTAATGGCATATCAACATTTATGGGTTATCTAATGCCATATCCATCCTTATTGAAGAACAGAAGTGGCGTTATTTAACCCAGAGCTGGGAGGATAAGGGAGTTTATACCGTTCCCAAGGGTATTTGTCCGAAAGTGAACGTAATACCGCAACTGGAGTTCGAACTCACTTACTACGACTCCAATATCCATACCTTTAACCACTATACCACGAGGACACCTCCATTTCTGTTAGGGTTGGCAACCTGAAAATTAAAACCGTTTCACAACTATACAAAGAAAAGAACCCCAAAATTATTTTTATCAGCAAGAGTTTTCGGACTATTGTCTTTGACTTTACTTTTTTTTCGGCCAGCCTTCCTTAGGTGTCCCCTGTTTATCTGGGCATAGAAATGATTCAACCTGGGAAATCATTTTTATAGTTTGACAGTTGATCAAACAAGGAGTTCAATTCATTTGCCAAAGATCTTCATAGTTCTTGAACGTCTTGTTTGATCAACTGTCAAACTTTAAAAATGATTTGCCAGGTTGAATTATTTCTTTACCCAGATAAACAGGAGACACATGAGAAAGGCCGGATGATACAGCAGCCGAAATGTTGTGAAAAAAACCCAATAAAAATGAAGACAATAGTTCGAAAACTCTTACTGATAAAAATCATCAAGCTTCGTCTCAGAAATTTAGACACACTAAAATTATGTTTACTGACGAAAATCATTACATAGGGCGTCTTTACCTCAGTCTGAGTAATGATGAAATTTGTAAGAAAAAAATTTAGTTTAGTTATCAATAAAGTCTTACACAATTTATAATAAAAAAGGAAAAAAAAAAGATTTTGAAAAATAATTAAAATAATCTTGATAGCAAACAAATCTATCTTGAACCATAATAAATACTTTGAGATATTTTACACTTTATTAATACCACAACGAGTATATTTCATTTCGAGATTTAAAACAAAAGCAAAAAACAAAAGCAAAAAACAAAAATCCGACCAAAAAAATAACTGAATTTAATCGCTTAGACAAGATTTTCACAGGTGTCCGCGGCATTTTATAATCTTTGCCTGACCCAATCTGATAGGGTCATGAAGACTTCTTTTGAGAAAAAGCTATTTTTACTAGATTTATGGAGGGGGCATTTGCTAATACTGGAAATTTTTATTTCACGCAGCTGTTCATGTCCAATCCTCCTTTAGAGTGAGATCCCTTAATCTCTTTTTCGCCCCATGATGCTCTTTGATTTTTTGAAAAATCCTTTTTAATTTTGAAAATGTGTTTTCTCTCACAGGAGTTGTAAAAATAACTGACAAATACACGCAGAAGGCAATTTCTACATTCGGGAAATAAGACTCAAAAGAAATGTAATTTTTTTATTCATACAAATTCTTGACATAACAGCTGATGTGGTACTATGCTTGTCACGGCACTTGATGTGGTCATACTTCCCTGACTACCTCTTGATTTTCTGGCTAGTTTTTTTTTATCAATTCTTTCCGTACCCACACTGTGTCTGAAAGATCCACAGAAGTGGGATAAAAGAATCTATCCAAAACTTGTTCTGACGATTAGGTTTGTCGGTTGGAACAAGTTGCCCTGATGTTGGCATCTAAAATAAAAGAAAAACTATCTATTAACAGAAAACAAATAATAATTGAAAGAATTGTATAAAAGTAATATATTCATAATGAAATTGCTTTTTTTGTGAGGGAAAAAAGACAATTTGAAAAATTTGACTGATGTTGTCTTCTTATATTAATCAGTTGGGTAAAATTTCGAAGCTTGTGGTTTTCGCTGGAGAGGTTTGAGAGCTTGGAGCGATTTCTTTTTTTATTTTTCTGTCCTCGATATAAATATTTACCAATCCCTCCGCTCGGGCAGGATATGACACAAGGTCAACTTTTTTAGACTAGTTGTTTCACCAAGACTGAAGAACCTAGTCTGCCCTACTATTTACCCATAGCTGGAGGGAGGATAATTGGATTCATACCTTTCTCAAGGGTATTAGTGCTATGTGAAATGCAATCAGTCTCGTCCAGGATTTGAACTCGTGTCGCCGTGTCCATTTCCTACGACGATAATCATTACACCACGGCAATCTCCTGTATTCGCTATAGTCTTCAATGTTTTATCTTTTAACACTTAAAGAAGTATCGGGAATTTCCAAGGGCACGTATCACTTCGTATTTTTCTACTACTTTCTAATTGGTCTGCCAATCAAAAGTTCTAATTGATGTCTATGGGAAGTGTATCCCTTTTACGTATTATTTCGGTTTTGTGGCATATCAACCTGCCTGAGTCATCTAATGCCAAATCCACCCTTCTAGAATGAGAATAGTGGCACTACTTAACTCATAGCTGGGAGGATAAGAGAGTTCATACTTTTCCCAAGTGTATTTGTCCGAAAGTAAACGTAATTGCCAGACTGAAGTTCGAACTTGCTTATTACGATTCCACTGTCCAACGCTTTAACCGTTACACCACGAAGACACGTTTTTCACGTATCAGATTTTGATTGGTCAGCCAATCAAACCTGAATAAAGATGCTTGGTTAAGTAAGAGTCCTGGCCCACACTTTCTGTGGAGAGTATTCCTTTTCATGTCAACGAATAATAATAATAATAATAACAATAATAATGATAATAATAAAATGACAATAACTAGGAAACTAAAATGGAAAAAAGACCAAACTCTATGGCCGCTTTAAACGACTACTAAACACCATATCACACCAGAAAACCTGCACCTGGCTAAGAAAAGAAAACCTTAAGAGAGAAACAGAATCTCTCTTAATAGCAGCACAGGACAACGCCATAAGAACCAACATCATAGCAAATGTAGGCTATGCAGTGACAAAGACGAAACGATCAATTATATAATAAACGAATGTAGCAAATTAGCACAGAAGGAATATAAGACGAGACACGACTGGGTCGGCAAGGTGATTCACTGAAAGATATGCAAGAAATTTAAATTTGACCACACCAACGAATGGTAAATGCACCACACAGCACCTGTCTTAGAAAATGATACTCATAAACTCCTATGGGATTTTGACATACACACGGATCATCTAATCTCGGCCAGAAGACCAGACCTTATAATCATCAACAACAACAGCAACAACAAAAGAGAATTTGCAAAATTGTCGACTTTGACGTCCCGGCTGACCACCGAATAAAACTGAAAGAATGTGAAAAGAAGGATAAGTACCTCGACCTTGACAGAGAATTGAAAAAGTTGTGGAACATGAAAGTGATGATTGTACCAATTATGATTAGTGATTTTGGCACATTAACTAAAGGATAATTAAAGGGCCTGGAGGACTTGAAATTTGGAAGACGGGTGGACACTATCCAAATGACAGCATTATTGATAACGGCCAAAATACTGAGGAGAGTCCGGGAGACGTGATGAGACTTGCTGTCACTCAAAACCCAGTGAAAAACTATCAGCTAACTCTGATGTGAAAAACTCTAAAGGAGGAAAAAAATAATAAAACAGAATGAAAGATCAGATTAATCTATCCGAATCCCAGACTTGACCTTTTAATTCCAATAGGTAGATAAAATTTAATTTCGGATGTTATGAGTTTGAATAGTTTACTGAACCAAAAGACCCCAAATAACATTCTTGCGGCCAGCCGACTTTGTTTTCACAACTTGCAATTTCACAGAGTACAAGCTTTTAATGAACATTCAAATTGACTTTTAAGTGTCTTTATGTCAAATAAATAAGTCTGTATTATATTTTCATGCTGGAAAATAAGAGTTTTTGGATTAAAAAAAGTATTTTTTTTTTGCACAGGTTTTTAGCTACAGTGAATAAAACAGTCATACTGATACTTGATAGTCTCCCTTTTAACTCCAGTGAATAACTCATATTGTCATATTGATATTTGATAAACCTCCCGTGAATAACCATACTGATACATGATAGTCAACTTTGTTTGGATCCAGTGAATACCTCATATAATCATACTGATACTTGATAGTCACATTTGTTTAGCTCTAGTGAATACTTCATATAATCATACTGATACTAGATAGTCACATTTGTTTGGCTCCATTGAATACCTCATATAATCATACTGATACTTGATAGTCACATTTGTTTAGCTCTAGTGAATACTTCATATAATCATACTGATACTAGATAGTCACATTTGTTTGGCTCCATTGAATACCTCATATAATCATACTGATACTTGATAGTCACATTTGTTTAGCTCTAGTGAATACTTCATATAATCATACTGATACTAGATAGTCACCTATGTTTGGCTCCAGCGAATACCTTATATAATCAATCTGATACTTGCTAGTCCATTTTTTAGCTCTTCATGGTGTTATACTGATACATGGTAGTCCCCTTTTTTTAGTTTCAGTGAATAGCTCATATTTTCAGTGTGACACTTGATAGTCACCCTTCTTTAGCTCAAGGGAATACCTCATATTTTTATACTGAAATTTGATAGTCCCCTTTTTTAGCTTGAGTGAATACTTCATATCGTCATACTTCATATTTCATTGTCACGCTCTTTTTGCTTCACTGAATACCTCATATTGTTATACAGATACTTGATAGTCCACTTTTTTAGCTCCAGTGAATACCTCATATTTTCATACTGACACTTGGTAGTCTCCTTTTTTAGCTCCAGTGAATACCTCATATTGTCATAGTAATATTCGACAGTCCCCTTTTTTTTATCTCCCGTGAATATCTCATATTGTCATACTGATACTTGATAGTCCCTCTTTTTAGTTTTAGTGAATACCTCATATTGTCCTACTGATAGTTGATAGTCCCCCTTTTTTAGTAAAATGATTTGAGCAGTTAACTGAAGCATTTATTTTATGCAAAAGTTCCCATTGCCATTTTAAAAATTTTCGATGAGTTTGATTTTTCCCACTTCCTTATTTTGCACGAAAATTTATTAAGTATTTATCAACTATACCCGAAAAAGGGTAAAACTTGACTCGCAATACTAACGACGCCAAGTACTTTCTACAATGAGGAAAGCAAATAGTTTCAGCGTAACTTTGAAATGACAAAAGAAAAAAACCCTTCAGTAAAAGGCCCACAACTTTAATTATTCAATTTTGAAGTGGGTGATATTTTTATTGAAAGTTCCCATTCCTTTCAGTAGTTGGAAATCAAGATGTTCATCTTTGTTTTTTTTTTACCATTAGTAGCTGAGGCGCTCAGAGCCCAGCAGTTATCATTTGTGGACGCAAGAATTTGTGCCCAAATCATGGACGAGTTTCTTTACATTTCACAAAGCGTTAATAACACTGGGAAAGGTATGAATCAATCTATTCTTCTTCCAGCGATGAGTAAATAGTCGGACAGACTGGCTGTTTAACCTTCTATAGCAACCCACATAGAAGAAGGAAAACTCTGAACTCAAACCAATTGTAGACCTGGAGAGGGATAGGCTTCGTTAGGCTAGAAACACTACATAAGTATCTTCCCCTCGAGCAAACCAGTCTGCGAGATATGTAAGTGGAACTTATACTTGTCTATGAGAGATATTTTCTCAATATCGATGCAAAACAACGACAGCAGTCATAAACTCATTTTCAGTAAGAAGTAATTCTGAAATCAGAAGCATGTGAATAAAACATAATAGTAGCCTCCTTTTGACTTCAGAATAGAATACCGAATTTCTTTCTTGTTCACGCGTATAGGGAGATCGGTAAAATTAACTTTCTGACAGCATCAGGTTTCCTATACAATTGTTATGAATTAAATGAATTAAAACATCGTAATTTGCATGTTAGTATTGATGTGTTTTTTGGGGTATCGTATATTCCCGAGCATTATCATCAAGATAGTTTGACTAGGCATCTTACACTTCTTTAATGGTGTCACAATTGTTCGGTAAGGTTACTAAAATGAATCATATTCATATCTATAGCTTGACCATCCCCATCTCTCTTCTTCAATGGGTCACAATTGTTTGGGAAGGAAACTAAAATAAAAGATGATCATTTGTATAGCTTGACCATCCACCACTCTTTTTATCAATGGTCTTAAAATTGTTCGGGATAGTAACTAAAATATATCATAATCATTTATATAACTTGACCATCAACCCTTATCTTCATGAATGGTCTCACAATTGTTTGAGAAAGTAACTAGAATATATCCTAATCATTTATATGGATTGATTATCCATACTTCTCATTTTCAGTGGTGTCACAATTGTTCGGGAAGGTTACTGAAATAAAAACAACAAAAAATTCCAGTTATAAAAATACCTGCTGAAAGAAAGTCTTGGCATCTTTTATTGATAAATAAAAATATCATATCGGTACTTCCCTTTCCCTTACACAATGGAAGAAGTTATACTTCCGGATGCTGATAGTTGCTCTGTTTTTTGTTTCATTTGTTCTAGTTGCACTATTTTTAAAGTTTCAGCTAATATAGCCCGATCATTATACTACGTAGAATACGGTGAATGTATCCCCTGCAAAAGGGTAAGAGGCCCTCCCACAGTGTATGAAAGTAAGCAGTATCTTATCGTGAAAGTCCAGTTTTGGCGATTTGGTAGATTACTTTAAGCTCTATAAAAATCATACTACGCTCTAGTTAGTGTATTGAGTACTCTGACGTGTTAGCTCTAAGTATTATTCAAGTGTTTTTTCTTTTGACTATGTATTACAAGATTGGTTGAATATTTTCAAGCAGAACGAACGTTTTTAGTCTTTTTTTTTTGTGGAATTTTTTCCCAGATATCAGTTTGTATTAAAAAAACATATTTACAAATTGTATCATCTTATTTTTTCAAAACTTTAGAATTATAGAATCGATACAAAGCTAAAACTGAGATATATATATATATATATATATATATATATATATATATATATATATATATATATAAGCTGAAGTTAGCCACCTAAATTTCACCAAAATAATCTTCAGGCAAACTTCGTTTTTACTGTAGGTTCAAACAAATTTATATCTAACAATATATATATATATATATATATATATATATATATAGATAGATAGATAGATAGATATAAATATATAAGGTGTTTATAGAGTTCATCATTCGAGTATTTTCGATATTAAACCTTTTTTGCCGTAATATCATAGAAACTTTTCAGGCACATTTCTCATTTGCATTCTTTGTATATATATATATATATATATATATATATATATATATATATATATATATATATATCCAGTTAGAGTGAATATTTTTATGTACTCATCGAATTAAGATCAAAGAATTACAGACGTAACTATTTGTTAACGTCATCTTTCGTCTCTTTTTACACCGATAAAATATGTAAATATTTACTTCTATTACATCTTTGTCTATTGAAGTCATATTGCCAATGTAATACTCGCTATTTCAATTTCTCGAACAGTGGATACAAGTGATATGAATTTTATTTTACAATCAGCATGACCTGAAAAGTAATATCGTCCTACAATAAAATAATTTAAGTGTTAAGATGTATGTCTGTGGTTTCTACATGAAATTTCTGCTGTTATGAATCTGGACTAGAAGCCGTTATTTCTTTGTTATTTGATAAAATTCAAATTTGTAAATTATTTTTTCTTTACAAATAATAATATCTTAAAGTAAAATCATTTAGCCTTATCCACTTGTTTTTTCGATGTACATATTTTTAAACGTATTTTTGGATTTAATGTGTTCTTGATTTAACTTGATTTAATTGTCTGTCTGTCGTCTTAGGTTTTGTCTAAGAAGTTTATATGACAAAAGGAGTTACTCAAATCTATCCCTCCACACGCACCTACGGACATACATCTATGTATGTATGTATGCATGCGGAGATGTAAAAAGTGCAAAATGCAAATTACGTGGTGAAGACTTTTTTTTGTAAAGGCATTGAAAATTGTCGTAGACGCTTGAAAATTCAGTATACTATTGCTATTCATATTATGAGATGACTGGCCAATTTTTATGATTTCAGTTTCAAAGGAACAGCTACAGCAGCAATTGGAATACACCCTGCTAAACCCTGATTGTCACAGCTGATGAATTTCAAAAATGCAATCTGGACGTCAGGACACTTTAGAAGAACGATATGCAATTAAATTCTGTTTTAAACTTGAAAAAAATGATGCCACAGAAACAACGTATGAATGCTTCAGACTGCTATTCGACCATCTTGCATGAATCAAGCATCAGTTTCTGAGTGGCATAAGGGATTCAAGGAATACAGGGAGTCTGTGAGATTTGATGAGAGGTATGGGAGGAGTAAGGAAGTCAATACAGCAAAGTTGATTGGCCCAAGGGTTAGTGTTAAGGTTAGGGTTACTATATTCAGGTTTTAAGGGGGTTCAGGAAGAGATTCCGTTGGAAGAGGCCAGCACTCTTCTAATCGTGTCAGTGGCATTTCCACCAGGACAATGCACCAGTCCACTACTCCATCCTTGTCACAGACTATTTGACTAAGATGGGCATCAAGACAGTTCCTCAGCCTCCCTTTAGTCCAGACCTTGCTCCCTGTGACTTTTGGTTATTCCCTAAGCTCAGACGCTGTCGTTATGAGACAATTGAGAAGATGAAAAAGGCTATGACAAAGGTCATTGACACGCTCACACAAGAGGACTTCTATGGGGCCTTCCTGAAGTTGTTGGAACGGTAGAACAATTACATTGCAATCGGAGGAAATTACTTTGAAGGGTACAAGAGTTTCATGTGTGTACTATCAATAAAAGTGCCTTTACGAAAAAAGTCTGGAAACTTATTTAATGATCCTTGTATAACGGAATTGATTGCAAGCAAATATTATTTCCTCTCACCTGAAATTACATGGTGTGAAATTTTTTTTGATACCTACTTATCCATCACGTGCACACACACACACACATGCTCTCACATAACACACACACACACACACACACACACACACACACACATATATATATATATATATATATATACATATTGGAGTTAGGCTTCCTGATGATCCGATAAGGTGAAACTTTAGTAGAAGATTTCCGACTCGCGATTTAAGTTAATTATATATATATATATATATATA
This sequence comes from Sepioteuthis lessoniana, assembly GCA_963585895.1. Taxonomy (NCBI): domain Eukaryota; kingdom Metazoa; phylum Mollusca; class Cephalopoda; order Myopsida; family Loliginidae; genus Sepioteuthis; species Sepioteuthis lessoniana. Next base: position 54,399,644 of record OY757934.1, on the reverse strand, counting down.
TATATATATATATGTGTGTGTGTGTGTGTGTATGTATGTCTGTGTGTGTGTGTGTGTACAATGCTATATATATATATGAAGAGAGAGAGAGAGAGAGAGAGAGAAAAAGAAAGAGAAGTAGGGAGGTTGGGAATATTAAAAACTTCTCACTTATTCGTTTTATTAAAAAAAATATTTATATAATTCAGAAGATACTTTGCTAATATAAACATCTTAATGATGGTTTACTGCTAAAACCGAAACGATGAACGTTGATAAATAATTCAACTCTAACCTAAGTCATCTTCTGCATACCTTGGTTTTTCATATTTGTACATTTGTATATATCTATATATATACTGAGAGAGAGAGAGAGAGAGAGAGAGAGAGAGAGAGAGAGAGAGAGAGAGAGAAGTTATGAGAGTCGTGATTGAGCCAGACGTAATAACAAAAGCCTTTTCAACTTGTTCGAGCAACTGAACTCCTTTATTTTGCCCAGACTAAATCTTTAAATTCCTGTCAACTTTAATATTCAAAATATAAACGAAGATGTGTGTACAAATAAGTGAAGTCATACTTTTCTTGCATTTCTTCTGTGATAGTTTTCTTCATTTGTTTATCATATGATTAATCATTTCATCCCTGTCACCTCAAATCAATACGAACTCTTTTTCTGTGTATTATCTTTTTTAGCTTTGGTATAATTGGTTCTCGTGGCATTATTTTGTACTGCTATCAAAAGAGATTCAGTTTCTCTTTTTAGATTTCCCTTTCTTATCCCTTTACATGTCGTCATCTGTGAAATTTCGTTACTTTGTCCTCGATAGTGAAGAATATTGGTTGACTTGAGAGTGATCTGACACACAAGTAAGCCAAAAATCCACATTGCATTTACTGGATGAGTATATGGGTGAATAGACACTCATGCAAATGTGTTGGGTATGTCATCCTGGCACCTCAGATACAACCCACCTGCTGCATTAGCTGCTCTCCTATAAAATGAGATAAGCTTAGCTGGCTTGCTTTTACGAAGAAGATTCAAGTAGGCAGCCATGTTAGAAAGTGAGTCATTTGACTTGTACAGGTAGTATCTATACGGTTATATTTTTAAAAGATTTTTTTCCAATTTTTGCTTCGTAGATTTTTTGTTTATTGTTTTCATGCTAGTCCTCAATGTATTTCTGTTGTCATAGTTGTTATTGAATACTGTAATTAGTCTGAATTTGTTTTCATAATTTTTGAAAATATCCTTCGAGTCGATGAATTATTGCATCCTCACAATCCTCAATGCTGGTGGATAATATTCCTTTTTCTTTTATTGACACATAGAGATCGTTTACTTCATCCCAATAAAGACTAATGCATCTAAATCAATTTCCATCCACTATGATCCATATAATTATAGCCATTATTTCATTCCCTTGAGATCTTTTTATACCAGCGTAAGCCGATGGGTTTTCACGGAAGTTTGGGTGACCACAAGTCTCCTCAAGTCTCCATGACTTCTGCCTGATCTTGATAATGCGGTAGCGGAATGGTCTCCATTTGTCCTCTTATTTCCAAGTCTTCAAGTTCCTTTACCAATTCTTTGAGGATTGTTCCAAGTGCACCAATAACAATTGGCATCACAGTCATTTTCATGTTCCAAAGTTTTTTTTAGTTATCTAAAAAGGCCTCGGTAATTATCTTTCTTTTCGCTTTCTTATAATTTTATTCTGTGATCTGCCGTAACGGCCAGTCCACTATTCGGCTGGTTCTCCTTTTGTTGACTATCACTTGGTCTGGTCGTCTGGCTGAGATTAGGTAAACAGTTTGTATATCAAAATCCCAGATAATTTTGTGCGTCTCATTCTCCCTGACAGATTCTAGGTTGTACAAATATCACATGTTCATATGGTGAAATTCCACTTTCTTGCACAGTTTCCAATGGATCGCCTTACCCACCCAGTCGAATCTAATCTTATACCCTTTTGGCTTTAATTTTCTGCATTCACTTATGATGTGATTGATCGTTTCGTCTCGATCACCACATAACATACTCTTGCTATTTTGTTGCGTCTCATCTATGTTTCCTTTTTACATAGTTGGTCCTTATGGCGTTGTTTTGTGCTGCTATTAAAAAAGATTCAGTTTTACTCTTAAGGTTTCCCATTCTTAGCCAAGTCTAATTTTTTTCGTGTGTGAGATTTTGCTTGTTTGTCGCCGGAAATAGTTATACAGTTGCTTTTCTTCTCATTTTTGTTTTCTAGTTATTGCTGTTCTGTTGATTCTTGTGTTGCTCGAGTTGTTTCTGGTCGCTGTAATTACTTGTTTTTTTTCTGCTCTTTCTTATGTAGTCTTCGAGTCGTCGTCATTATTATTATTATTATTATTATTATTATTATTATTATTATTATTCGGTGTGAATTCCTCACAACAGTATTAACTGATGGTCTTTCAATGGTGTCTAAGTGATAGCAAACCTTCTCAGCTCTCCAGGATTCTTTTCAGTATTTTAGACGGTTTTAACAATGCGGTTGTTTTGATTGTTTCGATTCGTGCTCTGATTTTCAACTCTTCCAGTTTCTTTCCAAGAGCGATTATTATTATTTTAATCCTGGGGAGTTTGTCATATCACCGTTAGCTGATGGTTTTCAGCTGGAGTTTGAGTAACAGCTAGTGTCCTCAGGTCTTCAGGACTCTTCTTAGTTTTCTGGCCGATCTCAACAATGTCGTAATTTGGACTTTCTCTACCCGTCCCTTTATTTCTAAGTCTACAAGTCCTTGTACGAAGAGCACCAATTACGATTGGTATAATCGCCACTTTCACGTTCAACTGTTTCTTCAATTTCCTAGCAAGGTCGAGGTACTTATTCCTCTTTTCGTCTGGCTGAGATTAGGTAATCCGTTTGTATCTCAAAATCCCGGAGGAGTTTGTGGGTGTCATTCTCCAGGACATTATTATTATCATTATTCTCTCATTACAACTTTTCACATCAGCGTTAGCCGATGGTTTTTCACGGGAGTCTGAGTGACTGCAAGTCTCCTCAAGTCTCCTGGACTCTTAGTATTCTGTCTGTTCTCAATAATGCTGTCGTTTGGATGGTCTCAGCCCGTCCGCCAACTTCCAAGTCTTCCAGTCCCTTTAGTAATCCTTTAGTTACTTGTTATGGGGACATATCCTACCCTGCGCCAAAAATGGACTCGTCCAACCTTAACATAAACGCCGAGCTTAACTCACTCGGAGAAAACAACTTCTCATTTCTTTCGAGACATTTGACAGACTGACTGCAAGCCGGAAATGGCTAGTACTTCTTTTGTATGTCTTCCTTTTTTCTGCTAATACGATAACGTTCACCTATCACCCATTGCCTGAGTTGTTCTTCCACCAGTCTTATCTGAAGACCACAACATTACTGTTCCAATGCACCAATTACAATTGGTATAATTGTCTCCTGAACGTTCCACAGTTTCAATTCCCTAGCAAGGTAAAGGTACTTATCATTCTTTTCACATTCTTTCAGTTTTATTCCGTGGTCAGCTGGGACAGCAACGTCGACAATTTTGCAAGTTCTCTTTTTTTTTGTTGATTATTATTTAGTCTGGTCTTCTGGCCGAGATTAGGTTATCCGTGTGTATGTCAAAGTCCCATGAGAGTTTATGTGTGTCATTTTCTAGGACAGGTGCTGGGTTGTGCATATACCATTTGTTTGTATGGTCAACTTTAAATTTCTTGAACATCTCCCAGGGGATCACTTTGCCGACCCAATCATGTCTAGTTTTATATTCCTTCTGCGCTAATTTGCTGCATTCGCTTATTATGTGATTGATCATTTCGTCTCTGTCACCGCATAGCCTACATTTGCTATTTTGTTAAGTCTTATCTATTCTCGCTTTGATATGATTGTTTCTTACGGCGTGGTGTTGTGCTGCTATTAGGAGAGATTCTGTTTCTCTCTTAAAGTTTCCTTTTCTTAGCCATGATCAGGTTTTGTCGTGTGAGATATTGTTTATTAGTCGTTTAAACCGCCCATAGAGTTGTGTTCCTTCCAATCTTTGTTTCCGAGTTATTATCATTTTGTTGTCCATCGTGTTATCCGTATCGTTTCTAATGGCTGTAATGAGTCCTCCATCGTGTTTTTGTATATAGTCTTCAAGTCGTTGTATCGATGCGTTAATGCTGTCTTCAATGCTGGGAAGTCCTCTTCTTCCCTCTTTTCTTGAAACATATAGTCTGTCAGCGTCGTCTCTGGGATGTAATGCCTGATGCATTGTCATTAGTTTTCTTGTTCTTTGGTCCATTTGTTTAAGTTCGTCTCTGGTCCACTTGAGAAAGGGTACGGGATATCTAACGAGTGGTACAGCCCAGTTATTTATTCCTTTGATAAGATTTCTGCTATTGAGTTTTGTCTCGAGTAGTTTTCTAGTCCTCCTGAGATATTCTTTTTGAATTTTTTCTTTCATTTCTACATGTTTGATGGTGTCAGTCTCCAAGATGCCCAGGTATCTGCGAGCGTTTTAATCTTATCTTGGTATGGTAGTTCAATCCCGTCAGTTAGCTGTCTTTTGCCATTTCATTACAAGCATTGCACACTTTTCTATGCCAAATCCCATTTCTATGTCCCGACTGTATATTCTAACTCAGTGTATTAGAGTTCTTTTTCACTTTTTGCAAATAGTTTGATGTCATCCATGTACATTAAATGATTGACTTTTTCTTGCGATCTACTAAGTTTGTATCCGGCGGTGCATTTTCTGAGTATGTGGTTTAGTGGCATCAAGGCAATTATGAATAGTAAGGATGATAGAACATCTCATTGGAAAATACCTCTTTTGATTTTTGCTTCAGCTAATCTCCTTCCTCCTGCTGTCAATTCATGGTTTTGTCGATGAAGTATATGACTTCATCTGATATTTTATACATTTTGAAGCTGTTTATTATCCAGCTATGCGGAACCATATCATATGCCTTTTTGTCGTCAATCCTGGCCATAGCTAGATTTTTTTGTCTTTTTTTGCTCTCCACCATTGGTCTAATGAGTAGAGTGTTCACTAATGCTCCGAAAGACCAGGGTTCAATCCCAGGTGGAGTCGTACCAAAGACTCAAAAATTGATTCTTGATGCCGCTTTGCTTAGCACTCAGCATTATAACGTGAGGATCAAGGGTAAAGTGGAGAAATCCAGGGAATGTAGAAGCGCCCTCCCCTACACCTCACTGTAGTAGCTATTGAAATGGGAGCCTTCTGGTCACCCTCGACAAAGGTCGCCAACTTTTTACTATTTCCTGTGAATTTTTCAAACTATCAAGTCACCTAAGATCTTCAGAACTCTTCTGAGTATTCTGGCTAGTCTCAATGATGCTGCATTCTGGATCCTTTGATTTTTCCTCTGATATCCACTTTTTCCAGACTTTCTTCTAAGATTTTTGGGACGTTCCAAGTGCGCAAACTACAATTGGCATCATAGTCACAATCATGTTCGACAACTTTTTAGTTTTCTGGTAAAGTTCAAGTTTAGCTTTTAGCTCACTTTTATTTTTTCTCTTTTATTGGCCAGAATAACAAAATCCGTAAGTTGACAAATTCTCTTTTTTATTATTATTAATACTATTATTATTACATAACCTTATCGATCTTAGCTGTTCATAGATTCCTTTATTAATAAACTGCGTAATACGAGGATCATTAAATAAGGTTCCAGACTTTTATTGATAGTACACACATGAAACTCTAGTCCCCTTCGAAGTAATCTCCTCTGGCTGCAATGCAATTGTTCATCATTCCAACAACGTCTGGAAGGCCCCATGGAAGTCCTCTTGTGTGAGCGTGTCAATGACCTTCGTCACAGCCTCTTTCATCGCCTCAATTGTCTCATAACGACACCCTCTGAGCTTAGGCAATACCCAAAATTCACAGGGAGCAAGGTCTGGACTAAATCTTGGTCAAATAGTCTGTGACAAGGATGGAGTAGTGGACTGGTGCATTGTCCTGGTCGAAATGCCACTGACCTAATTTGAAGAGTGCTGGCCTCTTCCGACGGAATTTCTCTTCCTGAACTCCCTTAAAACCTCAACATAGTAACCCTAACCCTAATCCTTTGGCCCATAAACTCTGGTGTATTGACTTCCTTACTCCTCTCGCACCTCACATCATCCCTCACGGACTCCCTGTCTTCCTTGAATCTCTTATGTACTCAGAAACTGATGCTCGATTCATGCAAGATGGTCGAATAGCAGTCTGAAGCATTCCATACGTTTCTGTAGTATTTTCCCAAGTTTAAAACAGAATTTAATTGCATATTTTTCTTCTAAAGTGTTCTCACGTCCAGATTGCATTTTTGAAATTCACCAGCTGGAATAGTCAGGCTTTAGTAGGGTGTATTCCAATTGCTGCTGTAGCTATTCATTTGAACCTGAAATCATAAAAATTAGTCAGTCATCTCATAATATGTATAGCAATAACATACTGAATTTTCATGAGTCTATAACAATTTTAGATGCCTGTACAAAAAAGTCTGGAAACTTATTGAAGGCACCACGTAAGTCATATATTGGGGAGAGATAGAGTATTTTCTTATTGCTTTTTCAATTGTTTTCCAATTAAAGTTTCCCTTCCTGGCAAATTGCCTATCACCATAGCCAGACAGCCCTGTCATTCATGGTCTTTTACTCAGAGAGAGGAAGGGAAGTTGATTATTGGTATTCCAAAAGTGATCAGTGCGAAATGAACGCAAAGATACTCGGTTTTCTCTTCCGCACTGGTAATCTGTAACCTACCCACACACCTCCTTTAGGTAATATTTCATGGAAAAAGTCATTGGTTCTATCAGATATGGTATATCTATTAGATTGTGAAGTGTTTACGTGATCTTAAGATTGTCTCGCCTTTGACGTTGAATAGATACACAGTGCACAGTGTCATTTTGAGACTTTTCTGATTTGAGTCTGTTGAGGATTCGGAATTATTTTGTCTGAGTTTGATAAAAACAAATGCGTTTATATCTAAATCTGTTGGGGCTTTGTCTTAAATATCGATCAACTGTGGCAGACGAAATCAATTTAAAAGGTTTACAAATGTCTTTATTCTAATTTAAGAAATGTTTTCGTACACTTACATCGGAGCGCACAATTTCAAAAATACATACTACCAAAACATATATATATATATATATATATATATGGTGGGAATGCATAGTTACTGTAATGAATTACTTCTGCCTAGAGTATTATCTTCATGCGTTCTGTCATAATTCTAGAACTTTTGCATGGGAAACAATAACCTTTCAAGTTCATTCATGCTACTTTATCATTCATTCATTGGCTCAGTCAGCTGGAGGTGCAGAATACACCGACTGTTTATCTGCAGAGGGGTAAAACCCCACCCCCCAAGAGTGTCTTGGACATGACACTAAACAATTTGATGGTGAGTTTACAGCAATGCTGAAGCTTTGGAGAATGCAGATTACCTCTACATTGCCATAACTCCCAGGTCCACTCTGACCCAGAGTGAGGTGGTCTATCTATGGGTCAAATATAGTTAAACTTTGTACTTAAGCTATACTGAATTGCTTGAAAGAGAACTTCTTCGACATTTAAATTGCGTACTTAAGATAAACTTAATTGTTTGAAATGGAACTCTTTTTGACATTGAACCTGTGTAGTTACGCTAAACTGAATTGTTTGAAATAGAGCAGTTTGATTAAACTGAATAGCTTGAAATCGAAATGTTTTTAACAATTTAACTGTGTACTCATGTTAAACTAAATTCTTTGAAATAGAAGTGTTTATTTGTATAAAAATGGATTCGGCATTAAATGACCAACAAAGGTTGATATGGCATAAAAACCAAACAAACAAGCAATCATTCATTCACTTTCGGTTGTGTAAAAATAAATTTGTATATTCTATTTTTGAGTAACCTATATTTCTTGCCGATGATCGTCTCTTTTTACGCCGTACGAAAATAAAAAAAAATAGTTGATTATCATATTTCAAGTTCAAAATAAAATTATTGAATAATCTACAGAGAGTTTTCCTATTTTAAACTTTCTGAAGTATCCAATGGAGGCGAGTAAGTGGTCAAAACTTAGGTCGGAGACACATCAAGACTAAACGACAAATGTCAAAACTCTCTTTTACCTATATGATTCTCAATATCTACTTTATAATATTTATTGGTAAAACATACAAACATTTTAAAGAACTTTTCCAAGCTAAACTATTTTCTGAGTTTTTTTCTATATATAAGCAAATGAAGAACCCGGAATGACGGACGTGATAGAGATATAGCAGAGATATTACATGAGACCTTCCAGAAGTTGTTGGAACAGTACAACAAGTGCATTGCAGCCGGAGGAGATTACTTCGAAGGGGTCTAGAGTTTCATGTGTGTACTATGAAAAAAAGTACCCATACGAAAAAGTCTAGAAACTAATCGCATGCACCTCGTATATATATATATATATATATACTTTACTAAAGGACAGATGTCTATAAGAACGACCGAAGTCCGGCCTTTATTCAGTTTTTCTTTGCTTTGGTAGAGGCACGAACGTAGCACGTCGCGATCATGGAGGCGGCTTGGCTCTTCCAGAGTCAAGCCGGGGTTACTGTCGGAGACGATATGATGCAGAAATAACCCGAAATCGGCAATGAAGACAGTTGCATCACTGAAGACCACCTTGATGCATCTAGGATGTATGCTTGAAATATATATATATAGGGGTTGGACAAAATAATGTAAATATCAGGAAATTTCCAATAAATTTACTTTTATAGGGTTTTCTAATTACAGTCCTAGATACTGGGTTCTCAAGATGGTCATTAAGCTCTGCTTTAATTTTCGGAGCAGTATTCTTGTGGTCCTTCCCAACAATCAGTGTAAGAGTCCGATTGTCCCTATCAGACAGCTTTCGCTTCCTTCCAGAGATTTGTTTCAGTGAGCGGGTTTTTCTTTCATTCTCAAATGCTGTAATTACTTTCGAGACAGTTCTCCTTACTACACCAAATAAATCAGCGATTTTTGTTCCACTAGCGCCTGTCATCCGAGCACCAACAAGTTGACATCTTTTAAAGTCTGATAGATCTGCCATTTTAATGAATTTTGATTGATTTCTTCTGATGATATCAGTAAAAAGACAATAAATTTAGTAAAATAAAACGAGAAAAATTAATAATAAATCAAAAAAACATGAAAATACCAAAACGTTTGATGGTTTAATCGGAGTTTCAAAATTATGATACTAAGATTATCGGTGTTTCTATTATTTTGTCCAACTCTTGTATGAATATATATATTAATATATATGTTAAGTTTACCTTGTACACTTATGTGTATATATATAATATCATTTATATATACTATACTCGTAGAACCATATATATTTTTGGGGGGAGTTATTGATTCATATCAATGCTGTCAGCAGGATGGAAATAAATTTATAATCCTAAAGTGACCGAATTTTGGTTTTTCTTGAAGGAATCTTAGCTCTGTGATACCATTTACATTGAGCTCTTTACCAGGAATATTTAAATAAGTATTTAAATATTCGTAGTTTGAATAATCTAATTGTGATGAGGGAATTGTTCCATACTCCGGAATTACTCGATTGAAGAATACCCCTCTCTCTCTCTCTCTATATATATATATATATATATATATATATATATATATATATATATATAATCGATTTTGTATTTGAGGAAGTAATCATGGGATGGTAACCAAAGGAAAATTCAGGAGTGGGGTAAGAAAACATAAAAAAACCCATAAGCCAGAAGATATATATGTATACATATAGCATTAATAATATCGTTTGCTCTATTTAGAAATAAAGAGTGCTTACTTAATACCAGCTTGAGAGCTTATACCTTTATATAAGTATAACGTAGACATAGAATTAATGTTGCTTGGTGACTGTCGATAGGACTTAGAAGACGCTGACTGAATCCCCTGAAGACGTGTTAGCCTCTCACCCCAAAAGAGTGTACTGGGTATGATAATAAACTGCATCTCATTGAGTTGTTTTAGTTCTGGAGATCTGGGGAGCGTAGACTACCCGATCATTATCAGTACTCCCAGGTCGTCCCTGATCCGGAGAGGTAGAATCTGTAAGGTCCCATTTTCGGTTCAAATAGATCTCTTGGAAAATTCTTTGGATTAGATAGAAACACTTGATACCACATAATTGCGAGTAAATTATTTTTTATTAAAAATAGTTATTTGAAACTATAGTTAATCATTTAAAATTATTACTATTAATTACAAGAAACCATATAATTGTTTGCAAAGAAATGATCCTTATTAAATGAATATATTTGAAACTATTGGTGTAAAAATATTAGGATTAGATAGGAATACTTGAAACTACACAACAGTGTGAAAATTATTTTTAGAAGACTGAAATACTTGAAACCATAAAACTCTGGACAAATTATTTGTATGAGAGAGGAATACTTGCTATCATATAACTGTGTGCAAACATGTCTTAAGAAGCAGTATAAAAATGTTAACATAAACACGATTACCTAATTTGTAGGCATCATCATCATCATCATCATGTCGCGCTATCAGCACGGATATCCCTGACCCTCTCTTGCCACCCCTCTCTATCATTTATTGCTTCCAGCAGGTCCTCAGGGGTACACCCCGTATCGGCACAGAGTTGCTTTATGTACGTTCGAACTGGTCGTCCTGCCTTTGATAGTCTATTTGATGGGGTCCACAGGAGTACATCACTTATGAGATCGTCTCTACGTCTCCCGCAGTGTCCCGCGTGTCTGGTTCGTCTAACTTTCGTGATGCTTGGTAGGTGGCCGTACACCTGCTGTATTGTGGGGTGCTGTCTCCGGGACTTGTTCAGTATTGCTTACAGCTTTCTTGTGTAATTGCCGTCAAGCTTTTTCTCCATACGTTTAGTTACCGTCTATGTAGTGGATCCATATAGCAGTATCGACACGACCGCTGCTTGGAAGAAATTGCGCTTCATTTTATCGGTCAGGTTTGTCTTCCATATGACCAATAGCTATCCATGCCTTTGCTAGTCGCGTGTCGATGTCTGTCTCGGTTGATGAGACACTGCTCCCGGGGTAGGTGAACTTGTCAACTAGTTTCAGAGAGCTACTGTTTAGTGTGGAGATGTCACCTGTTTGATTAAAGCACATATATTCCGTTTTGTGTGCATTAACGTGGAGGCCGATGCCAGCAGCGTTTCGTTCCAGACTATGTAGCAGGGTTTCAGCTTGGGCGGGTGCATTTGCAAGAAGCGCTAAATCATCGGCGTAGTTTGCGTCGGTAATTGTTTTTGCGGGGTACTTAGTTATTTTAGTGATAAACTTTTTTCGGGCTAAACTTGAATTTCAAATCTTGGGGTTTTTTATGTATAAAGTTCAAGGCAAATAAACTTTTTTTTTGCATAGACATGTCACTGAAAGTTTTAAGTATGACTTCAGATAAAAGCATTAGTTAAGGAAATGTTTGTGGAACATATATAAGAAAGGGATTCGAGGCAGGAGAGGCAGTCAGAAAAAGAGCAGCGGAAGAACCAGAGAAGCGAAAGACGAGAGATAAGGCCCCCAAGGGAGGTAGCAGCTGTGTCAGCGGGAATAAAATGACTAACACTGTAGCTGTCCCTCTCGCCTCGCACTGCTTGTTCTCTTTGTCTATCTAAATCAGTTGACACATTTCCTACTCTATCTCTTCCTTTTTGGTGACTACTATGAAAAAGCAGTAGCAAATTAACTTCCATATCAAGCAAACCAACAAACTTATTTTGTGTTCGTCTCTTTTTATCACCGTGAGGTTACCAAGATATCCAACTAAAACCAACGGGGTAGGACTACACCCATAGTCTATTTGGGACCGTGGTGTTACAATATTTATATATAATATATCCTCCACGGGTTGACATGTTAAAATCAATCACACAATCAATAAATCAATCAGCCAGCATCTCAAATAGAGCGGATATGAGAAAAATGGTAACTAAATCGTGATTTCGCATTCCTCAAATATCCAGAACTGGAGTCTGATTAGATGATCCAGTTAAACATCATATCCAGTATATATTTTTTGGTTGGATCTTAACACTTTTGCAGGATATTCTGATAATCACTGACAGCACAGGAAAGATAATGTTTCGTGCCAAGTACTGTCATATCGTAGTTTATATGGAAATGCAGAATGATTGAAAAATAATTCCCTATTTTAAAATTCTTATCATTTATTTCTTAACTATTATTTTTCGAAGAAATGAATTATAAGTATTTTAAGAATAGTTGTTATTTTGTAAGCTTTGTTTAGTTTAGCGCACAGATTAAGTACATCAATTAATCCCAATAAGAGGTTATTTATCATAGAACCTAATAGGCTCTTCGTAGCTTAACGAATCAAATATACCATACCTTGTAGTCGTCTTTTTAATGTCACTTGACTTAAGTCAAGAATAAGATATGTTCTGTTGTGAATGTACGCTATCTTTGGTTTAAATTTATTTGATCATAAAGAAAATGATATATCTTCATAATCGGTTTCAAATTGAATCTACTCTAATTACAAGTCGTGCTCAGATTGATAAATTTACCAAAAAAAAAAAAATAAAAATAATTCAAATTCTTTTTTCGGGGATCAATTACTCCAAATGAAAATTTACAAAATGTATAAATTTATAAAATATAAAAATTCATAAAATTTTTATAAAATCTTTTGTAAATTATATTTGGAGATACGTGTGTAACAATTATCGTCTTAAAAAATTGTCCCTGCAAACCAAGTTCAAATCCGCGTCAAAGCTTTTTTGCGTTTCCCATACGCGCTAATGCCTAAGAGAAAGTCATGAATCTCCCTATTTTCTCTAAGCTATGGATAAATAACTGGGCAGACTGAGCTATTCAGCTATGATACAGTAAGCAGTTTAGGAGAAAAACTCTGAGTTAAAACCAGCTGTTCTCTTAGAAACTGATATTGTGTCGCATCCTAAATATGGCGGAGGGGTTGCGTGAATACATAAATAACAAGTCAAACTGTGTAATTTAACCCTGGTACGGTAACCGATCCAGAAGAAAGAAAATATTCTAAACTCAAAACCAGTGGGCAAGAGACTAGCAACCACAACTTGCCCGGAAAACTGCCCCATACGGTTCGGTTTCTTTAACTAATGACATATTAAATTTTCAGGGTTGAAGGCTTAAAGGCGCAGTTTGAAATAATTCTTCAAAATTGATAGAGTAGCAGTATAAATACGTACAGCGGAGTGGTAATTACATAATATGGACACACACACACACACACACACACACACACACACACACACACACACACACACACACACACACACACATATATATATATATATATATATAAAGATGATAATATTGTTATCATATATCCTATTTAGATCCACACAGCAAATCATTTTCGGAATATTGATGTGTGAAATGATAATAATTCTAATAAACTTTGATATATATATATATATACACGAGGGTCTTTTGATTTTTGGTGAATATAGCAGAATAATTTTATCGTAATTATTCCCTTCTTAAATATAAACTCTTCATTTTTTTTGGAACTGTATAATAGGAAAACATTTTTGAATCTCGCTGAAATATTTGTAATGTGAGTATTCAGAATAGCGGTACATCAAATAGATTGCTCCAGGCTTAAACTAAGTTGCATCATCAAACTTTTGGTGTCTGAAAAGTGCAAACCATTTGAAATTTACAGGAGAATATGTGATATTCACAGAGAACTATGTTTTAGCCAAAAATATTTATAAATATGCATAACATTGATATGACACCACGAGTCTTGGTCGAAAAGACAGTCCTCAGCCTGGCAACAGACTTTCCGTAAAGAAGCGCATGCTCACATACTTCAAGGACATGAATGGATCAATCAATATTGATTTTCTTGAAAAAAAAAAGTCAAACTCTGATCAATGCTTTCCTTTGCTAACTCCCTAGGTAATATTGCCCTTATTTACTGAATGAACATCCAATATATATATATATATATATATATATATATATATATATATATATATATATATATATATATATATAATCATGTGTGTAGGGGGCAGAAAATTGAAAAACATTATATATGTTAATTGGTTTTATGGCATATCAACCTTTGTTGGTTATTCAATACCAAATCCATCTTAATTCAATTAAACAGTTCTATTTCAAACAATTCAGCTTAGCATGAGTACACAGTTTAATTGCCAAAAACATTTCTATTTCAAGCTATTAAGTTTAGCGTAACAGTTCTATTTCGAACAATTCAGTTTAGCAAACAAAACAGTTCCATTTCAAACAATTCAGTTTAACATAACTTCGTACCTAAGTACGCAGTTTGAATGTCAAAACATTTCTATTGCAAGCAATTCAGTTTAGCATAAGTACACACTTTACTTCTGTTTGACCACTAGATAAGACCCTAACAGTAGACCTGGGAGTGATGGCAATGAAAGGGTAATCCGCGTTCCCCAAATCTCCAGCATTACTGTAACCTCATCACCAGATTGTTTAGTGTCATAAACAAGACATTCGTTTGGGGGCGGTAGGTCTTACTCTTCAGCAGAAAAAAACGTCATAGCATTGACTAACTTTCAAAATAAATTCTTCACTTAGAATTTCTTTGTTTTTCAATTTTTCTCCATGTTGTCGGATTTTCCCAATTAATCTATCTATCTATCTATCTATCTATCTATCTATCTGTATGTGCATCTATCTATCTATCTATCTATCTATCTATCTATCTATCTATATATATATATATATATATATATATATATATATATATATATATATATATATATATATATAAGACGATATGATGATTCTATCGGTGGAAAAGAAATGTTCAAAGTTCTTATATCAATAGATGAAGAACATGATTTTAGTCCTCGAGATCGAATTATTAATCATGGAAAACTAGAATTATTTTACTGAAGAAAACTATTGAGTATAGCGGTAGAAATGTTCTGAGTATTAAGCTGAGTATAATGGTTGGATAGATGAATAGAGTAATTAACTT